>CAMZMU010000067.1:33009265-33609265 GCA_947311845.1 Poa pratensis
AGCTGAGGTTTTGAGAGGTTCCCACGGGAGGTGTGGGAGCCGACAACCACCTACCACGCGTGTTTCACCGGTCGTCATGCAATTAATAAAACAAAAAAGAAAACTCACATGTGATATAACCCATTTCTTCTAGGTGGAAACTCCCATTTCGTGTATTATGGTTTTCACCACATAAAGGTTTAATACATTACTACACATCACATAAAGGTTTAATACATTACATTGATTTACATAAATGCCATGAACCCTTCTTCGCGTATGTCCCTGGCCTATGATCGCTTCGGCCGTAACCATGGAGCATCTTCATTATTTAACGGGATGCTTGGGTCAGTTTTCACTGTGAAGGGCGGAATTTCATCAAACTTATCATAATCTGCTGACATGTCTGTCTTGTCCTCGACTCCCACGATGTTTCTTTTCCCTGAAAGAACTATGTGACGCTTTGGCTCATCGTCTGATGTATTCGTTTGCTTATTTTTTCTTTTTTTCGGTCTGGAGGACATGTCCTTCACATAGAAAACCTGAGCCACATCATTGGCTAGGACGAATGGTTCGTTCCTGTAACAACCAAGATTCTTGAGATCCACTGTCGTCATTCCGTACAGCTGGTCTACCTTTATCCCTTCTCCCTTCATGTTGACCCAACTGCACCGAAACAAAGGGACCTTAAAAGTAGGTCCATAGTCAAGTTCCCATATCTCCTCTATGTAACCATAGTATGTTCCTTTTGCCCATTCTCGTCTGTTGCATCAAAGCGGACACCACTGTTTTGGTTGGTGCTCTTTTTATCTTGGGCGATCGTGTAAAATGTATTCCCATTTATCTCGTACCCTTGGAAATTCAATACAGTCGAAGATGGTGACGCGGCCAACAAGTAGAGCTGATCTCCGACAGTGCTGTCATTCATGAGCTGTAATCGCAACCAACTGCCGAAAGTCTCCATGTGTTTTTCTTTAATCCAGGAGTCATCCTCCCCCGGGTTCTTGGAGCGTACATAATTCTTGTGTTCCTCGATATACGGAGCCACGAAGGTGGAACTTTGTAGAACTGTGTAGTGTGCTTGAGTTAAAGAATGCCCGTCCCTACATATGCTTTCTTTCCTAGCGTGCCTTTTCCACTCAGTCTCCCCTCATGCCGCGATTCAGGAACACCAATCGGCTTAAGGTCAGGAATAAAGTCAACACAGAACTCAATGACCTCCTCTGTTCCATAGCCCTTTGAGATGCTTCCTTCTGGCCTAGCACGGTTATGAACATATTTCTTCAAGACTCCCATGAACCTCTCGAAGGGGAACATATTGTGTAGAAATACAGGACCGAGAATGGCAATCTCGTCGACTAGGTGAACCAGGAGATGCGTCATAATATTGAAGAATGATGGGGGGAACACCAACTCGAAGCTGACAAGACATTGGACCACAGCCTTCTGTAAACTTGGTAGAGTTACTGGATCGATGACCTTCTGAGATATTGCATTGAGGAATGCACATAGCTTCACAATGGGTACTCGAACATTTTCCGGTAGAAGCCCCCTCAATGCAACCGGAAGCAACTGCGTCATAATCACGTGGCAATCATGAGACTTCAGGTTCTGGAATTTTTTCTCTGCCATATTTATTATTCCCTTTATATTTGACGAGAAGCCAGCCGGGACCTTGATACTGCTCAGGCATTCAAAAAAGATTTCCTTCTCTGCTTTGGTAAGAGCGTAGCTGCTTAAGTATTGACGCCCTTTATCCGTCTGCTTGTTGTATGGGTCTTTCATACGTTGCTGGTCCTCCCGTGCTTCTGGTGTATCTTTTGTCTTCCCATACACGCCCAGGAAGCCTAGCAGGTTCACGCAAAGATTCTTCGTCACGTGCATCACGTCGATTGAAGACCGGACCTCTAGGACTTTCCAATAGGGTAGCTCCCAAAATATAGATTTCTTCTTCCATATGGGTACGTGGTTGTCAGCGTCATTCGGAACAGATAGACTGCCAGGACCCTTTCCAAAGATTACTTCTAAATCCTTGACCATGTCATATATAACATCACCATCAGGGAGGTTAGGCTTCTTCCGGCGATCTGCCTCACCGTTGAAATGCTTGCCTTTCTTTCTTACGGCATGACTGTTCGGAAGAAATCGACGATGCCCCAGGTACACGTTCTTGTTTCCCAAATGTATACTTTCAGTCTTATCTAAACAGTGCGTGCATGCATTGTATCCCTTGTTTGACTGTCCTGAAATGTTACTAAGAGCAGGCCAATCATTGATGGTTACGAACAACAACGCTCGTAGGTCAAATTCCTGTTGTTTGTGCTCATCCCACACACGTACACCTGGTTCGGACCACAACTGCAAAAGTTCATCAACTAATGGCCTTAGGTACACATCAATGTCGTTGCCGGGTTGCTTCGGGCCTTGGATGAGCACTGGCATCATAATGAACTTTCGCTTCATGCACAACCAAGGAGGAAGGTTGTAGATACATAGAGTCACGGGCCAAGTGCTATGACTGGAGCTCTGCTCCCCAAAAGGATTAAAGCCATCTGTACTTAGACCAAATCTTAAGTTCCTTGCGTCATCTGAAAATGTCGGGAACTCTCTGTCGATTTTTCTCCACTGGGACCCATCGGCGGGGTGTCTCAACTTCCCGTCTTTCTTACGCTCTTCTTTGTGCCATCGCAACAACCTGGCATGCTCTTTGTTTCTGAACAGACGTTTCAACCGTGGTATTATAGGAGCATACCACATCACCTTAGCAGGAACCCTCTTCCGGGGGGTCGTCATCGCACTCAACATCACCAGGGTCATCTTGTCTGATCTTGTACCGCAGTGCATTGCATACCGGGCATTTATCCATATTCTCGTACTCCTCACCGCGGTACAGGATGCAGTCATTAATGCATGCATGTATCTTCTGCACATCTAATCCTAGAGGGCAGATAGCCTTCTTTGCTTCGTATGTAGTCTCGGGCAATTCGTTATCCTTTGGAAGCTTCGGCTTCATTATTTTCAGTAACTTCTCAAATCCCTTGTCAGAACAACCAGTCTCTGCCTTCCATTTCAGCAGTTCCAGTGTGGTACCGAGCTTTGTGCTGCCATCTTCGCAATTTGGGTACAGCAACTTTTTGTGATCCTCTAGCATGGCCTCCAACTTTAGCTTCTCCTTTTCTGTATCGCATTCTCGCTTTGCATCAGAAATGACCCCACCAAGACCATCAGCGGGCTCATCTGATGCCCGATGTTCACCTCCTTCTTCTTCAACGTCTTCCATTACAGTATCACCGCATTCCTCAGGGAACATAGGATAGTTGTCATCATCCTCCTCTTCTTCATTGTCTTCCATCCTAACCCCTCTTTCTCCGTGCTTGGTCCAACAATTATAGCTGGGCATGAAACCTCTCCGAATCACGTGGTCTTGAATGGTTCTCGGGTCAGAGTACTCCCTGACGTTCCGACACTTCACATGGACAAGGCATAAAATTATCCACTTTGTTTGCCTCAGCCACTTCGAGAAATTTATGCAGGCCTGCAATAAACTCGGAACTGCGTCGTGCCGTTCGCCGTACATCCATCGCATCCGTGCATCCATCTGCATCATATAATTAAGTTTATCAAATACCATTACAATAACATCTTGAATAGTGAAATGACCACCGTACATCGACACGTGCAATATTTCTGTATCAATTACAGATGAAAAGGATAAAGTTGCTAACCTCGGCCGAGGATATCATCTTGTGTGAACTTAAGTGTGGCTCGGGCATTTCATCGAACACATCTTGTGCGTGGCAAAGGAAAAAAAAACTAGCACCCACTTCCCACCAATCCAACCAGAAAAAAAAAGAGGAAGAAGAGAGGGGGTGGGTTATTTATAGGCAGGGGAGGGGTATTGGTCCCGGTTCGTGCCACGAACCGGGACCAAAGCTCCGCGGCACGCCACGTGTCCTGCACCGGAGCATTGGTCCCGGTTCGTGCACGAACCGGGACCAATGTCCCCAACCGAACCGGGACCAATGCTCCACGGACCCCTGGCAGCTCGAACCGGGACCAATGCCAGGCATTGGTCCCGGTTTTTTCTATGAACCAGGATTAATGGCTGGTTCGGCTCTGGACGAAAGGTGGTTTTTACTAGTGGAATTAACATTATTGTCATGATAATTCTGACTACAATGCGGATATTTTAAAGTTAGTGCTGTAAATAGTAGCATTTTTTGACATATAGGTTATTTGTAGCATAGTCATGCTAAGAAGGGCACATATATACTGAGGTTGAATATATTACATGGTTCTTACGTAGGTACTAAACGAAATTTAAATCAGAGATGCATCATCATATATTGCTTACACATACCAAAGAGAACTTATGCTACATCTGGATTATTATTATTTTTGACATACATATTGAAGAAAACTTAAAACTACACGTACTACTAACTTACTTTGGTAATACTAAATATAACTTATATTACACGAACTATGACATGCTACTGCTAACTTATTTGGGAAAACTTAAACTACACGTACTACTAACTTACTTTGGTCATACTAAATAGAACTTATATTACACGAACTATGACATGCTACTGCTAACTTATTTGGATAATTACAAACTAAAGTAGCATTATATAAGCTGTAGGCTATTGCATACTACTGGGAAACATTTCCCCTACTTATTCTTTGCATTGTTTGGCTGAACAGCATCAGAATGATGTTTCCCACTTCATAAGCTAGCTTTTCAGCTCTGGTTTGTGGTGGGTCAGATCCTGTGTAGGTAGTGTCTTCAGGCCTTGGATACATGGTATGTGGGTTTTTGCACTTGGATAGGGAGCACGGTTGAAGCTTGAGCACATGCACTCCTTGAGTACAGTGTAGTAGCATGTTGGATCTGGTAGGTGCGTCGTTGAGCTCGTGCGGTGTTTAACCTTCTTTGTGCATGTTCTGGATCTCTCATCATTAGATAGTGTGCTTGCCTGCGAGTACAATTATTATTTGCAAAATTATAGAAGAAATAGTGAATTTTCAGAGATTGCAGTGGTTAACTGTAAAACCATAGAGAGAATAGAGAAATTGAGTGCTGCTGTTGCTGCACTCTCTTCGGCTCCTAACTGGGCACCCATCACATGCCCTCGGAAAACACGACGTGGACGCGACGTATTGGTGGGTTGGGTGTCTGATTTTCTCAGCTTGGTATATCCTTGGTTATCCATGCTATGTATGTCCCTTCTAGTTTCTGTGCGGACTGTATTTCGTGTATAATTAAGCCTTCCCTTTGAGCAGCAGATAACAGCATGTGTTCTACTCCGTTCTTCACATAAAAAACGCTGGATGCCGCTTTCGACCGCCGCCAGAACGCTAGCACCTCTACCTCCTCTCCTCCATGACCTTCTTGGAGATGGACTCTACTGTATGTATCCCTCCCCTAAATATCACTCGCTTTCAGCTTTTTGCATAGAGAACGCTCGCGGCGTCCAGAGCGTGCCACCATCGGCATCGTCGTCCTTCCCATTTTCTTAGCATAGCTGAACTTTTAGGACCAACCTGATAGCTTTGCCTCGTCGTGTTGACCTCTTATGTCGAAGGAATCAAGTGCTCAGGTCATCTATCGTCCTCGCCGCCGTCATCTTCGCCTCCTCCTCCGTTACAGAGCCACCACGTCATCGATCTCAAGGTGTTCTGAAGCATATTGAGCCCTTACCGAGTGTTCGCGCATCCTCGTCGCGTCCACGTGCTCCGACTTGACCGCCATGGTTCATGCATGTCGTTGTCTCACTCTCAGTGCACTCTCGCTCCTCCTCGAGTCGTCTTCGTGTTCCAGGTGAGATCCTTGGCCCCGAGACTCTCCATGCTGCTCTCGTTGTGCTCTCTGTCGCTGTCTCGGTTAGCGCAGCCATAGCACCACGTTGTCGCCGTGCATCCGTGACACGCCCCACGCGAGAATGCAGTTAGGGCTAGAGGCTTTCTATCAACGTATTAATGGCATGCATGGGCCTGCACACGAGCCGACCAAATGAAATCTTGGCTCAAAAGGACCATCGATGAACCACCTAAATCGGATATGGGACTAAAAGTATGCATTTCTATAAAATTAATTAGGACTAACTTGACACAAACGCAAAAAGAATTAGTGCCTTCACTGCATTTTACATACAGAATATGGGTCCCTACATAGGTGGAAACATATTGTTGACATTACAGCCTCTGTCAAGGAGTATTTTGGTAATTCCAAATCAACAACCCCGCCCTACATCAGCAATAAACTGAATTTGCGTTGTTTACCTAATAATCACCTATGTTCTCTCAAAGTAGAACGTGCAATTCCTCTGGATCCTTCTAGTACCAACAATTGATCTCGCATCTCTGTCGTTTTCCTTTTCTTTTCGTTGAGAGTAACCTACCCCCAAAAATATGGGGTATATGTTCTCCTCTGAAAAAGGCCTATCAACCATCCATTTTAGATACAATCGTACCAAATCAAGTCAGATTTGAACTGGCAAATTAAAAATGTTCAGAAAAAATGAAACATTCTAATAAATAATAAATGTTCCATTTGATATTATGGTAAAGTTTCAAGCCATTTAGATATATGGTTTGGGAATAAATAGCCCTTTGAGTTCAAATACTTAAAAAATTGTTTACTCACAAATTGTACATTCAAAAATAATTGAAACTTTTATAGAAGACGAAACGGAACATTTACGAATTATCAGATTTTTCAAAAATTTCTGAATACTTTAAATTTTTTAATTTAGAAAGTTAATCAACCTGGTACGTTCGATCGTGAATGGATGGTTGATAAGTGGGCTAATTACTGTAAGACTTGGTCTCATGAAATCACCCAAGCTGAGTCCGCGCCCCACCCTCTCCATCTCGCTATGTCTCCCTCGTTCATCACGCCACCATCCCCACAACCTCGACACCCCATCCGATTTTGGTCACCTCTTCTGAGGTCGCTTCATAAGACGGCATACCATTGGATACAGTCGGCATGAGCAGCAGCGACATGGAGGAAGGCGTGCGATGGCTCCGGATCCAGGCATCCAGCACGGCTTAGACAAGGAGGAGAAGGGTGAACATGCATGCAGCGTTGGTCGTAGCAGCGGTGGCGGAAGTTACTTCGTGCGCGGTGCCGCAGATGTTGGGGAAGTTACCTAACTGAGACAATGCAGTAGGTGTCGCCGCTCATTTTCTAAGGTGGCGCGATGGGGACAAGAGACCCGTGGCGGTGGCGGGAACAAAGGGGAAAGGTCAGGATTGAGCAGGTCAGCTTTCGCGAGAGGGAGTAGGTTCGATCAACGATTTTGTGTCTTCTTTGTTTTCTCGTTGGTCGTCTTGCAGGAGGTCGCTTTACTTCTTGCATCGCCTTGATCTGCTTCTCGCCTCCTCTTTTCACCATTTATACCACTTAATAGGAAACTCTTCACTGTCATTTGCTTTTGTATTACCAATTTCAGCTAGCTGCTTGAGTAGCAGTGCTCCTTCATTTTTTTGAAGGATTTACTCCTTCATTTTCTAGAGGGTTTTGCCGCTTAATATAAATTAGTAAATGGTATGGAATTACACTCCAACATGCACAGCTCACCTCTTATACCACAAGGAACACCATCTTCACGTGTATATATATATATACTTAATTTCCACATGAATACCCCTCTATTACCATATGAAAAAAGAACAGGGTACTGAACCTCACGTTCTACATATACTCCATTCATAACCAGTTAAAATCTCAAACTACGTCGTCAAGAGCACCTTCCTGACCAAACAACCTTATAGCAACGTCGGCCAGGAGAAAATATCCTTTCACTGAACATTCTAGAACGCTCAACTAAATTACTCCCTCTATTCCAGTATTATGGCATGAACTAAGCATCCACATTGAAGATTGCATGATCATCCGGTCCGGCTCACTGGCTCATCATTCTCCTTCAATTACAAGAAAAAATCACTCTATGATCCAATTCATTACCAGTATATAGCTTAACAGGAATCCATGAACCAATACGATGGTGCACCATACTGTTGACCTTAAAACATAAGGACATCGCCCATATATATTCACAGACCTATCAACATGAACTCCACTAGAAGTGAAAGCAAACATGTAATTATACTTCAGAATTGAACGCTTAAATTTATTTGAATCACCATCAAAACACAACAACTCATCGACGGCCATGCCACATGAATGGGCAAAAAGACACCCGACACGGACGACAATATCTAAAAAACCATATGTTTAGTGCTCTGTTGGTTGCAACTCTATTGAAACCAAAAACAAGCATCACTATAAACACAAACATGATGCGGACGGCCGTAATAACGGACCGGCAACTGCATACAGAAAAATAAAAATCAAACCAACGGAAACCAAGCCTCAACACATTAACAAGTGTTGGACAAGAATAAGAAACAACCTTTAAGGATATCAATAAAATGTATAGAAAGTCGCGACTCACCAGACATGGATGGACGACAAAATCCATTATAAAAGACCATATACTTAGTGCTTTGTTGCTTGCAACTTTATTGGAACCAAAAACAAGCATCACAATAAATACAAACATGATGCGGAGGGCCGTAATAAGAACGGCTTGACAGCTGCATACAGAAAAATAAAAACCAAACCAACGGAAACCAAGGCTCAACACATTAACATGTGTTGTACAAGAATAAGAAACAACCTTTAAGGACATCAATAAATTGTACAGAAAGTGGCGACTCAACATGAGCAACCATTGCGTCTTGCAAAACTTACAAATAACCATTGGGAAAGCAAATCTGCACGTAAAATGAAACAAAATAACCAATGTCGAGAGAGAACAAATCCAAATTAAAGAACACAAACCTCTCTTCATGGACATAGGATAGGCTTTTATGACCGTCATTTACGTCGGTTGATTGTAGGCTCGTAGCACACACATAAACCGCTGGCAAATCAGCAACTACAAAAAATGGAGCAAAGCAAAAGCTCAATCATAAAAAAAGACACATAAAATACGACAGTCAATTTAAGAAACATGGAGCAAAGCAAAAGCTCAATCATCCAAAAAAAAGACACATAAAAACGACAGTCAATTTAAGAGGTAGAAGCACATACATGAAGAAGTTGCAGGCCAGAACACCGTCATCGCGCGGTAACCAGCGGATGAATCTGCAGACGTAGAAGCGGCAACAAATAAATGTGTGTGTCCGAAACTGCCTCGGCAGAAAAATATGTTGCCGACGCTGCCACATCAGATAAACCTGCTGCTGGCGCTGATACGGAAGAAGGGAATCCTGCCATATCGTGGGCGAGCCCTGCCGAGCACATACCTACATACGGAGTAGGTTAGTAAGACGAAGCAGCCATACTACGAGCCATTGGAACCAAAAAAGAAACACATAAACACCAAGAAGCCTAAAACCACGAACGGCAAACATATAAACAAGAGTAGAAAACCCGTGGACCAAGCTTCGTGAAGGAAAAATATGAGAAGCGCGGACATAATAACAAGAGAAGAAAACGCAGGAACCAAGCTTGGATGAAGATAAGAACGGGAAATAGGGGCCAAACTTCATGGAGAAAAAGAAAATAAGCCCAGCCGTATATGGACAAGAGAAGAAAGCTTAGGGGCCAAGCTCAGCATGAGAAGATAAGAAGGAAAAACAGGTGCATGCACCATAATAAAATATACAAAAACCATCGAAGGGACTACCCATGAATACATAAAATAGAAAAAAGATGCATGCACCACCGGGTGACCAAACTCTGATCGGCTGCACAAAATGGAGAAATTGCAATATCGGTAGTCTATCCAGCCGATCAGATCAGAAATAAACAGAAGAAAAAATAGAAATAAAATATGAAGGTACGGTAAACCATAGCAAACAACAAATAAAATCAGCTAAACCATACATGCTAAGAACAAAAACAAATAAGGCCAAAACAGAATTTCATTAAACCCAACACCTGCTAGAATATTCAATATTCGGAATCGTCCACAATCATAGATTGTGCGGATGAACAAATTGCCACCAAAACCGAAGGACAAAAACCTACACCCCAAAAAAAAGCATCAATTTCACGCACTGGCGTAAATACCATACAAAAATAATAAGAGAATTAAAGAAACACGAACATATCTCCATAACCGGCCCTTGCAAGAACGAATCTCCAAACGACAACGATCAACACGCATATCAGGATGATCACAACGAGTAAACTGGTTAGCCATGGCGAAAACGGGAAAAATGAAAACCGTAGGTAGCAAACATATAAATAGAAGTAACAAAACGTAATGGACAAGTATACGAAGAGATAACGCAGTCGAATAACTAAACGTAGCGGCCAAGTATATGAAGAGATAACACTGGAGCAAGTTGCACGTAACCAGGGGCAAAAAAGACCAGCCGTATACAAACAAAAATGCCAAACTTAGGGGCCAAGTTTGGCCAAGAAAAGTCAAAGTGGATATGTGCATGCACATACGCTGCGAATAGAAAAAAAGGGAAATAGAAACAAGTACCGGGAAGGAAAAAAGATGACCGGCTAAAAGGAAACACACTACCGAATACCATGTACCTAATTGAGGAAAAAAACAAATAGAAGGAAGGAAAAATGTTCAACATCAAGGGAACCGGCTGGCCAAGCCGACACAGCAAAAAGAAGGAAAAGGAAGAAGTCAAACACCAAATTTCAAAGGTCTCCACCCAATAGGACGACGCCACCTAGCTACATCATTCGCATGTTTCGCCAAACGAGAGGCTGTAAATATACAAAAAAAACTGACAAAATTATAATCCTTCCTCATAGAATTATAATCCTTCCTCACAAAATTAGAATCCTTCCTCGCTTATTATAGTAGTGTATAAATGTAAAATAACAAAAGAAGCAAACTTAATGGCCAAGCAAACAGGAAACTCAAGGAACCAGAAAAAAAAAGTCAAACATCCAAGCCGTATAAGCCAAAACTACAAAACTTGGGAGGCAAGTTTGTCAAAGAAGTCAAGGTATCCAAAGGCAAGGTGCATGCACATCTTTTTTTAAGAAAACAAAAAAAAGACCACCGGGAGGCCACCCAATGACCGGCTGCGAAAGAAATAACAATGCTGATCCAAAGACTTGAGAAACCGGTAGAGAGGAAAAGAAAAAACAAATGAAGGAGAGTAGAAGTTGTTGGAACACAAAGACAACCGGCTAGCCAAACCGGGAGAGCAAAAAGGAAAAACAATGAAGAAGACAACCACCAATTCTCAAGAGTTCCCAACCAATGGGAAGAAGGCACGTAGGAACAAGGCTCACACGTGTCACCTAGTGATAGGTCGAAAAGAGGCGAAAAATTGAGAGAATTAGAATCCTTCCTCCCTTATTATAGTAGTGTATTCCTATAGGAGGCAAATATATCCAAATCTTTTGCTCAATTGTTTCCATGTATCGCTGACAAACCGGCCCATTCGGCAGTGTCCCAGCTGGAGTCAGCGCGGTCAGCTTCCAGTCAGCAGTCCCGACCCTACCAGTCAGCCTTGCGGGCTAGATCCTCTTCAGTGAGGCCAGTTCTCCGATCTTTTCTGTTTTCCGAAATAATTCCAGAATATATACAAATCTTGTCTCTATCATATCTTTTGATTGGTAACTCAAAATAAAGTGTTTTATATGAAAGTTTATCAGAAAAACCTAAGGAACATTAATATGCCATCCATGCCTCTGTTTGCATCATGTATCTTGTGGGTTGGCTATAATTTGCATATCACCGAATAGTAACATATGGAATGTGAGGGATTAAATTATGAATTGTCCCTATTCCATTTAATTTTGATGTAGCTCACCCATGATATGTTTTGCCATGCTAATGAACATTTAACTTTGCAGGGTAGTTAAATAACTTGAACCATATACTTAATTGTCGGGATTCCGATTCCGCTTAATATTGTTAAGTTGCATCGCATCATCCTTGCCATGTCATGCATCATATCGTGAACATGCCGGTTCTTCCGCCTTAGTGGTAATTGTTGCATCGTTTATCCTTCCTAGCATTTGCTTCTTCACCGGATAGGACGATGAGTCGATGCGAGATACGACAAGTCTTTGGGTGCCTCGACTTTGTTTCCCAGGCGAGCATTCTCCCCCTTCTACCTATTTTACTTTTGTAGTCTTTACTTCCTCCTTTGTTCTATTGATATCCTTTATTGTCGATGCTTTAGTTGCGTACCCTTGTACTCCCCTTGCAGCCGCTTTACCCTTGGTATCCTATTGCCTTTGTTTGAGTAGATAGTTTGCCCTTGCGAGTCGTAGTGCTGCTTAGCCGCTCTCATACAGGTACCCTCTCACAGGTGATGTATCTTTGGGGCTGTGTTAATAACTAGTTGTACTTCGTGTGGTCTTCTATACCACTGCTGATCTGTACCACCGGGGTCTCTGTGTACCCATGTGGTCTACTCTCAATCTAATCGAGTTAAGGCACCGACAGCGACCATTTTTGGTGAACTGCTGGTGTCGCAGGAACCGTCGTCCTGGACATCTGCTCTGAGACTATCGCGCTAACCGTACGTGGGAATATCCCTGGGTGACCCTTTGATCCTACCGGAGCTATTCTTATATCCTTGGGTCCACAACACCGGATTTGGCTCTATAATGGCGGATTGTAACAGCGACTCAATGGAGCTCTACAAGTTATCTTTCAGCGACTCGGACTGTGCTTTGACGCAAACTCTGTGTCCCCTCGAGTCCTCGGCCGATTCTCTTGGACGGATCAACACAGTTGGTGGTACCCCTGGATATCTGGTAGCAATGGATAGTTTCTTGTTGGAATATCTGAAGGCGCGAGTATACCGTTGCCTGAAAGTTGAACATGCGTACGGCTACAGTAGTGCACCCCTGCAGGGTAAATCTTTTCGAAAAGCCGTGTCCACGGTTTTGGACGCCTCAAGAGCAACATGCTGGGTCATAGATCAACTGACACCGAAACATCTCCCCTTGCCCCTAATATTGTTGCTATTAACACTACCCTCTCTCGTAATTACTTGATAACTTAAAATCAACTTGGTATTCCTTCGGATCTCTCTCTCGGTTGTGGATCTCGAGATAGCGATAAAAGGAATTGTTTGTTCAACTACTGTTCGTGTGCGTTTCCAAAGGAGGGCCGACGAAGGAGTCCTCTCGGATGGGTTATGTTTGTTACATTCTGTTTCCGTTTAGGTTGTTCTCATCTCGCTCTCTGTATGACGATGTTGTAGCGTGTCTCTATAAGTTAGATAGTGCTTGCTTTTGCTGCAAAACCCACCATATGGCTAGTAGGCGAGCATAGCTGAATTCTATCGCCAGTCCAGTGCCTTTGGGACTGACCGCTCTTTCTTTTTCTTTTTCTTTCTTTGCCCTTTGTCGGCACCCATTATGATTCAACAGTATGTGATTGACGACGTTAGCAAGGTTACCCTTCCGGCTTGGCCTGGGCAGGGTTGGTCATCAGCGCTTGGTTATTCTTCAGGGTTCTTAGCTCAATTTGGATCTTCCGTACTCGGATGTTATTTCGCTTTATTTGTATCTTCCTCTTTACCTATTTGTATTCTTGGATTCGTTGTTGTATAAAAGTCTTGTGGATCTGTTGTATACTATTGTGATGTTACTATTTGTATCAAGTCCCATCCGCCGAAAGGCCTGGTGGGGCGTCCCATGTCGTTTCTGTTGGATTTTGGCGGGAGATCGCTATGATCCAATTGGACTCGATTGTGGGGCGTTACACCGATCTCCTAAACTGGCAAAGTGGGAGGTGTGGCTAATGTTAAGCACGTTACATGCACTAGCTTTGAGGCTACAAAAGCTCATTCCAGACCACCTAATAAAAATTCAAATTAGAAACTAGTGATGTTGATGCTCTCACTTTCATGATGCATGTGTTCAGCAGGGCCTGAGCAAGGATCAAGTGTAGATAAGTGACCAGTACGAGTTGCATAAGCTCGAAAATAACCAACTGTTCTTTTTTAAACTCATTCTTAAATACTCCCAATTCCTTGAGTAATTTGCAGTTATGCCCATTGTCTTCAAGTGAGATTTTGGTGTCGAATGTGTTGTATTATAGAAGGGGAGTATATTTCACAAGAAGAATTTGTGTTCAAGAAGCACGTTTCGATGAATTGTTAGCACTTATTACTACAAGCTTCTGGGCAGAGTATGCCTATGCAAAGCTAACAAGTATACGAAGCAAGATATATGCAATGAGTATGGCTAGGAGAAGCATCCATTTTTCAAAAGTAGGAAGATTAGTATTGATCCAAAGCTGATGGAAGCTGCCCCGCATGTTTATAAAGGGCCCAAATTTATCTGTGCCAGCTATCAAGGAACAAAAGCTACAAGTTATCCAAGGCGTAGTGGTCCTTGTCTCATCGTACGAATAAAGCACAATATAGGATATGACCAAAGTATCAAATGGAAAGACAAGGAAAGGGAAACAATAAAAGAGAAGGGAAGATGGTAATGGTGATGACAAGGATTTCGTCAATTTGGGGTTTCCATTCAGCATGTATGATCCATGTATTGATGATACTTTTTGCAGTGGGAGTCCTGCTTATTGAGAAAGACTTCATCATTTTGTGAAGGATGCATGATCTAATTTGGTAAGCAATGCATCGTGTATGCCGGCGAATGGCCAGTTATATACAATTAAATTATAACTTATAAAGTTTGTAGTATATATCTTGTATTACATTGGTAAAATTGATGATCCAGGATACGGACATGACCTATAAACAGAACCGGAGTGAGTATCACGTCATGCAGAGGGCATCAAAGAGATCTTGTATACCCTACCCTTTCTCTCTTTCGAGATTTTTGAACACACGGAGATGACTGCATTTCTTAGTCCTTTGGATGGCATTCCTGGTGTTTAGCGCATCCGTCTCATTGAGTGGCCACGTTTTCAGAAGTGTCGGTCGTAGTAAGGGCTAGCATTCCCATGCCATGTGGCAGCGACCGCCTAGATCCTCTTTGAGTAGCGATATTTGAAGAGCATGTGGTTGACAGTTTTCGGGACCGATCTGTAAAGCAGACAAAGCGGGAGAGGTGTGGCTAATGTTAAGCACGTTACACGCACTAGCTTTGAGGCTATAAAAGCTCATTCCAGATCACCGAAGAAAATTCAAATTAGAAACTAGTTTTTTTTTAGATAAGGGGTTGCGGATCCCCGGCCTCTGCATCCAAGAGATGCACACAGCCATCCGCAATTATTAATCATCCAAAGTCACACCGTTTACAATTCATGGATCACATAAGGTGGCTACAAAGATCAGCCACTCAAATACAAGTCTACTAAACATCAATTCTTCTAGGATGAAACCACCCAGCCCGGCTGAAGATAGCCCGCACGACCGTCAACAATCGGGTACACCCGCATCCATAAGACCACGCTGATCCGCAGGAAGGAGGAGTGACCATGAGTGGATCCAGAAGCACGCCTTGTGAATAACCTGCAAATAATGAGTAGATGTTGTTTTGTTAAAGACAATATCATTTCTACAATTCCATATAGCCCACAAAATGGCCGCTACACCAATTCGAATGCGAGCTTTTGTCACTTTATCTATGCCATTCAACCAACTTCCAAACATATTGGCGACACTATGAGGTGGATAAATATTAAAAGTAAAGTGTACAAGGCGCCAAATATCTCTAGCAAATGTGCACTTTATGAACAAGTGTTCTGCGGACTCATCCGCATCGCAGAAAACACATTTCTTGCATCCTATCCACCGTCGTTTAGCCAAATTATCCTTAGTCAACAATTCTTTTCTATTCAGAAACCATAGAAAGATCTTAATTTTTAGTGGTATTTTTAACTTCCATAGGTATTTACGCAAGTACCTAGTGTGACCATTCAACAAATCTTCGTAATAAGATTTAACTGTGAATACTCCATTATTAGTAAGTGACCATCTAAACTTATCCGGTTCATCTACTAAAGTAACACGCATCAATTTCTCTATTAGATGAAACCAATCCGTTCTTCGTTGTCCTACTAACGTCCGTCTAAAAGGGAGATTAATAGGAGCAGCCCCAAGAACTTCAGCAACCGTACTAAGTTATTTGAAGCAATGGCATATAAAGATGGATAAACATTCTGTAACGAAGTGGAACCTAGCCAAATATCTTCCCAAAACCGAACCTGCTCTCCATTACCAAGTACAAACTTACCTCGCTGAAAGAAATCATTTTTAGCCCGCATAATCCCTTTCCAGAAAGGCGAATCGTAAGGTTTAGCTTGCACTTGGGATAAAGATTTACTCCCCAAATATTTATTAACTAGGATTTCTTTCCAAACTCCCTCTTCATTCAGAAGTTTATACAACCACTTACTCAAGAGACATTTGTTTTTAATATCTAGGACCGCAATTCCTAATCCCCCTTGGTCTTTCGGCCTACACACTATATTCCACTTCGTTAGTCTATATTTTTTTTATGTTGATCACTCTGCCAAAAAAAAACGAGAACGATAGAAATCCAATCTTTTTCGGACCCCTTTAGGTATTTCAAAGAAGGATAAAAGAAACATGGGCAAACTTGTTAAAACCGAATTTATGAGCACAAGACGGTCACCGTAAGACAACATCTTAGCTACCCAAGCTGCCAATTTTTTTTCAAACCGGTCCTCAACTAATTTCCACTCCTTGTTTAGCAATCGTCGATGATGAATGGGAATTCCCAAGTATCTAAATGGGAGCGACCCCAATTCACAACCAAAGATTCGTCTATACTCTTCTTGATCATCTTTAGCTTTTCCGAAGCAAAATAGTTCACTTTTATGAAAATTTATTTTTAGACCAGAGAGTTGTTCGAAAAAAGCCAAAATAAGTTTCATGTTCACGGCCTTCGCAATGTCGTGTTCAAGAAACAAAATTGTGTCATCCGCATACTGGAGTATCGAAACCCCCCCCCCCCCCCCCCCTCAACTAGGTGTGGTACCAAACCCCCTACTTGACCATCCTCCTTTGCACGAGAAATTAAGATGGCTAGCATATCAACAACTAAATTAAACAACAACGGAGACAACGGATCTCCTTGCCGTAACCCCTTGAGTGTCTGAAAATAATGACCGATATCATCATTAACGCGAATTCCTACACTCCCCCCTTGGACAAACCTAGCAACCCACTCGCACCATTGCGGCGTAAACCCCTTCATTCGAAGCGTTTGCTGTAAGAAGGACCATTTCACTTTATCATATGCCTTCTCAAAGTCAATTTTAAAAAGAACCCCATCCAATTTCTTCCTATGCATCTCGTGTATTGTCTCATGTAAAACCACAACCCCTTCCAGAATATTTCTTCCAGGGATGAACGCAGTTTGAGTAGGACGAATTACTCTACTCGCAATAGAGGTTACTCGGTTTGTTCCTACTTTCGTAAAAAATTGAAACTCACATTTAGAAGACATATAGGACGATATTGTTCTATTTTGCTAGCGTCTTCTTTTTTTGGCAGCAAGGTAATAATACCAAAGTTTAACTTAAATAATGGCAAGTTTCCTGCACGCAATTGAGCAAACATTGCCATCAAGTCCGCTTTTATAATTCCCAAAACTTTTGATAAAATTCTGCCGGGAACCCATCCGGACCCGGAGCTTTATTGTGTTCCATTTGTTTGATTGCCTCAAAAACTTCTTTCTCAGAAAAGTCTTGAGTCAAAATATCATTTTCCTCTTGAGAGATTTGGGGCATATCCTGGATAACATTCTCCTCTAAAGAAAAATTATTTGTAGCCGGCGCTCCAAACAATTTTTTATAGTACTCAGAGATGTAATTCTTCAAATTTTCCTGTCCAACTATCGTACCTTCCTCTTGTTCCAACTGAAGAATTTTCTTTTTCCTATGCTTGCCGTTTGCAATTATATGAAAGTATCTCGTATTACTCCCCCCTCCTGAATATATTTAACTTTAGCTCGCTGAGCCCATTTAGATTCCTCATCCCGTCGTAGTTTTGCTAACGTCTCATCCGCCTCTACCTTGGCAGCCCGCTCGGCTGCCGTTAGTGGAGTGTTTTCAGCTTTAATATCTAACTCATTAGATAACAAAACTAATTTATCTCGCAGCAATTTATATTCCCCGCTCAAATTTTTTGCCCATCCCCGTAGGAACTGACGAAGATGGCGTATTTTATTTTGCCACCGCTCAACTGGTGAATTACCCGTTTGGATCGCATTCCATTCTCGGGCAATTAAATCATAAAAACCTTCTTGTCTCAGCCACGATAACTCGAAAGAAAACCTACTAGAATTTCCTGTGAAGGCATGGTCCCCGGTATCCAACAATAACGGCGTATGATCTGACCCCGCACGGGCTAGAGCTTGAACCGTAACAAGAGGATACTTTTGTTCCCAATCAACACTTGCTAGGTAACGATCCAACTGCTCAAGTGTTGGCGTGTCACGTCTACTAGTCCAAGTATATTGTCTTCCGGACAGTTTCAGATCTTTGAGACTCAAGCTCTCAATTATCGCATTAAAAATAGTAGGCCATCTTGCATTGAAATTATCATTGTTCTTCTCATTTTGTCTCCTAATGATATTGAAATCCCCCCCCCCAACCAACAAAGGTACCGTCACACCTTCACAAATTCTTACTAATTCTGCTAGAAATTCAGGCTTTTTGTTGTCTTGAGCCGCCCCATAAACTACAACCAAAGCCCATCGAAACCCATCCAATTTTGATCTCAAGTGTAATTTAACGCAAAAATCCCCTGAGACCACATCTTGCACAGCTAATGTTGCATTATTGAAGCCTAATAACATGCCTCCCGACCTCCCGTGTGGAGGTATACAGTACCAAACAAAATCTGAACCCCCAGCCAAAAAATTAAGAAAAGGTGTGGCAAAAGAAGACCGCCCTGTCTCTATTACAGCCACAAAATCCAGTTTGTGTTCTTTAACAAATTCACTCAGAGCCAAATGTTTTGCTGTGTCCCCAAACCCGTCTGAATTCCAAATCACACCCTTCATTATGATTTTTTTATAAATGGCTAGCCGTACACCCCTTCTAACCGCACGTTTAGAAAGCGCTTTTTTCTTTCCACGACCTCTAATTGAAGCTAGAGTCTCATTAAGATCCGCATGATCATCCGAGACCTCAACCTCCTCGTCAACTAAATCCTCGCAAATATTAATAGCCCTTTTTAGCGTCAAACTAGACTCAGACTCATCATTAATTGGAGGCAAAGAATTCTTGAGAAAAAAAACCTCCCTCTCCCGTTCTAAATCCATGATAACCGAAATAGAAGATTGTACTTGTTCACTAGTGTTCCCTAACGAAATGCCCAACTTATCCGATCTACGCTTAATTTCAGAATTAGATAACGAGCATAAAGAAAATTTTGCATGCGCTGGAATACCTGGTGGGGAGCCGTATGCCTTGCGCGAAGTAAGATCCATCGCACGTTCAAGTTGAGGAAGATCCGCATTCGGCTGCTCCCTCAAACGTTGACTTGATCTCACCGCAACCTCACGCATTCCCCCGAACGCCATCATATCCCCCTCCGAAGGTCTTGCATGCATAAACACCGGCGAGTGACCACCATCAGCACGAGTAAGCCCCTGTCCGCATTCATGGGGCTGTGGCAGCACGGCGTTACCGAAACTGTCCATGTACAGACCCCCTGACCTCTCGGTTGGTGAGACTGCTGTAGTGTTCGAAATAAGCTTTGTAGGTGTTGACCACTGCTGAGAAGGAGAGTGACACACAGCAGCACCTTCCGAGCTCCCAAAACTGTCAGACACAACCTCCAGGTTACCGTCAATTCGCTGCTTTTTGCCGGCAGAAAAACTGCGCAACTCGCTGCCGCAGCAGCGCTCGTCCAGCGAAACCTCACGTTCGCTGAGCGGAACCCTGTTACCCGTCACAGTCTCGTTACCTGCCGCAGCCTCCAATTCTTCAGCAAAAGCCTCCGAGCTCGCAAAGCCCTGAGGCAGAACCTCCAGAGTACCTTCATATCCTTGCTCCTTCCCGGCAGAGACCCTGTTATCCGTCAACGGCTCGCTGCCGCGGCATCGAAAAGCTGGAAAACCAGCCGCAGCCTGATTATCCTCTTCACTGTTGCAGCGACCTCTCGCCGAAGGTTCCCTGTTACTAGCATCAGCACCGTGAGTATCAACCAGGCACTCCTCCGAATGAACATCCCTCTCCCCAGAAGCAGCATGAACCATTGCCAGAAGCTCTTTCTTCGCACACGAATTTGTTTCTGGACTGTGGGAGAGAACACCACACCCGACACATGCTCCTGCATCGGTTCGGTGGCCGCAGCCCCCAGGTCATGCTTCTCCTCCGATCCCTTTGAAACCTCATCTGTAGCCATAGCATCGGATGGACTGTTATCTTTTGCCCTCCTATCTTTGTCTTGATTATTAGAACCCTCATCATCATCTCCTTCGTCATCCGGTGGAGGAGACCGTGGTGCATCATCCTCCCTGTCCCCAACATCAACAGGATGCTCCACTCTAAATTTCAGCCGATAGAAACCATCTTTGATGAATATAGTCGATCCCGAGGGAATAAGTGTATAATCCATGCATCCCACAAGCGTCCGCAAAACACCATGTCTACGAGTAAATTTCATGTCCACCTTTAAAGTTTTGCCAAACAAGGAACCCAAACTCCAAAGGGAAAGAAAATCCCCTGTAATCTTGGTAGGAATACCATAGACTCGGATCCACTTCTTTGGCAATTGCTCCATTGGCTCAACCGTAGCAACCCAAGGAACGACCGTGAGCTCACACTTGCTGCCCGGAACCTTACATGCCCCAAAAATAGCTAATCTGTCAAGTTCACTCCTAGATGGAAAAGGCACCTTGAAAATATTTTGTCCCACTTGTTGAACATCCCAATGAAAATGCTCCCATGGAACCAGCCGCTTCAATTGAGCTACAACCTCGGAATAGAAAGTTCACCGTGAGCCACCGTAACCATGGCTGTGCGCACATTATCTATCTTAGGCTTGTAAGTATCTGTTGTAGGCTGCTCAAAAAACATAAGAGACTCGCTGATTAAACCATGAAGTATCACCTGAGGTTTAGGCGCATTCAACAAAGGGCACACCTCCTCGGAGTGCTCTTTGCTCTCACAAAGGTCACACACCTCGACCGTACACTCATTGCCATGGTGGCCTGGTTCATCACAACGGTAACAACGAGTTCTGTTATCTTTTCTTGCCTTCTTCGCTGCAGCTGCCTCATTCACAGGGCCAGAAGCACCGGTCCTCGTCCGATCCCCTCCAATTGGTTGTGTTGGCACCGGAACTTGCAATGGGGCCGCATTCCCCACCGGAGTGGCACCTTTGGCAATGAGCTGCGCCGCCGACGCGGTCTGTCCGACAGTGTTACGCACAGGAGGTGTTACGTTCGCCGCCGCAGCGGCCACTCCTGGTTGACGAAGAGCCTCTGTGACCTGGCTGACAATCTTGGTCAACATCTCCTCCGACAACCCCGAGTTAACCTGGTTGTTCCCATAAGATCCAACCACGCCATCTCTCGAGCCACGACCTGAAAACGATCGTCCTCCGTCATGCCGGCCACCACGAAACTGAAACGGTCGATCATATGAATACTGTCTTTGTTGATTGCCTGAGCCGAAACCAGAACCTGCACTGTACCCACCAAAATTCCCTTCAAATCCTTGCTGCCGGAACTCCGCCTGCCCCGTCGTACCACTTGAGCCTCCAACCTCAAAGTGCTCTGTCTCTGATCACCTGGACGTGCAGGACCAGCCGGGTACTGCCCACGGCCAGCCGCACCACCTCTGGGCGGAGCACCATTGCCGTCAGGACCCATACCGCCACCACGATACGGCGGCCCGCTTCCGCCGGCTCCCCGGCCAGGAGGGTAGCCACCACCATAGCCGCGTCCCGGAGGACCCCCTCGACCAGCACCAGCCCCTCCATACCCTCCCCCGCCATTCGCCATCGACTCGATAGCCACGGATCGCCGCGGCAGGGAAGACCTCGCTCTGCGTCTAAACCCTAGCTTTAGGTTTAGATTGATCCTACCAATCGAACGAGATATGTCTGTGTTTTGGGCCGCAGTCCCCACAGCAGAAGAAAGGCCCGCATTGCCTTTTTTTTCTCCAAATTTTGAATTCTCCACCCCGAGATCACCGCGATCACTGTCGATCGTCTCCGACGCCGGCAGCGCAATGCCAGGACGGAGAACAGGGTTCGCAGCCTTGGATAAGCCGGCACCGCACCTTGACATGCCCCATCGTCGACCGAGAACGCCTACCTCTCGCCGACCGGCTCCACTAGCCTGCCGACCTAAGCCCGTCTTCATCAACGCCGGCGACGTCTCACCGGAGCGGCGACCCGTCGACAGTAAACCTTCCAACCTCCAGCGCCATCATCTTGGAAGATCGACGGCTCCAAGACCGGCCTTCTGAACTGCAATATCCTCTTCACCGGCGATCTCACCGGCTGTGCACCACCGGTGGAAGATCTTGACGAATCCTCGGCGATACCTGCAAAACGGAATTAGCATACCTTTGCGCTTGTCTCTTGCCGATCCGCTTCCTCTCCCTGGACGACTGTGCCTCCAGCATCGCCGAGGCCACCGGCGAGGGGGTGGAGCACAGGTACCGGAAGGCACCACCCCCGCCGGCGTGTCCCCCAACCCCGCGTCAACCTCCTCATCACTTGCATCCGAGTCCGCGTCACATCGTCGGCCAGATCGCCGGCGAGGACCTAGAATCGCCCTTGTTCCGCCCCCAACGGTCCTCCGCACATTACGCCCCCCCCCCCCCCCCCCCCCCCCCCCCCCCCCAAAATAGAAACTAGTGATGTCGATGCCCTCGCTTTCATGATGCTCGTGTTTAGCAGGGCCTGCGCAAGGGTCAAGTGTAGATAAGTGACCAGTTTGAGTTACATAAGCTCGGAAATAACCAACTGTTCCTTTTTTAACTCATTCTTAAATACTCCCAATTCCTTGAGTAACTTTTGCTTATGCCATTGTCTTCAATTGAAGTTTTGGTGTCAGAATGTGTTGTATTATAGAAGGAGAGTATATTTCACAAGAAGAAGTTGTGTTCAAGAAGCACGTTTCGCTGAATTGGTAGCAGTTATTACTACAGGCTTCTGGGCGGAGTATGCTTATGCAAAGCTAACAAGTATGCGAAGCAAGATATATGCAATGAGTATAGCTATGAGAAGCATCTATTTTTCAAAAGTAGGAAGACCAGTATTGATCCAAAGCTGATGGAAGCTGCCCCGCACGTTTATAAGGGGCCCAAATTTATCTGGGCCAGCTATTAAGGAACAAAAGCTACAAGTTATCCAAGGAGTAGTGGTCCTTGTCTCATCGTACGAATAAAGCACGATATAGCATATATGACCAACGTATCAAATGGAAAGACAAGGAAAGGGAAGATGGTAATGGTGATGACAAGGATTTCGTTGATTTGGGGTTTCCATTCAGCACGTATGACCCAAGTATTGATGATACTTTTTGCAGCGCGAGTCCTGCTTACTGAGAAAGACTTCATCATTTTGTGAAGGATGCATGACCCAATTGGCAAGCAACGCATCGTGTACGCCGGCCAATGGCCAGGATAAAGTGTCGCCACTCGCCAGTGAGTTGTAATTAGGCAGGACACAGTTGCACCCAAACGGGCGGTCGGCCATGTTTTTGCGGATCTTAATTCTTCTCCTAGGCATGGATGCTGCTCATGCAAAAGGCTATCGTGTCATGGCAGCACACAAGCTCCAGCCAAAAGCCGTCTGCTCCACACTCCGGGGTAAGCTACGTGCACATACATACTGCATTTGCAATGCGTTTGCAATTTTGCATATATGGTTGCCTACCTAACTCACCTAGCAGTGCTTCCGTCCTCCAACCGCACCTGGCTACCGTTGTACCACCGAAATGGTCCGTGCTCAGCGGCGTCGACGCCCCACTCCGCCCAGAGGACGCCGACCTCCATTCTCCGCCGGGACCAGGTCCGTGCCGATGCCATCCAACGGAGGCTCTCAAAGAACGGCACGGTCTCGACAGCACTCAGCACCGCTCTGGGGTTGGGGACGTTGGAGTACGTGGTCGCCGTGGGGCTAGGCACGCCGCCGGTCAGGCAGACCGTGCTCCTCGACACCGGGAGTGACCTCTCCTGGGTGCAGTGCCGCCCTTGCCCACTGCCGTCTTGCCACCGCCAGAGGGATGCCCTGTTCGACCCCAGCAAGTCGTCCACATACTCCCCGCTCTCCTGCCGCTCCCCGACATGCGCACGCCTCGCTGCTCACAAAGCCACCAATGGCTGCTCTAACAGGTGCCAATACATCGTCAAGTACGGCGATGGCTCCAACACCACCGGGACTTACAGCTACGACACGCTCACCGTCACCCCTGCCAACGTTGTAGCCAACTTCCGGTTCGGCTGCAGCCACGCCGAGAAGGGATTCCCAGACGCCGACCGCACCGACGGGCTCCTCGGGCTCGGCGGCGGCGCACAGTCGCTCTTGTCGCAGGCTGGCCAGAGGGCGGTCTCCTACTGCCTCCCGCCGACGGCGAGCCACACCGGGTTCTTCACGCTCGGCGTGCCACGCATCTCCTCCTCCCGGTTCACGGTCACGCCCCTATACAAATCCGCCCAGTCCGCCACCTTCTACTTCGTGATCCTCCAGGCCATCAGCGTCGCCGGGAGGCGCCTCGACATGCCCCCGTCCGTCTTCTCCGCAGGCGCGGTCATGGACTCTGGCACGATCATCACCCGGCTACCCCCGGCGGCTTACCAGGCCCTGCGAGCGGCGTTCAGTCACAAGTTCACAAAGAGGAAAGTTCAGTCTACTACCTTTGCTGCTTGCTCGAGGCTGGAGCTCGTCTTCCTGTAGACTGGAGCACTGGACAGCTCGCCGGTCGCCGGCTCGCCAGGCGCAGGGACTGGCCGGGCACCCGGTCGCCGGCTCTCTCCGCTGCCTGCTGCCCGCCGAGCGCTTGATGCGGTCCGCCGTCGGCGCCTGCTTGCCCGAAGTCTGCGCCGTGGCCACGCCCCAACGCCGCCGACCGTCCCCTGCCGTCGCCGCCGCCGCCGCAAAGTTCTATTTTGCCGTCTCGCTAGTGGGGATTTGGGGTTCCAGGTTTCAGTCGATACGGAGCAGATGATGCGATGCAATCGATCCAGCCTACAGAGCACGAAAAGTGCTCCAGAGCGTGAGGAAAAAATGCAATTGGGCTTGTTTTGGGCCTCCCACATAGTGAGAAGAAGTACTCCCTCCGTCCCAAAATAGATGTATTTGTCTATACATCCAAATTTTGACAAATTTCAGACATCTATTTTGGGACGGAGGGAGTAGATGAGCTGCTTATGTTTTGACCAGAAATCTTTATTAATTACGTTTTTTTCACCTAGTATACATGGACAATTAGTCTAGATACTAGTAGTTAAAAACAACTCGGAGGAGAACAGCAGCATGAGGACGTATGCCTTCACCTCGTCGCGGCCACGCATTTGGAGGAAAAGCACGTCGCTGTCCTTCTCCCGGATGGACGGTCGACAGAGCAGGGACGGCTGGGCCTCGCCGGACCGGACCGCCGACTTGCGGGGGCAGCAGGAGAAGGTCGCGCCGCGTAGGAGGACGGTGGGGTGGCGGGATGGTGAGGGTGACCTGGGCCATCGGCGGCGTCGCCGGTCTGCAGGAGAGGTTAGGGTTTGCACTTGGCGGCAATTGGAGGCGTAGGACGGCTGCTTCGGATGGGGGGTCGAAGGGGAAGAGGGCGCAGGAGCTGCGCCGTCGAGCGGTGGGGCTGGGAGGCCGGCGAGGGCGGGGATGGGGCTGCCGACGTCGTGGCTCCAAGAGAGAGGGAGAGGTGCAGAGAGAGATGGGAGAGCAGGGTCAAGGCCAGGTCGTACCGCCCACCAACTAGCACACGCGCGATGCCCACCCCGTGGACCATAGGCAGCGACAGCGTGGGCGCGGCAGATGGCCTCAGAGTACTCGCTGGTGACCATGATTAAGTTATTAGATAATTCTGTATTTTTGGAGGGGTGCCATCTCTAGGTCGCATAGAGAGAGAAAATTGCAGCTAACAACAGCCTTTGTGGCAATTGTTACACAAAACCCAGAAACAAATTCTTTTTTGCAGCTAGCACAACTTGATGCTTAATTGTTGCACCTAGCCCAAATCAAACTGTTAACCTTGTTACATCTCCAACGTGGTATGCTATGTGTAATATTTGAAAGTATACGATATTACGCTTCTAATAATATTTATTTAATTTGCAAATATTTCAAAAAAAAAATCTATGATTGGTTAAACTTTGTAAATTTTGACTTTTACCAAACCTTATATACGGAGTAATATGACACAGAGGGAGTAGAAGTGCCAAATTACCAAAGGTCGCCCATGATACGTAGCCCCACACCCACATGCCCACAATAATATAATGAATTGAAGGAAAACAACGGGAACAAAACTAGCAAGCGAGGTCGAACAAAAACTCTCGCGAAGCAGAGGCGGCGGCAATGCGACCCAGGGAGGGCGGCGGAGGCGACACGCCGGCATCGATGATGATGAATTTGTACGACCTTCTCTCCCGTCAAAGGGCAATATTTCCGCCCTGCTCTCACGGAGATAGAGGGCCGAAGAACCCAAGGTTGTTTCCCTCCGAAATTTGGGTTTCGGATCCACATACAAATGCAATCATTCTCTATATTCTATTGTGTGAAGTTGTCAGTTGTAATAACCTCTATTGAACGGTGCATTTTGATAAATGAAATTGTAGAAAGGGGTTGCATTAATTTTGCTTTTTGTAATAATTCTTTCTGAGCCATGACTTTGTATAAAATGACATGAAACGTGTAACAGTTGCAATGAAACACTTGACTTGGAGGTGGTAATACATTCTGAGCTTTTAATGTGTCATGAGACACAGTATGCTGGATTTGTTGTCATTGAGACTACTAGCAAAATGCCCGCGCGTTGCGGTGGAAGCCGGTGCCCTTCCCGTAATAGCTTCTAAAACAGCAGAGTTGGTCGGGGAAATCCGCAGATGTACAGCAGAAAAAATCACCCATTTTCTATACAATCACCCTATTTCTATACAATTACCCTTTTTCTATACACTCCCAAAGCTTATAACTTATAGATCCTAGCACATGATAGTAGACAGAAGTTTTAATATTACCGTATTGCGCGGACCATTTCCTCTATACTCTTTCAGTCATTTCAAATCATTTATCTGAACCAGCTCTTCATGTATATCTACTCAACTGGAGCAAGACCACTTGATGATGTGCTAGTCAAATCTGCAAGGAAAAAAGGAAAAAAATAACATTCAAATATGGTTGTACGTAGTTATTTGCCTGACTGTACCAAGGACAGTGAATTATTGCCTGCGCTGCACCGCATTTTCTTTCATCAGCACTGAAAAATTGCTGCGGCTGTTATAATTTGTGTGCTGTTCCATTGCAGATATTCACCAACTTTGACAAAGCTCACGCGGCAACGGTCCTGGAGAAGATGGAGCTGCAGGGATGCTTCGAGGGAATCATTTGCTTCGAGACCCTGAACCAGCCGTCACCTGACAGCCCAACTTCTGACAAGAAGCCTGCCTTAATTTACAGGTGTTCTTCGACGACAGCCCACGGAACATCGCCTAAGGAAAAGCTGCAGGATTCCACACTGTCATCGTAAGCTCTCACTGCATAACCCCCACATAATTAGAGTACTGACAGGGCTGATAACATGCACACACTCTGAAACGATGATGCAGGTAGGGAGCTCGGCGCTTGTCACAGGGTCGGATCATAATGCAATTCACATTAATTACAGCGCCTAAAAGCAATTCAAGAGGAATTGGCGGGATTTTTGAACTCGGAGGTCCTGAAGAAAACTGGAGAATTTTATCACCCTAGCAATTATTTTTTGCCTCCAATGTAATTGACGTGATCTCGACGTGTGAGAAACGTGATGTCGGTGTAGTATAAACTTGTGGGCTTATGTATGTATGAATCAAACGTGACCTCGGTGTATTGTATACTTTATGTGTATGACTTGTTGTCTGCGCAACATGATCTTCGTAAAAAATAATTAATTGGAAAACAAAAAATCGAAACCCCTAAAAAATAAATTAGCAGAAAACAAAAGGCAGACCAAAGGGTTCCCGCCCATGCCCGCCCTGCCGTGGCCACGTGGAGGCCCATCCGTCCCGGTTCGTAAGCACCCGAGACGAAAGCCCCCCCCCCCCCCCCCCCCCCCCCATTTAGTCCCGACCCTTTAGTCTCGGTTGTAAAACCAGGACCAAAGGCCCTCTGGACCCGGCACAGATGGGTTATTTTCCACTAGTGTGTTTCATATGTAGATACATTCAGTTTTAAGCAAATATAAGACACTTATTTTGGTATGGAGTGAGTATATATCTATGTGAATGGAACTGGGACAAGGACATGTGAGGAGTGAGGTAACGACGTCATGCTAGGCGGAAGCGGACGGGGTGGCCACGCAAAGTGTCTGCGGCGGCCGGCACCAGCACCCGCGGGCGCGTCGTCCGAGTCATCCGATGATGATACCGAGATCATGATGGTCGCGACCACTCTCATCCACAACTTCAACGAGGTCGGATGGCCTCGGCATGTTGGCTCGGTTGTTGGGAGGGCTCCGGCGTTGGATCGTGACCGGGAAACGGGTCACTTCCAACTTTGGAAGGACTATTTCCACCCCGTCAAGCCAACATATCCGGAGCACAAGTTTCGTCGCCGTTTTCGGATGTCAAAGACCGTGTTCATGCGTCTACTTGAAGGAGTGAGGGCAGGCCAAACCTGATTGTACTGGTACGTATGGTTTCTCTTCTTATCAGAAGTGCACTGCAGCTATACGGATACTTGCGTGATCATGCACAACATGATCGTTGAGAATGAACGTGATGATTCGAGGATATTCGATCAAGGATGGGAATTTCAGGGTGAGTTGGTTGAGCCTACGCCTGGACCGGCGACGCACCATCAGTATTCAGACGTGTATCATGAGATGCGTGATAAGCCAACTCATGAACGTCTCCAGAATGATTTGGTAGAGCATATGTGGATTCATCTGGGAAACCAGTAGTGACTTACTGCACATTTTCCTTTTATTGCATGGATTATGACATTTATTCCTATGTACGAACTTCATTCGGACTTTATTGTAATATTTGACCATATTTCTACCTATTTATGACTGATTTATATTTTAAATTTGTTCAATATGATTTCTGTTGAATTGAGAGAAGTGTATGAAATATGCCGCCCCAAGGCACCAAATGCGGCCGGCCGTTGGAGGCACTCCCAACCTCAAATGGATAAAGACCCAGAATCTGTCCGTGGTCCGCTCCAAACGGACCACGGACAGATTCAATCCGTTTTGTCTATCCGTATGCGGGCCACCGTTGGAGGTGCCCTAACGTTGTCGGGCGCTCACCACGCTCGCCGACGTCCGCATCCTCGGGGAGAGGCCGTGCTGTGATGAGTCGCCGTGTTCTCTTTGTAGCTCTCCGTCGGCAAAACACTAGTACAACAACGAATATGCGCGCGGTAATTAGCACGTAATTAAGGTCAGTGTCGGGCGATTTGTTTGTTGTCGTTGTAAGCCAGGGCACACGCGCAGCTCGTGTCCGGTGTCACATCGGTGAACCATTTCTCATCGTGGCATACATGGACGCCGTACCATGTCTTCTCGGCCTAGCTCGGAATTGTATTCCTTGGACCGCACAATGATTCTTCTAATGACTCGTCATTTGAGCATCGATCAGATATGACAAGGGTGTAATTTTTTAATGCTGATCAAGAGATTCTTGGTCGCACTTACGTACTGTCGCCCTATGCTTTCGAAGTTTCGATCAGAGAATCTATGGACTACGTCTACGTGTTCCCGCATAAGCCTAAATGCTCGAATTCCAAGAAGATGTTCGTCTTCACCGGCATCCCAAAAATATGTCCGGCACCCTAGATTCTGTCCGCTTTAGTGGTGTCGTGGAACCCCTGAAAGAAAAAAAAATCGCGAATAAGAAGGATTTCATCATGAATGATCACTTGTTTGAATCACTTTATGGCGGTCCTGAGGAATCCATGGCTCTTGACGTGGTCCGTCCCTGGTAGGGTAAGAAGTGCAACGGCCTAGGGTCTAGCCTATTTAGAGGCTCACACTGTGTGCACGTTGATACCTTGTGTAGTATGAAACTTACTATAAAAGGCATAAATAGTCGATTATGAGGGTCTAAAGGCCCACTAAAGACGGTAGAGAAAAGAAATATGAAAAATAAAGACCCTTAAGTTTCATCCAGCTAGTTTAGAGACGTGACGGTACACCACAATTTGATCAATATATAATTACAAATACGATTTCAATCAGAGCCAGTCTTCACTTGGCTACCACGCGCGTAGGCGACCGCAATTTATTCTCCCTTTCCCACTTCTCTTTCATTGCCATCCAAATAACATGCTAACTAATGAAGTTACCGTGTTCTACTATTTTTTGATTCACTCTTAATTTCTTTTCTCCCTACAAGTTTCATCTATCCTGTAAGTACTACCATCCCGTCTATTGGGTCATGGACTCATGGATTTCGAATTATATCCCCTTTGATTATTTGATTGTTTTTTGGCTATTTGGTGGTTCATTAGCGTTCACTCCTCCGAATTTTTTTAAATAGCCAGACGGGGAAAGAAGGACACATGTGAGTGATGATTTCTTCTATTTTACTCCAATAAATTTAGGTGTTAACGCCGACTTATCGCAAATTTTTTTACTCAATTAATTTATTTTTTCCAAAATAAACGGGTCACATATTTTCCTCTCCTTCAATAAGGTAATTCTGTTCGAGTGGCGGCACTTGTCGCGAGTCATTTGGGAATTTTGGGGGGCTCGGAAGGCATTTTCGGCCTGTATTGTGAGGTGGGGGACAATACATGGTATTTTGCAAAACTTTAACAAATTCAAGGGTGGGAGAGGGGGGGGGGGCAGTGGCCCCCTGAAGTACACATGGCATCACCGTTTGCGGTCACGGCCGCATCTTCAATATTGTCGAGCACAGCATTACCCCCGCCGCCGTTGGCCAAGCCCATCAGCTTTATGGCCTTGTGATGACGAACAGAAAGAGGACGCACTTAGTGAGAGTGGCTGTCCACCCACTAAGATCTCCCATATCTCTTTCATCTTCTCTTTCTTGAGGTTCTCCTTCCCATGAATCTGGACTGTCTCCTGCCATTGAGCTCAGTTGTCGCAAAACAATTTACTCAGAACATTTGTTTTGTTTTGAGAAAATAAATGGGTCGAATTTTTCCTCTCCTTTAATAAAGTGCTTCTGTTCCAGTGGAGGCACTTGCATCAAGTCATTTGGGAGGTTTTGGGGCCTAGGAAGGCATTTCTTTCCTGTGTTGTCAGGTGGGGGCATATACATGGTATTTACCAAAACTTTTACAAACTCAAGCGGGGGGGGGGGGGGGGGGGGGGGGGGGGGGGGGGGGGGGGGGCAGTGGCCCCTGAATTACATATTGCACCTCCGTTTGTGGCCATGGCTGCATCTTCAGCACTGTCGAACACAGCGTTGCCGCCGCCATCGTTGTCCAAGCCCATCAGCTTTATGCCTTGGTGATGGACGACATGCAACTCGAGGTCACCTTTCGCGGCAAGCTCATCGGAGGCTCCGTGCGTGTGGAGCTCGAGTTCTTCGTCACCGAGCTTCTCCTCTCGCATGATGACGTTGTGGAGTGGCGGAGAGCGACGGCGGACGGGGGACTCGTGAAGCTCCACCTAGCCATGATGCCGATCACGATGAGGACGCACTCGGTTAGCGCGTCGATCCAACCAAAAATGAACTCCAATACATCCTTTGCCTTCTCTTTCTTCAGTTACTCGAAAGTCTTCATGTACAAAACCTAGAATGCTTATGAACGGTTGCGCTCGTTCTTGAGCTCGTCCCGCGCCCCCCAATTCACTTCCAAGATTGAATACACCAATCCAAACAAAGCCTAATATTATATATGTTCTTTCTTTCCCCTTCCTTATCAGAAAATACACATCTACACACGGGGCATCTGCCCCGGTTTCAAAAAACGTACCGCTGAATGGCAAAAAAATCCAGAAAAATTGCGGGCATACATAGTCACGTTCGAAGTGTGCCAAGAATATTTTGCGCAAAAATGACTTTTTATTTGGTCCGTTTAAAAAGACAGTATGTGTAGTGAGTTTTTTTGTAGCATCGAAATTTATCTTTTTTATGGAGGCAAAATAAAATGTCATTTTCCACAAAACTTTGTGCCGTGCGCATATTTTGGGGTAGGATATACACGTAATTTTGTTTCAGGTTTTTTACATTTTAAATCGCATTTAAAATACAAGTTTTAATGGGGATCGTACGCTCTACTTCCTTATCCTGTATTTTGCGAGAGCAGATTGTGCTCCCGAGCACCAGTGATCCCGGTGGTTTAAACAAATCGAAAACAACATTTACAAGTTTCAGAAAATTTTGAAAAAAAATCCTAGATCTAGCCAATGGTGTATTTCACAAATGTGCAAAATATCAACTTCAAATACTTTGTATTTTGGGCTACAAAAAAATGACAAAAGTGTAGATCTGAATATGTATATTTTCAAATCTTCAAATTTTGTCATTTTTGTGTAGTGTGGAATACAAGTATCTGAACTTTAAATTGTGCACGTTTGTGGGATACATCGTTGGCTACAGCCGGATTTTTTTAAAGATTTTTCTGAGACTTATAATTTTTTTTGATTTTTTGAAAGCACCGGGATCACTGGTGCTCGCAAGCATAAGACACTTTTCGTATTTTGCTTTCTATTTCCGCCTAGATTTGGCTCTATTTTTTTTGCGAAACATAGTACAATGCAGACGCTCACATACACACGCATTCACTCAGCTCTATTTGCTTAGTTCTCAAGAGGGACCCTGACAGATGATCGTTAGACCCCATTCCCACTAGTCACTAGGTTAGCAAAGAGCCGCAATACTATTTACTACTTTCTCCGTTCACAAAAGATGTCTCAACCTATCTCAAATTTGCATGTATCTAGAATGATTTAGTGTGTAGATACATGCAAATTTGATCTAGGTTGAGACATCATTTTGTGAACGGAGGGAGTAGCAAAGAGCGTGATGCGCGTATGTGGAAGAAGATTTTTTTTAGGGTATAGAGTATTTAGACATTGGAAAAATTTGCTCGTGAACACCGTTATTTGTGTCATTTGCCCAAACACACTAAACTTTTATGCCTTTGCCGAGTACCATTACAATTTCGTGGTCATTTGTTCTAACACACTGCACGGACTAAAACGGAAAGGTTGGTCTTTGTACATGATTTACAAGCCAAAAAGGGTCAGAAGTAGTGATGTTGCCCAAAGAATGTGTGTTATTGCCCTTCGAAACTAGAGCATGTATTGTTATTCTGTGCTAGTTTAACTGAATCACGTTATATTATTTTGTGTTAGCTGACCTGAACATAAGCCATGTTGGACGTGATTGTTATTTGGACGTACTCCCTCCGTTCCATAATGTAAGATGTTTTAACATTTGTCTATATTCACATGTATAAAAATGTATCTAGACACATTTCATGTGTATGTTTATACATTTTAGTGTGTATTTAGACAACATATGTAACAACTAAAATATCTTACATTTAGGAACGGAGGGAGCATGTTGCCTGCTATTTCCATGTGCTATGTTGGACATGAATGCAATGGCGTCCATTGGACGTGCCTGTTATGTTTGACCTGCTATGTGGACGTGGTTGCAATGTTATCCTGCAATGTTTTCTGATCCTAAATTGTCCACGTTTGTGTCTACAACCGGTTCTGTGATGTTGTTTACCGTGAGATGGTTTTTTTTATGAAGCACCAGAAAAAGGAATGGACAGAAATTGCATAATCGGGTTCCGTGATAAAGCAGAAAACCTTTCAGTCCGTTATTCTTGCGCCAACATTTGAAACCAGCAAAAAGCAAGGTTGGATTAAGGATTTAAAACGAGAAAAATTCAGCTATAGTCACTGAATTTGAGCAGTGGTCTCACTTTGGTCATTGATATTTGGAATACCCTAAATACGGTCATTCTTTTTGGTTTTTTGCATGGTAATACGATTCTCATTGATAAATGAAAGACGAGATACAAAGTACGTATACACCGATCTTACAGATCTGAAAAGATAGGATAAACCTATGTGACAAACCAACGCCTATCCCTCTTCTTCGGCACCACCGTAGCAGCCACCAAAGAAAAAAAATAGACAGATCACCTCTTCACCCGAGCTTGACGCGGCTCCATCGCTGATCATCAACTTTTCGGACCTCCAAAATAGTTTGCCATAGGACAAACCATTGTCGTTGAAAGAATCAGACCGGGGCAGCACGACCCCGGACACGCCATTGAACTTCAGCACTGGCACCCCCGCACGACGTCGGAGTAGGGAACCAGAACCGTCAGCCTCCAACCACGAACCCAGCACAAGGTGCACCATCTTCCAGCTGTCACCAATGCAGACCACCGTCTGCACGTACTCCTGAACAAATCCTCTCTGCTCCACCATGGCACGGAGACGACGCCGCAACAACGGGGACAGAACAGGAGGAAAAACCCATTTGATGGAGTCGCCGCCGCCGTCTCGCCGACACCATCCATGAACCCTACATCCACTGATCTGAAAGATCGGCAAGCACACAGTGCCACCAACTCCGAGACGCCGTCATGAAGGACACCGCCGGTGTGGGAGTGGAGTTGAGGCAGATTTATTTGCCCAGACGCCGCTCCCACCACCCCAACGACGCATCATGCCAGAACCTTCGTAACCCTAACTACCATGCAAAAACGAAGAAAACGGGGGTCCCCCTCCCTCCCGCCGCTTGCTGCTTCGGCGGCGGGAGGGAGGCCCAGCTATCCCGCTGGTGGAGATCGGTGGAAAAAGCTCCGCCTCCCTAATCGCCTCTGGCGGCGCTAGGTTAGGAGGAAAACGATTGGATTGGTCATTCTTTTTGTTGAAGGGGTTCATTTTGGTCACCATGATCATATGCCTAGCTCACGACGAGTTCAAGTGCGTGACGTGCGTGCTGCCGGCCGGCCATGCCGTGCGTGCTCGCCGGCCGGCCGTGCCGTGCCGTGTCGTGCGTCCTCGCTGGCCGGCTGTGGCGTGCGGCAAGGTGCGCTCGCCGGCTGCCGTACGCGCGTGCGTCCGTGCTCGCCGGATGGCCATCCATACTCGCCGCTGGCCGTGTCGTGCGTGCTCGTCGGCTGCCGTACGCGCGTGCGTCCGTGCTCGCCGGATGGCCGTCCATACTCGCCGCTGGCCGTGTCGTATGTGCTCGCCGGCCGGCCGTGGATGACGAGTGCATGCCTTAGCTCATGCTGGTCGTGATCGATCGATGGACGATGGCAAGCTAGCTGCACGCCCCGTCTCGCCGGCCGTAAGTGCGTTCTGGGAGACCGCGGCGTCGTCCCTTCCCGTGCGGCTGGGCAACCGCGACATCTTTCTAGGGCTCCTGAACGAGCTTGGCGGCGTTCCGACGAGAGCGCACGGATGGCTTAGCACTGTTGGTTTTGAAGCTCTAGATCAGCCGGCCGTAGCCGTACGCACGTATACGTAGCTGATCGATTAGTTCCCGTACGTGAGCAGCTAGTAGAAACCAGCTAGCTCTTCAACGATCAGGCTAGAAACCAACATGCATGCATTTCAGGCTTATCGGCGCTAATTTTTTTAAATAATACACGAAAATTATTTAATTTTGAAAATATTACGCGTTTTTATTTTTTTCAGAAATATTACCCAATCGGTCTCGTCGAAACCGACAGGCCCTAATCGGTCTCGTCGAAACCGAGTGGCCCCACTCGTCCACGTGTAAGCCCCAAATATGCCTGGGTTATTACCAGTGGCGTGTATGGGTGAGTTCACGCCACTAGTAGGGCGTACCAGTGGCGTGCGTGTATAGGTGCACGCCACTAGTTGGCTTCGACGAGACCGATTGGGGCCTGTCGGTTTCGACGAGACCGATTGGGTAATATTTCTGAAAAATAAAAACGCGTAATATTTCCGAAATTAAATAATTTTTGTGTATTATTTTAAAAAAATAGCCTTATCGGCTACGCCGTAGACGACAGGCCTGTCGAGCGCATGCATAGGCTGGGCACAACCTGCCCGTCTGCGGCGTGGACGACAGGTCCTGCTCATCCCCGGCGTAGACGACCCACCTGTCAGTTTGTGTGGGGGGGGGGAGAAATAAACATGGTACACAAATTGTTGGTTCAGGTGGAGGTTCGAACCCTCGACTTAACAGCAGAAACAGCGCAGTGTAGCCACTCTAGCCCACAACACTTCATGCATAAAAGAGCGTTTCCATTTATATATCTAGATGCGTCACCTCGCCACTGAGGTTGTCAACGCCGCTGTGGTCACAGGAGGGGCGAATGCAGCACATGCACGAATGCTCTGCTCCTGATCGATCCTCGCGAACCCCTGCTCACCTTGCGTACGTCCCGTCCACAGCAAGTAGTCGCCGACTTGGAACGCCCCGAGCAGCGCGTTGACCTCCTCTAGTAGGGCGTCCACCTTGTCGCGCCAGCCGGCGCCGCCGGACGCACGGACCCTGGCGGGATTCAAGAGGTGGAGGTGGAGCATGGCAAGCCTGCGCGCGTGGCACCGGTAGGCTGGCGGGCCCCTGGTCGGCGGCTGAGCGAGCCAGTGGCATGGTAGGCGGATTAAGGCCCGGATCTGGTCGCGCACGGCGCGGAATAATTCGCGTGAGCCGTCGCCAGACACGGGCCGGCGGGGACCCGGCCGGAAAGCGACACCCAGCGGCCGCCACTGCACATCATCGCAAAGCGATCGGCGTACGCACGTCGTGTACGTTGGCGCCCACCGTGGTCGCTGTCCCGTCCCGATTTCCGCCGCCGGGCCCGTGCGTCGTGCGTGTACGATCGCCCACCGGCGGCCGGACAGAGACGTGGAGCGTACGTGCCGGCGCCGCGCCCACCGGCGGCCAGAGAGAGACGTCCCTTCCTTCTCTCCACCTTCCGTGTGCACGGTACAGCGGCGGGATCGTCGATCGTCTTTGCCTCGCCACGCCATGCTAGCTGTCCGGCCTGCAGAGCGCCGGCCCGATCTCAATCTCAACGACCGATTTGTTTAACTGCCGGCTGCCCACGCGGTGCTGCTGCTGCTGCGCGCGCTCGTGGATCGCATGACCCGGCCCGGATTCGCCGGATCGTCTGCGCGTGCGTGCGGCCGTGAGCCTGTGACAGACAGACAGCAGCAGATGGGGTTTTCTTCTTCCGTGGGTCGCCGGCGCGTGCGTTCCAGATTCCTTGTCCGGTCAGCGACACCGTGTGCTTGCTTCTGATCTGTTTCTAGATTATCATAATCCCGTACGCGTCGATCGAGAGGAAAGACCCCGGATTACACATGTCAGCTAGTGCTCCTGATCTCCTGTGACTCTCGCTCCCTCGCAGCTCGAAGCAGTGGGTGGAATCTGCTTCTATGATGGCGTGGACGCAGGTGCGGCGCCGCAAGCTTTAATCGTTGTTTATTGCTGGTACACGGAAGAGCTGAGCCACGGCCAACTACTGCTGCTGCCGCTACCCGCTCTTTATAGGGGAACTGGACTTCTGGTAATACCGTAATACTAGTATCCAATCCAGCATCGGTATGATGGGATTGTATTGTTTGTATGGTGCCGTTGCGTGACGATTTCGGGAGCAAACAAATGTCCTCCACCACTGTTAGCCTGCATTGACTAGACCAGAGATGGTTCTGTCAGCAAGCAACATGCCACATCCCCCAGAAAGAGCTTACTCTTATATTACCATAAAGATCTAATAAGGAGAGCAAAAATGTAAAAAATTGCGCTACCTTTTCTTCTTGCTTACTCATGCCGCCACCAAGGTGAACCGGAGAGACCCCGTGTTCAGCGAATTCAGAGGAGCAATGAAGCTGCTTCGAGTCTCGTATAAATGAAAAAGGAAGCCGCATCCTGCAGCCCGAACTGAAAGATCATACCGAGTTCTCCCATTTTACTATTTCGCCTCCGGCCATCTCCAGTTGCATCGACCGATGCCGCAAACAGCTCATGGTCAGTGTTGGCACACAGGTGTTGGCATGTCTGTCCAACGTTTCCGGCGACTTCCAACTTCATCCAAGCTGATGCAAGGAGCAAGAGGCAGCACCATGCTATATTTGTTTGGCACATTTATATGGGAATTCAACAAGAAACATTTGCAGCTCCAAGCTGAGATTATAACAGCTTAAGCTACTCAAAACTTGACAAGAGTTTATATAGTGACAAAGGGACTACTTGGTTTCTCAGTGCATAACGCGTTATAGCAGCCACAAAGATAACAAAATGGGTTCGAGCTTATACCGAGCAGAATGCAAAACTGAAGGAAAGAAACACACTATGGCGGCACTGGCCTTCCCTTGTTCATGTATTGATTGGACGTGCAGCATTCATTCAAGTAGACAGTACAAGTTAGCTACCACCGGACCAGCCAAGAGGCAAAAATCATACGGATTTGGTGCATTGCTGCCATATCGTCAGCCGCCCTGGACCTTAAATAATATCGTACAGATAAAAGCAAGCCAGACTTTGTGTACGTATCCTTAATTCCTGAATTTATGGCTATTCATGAGTAGGATACGCAGCAATATAAAAGAGCATGTCCTGAAAACTGAAAACTTTACAGCTAATGAACAAACAGTTTGACCACAAACGTCCTGGAAGCAGTAGCATGTTTCATACTTGACCCTGAACCTAAGTTTCGATCAGTACCAATTTTTAAAAGCTTCCAGGGGGCAGAAAAGATTTGCGCGATGTGAGTAGCAAAAAACCACATGCCAGAGTGATCCAACACAATTGGTGGTAGACACCAAATACGATTTGTTCATGAAAATATTACGTTGCATGAACATAACAATGCCAACTTGTCAGAAGTAAATTGGTGACCGTCGTTAGCATCCGGATAGTCTAAGATTTCTCTCCGGCCATAACAGACGCAATTTGGGCAATATTCGTATCCTCGGGAATATTTCTGAGGGTTCCGAGTATTTGGTACTTGTAAACAATGCTACATATTCATCGTCAACTAAGTTTCGGTATTCCTACCCTAGTTCAATCCCTAGAATTCCGGACCACGATGATGATGCTCACCCGTATGAAGATCGACCACAACGCCACTGTGACAATGCTCAAGGGGACACAGGACGAGCAGAACGTTTCAAGTACCCTACGTTTTCTACATAAAGGCTTTCGAGGAATTGAGAAAAGAGAGGACAAAGGCTGATATGAAAAATAGAGTGATAATATAATATCAACCAGAATAATGTTATGCTTCGCAGACGTATTTTCCATGATGTGCTTACATGTTTTTATTTTTTGTGACCTTATTCAGATTTTTTAATGTTATATGTGTGAAAAATAATACGTAAACATTTTAATATTTTCCATACATTACACAACATTATATTGTCCAAACCAACAAAACATTCAATTCTATAGTTTGCACATCCAACCATGAATTTGAATTGCATGCCATCCTTCATTCCCGTGGGAAAGATCATGCACATCCAAACACATATTTGCAATTGGAGTCCGATTCATTTTCAACTCAGTTTTGGTATTCCTACCCTAGTTCAATCCCCACAAATCTAAACAAATCCACCACGACGATGATACTCACGCGTATGAAGCTCGACCTCTACGACGCCGGGACAATACTCGACGAGAAGCGGAACGAGCGCTGAATGAAACATGTCCGATATGTTCTAGGCTTTCTACGTAAAGCCTTTCAAGGAATTTAGGAGCATGATAATGTAATACTGCTCAGAACAATGGAGGAGCTATGTATACTTCAGGGGGGCCACTGCCCCCCCCCCCCCCCCCCCCCCCCCCCCCCCCCCCCCCCCCCCCCCCCTCCACCAATCAGAATAATGTCATGCTTCGCAGACGTATTTCCCATGATTATTCCTACTTGTTTTTGTGACCTTATCCGGATTGTTTTAATGTTACATCTGTGAAAAATAATACATAAACATTGGAAATGGTGTTTTGGCTCGCACGATAATCTAGTCCATTATGAGAAGTGCATTTTAAAATTATGAAAATGTCAAAAATTATGAATTGAAATTTTGAGTTTACCTCGAAACGATTTATGTTGGAACACAAAGTATCACGGTTTTTTGTGTTATGTATATAAAAGACAAATTCGGTGCTCAAAAAATACTTTGAACACAAGGCACAAAAAAATTTATTTTTTGACAAAATTTTATGTGCCAACATCAAATGTCTATATGTACAGCCTTTTTTTGGAATTTTTTAACATGGCAAAATATGTTTTGTTATAATAGGAGCATCTAGTCCACGAGCTAAAATGGATTTCCGATAAATATTTTAATATACACGCAACTATTTTCCGTACACTACACAATGTCATATTGTCCAAACTCAACTAAACATTCATTCTAAGGTTTGCACTTCAACCAGAAATTGGAATTTGGATTGGAATTGGATGCCATGCTTGGATCAAATAGGAAAGATCATACACATCCAAACAACAGATCAAATAGGAATTGGATGCCATGCTTGAATCTTGGATCTATGTTCGTTATAGTTTTTAAATAGTTAAAAACTTAGATCTTTTATTTTATATGAATAGTTAAAAAACATGCAGTTATTTATATTGACATGGCTATTTCTCCATTGTCTAGTAAACATCTAAAAAACCCATAAACGCTTTTATCTTAAGCGTCAAATATTTTGTTCTGATGTGTAATAAATAGTTACAAATCCCATAATCCTTTACATTTTATCCGTGCAATATTTTCCCTTTTATAATTAATAGTTAAACACACGTAGTCCTTTATATTTTATACGACGTAATATTTTTCCGCCATGTAATAAATAGCTAAAAAACCTTTAGTCTTTTATTTTATAAGTCACGATTTTGTTCTATTGTGGAATAAATAGCTAAGAACTTGTTGTCCTTTATATTTTATACGACGTTTTCTTATTTTGTGGTGTGATGAATAGTTTTAAAAAAAGCAAGTTGACCTTTACATTTTCTCTGGCCTATTAATATTCCATTGTGTAATAAATAGCTAAAAAAGACTAGTCCTTTATTTTCTATGGTGCAGTCATTTTGGTTGGGTAATAAAACGCCAGGAAAAACTGCAAAAAAGATTACATCTAGCTGGGGTTCAAACCCAGAACCTGACGCAAGAGGTACAGGTCCACAGTCACTTCTCCATCTCGTACGTACTGTCCAGTTAAGGGTAGAAAAGTTACTTAATGTAATATTGCAGAACCCTACCGCCTGCACCGGTTGTGGTTGTGGTTGCGGTTGCAGAAAAGTTTAGTGATGAAAAAAAAATGATGCTTGTGGTTGTGCAATTTATTCCTTCCATGGACAAAATGCTCAATAAAACACTCATTGACAGCGTGTGTCATTTCTATTGCAATTAACATATTCAGTAGTAATTCAGAACATCTACGTTCAGTGTCTGACCGTACCGGTTTCTAAAAAAAGTGTTTGACCGTACATGTTGAGCTCAAGTGTTGCTCTCTGAATAACATGGTAATGTGTCTGAGTAAGCTTGAATTATATCCCTTTGATTATTTAATTGTTTTTTGGCTATTCGGTGATTCATTAGCGTTTCACTCCTTCGATTTTTTGTAAATAGCCAGACATGGAAAGAAGGAAACATGTGAGTGATGATTTCTTCTATTTCACTCCAATAAACTTTAGGTGTAACCGCTTCGTTATTGCAAACAAAAAATTACTCAAAAACCATTTTTTTGTTTTGCGGAAATAAATGGGTCAGTTTCCCCCCCTCTCTCTTTTGATAGGGTGCTTTGCTGGAGTGGCGGCACTTGTTTTTGGGGAGAGGGGGGGGGGGGGGGGGGGGGTTGCTTCGGAAGGCATTTTTTGCCTGTATTGTGCACACTCACGGGTGGGAGGGGGGCAGTGGCCCTCCTGAAGTACACATAGCACCACCGTTTGTGTCATCTTCAACATTATCGAGCACAACGTTGCCCCCGCCACCGTTAGACAAGCCCGTCAGCTTTATGCCTTTATGATGCCGATCACAAAGAGGACGCACTTAGTCAGAGCGGCCGCCAGCCAGTTTCTGAATATCTCCCATATTTCTTTCATCTTCTCTTTGTTGAGGTTCTCGTTCCCATGAATCTGGATTGTCTCCCGCCATTGAGCTCAGTTGTCACAAAACAATTTAATCAGAACATTTTTTTTTTAGCAAATAAATGGGTCAAAATTTTCCTCTTCTTTGATAAAGTCATTTTGTTCCAGTGGCCTAAGAAGGCATTTTTTCGCCTGTATTGTGAGCTGGGGGCATATACATGGTATTTAGCAAAACTTTTACAAACTCAAGCGGGGGGGGGGGGGGGGGGGGGGGCAGTGGCCCCCTCTGAAGTACATATTGCACATCTGTTTGTGCCCAAGGGTACATCAGCTTTTTGCCTTTGTGATGGACGGCATGCACCTCGAGGTCACCTTTCATGGCAAGGTCATCGGAGATTCCGTGCGCGTGGAGCTCGAGTTCTTCGTCACTGAGCTCCTTCTCTCGCATGATGACATTGTGGAGTGGCGGAGAGCGACGGCGGACGGGGGACTCATGAAGCTCCGCCTGGCCATGATGGCGATCACGATGAGGACACACTCACTTAGCGCGTCGATCCAACCAGAAATGAACTCCCATACATCTTCGTCTTCTCTTTCTTCAGAATGCTTATGAACGGTTGCGCTCGTTCTTGGGCGCTCTTGAGCTCGTCCCGCGCCCCCCAGTTCAATTCCAAGATTGAATACACCAGTCCATTCAAAGCCTAATATTATCTACATTCTTCCTTTCGCCTTCCTTATCTGAAAATACACATCTACACGGGGGGTCATCTGCCCCGGTTTAAAAAAAAAGTATTGCTGAATGGCAAAAGAATAGTCACGTTCGAAGTGTGTCGAGAATATTTTGCGCAAAAATGGCATTTTATTTGGTCCGTGTAAAAAGAAAAAAGTATGTGTGTAGTGATTTTTTTTTGTAACACCGAAATTTATCTTTTCTATGGAGGCAAAATAAAATTTCATTTTTTCCACAAAACTTTGTGCCGTTGCGCACATTTTGGAGAGATGTACACGTAAAATTTTGTTTCAGGATTTTTCTACATTTTAAATCGTGTTTAAAATACTTTTTTTTCAACAGGGATCGTCGGCTCTACTTCCCTCTCCTGTATTTCTCTTTCTATTTCCGCCTAGATTCGGTTCTAGTTGCTTAGTTCTCAGGAGGGACCCTGACAGATGATTGTTAGACCCATTCCCACTAGTCACTAGGTTAGCAACGAGCCACCATACTATTTGGAGCGTGATGCGCGTGTGTGGAAGAAGAAAAATATTGAGGGTATAGAGTATTTAGTGAAGGTTGCATCTCGGTAAAGCTACGGAGACTTAGACGTTGTCACGGTGGAGCGGGTATGTTCTTTCGCTTTAAGGAAATTTTATACGGAATTTTCATATAATATAAATAGCCGCCCACGTACGGCTAACTCCCTAGAGCCGTTGTGAAGAGTATAGCAAGTTGGCAACTTGGCATGTGCACTCGTGTGTTGTAACAAAGTAAAGGAAACCGACAGAGTTATCTAAATGTACATATAAGCGGAGCAAGTATATTAATTTTCTCATCGGCTGCTAATTAATGGGAAGAAGATGCCGGCGTGCCGCCAATGCTCCCCACGGCAGGACCACACCTCGCCGCCTTTTATTTATTTCTCTTTCGAACAAAATCGTTCTCGCTGCCCTCGTTTTCTTCCTCCCAACTCGGCCGACACATTTCGGTTTAGAAAAACACGACTGCAAGTCTGCTACTACAACGCCCATCCACCCTTGATGAGATCACAATTCACACCTCGTCGACTAGCGTGGATTGGCGGGCCCCGGGGCCGGCAGCGGAGTGAGTGAGTGGCCGGCACTACGTTGCCGCCCGCCGTGGTCGCTGTCCCGTCCACATTTCCGCCGCCGGGCCCGTGCCGCGTGCGCCCACCGGCGGCCAGACGGGGCCGCGCCCCGGTTTCTTTCTCTCCACCTTGCTAGCTCTAGCTGTCTGGCCTGCAGAGCGCCGGCCCGATCTCAATCTCAACGACCGATTTGATCGCATGACCCGGCCCGGATTCGCCGGATCGTCTGCGCGTACGTGCGGCCGCAGACAGCGGCAGGTGGAGTTTTCTTCACCTCCACGGTGACGGACGCGATCAAGGCGGCCTGCCTAGTCGTGCTTCCTCCTGTAGCGTATCTCCTCCATGACGTCTCGGATTTCGGCGGAATCATTCCTTCTTCGCTGGAGGTTGTTCGCAACCAAAGGCGTTGCGTGAGATCAGCGTCCCTGCCCATAGAGTTGTTGCTGTCACTGAAGCCATTTCCCTCTACCTGAATGCAGATGCAGGGCACAAAAGCTAGCCGCTCTTTATAGGTAGACTGGACTCTGATAATGGCATCAGTATGGCGGGGTTGTATGTTTTGCTGCCGTTGCGTGACCAGTCCGGTCCGGGAGCAGAACCCTGGCTCCGAATTGTTCTTGACTAGACCAGAGATGGCTCTGTCAGCAAGCAACATGCTACATCCTCCAAAAACAGCATTCGCCAGGTCATTATTCGTGGAGGAAATATCTAGGGCTAGCAGCTATATGGGCGCTCCCGTGCCACCACTAAAAATAATAATTTTAAATGTTTCAAAAAGTTCTACAGAAAAAGTATTGAGTACAAGTTATGTATCTACATCCTCCAAAAATTTCAGGCACAAATTTGAAATGAGCATTGAGTTGAGAAACAAAAAAAAACAAGTCGGTTATGAATAGTGCCATTAGAGTCACAATAGACAAAAGGAAAAAAAAATGACACTATTCATGCTTAATCTGTCTTTTTTGTTTCTCAATGTTTTTTTCGAATTTGGATCTGGAAATTTTAGAGGTTGTAGACACAAATCTCGTGAACACTCTGGCTTTTTTTGCAATTTTTTGAAACGTTTAAAATTACTTTTTTCATTGGTAGCACATGCAGCACACAAATAAGTGGTAGCACTAGATATTCTCTCATTATTGTTGCTCTGGATCACTCTTACATGGCCATATAACATATATTTCATAAAGATTTTTTTTCCCGTGGATTGCTCTCATATTTCAAGATTTGAGTGTGCTAACAGAGCTTGCCGCTCTGTATGGATTGCTCTCATATTACCGTAATAAGGTTTAGTAAAGAGAGCAAAATGAAATATGTAGAAAGTTGCAAAACGAGCATAGGTGAATAGTGAAATCAAATTTACGAACTGCAGCGTATTCAGAGACCACAACAGGATTGATTAACATGGAGCGCGCTACTTTCCTTCTTGCTTACTGATGCCGCAACCGAGGTGAACCGGAGAGAGCCCGTGTTCAGCGAATTCAGAGGAGCGATGAAGCTGCTACGATTCCCGTATATAAACGAAGAAAAGAAAGCCGCACCCTGCAGCCCGAACTGAAATAGAAATACCGAGTTCTCCCATTTTACTACTCATTACTTTCGCCTCCAGCCATCTCCAGTTGACCCACAATTGACCGATGACCCGAACAGGGTATGTTCCCATGTCTATCGACCAACGTTCGGATGGTTTCCACTTTCCAGCTTTATCCAAGCTGATGCAAGGAGCAAGATGCACCAACAAGCAATCTTTGTTTGGTACATATACTGGGAATTTCGACAAGAAACATTTGCAGCTCCAAACTGAGATGGTCACAGTTTAAGGTCCTTCTCAGAACTGGTTTCTCAGTGCATAATGCGTTACAGCAGCCACAGCCACAAAGATAACAAAATGGGTTCGACCTTATACCGAGCAGAATGGGCAGAGTGCAAAACTGAAGGGGAAAAACATACTTTGGCGACACTGGCCTCCCGTTCTTCATATGTTTGGTTGCACGTGCAGCATTCATTCAAGTAGACAGTATAAGTTAGGCAGTTAGCTATCACCGGACCAGCCAAGAGGCAAAAATCATACGGAGTAGACATTGTGTACGTATCCTTAATTCCTGAATTTATGGCTATTCATGAGAAGGATACACAGCAATTAAAAGAGCATGCCCTGAATCCTGAAAACTTTACAGGTAATGAACAAACAGTTTGAACATATAAAGTCCTGGAAGCAGGAAGGAGCAGTAGCATGAGTCATACTTGATCCTGAACCTGAATTTCAGTCCCAATTTTAAAAAGCTTCCAGGGGGCAGAAAAGATTTGCGCAATGCGAGTAGTAAAAAACCACATACCAGAGTGATCCAACACAACTGCTGCTAGACACCAAATACGAATTGTTCATGAAAATATTACGTTGCATGAACATAACATGCCAATTTGTCAGAAGTAAATCATCAAGTCTAACTGGGCAAATCCTTTCATATTTCCCACCCATTGGATACTTGTGCTAGCTGTACAGTACATATAAGAAAACGATGAAATGCTCCCTGCAAGAACATTCAACATGACGAAGCGGGTGTGCGATCAATTCATTAGATAGGCATATAACTGTTCTGAACACGCCACAGCTTCTTTTATTCAGAAAAAAACAGAAGCAAAGTAAGAACTGCCATCAGCTCTGCAACTAGCAGGAGCCAGCAGGGAGCAGCAAACTTCAGCAACTTCTGAGGAGGACTACAAGTCTACAAAATTTGCAACATAGAAAAGCCACAAACTATTCAGAGTATAGCTTCAAAGTTCTTCAGCCTAAACCTTTTCACCTCATTAGCAGGAGCACTCCCATACTGCATGAGATATGTTGCAGATAGGTAAGAATCCATATATGCCTCACATATTTGATAGGTGGCCAAAAGGTTCAGAATTTAGTACCTTCAGATCACCAAGTATGGTTAGCAGCCCTGTTAGCCGCAGAATTATGATCATGTGGCTATGAAGAGTGAGTATAGTTTTGCTCAACACTATCCTGACGTTCTGGTTCCGGACATTGTAAGAGCAAAAACTGAATCAGTAACTCATTATCCCGTGAGCAACAATATTTCACAAAGAACCAAGTCCTTTACTCACAGGAATGAAAGAATCATGATACCCTATTTCAGCATGATTATCATGCTAGTACCAATCAAAAACATCATCCAGTCATCATCATCAGCATTTCCGGAAACAGGCTCTCCTTCTTTGACCTCGGATTGGTGCGTGCCCAGCTCTTCATCTGACCAAGTGGGACCATTATCGCCTCCTCGGTTATGACATCATGTGACGTGTTCTTAAACAGAAAAATACAGAAAAAAGGTTAATGAAATAATTCAGTATTAAACACTGTGCATGTTAGTTTCAGAAAAAACCTCATTTCCAGTATCTCCTTCATTTGAGGCGACCTCTTGTTTATGTGTAATGCCGATGTCTCTCTGCAAATCTTCAATGTTGAGCTGTTTGATTACTTGTTTTAAATACACATTATCTGTAAGCAGTGCAAAACAGAAGCATTAAGTTAAGCACAATCACAAATCAGAAATCAGAATATGGGCTGGACCACTTATAAAGCAGTTGCTAACCTCTTGATCGATGAAGTATAGCATCATGGACTTGCATTGGATGCTTTTTCTCCTCAGATTTAAACTTTTGCCGCATCTGATCACGAGACTTATCAGGGAATAGTTGCTGTATCATTGCAAAATCACTACCAAATTGTTGAAGTCCCTGGACCAGAACAGATAAAAAAAGTGAAGTTTCCCATAGATGGGCAAGCCAAAACGTCAGCACAAGAAAAGCATATTCAACATGACAATAGTTGCCTGAGTAGTTGATTTCTAAATACCTGGTAAAACAAGTCAGTGTCAGATTTTGTCCATCTGGCCCGTGTTGGTCTGTTCATGTAGGAATGGTAATTCAGTTTGGTTGCATTTTCTAACGCCTGATTCTCTGTTCCGTCGTTGACATAGTTATCTCCAAAAGGATCAAAATCATCGGTGTCTCCATATAGGGAGCTGCTGTTAAAAAACACCAACAAAGAACAGGAAAGAGGGAAAGTCAGTAGAAAATGTGATTAAAGAGCTGGCTAAAATAACCTCTCTGAAACTGTGAAGCATCTACAATGATAAATAGAAAGCTTGCAAATCAATCGCAGCATTGTTTTCAACAACGGTTATCTTAATACACTATCTGGATATAAAATAAGAAATGACACTTAAGCACGAGAAGAGAAAATATCCATGCATAATTTTTTAAGTGGAAAAGAGAGCACACCTTTGATTAGAGGATGATGGTCCTGACGGATTTGTTTTACCTAGGAAGAGCGAGAAAAAAAATCATGAGGCAACAGCATAATAATGTCATAAATAACACCAATAAACCTGCCTCAACACAACTCACCTGAATACGCTCTCTGGCCTCTTGTAATAACCTGAGATGCGTCACACTTAGCTTCATGCGATCTATCTCATGATCAGGTTTTTCCAGTAAGGTTTGGACTTCTGAAACTAAAAGGCCAAAATTGCAAGAGTTAAGAGCTCATATCATGTGAAACTGATGCTTTGTATCTGGGTGCTGTTGTTATTTTAGCCAGATACCTTTTGTTCTTTTTTGACGAACTCTGTGAGTAAGCTTCTTCTTCTCAGGCTGTTCTGTCAGTGTATCTTTCAAGGCTCTCTTACGACCGCGAGACGGTACTTCACTTTTATTTTTGTGCTGGTTCTGCTGTGCTGGCTTTTCTGCAGTGGGATTCTTCGAGGTGCGCTTCGAACCCCTCAAAGGTTCTTTATTTGGATCTTTCTCCCTTGACTTTCTCTGTGGCTTCTGCTTTTCGCCAGCAGTGTAGTCATCACCACTATCATCATCTTGTTCGGCTGGTGAAGGTTCAGCATACTCTTCATCATAATTATCATCAGTAATATGCTCAGATACCCCAACTTTCTGTAATTTTTCCCTGTTTCTCAGTTTCATAGATAAATCTACTTTTCCAACATTTAGTTTTGATTGTTCTTTAACACCACGATCGGATGACGCTCCCTCATGGTACTGACTCTCCTTGTCAGTATATTCCCAATCATCTGAAAGTTCTTCTTCAGTAAGACAATGCTGAAAAAAATTAACAAAGTAAGATTAGAGTTCTTCAAAAAAAAATCTAATCACAAGTGCAAAGTTTAGCAGACTTACCTTTTGAACTGTTTGCCGAGGCAAGGTGTTCAAATTTTCATCATCCCTATGCCATTATGGTCCTCAGAATTGGTATCTGTTGGAGCGACTACCTCAGGATCATCCGGTAGAACAAATGTTACTGATTTGCGTTTGCCTTTTTTCCTTCCAACATTAGGTAGAAATTCAGCAGTGGCTTCAGCTGTATCAGAAATATGTGTAAAATATGAGAAAATAAGAACCAGGAAAGCTTCCCTAAAAAAAGAACCAGGAAAGCTAGTCAAAGTTGTATAAAGTAATCAATGCAGTCAGCAACTCAGAAGATACTGTCTGGTCAAAATGGGAATGCAAGGTATCACAATTAATATCATACACAATTGGGGAGAAAAAATTGTAAACTGATAACAAAGAAGCATGTAATATTTTATTTCCTAGAAGATTAAGGGTCTGGGAACATACCAAATAATACAAGTACTGAAGCTACTGGCAATTTATGTTTTACCACTGTGTGTTGGCAATTTTTGATTTACACATGCACTTCAGTAATAGTTCAAACTAGGGCATCCATCAGAAAATCGTACCTGCAGGACAAATGCTACATTTGTCCTGCTAGAAATATAAGGGAAAAAGAATCAAAACAGGGCATGATGGAAAGGAAGATTCCCTAAAAACGACGAAATTGAGCAAATGCAGATTCTAAATGAAAATCATCCATTCAACTAACAGAAAAAAGTAGCATAATTCAAGCAAAATTCATATTAAGTTCAATCCTCTTGTCACAACGCCAATTTGGAATATAAGGCTTTCCCCAAAAACTAAGGAAAACTCTCACATGCATCGAAGAAAAAGGTTATCGGTAATCTTGAACTAGAAGATGTCACATGGAAAAAGAAGTTCCAAAAGTAAATCAAATGCAAACCCGAGGATTCGCCAAAGATCGATTGGGTGCCATCAGTATGAGGATTTATGAGCCCGTCTTGAGAGTCTAAATCAACAGTATCATTGATATCCTAAAAACAGTCAAAAGCAGAGAATCAGCATTTCATAATTGAGAAGTTAGTTAAAATCCTAATGGATCTGTAAACCTATAAATATGGACTGACATGTGGTGGACACATCAGATTAGCTGCAGCAGGATCATCACTTATCCCAACAGGTTCCTCTTGAACAGGTTCTTCAAAGGTGTGGTCACAGTCAGAGAAATTGTCAACTGTACTATCATCGGTTCCCAAAGGTGGTTGAGAATCTGAGATCTGTACATGTTCTTGATGCCTAGGAGCTTGTACCTGCTCATCACTGCATCCTGTGAGATTATTAGTACTATCCTCTATATTTCGTGAGATTACGTCTTCAGCGGAAGCTACCGCCTTTTGGTCCGTCTTCCGTGACTTGGATGCTGCCTTACTGAGTTTCACCTGTTTTTTTGGCTTGAACTTGGCAACTCTTTCCTCTTCAATATGTGTGTCACATAGTCCTCCAAAGTCCGCTAAATCATCAACTTTCTTGCCAGTTGAATGGGTGGATGATGCTTGGGTATCTGAAACAACCAAGTTTTCTTGGTGTGCAGCTACTTCAGACCGGTTGTCATCGTGATCTTCATTTTGGGAAATCGCATCTACAGCAGAAACTGTCGGCACATTATCAGAAGGTGCCTGAAGAGTACCCACGCGAGCTTCTGCGTCACCAATCGTTTCGCTACCAAGGACGGTCGAAGGTGTTATTTCTTGATTGGTAGCAAGTCCTTGAGACAAATTAACTTGACTTGAAGTTCCAGCCTTCTCATCAGTTGTTTCCACAGAAGAATTGGGAACAACAGGTCTTGATGGCACAGATGGCTTTCGGGGCTTGGCCCGTTTCTTTGGAAGAAACTTTGGAGCGGCTGGCGCTTCTGCCGAGGCATCAAGATGTCGCCAAAGTCAGCTTCATCATCAATCATCTCGAACCACTGTTATGCCTCCAAGAAACTGTATTGACCTGCCAAAGTCACAACATTGCAGCTTCAGAAAACAGCAGTAAGGGAAACGTACTATGAAAAAGAAAGGGGCAATATATTATCTGAGAAACAACAAAATAAAAGGAAAATGAAATCCTTGCTGGTACTGTTTTTCTGAGGGGTAAAATGACTAGATGCAAACACAGGGGCTAACTCTCGCCGTGTCAAACTGCATAGTGAACAATACCAAAAGTACCTGGCAATCGATGTGATGTTTGGGTAATATGCTAAAGCTAAAAGAAAAATGGCTACAGAACAAGCGCATATGGACAAAAATCATGGCGCTTCATCGAAACGTCCTCGCATCCTCTCAACTAACAGCACAATTGGGTTCAGAAGCCATACCAGACGCAGGGAACAGGAGTCACAGTGCCCACGGCTGAATCCCAAGGGTTCCCTCGGGGCCCAACGCGAGCCTAGGATAGGCGCGTACGGGAGGCGCGCCGGACAGCTGAGACAGCGTCACGCGCGGGACGGGACGAGGAGGAGGAGGGACGTCCAGGGCGGCGCCTCACGGCGGCGGCAAGGGCAGCGGCGGTCGTGGCGCCAGTGGTGGCGAGGGGATTTCACGATTAGAACTGCTACCGATGTTGGGCTTAGCAGTTCCGCAAACACTATAATATGAGCAGATATCGTTCAGCTTCGTCATCCGACGGGCCGGCCCAATTACAGAAACGCATTGTGCAAAGTATGTGGCTTCTTTCATCCTACGTTGCGCTACGGTGGGCCATTTTTGGCTTAATAATCTTCTCGACTTGGATCCGGTGAAAATAAGCTTATGTGAAGAGAAGCCATCAGATGTTCTCTTCGGCTTATGAAATTTGAGCTGATTTTTTGTGTGCTGAATTGCGCAAAGTTTATAACACCCTAGAATTAAATTGTGTCTTGATTAACTGATATAAATATCTGAAAATTGAAATAGCAGCTCCACTAGTAAGCAATACAACCGCATATTCAAATGGTACAGTATATGTCAACTGTCTATCCCAGCTCAACTAGCAAACAGATCAGGCAGATACCGTCAGCCATTTTCTTCCTCTCAATCTAAATTCATCTGAGTTACAAAGTCACTTTTTTCATAAAGATAAAAACATCTGGGTTTTCCTCACTTTTTTTCTGAATTACAGAGTCACAAATTATAGTAATCAATGCAGCCAGCAACTCAGAAGATATTGTCTGGTCAGAATAGGAATGCAAGGTAGCACAATTAATATCATACACAATTGGGGAGAAGAAAAAAAAGTAAACTGATAACAAAAAAGCATGCAATATTTTATTATATTTTATTTCCTAGAAGATTAAGGGTCTAGGAACATATGAAATAATACAATTACTGACGCTACCTGCAATTTATGTTTTACCAATGTGTGTTGGCAATTTTTGGTTTGTACATGCACTCTAGTTATAGTTCAAACTAGGGCATCCATCAGAAAATCGTACCTCCAGGACAAATGCTAATTAAGATTACTAGAAATATAAGGGAAAATGAATCAATTCAGGGCATGATGGAAAGGAAAATTCCCGACGAAATTGTTCGCAAATCGTTCGAGCAGAACAGATACCGAGAACTTGTATTGGATATTCAAATAACTTGTCCGCGCTAGATTTCAACACCAAGATAGTTCGCGTGAGATTATAGTAGAGATTTGAACATAGATAGAATGAACTAAACCTAACTCTAACAACATTTCTTCAGCGGCTGCTCGTCGTAGTTGAGGCAGAACTTGACGGAAGACGCGCTCCGCCCACACTAGCTTGTGGTCGTCCAGCGCTTCTTCGAAGCGACGCTGCTCAGCGTCATCGATCACCGCCGCTCACCTGGCTTCATTGAGTGCCGCGTCAGTTTAGCGGAACCGCTTGATGTGGAGGAGGCGAGCACATCGAACCCATCCCAAGCCGAGATTGCGCCGACGCTACGAGAGAGCCGGCCACGGTCCTGCGCCTGCCTCAACCTCCACGCCTCGATCTTCCTTGGGCACGACCACTGACTGGGAGCCCCCCGCCTCCACGCCGTCCGAGCGCGCTGGCGGGGTTTGGTCGGCATCGACCTGAGCGGCCACGGCGTTGGCAGCGGACCCTGTCACCACGGCACGGTTCTCGTTGATGAACGGTTGGACGAGGTCACGCAGGTCGTCCCACCCCCTTCCTCAAAGGCGAGCGCGCTTCCTCGAGGTGGTGGCGCTCCTCCTCGCCGCTCCTACTGGGGCCACCACAGCGTCCGCCTCGCCCACCACTGCCGCGCATGGAGGAGCTAGCCATCGATCTGTCGGCACGGGGGCTAAAGATTAATTGCTCGCCAGAGCTAACTAAACCTAGCGGTGGAGGGGCGGCGGCCGATCCATAAATAAAACTATATGGGCCGGGTCGTTATGCGGTATATGTTTGGGCGTCAAAATGGCCCAACCCGCATATCGGCCAGGATTTTTCGGTGATCTGCCAGACATGCTATAACTCTCTACGTGTCAAACTGCATACTGAATCATACCAAAAGCAGGAAAAACCCTAGGCCTCAACAATACGAGATATGTGTTCGCGATATGTAAGTTCTCAATGGGGAAAATGAAAAACTGAAATTAAAGTAGAAGGAATGTCTCACGGTGGGTGATGAACTGCTTCTGGTGCTATGGCGCCGCAGCGCCGCCGTTTCCTTTCCGCCCGAAATTAAGATGCGACGCCGTGGTTCTTGCCGAGCCTGTCGAGCTCGGCCGTGCGCAGCGCCGGGCGCGGCGTCAGGCGGTGGAGCCGGGGAGATCAAACGCGCGGGAGGCAGAGAGCGTGGCGGCGCCGGAGGGCGGGTGGCAGGCGGCGGGAGGCGGCACGGCGCGCCGGCGGCTGTGGTCCGTCGGGACGAGGGCTCGAGGTCGAAGAGCACGAGCGGTTTGGGGACTAGGGCCCCCTTCTTTTCAGCTTATTTTCCAGATTTTCCCAGAAACTACCCTCTATCAGCTTCTCCCAGAATCTTGTCTTTTAAATTTGTTTAAACTTCTAAATTTGTCTTCCCAATACTTATTTAGAAGTTTAAACAAATTTAAAAAACGAGATTCTGGGAGAAGCTGATTGAGGGTAGTTTCTGGGAGAATCTGAAAAATAAGCTGAAAAGAAGGGGGCTAGAACAGGCTCCAATCGATGCGACATGGTCTCTTTTTTTTAGAACACTGCGTCCTGGACTCCCGGACCGGTGGCAGGCCAAACTAAAGAAAAAGTCCCTCTAGAAACCAAAACTGGGTTTTCGGCCCAGATTGCGAAAGCTGGACGCAGGATGGCTTTGGAAGACGCATTTTTTTTCCATTTTTTCGAGTTTGACAGAGGTGGACGGCTGGTGTGGTGCCTATTTTAGGTCAGCCGTTGGAGATTATCAAAAAAAAAAAAGTCAGCCGTTGGAGCTGGGACGTTTCTTGTGCCCTAAAAACCCCGATCTTGACAATTTAGCTGTTTTTCGTGCCCTATTATAGGAAAAGGTCCAAATTAAACCTTAAACTTGTAGGGCTTAGCTAAATCAAACCCTGAACTTTGAATCCCGGCAATCGGCACACCAAACTTTGGAATCCCAGTCTATTTTAAACTGAATTTTTACTGATGTGGCAGGTCAAACCCGGGTTGATGACTTGGGCCACGTTGACTTGGGCTCCCGCTGATGTGGCAGACGACTGGGGCTGCTGCTGCGACTAGTGGCAGAACTGGATGTCGCTGCTCACCCGCCGGCGGCCGCCGTCGTCGACTTCGCCGCGTCCTCGTCGAGCACAACGGACCGACAGACAGCAGTGGGAAGATAGGGTCGGAGGGCGCAGCCGCGTCGTGGTGCTTGTGGTGGAACCACGCCGCGGGCATGACGACCATTCCGACATCCCCGCCGCCATCCCGTGGTTCAACACGGCCTGGTGGCGCGACGGCGCGGCCCCAGAGCCCAATAACCAGCGAGGCGCCGCCGCGCCGGAGGCAGCCGCGGCCGTGGCTAGCTCGCCCTCGCCGCCGCCTTGACTATGGCCATGGCCCGTGGCCGCGCCCAGCTCGAGGCCGTTGCGGCGCACCTGCTACGGCGATGGTCCCAGCGAGCGCTGGATCCATTCGGCCACCAGGTCACAGGCGTCGACCTGACCTGTAGTGTGTCGCCGCCGGCCATCGCGTTCCGGTCGCTGGTGGACGGGGCCTAGCGACAGTGCACATCCTCGTGCACAACGGCGTGCTGCGGCCTAGCGCGCTAATCCCCATGGTTTTTTTAGATCGTTGTCCAGATCGTAGAGGAATTGATGCCTAGTACTAGTAGAGATTCACAAGCATAATTTTAGTAATAAATTGGAACGCAGCACAGCAGTAGATATGGGGATGGATTCTGGAAAGAATGCAATAGAAGGAGATTGGGGATGAATATGACATGTGGACCCCACTGTCAGTGAGAGTGCCTCCAATCCCGGTCGGGATCTTTGCTTTCCCGGTGCGCCAAACATGTTCAGGGTCTAAAATAGACCGAGATTCGAAAGTTTGGTGTGCCGATTACCGGGATTCAAAGTTCATGGTTTAATTTAGCTAAGCACTACAATTTCAAGGTTCAATTTGGACTTTTTCCCCTATTATACATCACCTATGCAATCCTAGGACCGTTCCCCGGAGATGGATCCATGAGGTTCAGGAGTGGCTCGAGGTACATAGGCCAGCGACGATTCCCACTTCAATACAGCAGGAGCGAAATACAAGACCAATCGACCTCTGAATCATGATTCTCCTTATACTTATCGCCATTCAACTCATCAACTGGACATGCAAGCAAGGATATGTCTGTTATTTTGTTCTGACACGTGCGTGTTTACTCCATGTCAGTAGCTAAATGGACTTGTTTCATTTCGACTGAACAATAAACATGTATAGTGAATTTTGGAATACAACACCAAACTGAGATCGCAGCTGAATCAACATCCCAAACTTGACAAGAGGATATGATCACGGAGATCTGTTTTAGCACATTATGCACATACTGCGGTACTGCAGCCAGAAACAAAAGAAATACAACAAAAATGCTTGAGCTCAAACTTTTACACTACAGTTTGCGGTTTTAGCATAGTGTGTAGAGTCTCAAACTGAAAGAAACAACAAAAATACAAGATACTGGGCACGGTACTGGCATTCCCCTCCTCAAAAGATTGCACGTGTAACACTCACACAAGTCCAAGATAAACCGCTACCTGCCAGCAGACTAGTCAAGAGGCAAAAATCATACGGCTTCGGCGTTCAATGCCTCCCTGGACCGTGTGATATGCACTACAAATAAAGCAAGCAAGCCAGGAATTGAAGTGTGCATCCTGAATTTCTGAGTATTTCTGATATCTTTCAATCTGAAAGTTTCTTCATACTTCGCAGAAGAAAAGAGCGAGCAGGGAGCAGTAGAAGTGTGTTCCTTGATCCTGAACCAAACATCAGTGCCAACTTAAGAGGCTTCCAAAGACAGATAGAAGCAGACAGATGTGGCATGACAGAACAGGTTTGCACGATGTAACTAAACTAGGGGAAAAACACTAGAGCGAGACGAACATTAGGTTGGATAAACATAGCGTAGAAATTCAGAAGAATCATCAAGTCTGATTGTATACTGTCCAAATATTCATTTGCACTTTCCCTCTACGATACTTTGTGCTGCCTGTAAGGAATCCATAGAAAATCCGTGAAATGCTCATCTGTACTCTATAGCCATTTAAGACCCTGCAAGAGCATTCAATAGTACCAAGTGAGCATATTGAGCAATTCATTCCCTGTTCAATTTAGAAAACCAGAAGCAAAATGATAGACCATCAGGAAGCAACACATTTCAGCAAATTCCAAGGGAGACTACAAAGCTTGCAATACGGAAAAGGTAAAATACTCTGTAGCAGCAGTGTTGAGCTCCATGTTTGGCGCCTGCGCCTTCCTGTAACAATCTGTTTCCCTTGTTTGCTTAATGAACAAGCAGAAGCCTAAACCTTGTCACCCTCATTACAAGTAGCATTTTTATATATGCATCACATATTGATAGCTGAAATACTACCAAAAGGTTCCATTTAGTGCCTTCAGATAGCAAAATATGTTTAGTAGCTCTGTTAGCAACAAGATTATGCTCCTATGGCTACTAAAGAGTGTGTAACTTCTATTTTTCAAATTATAAGCCCATATCACCCATTATTATTTTTAATCAAAAAGGTTCTTTCGAAGTGGGGCCTAGGGTTCCAACTTGAAGTATTTGCATAGGTTGAAATCAGAAGTGAGCAGAAGAATAAGATCATATTTGGAGCTTCACCATTATGTTGCCATTTTGAACAACAACAATAACACAAAACAGACTCTATAAATACTTTGTGCCTTGGGGTTATAGCAATACAGGAACAGTGTGGTATACCTTTTCAGCAGAATGGACAAGGAATTTTAATGGCAGATCAGCTCCGTGTTTGTTTCTGCAGTGTGACGTACTGAAAACAATATAGTGGAACGTATCAGGCACAATGTAAAATAACATAAGGACGTAGCGAAGGAAACGAATAGTTTGCTACTTCTGGATCAAGTATAAGTGAAAACACAAGATTTTGGCTGGAGCGAAATCTAAAAAAAATCAGTTATTGGTAACTGCAAGGGAAATATCCTTGTTACCCCAAAGGAAGGAGCTATGGTGATTGTGCGCACCTGCGTTCATGTTATGAGCTTTCATCAATTTCATCAATGATGATAAAATGAGGGAATCAGCAGCCTCAAGGAGGACCTTAATATCTGGCAACCTTAAAGAAGTAAAATTTAATGCTTCCCTGAGTCCAGTTCACTTCAGGTTGGCTGCAGAAAAGAAAGCCATTCATCAAGATTTAAGTAACAGGCTTACAGAAACATCAATCGTCAACAAACAGTTTGACAGCAAAATGCATTTTTTTTTTCTGAAAAGAACAGAGCTAGACACAGGAACACACGTGTACAACTGTACACTAGCATTTGGGAAGAGCAAAAAGGCTTTTCCCTTTAGTTTCAAGTACTCGAGTTTATGATAAACCTACGGCATGTTCTTTTGTGGATCAAGCAAATCGGGACCTATCTCAACCAGGATTAGTCCATGGGAATTCACTAACAAAACAAAACTCACTTATCTTTGACAAAAGCTTCCAGGTGAAATACAAATTATAAAACCCTATTTGTGGTCTTTTGCGGTAGTGTCTTGGTGCATAGGTCATATCTCCCACTAGAAGAGCTCAAATAAGCAGAAGAAATATGATAAACGTTATGAAAGATATGCTAGATATTTATTTGGTTATGCACAATTCAGAGTTGTTAAAAGTGAGGACTTAGCTTCAGATGCTCCTGGCTTTTAGCGAGTGGTTAAGTCAAATTAAAGTATCTATATGGTTTATTTGTCCTATGGGCTCCTGTGAACCCCCTTTATGTATTTTTACGGGCATACATAGAATGCATAGGCAGTCTTGTTTGGATTGTAATGTGATACATGGGAGTGTTATGGCTCAGCATAAGGTTGCGGAGGCTGATTTTGGCTTCCATGCACATGTTCTGCGGGATGCCAAAATCACAAGCACAATGTGATGGGAGTTCAAAGGCGAAGCGCAACAGACATTTAAGGAGAGGATGATCACGAAAGGACCAAAAGAGGGAGATGTGGATAGCATGTGGGTGAAGATGGTAACTTGCTTTTGGAAGGTAGCTAGGGAGGTGTTTGGGGTGACGAAAGGTAAGAAACACGAGCCTAAGGACATTTGGCAGTGGAATGAAGACGTCCAAAAGGCTATCAAGATGAAAAACTGCTACAAGAGTTGCCATCACGATAGGAGCACAAGTTACATGGAGAAGTTCAAAGAAACCAAAAAGAAGCAAAGCGACTTGTGAGTGAAGCAAGGCTGCGGGCCCGTCGTTAGCTATATCAGCCAATGGGCACAAAGGAAGGCTAAAAGGCCGTCTACAAGATGATAAATTCACGAGAGGAAGACAAGGTATCTCAGCCAAGTTAAATGCATCAAGGATGAAGCTAAGCTGACTTCTAGTGAAAGATGAGGATACCAAAACAACCGGAGAAGTTACTTTGACAGGTTTGTTATAGTATATTTGGATTGCCCACTTTGCTTTTATCAGTTTGAACTTTTGGTTCTAGTGGTTGGTGCAAGAAACTTGACATGGTATCAGAGCAGAGGCCTTGGATTTAAGTCTCGCAATTTAATAAAAAATTGCTCTTGCCCCCTTTCTTTCGACGTATAGGCCTTCTCGAGTCATACGGCCTCACCGAGCCAAACATGGGGAGGCGTCGAGCCTCAGAGCAACAAGGCCATGCCATAGTCGTTGCCAAACGCCTCCAAAGATAATCACATCTTCGGGACATTCAGGTCATCGTACCTCGCACCCATGTGCCTAGAGAGTCGACGAGTGGAAGCCAGGAACTAGCCGAAAATAGTGTAGCTATCGTCTCGATAGTGTTAGCGTCGACGTTCATTGCACCACGGAGGTCCGCGCCCGCCGCTAGGTGCTCGAGGAGAAGGTCCAATTGAGGGTCATGACATCTCCCTCGAGGTAATGCCGCCTTCGGATGCCGCCGTTGTCAGCACCGACGGTCGCCACGCGGGAATTTCGCTCGACCCATGAACATAGACCACCGAACACCTGCAGAAGACCACCAACACAAAGTTGGAAGCCGAGTAGTCACCAGGGAGCGCATCAAGCAAGACTGACAGCGCCGTTATGGCCAGCATCATGCACCGCGCTGCCACCCAGAACTGCCAAGGCACGACAACACAGCCACCGCCTAGGGCCGCCGCACGCATCCTTGCCTACACAGCGGCTTCAACGAACGACAGTCGGTGGTGGGAGGAAGAAGGGTGGGTGGGTGACAGAGAGGTTGTCGCGGGCCAGGGTGGGCCCACATAGCCCAATTCTAGACGACCGCAACTCTGCCGCTCGCACCCAGCGGCTAGCCGCCGCCTCATCAGCGCCACCGCGCACGCATGCCATCGTATCTCGACCTCCCGTGCACAGGCAACCACCCACTTTGCCACCACGCACACGAATGAGGACCCCGACACCGCCGCCCACCGATAGACTTCGCCCGCCGACATCCTTCGACGATGGCGAGGGGAGGAAGGGGAGGGAGCTTGGGTGTCGGCTAGTGTTTTGCAACCTAAGTCGCCCCTTAGAGCGACGTGGGGGCTGGGTATCTCCCTTTGGTTCTACCTGCAGGTGAAAGTGAGACAAATACCTTACCTATTACGATAGAACATTAAGACATCCTTGAGGTCGTACAGTTTTACCTTAGTGATAGATGAGGTCACAAAGGATAGATATTACTTGGTGCAGGCTCAGTGCTAATGATGTGGTGGTAGTAGATGGAACTAGGGAGGGCATCAATAGGAATCAGATCTTTGACAGACTTTATAATCCAAGGGTTTAGACTCAATAGGACCAAAACCGAGTATATGAGGAGTGAAGAGGGAGAGCTTAATCTAGAAGGACAAATAGTAACAAAGAAGAACAACTTTCAATAATTGGAATATAGATTACAAAGCAATGGTCATATTGATGAGGATATCAGCCCCATAATCAAAGCACGGTGGATGAGGCACGACAAGCATCTAGCATCCTTTATGACAAGGTAAGTTATGTAGGACCACAGTCATGCATATGTCGCTATATGGAGCAGAATGTTGGCCCACTAAAAGACAACACATATAACAGATGAGTCATAGCGATGTGCGTGCTCGGTGGGTGTGTGGCCATAGAAGGACCCAATCATGAAGTAATATATGATAGGGTAGGACGACATCGCTCAAAGAGAAGTTTGTCCAACTATGACTAAGGTGGTTGGCATACCCAAGCCTCCTAAAGCACCATTGAATAGTGGGATTCTAAGGGCAGCGAAGATACTAAGAGTAAAGCACCATTGAATAGTGGGAATCTAAAGTGTAGTGAAGATACTAAAGCCTAAAGCACCATTGAATAGTGAGATACTAAAGAGAAGCAGGGGCAATCAAACTTGCCATGGCAGAAGGCGGTAAAAAGGGATATGAAGGAATGGAATGTACCTAGAGATTTGACACTTGATAGGACTACATAGATACCAACAATCCATGTGTTAGAACCTTAATTTACTTTTAATGTACTTTGATTACTTTTTTTGTCTCTTCACTCTAGGTGACACCAATTTCGGTTGGGTTTCATCTTTAGCCTACCTGAACTTGCTTAGGATAAACAACTTTGTTGTTGTTGTTTTAGCTATTATTGTTGCATACATATTTTTTATATTTTTGGGTAAAGCATCCATATTGTTTGGATAAAGATAGCGCGGAAGGTGCAGATGAATGCTAGGTCAAAGATGCCGCAAAGGAACAAGAGATGCGACACACCAGTTTGGGGGTACCAAGGTGGTTTACAAGACTGATGGATCACGTTAAGCGGTTATAGGACATCATAAAATTAATCGTGTTACGTTTTCTAGCCGTTTTCGTGCACACATAGTGTTTCGAGGTCCCGAGATCACTTCCAAGTTTGGTAGATCACGTATTCACGGTAAACGATTACTAGGACGTTAGTAGAACTTACTCTATTTCGGTTTCTCGCTATGGCACACGTTTTCGAGTCACGAGACAATTTTCAGGTCTTGTCAGTCGCCGTGAACGGTTATTTTGACATCGCGAAAGTCATCGTTTTCGTGTTTTCCATGGATGTAGTCAAACCAAATGGCTTTGACTGCTACACCTACATTTAGCTCCCAAGTAGATCGGAGAAGGGAGGCAAAGGCAGAAGCAAGGAGATGGCCAATCTTGTTTATAAGCCCCAAGGGCGACCAAAATGACGATAGGGTTGGAGCAGAGATCATGGCGATGTCATACACTTTCTATGGCACCATATGCTTGATGGTTAAGGCGAGTGCGGCAGCTTACCATCCAAAGGCACCTTAGCGTTCGAGCGACACGAAGAGAACGCCTTAAAACCCATGGCGGTCAATGAACTCGTTGGTGTGTAATCCATCCTCCCTTGCCTCTAGTTGGGTTTCTCCTCCATGTTGCGCCCAAAACTCCTTTGTCAATATATCCTTCATACCTGATAACACACATAGTATGCGATTTAGAAAGTAACAAATTCTCATGCAAATCCAAGAAAGACGCATTGAGAAGATTCACCTGTTGCCATTTTGGCTAAGCGATTTGGCTTTTGCCCTCCTCATCAGGTCAACTGGTGCTTGATTAGTAGTACTTAATGAGTGTGAAGATATCCTTATTGCATATTTCTCCATGCATTTCATGATGGTGAAGATGCAATGATGTCCTTAACCCTCATTATGTCGCCTCTCCGCATTGCTTTTTCCAACACACTGTTACAATAAAGACAAGTAGTGTAGCCACTGTCCTCATGCCTACTTATCTCTCAAACTTCTCTCTTCCTCCTTACTTCCCTTTCATTCTTCTAGTCTTCTTTCATTTCATGGTTCTTGCGCCCTAAGGCATGGTTCCATCGCTTGACATACAATGATCAATCGATTCCTGACACCAAACATCACTTCCCTTTCATTCTTCTCATCTTCTTTCATTTCATGGTTCTTGCGCCCTAAGGCATGGTTCCATCGCTTGACATACAATGATCAATCGTTTTCTGACACCAAACATCACCGATAAACATGCATGCCCCATAGCTAACAACTTGTGTCTCTAGATTTCTTTTTTGGTTTGGCTTAATACCCTCTTCCTCTCTCTCTAGCTTTCCTCTTCACTCTTGCCTCGCTCATTATGTTACGCGGTAGTGTCGTAATGACAACCTAGATTGCCAGAGACCCTTGATCCAAGACATGAAGTCGTGGAACACGACATTTACTTCGATGAGTTTAACCAAGAGTATGTATAAATATCCAATACCCAAGGCTTTTCAGTACTATTATAAATAATGGTCCATAATATGTTGAGCAGTGTTTGCTTTGTCTACTACCCATTTAGAAGTTAAGCCATTGCATTGACAATTCTAACCCCTACCCTCCCCCTCCCTCTATGCCTTCTGTCTTTCACATCTCTTGTGCACTTTTGTTTCACAACAAACTATTGATCTGTCTTATCCAAGAAGGGAAGACCCACTTTTCCCCCAATCCTAGCCGATGCCAAAGGTCTCCTCCGCAAAGCCGCCAAATCCCCCCCCCCCCCCCTCGCCCACCGGCCTTGTCAGCAACAATAGGAATGAGGACCTATTTGGTTCATCTTTTCCTTAGGTCTCGTTTTGCTGGCAACATCCGAGAATAAGGCCTCCATGTTGTCTCTCTAGCTCGACGACATCCGATCTACGATAACGGAGGGTCGTGGCGCTAGATATATTAGCTCTCCAGTGTGGCACTAAATATATTGGCTCTCTTCGGATCATGGCAGTTGGTGTGTCTATCAAGGAGGGCAATTAACTGGTCGGTGGTGTGGTGAATTCGACATCCTCTGTGTTGTTTTGTGGCATGGTCTGGTTTCGTCAATTGTCTAGACCGGTGGCGATGGATTGCAAGCCTATATTGCGCGAGGTGAAGCTCCAACCAATGTTTTTGCAACGATTTTAGATCTCGTCTCAAGCAGCGAGTGGCTACTGCGATCTTTAAGAGCATCTCTTGCGAATTCCGTATAACAGTCCCTGCCTGGATAAAAAAATCCGTGGTTCTGGATATGCATCCCCTCCACCACTATATCAAGGGTACGAAGCATTTAGGGTGAGCACCCACCCCCCAATCCCTCCGCCATGAAATCGACAACCTCCGGCGAGTGATTCCTCCCTGTGTCCGCCTCCATGCTAGACCTCACCCGTAGATTCATGTCGGGATCATCCATCGACAGTCATGACGGTCCCGGAAGGAGCGGTGAAGGCCGTGGCGACGACGAGGAGGACAGCTGCCTCCACCGCCTTCAAGGGCTCAAGTGGACCAAGTAGCGCTTGCCGGATTCCAACTCGCACAATGAAGCCATGTCAGGCCCCCGTTCACACGAAGCGGAGGCAGATAGCTCTCGCGCGGTGCCTGAAGCGGTGTTGGGCGACGTGGTGATCTCACTGGGCGGCGGGCGAACCGCAATGGATGGCTTCGATGTGCTTGACGAGCACATCTTTCCACAATTAAGCGCACCTACATCACCGACAATGAATTCGTTGCCCTATAACAACGGTGGTGAACGGCGAACCGGGTGCTGAGGTCCGACTCGAAGCCACCAAGGCTGAGCACGAGCTCGTGTGGGCACTGCGCAAGTCAGCATTCAATGAGTACCTTGATATCGACGAGTGAGCACGCCGGTGAAGAGCAAGATCGTCGTTTGTGTAGTTCTGTTCTATTTATGTAAGTTCTGCGTAAAAAAACTTAGTTTGTGATTAACTCTTTTATTTAAATCTATAGTACGAGTTTCGCGTATCCGTTCCGCCCGAGCACGAGTGCTACAGCAAAGCAAAACAATTTCCAGGGGTCCCGATATCAATTTTGCGGTTTGCATTTTTCCGGTATCTGCTAGAGATGCTCTAAAGCCTGGTATGATCGGGGCGTTTGCAGGCGTCCCTTCCGTACAATCGAATTAAGAAGGCTTAGTATGCTTTCAAAGTAATTTTATTTTTTACTGTTCTTTCTACGTCCAGTTGTCTTACATTTATTGGCTATTATTTTCCTTGATAATTATCACGTCTAAGATGCCCTTTGGGTGTTTCTCTTAAAAAAAACTATTGATCCTTCTATCTCCCTGAATCAAAATTCAAAGCGCAATGGGTTATGTAGAAAATGCACTTAAGATGAATACTTCACCAACACAATGAACGGAAATGCCATTGCACTTTAAGCAAGATGAATACTTCACCAAAAAGACTAAACAATGATATATAATTATCACTCCATATATTAACCACGCATGCAGTTAAGATTCGAGATATGTTGCATTAGGTGTCCACTCAGGCACAAGCAGACATATCAAACTAAAATTCCACCATATTAAGTACTCTAGGAAGTCTAGACTAAGTCTACAAACCAGCCAGGGTGATGCAACAGAATACCTTACTAGGAAATATCTAGTATGCCAACAAAAACTGATCAGGCCAAACAGCATTGCATTGTAGATTAATCACATCAGAAAGGCATCTGGCTGAAACCCCATGTCTATGGTGGTGTAGCCCAGCATTTAAAAGTTTGGATCTCATCTCGTACGATGCTTATCAACATATGCCTGTGATGATATAAATAGAAAGGAATCAATCATAGGTAGGTTAACGGCTATGTGTGTCATTGAGCTGCATATTCAAGTTACCTTCACAAGTTTTTCAATCTTTGTTCCGGCCATGGTTATATAATCAGTTATCAATTCTTTAGTAACTGGTACTTGATGCAGCTCAACTGAAGCAAGAACTTTATCAACGGATTTTTTCACTATCAGTTTATGAGCATCTTTACTCAGATTGCCTTCTTTCCAAAATGGTTTCAGCAACTCCTTCACATGTTCTGCCAAATGAAAACGGAAAACTCTTGTTTTCTCATTAATTGCTGCATCATTTTTTCTTTCAAAATCTTTCACCATAGTATCACCATCCAGACTACAGCGTTCCCTATCAGGTGCAGCCAAACCTGCCAACTCATTTGACCCTTTGGCTGACATATTCCTTGCCAACTTGTCATCGTAATTCAGTGATTTGTTGGTATCTCCATCTGTAACAACATACCCAGTAGTGTGCTGACTTGAAGTGCTGCAAGATATGTTCGAGGACTTGAGAATATTACTGCCTTTAACTTTGGGAAGGTCCATACTGTCAACAAGCGGGTCATATTGACTATATGGAGGTGATGAACTGACAGGAAAATCAACAACAGGTACAAAAGGCACTGAAGTTATCCAAGGCTCGTCCTTGATTGGGGAAAGGTGCCCAGGTTGATGTGAACTGAGTCCAAGTAAAGCAGACCCAGATGTACCACAGCCCTTGTCAAATCTAACATCTTTATGGAGACCAAACTTCTCGATACCAGGTGTTAACTGATGGAGGGACGGTATTCCTAGGTGAGCAGTTGCTCGGAAAGGTTGGCTACCCAATATATGGTCAGAGCTATTCTGGCCTGGATTTCTGAACCCTGTCATACTAGGTTCTGTCTGATGTTTGTGATGAAGATTCTCTGTTGGTCCACCATAAGCAGATAGCTTCTCACCATACTGGAGATGGTCAAATGGACGATACCGAGGATCAGGATGTAATGGGTGCCCTTCAAGGTAAGTTCCTGATACATGAGAATCACTTAGGCTGCATGCTTTGGCCACATCTGCCAGCAGCTTTCTTCCATCTATAGGAAATCTGGGTAAGGTTCCCCTACAATCGAAGTAGCTATCAGAAGGCAAACCAGCATGGCGTCCCATGACATAAGGTTTTTCATTCTTCTCTTGAACTACTGGAATCTGCAGCAGCTCATTTACAGGAGGGGTAGGCTTTGTAGTCCACAAATCATCAGTTCTGCAAGACCTCTCTTCTGAAACCTTAAGGGTCCGCGAGTTATGTGCCACCCCCTTATGCTCTTCACCATAAGAATGAATGAGGGTCCTATATAGCCCATGTTTCGGCGAAGCAGCCGAATTCTCGAAGTGCCGATCTTTCAAGTTGGATAAACCTTGTGCTTCAGATCCTTCTTTAGACCCTGAGCACGGATGGGGGCAATCAGAAGTCCTTAGATTTGCAGAGCAGTCAAAAGTTTGTGGCTACAAGATATTTTTTAAAGATAATCCTATAAAAAGCTCATACCTCTATGCTTTCCAATACCAACTGGTGCAAGTGAACCAGTCTTTTCTTCACTCCACAGGTTACCAGGATCCTCTCTTTCATGACGGGAAGTACAATTCTTTCCTTTCTTGCAATGGCCTTGAGCATAGAAGGTACATATTCTCTTTGTAGGGGTTCTGGTTTTGCTCCTCGGATCTCCAACAGGAGATGAGCTACTAAATCTAGGTTGTGAAACGTGTTTAGCGAATTAGTAAACAAAATGACCGTTTAAGACGTGTAAGATAAAATAGCACTACGTCTTTATCAAACACCACAGAAAAGATGGAAGGTTTAAAATTCCTAGCGCACACAAGAGTAGCAAGAATAATGGATGTACCTTGAAGCATTAGAATCTGGCAGTGTCTGTGATCCATGTGTATCATGCAGACCTCCTGTTTTAGACGTAGCATCAATGTCCGGACCTAGAAGATTGCCACTGACAGCTTTCTTCGGAAATTTGACATTCTTATGAGGCTGCAGTGTTGATTTCTTCTCAGCAGTAGTCACTCCAATAAAACCTAGGTAACGTACATTTACTATGAGATCCAAGTTACAACATATTCATCATAGTGATCTTCAGAGAATATTTGTACCTATATTTTACCTTATTCATACTATCCATTCTATTCTACAAGTCTGTTAAAACACTAGTCTCAAATAAACTGATGACCACTCCAAATAGCTGAATCCCAATACTGTTGACCATCTCACCTAGAGGATTTTTTTTATTCGAGCAGACTGCAATGCTTATATACCATAACAACACATCAAATCACTGACTGAGGATCGTTGAACGCAAGATTTTCCAGGTAAGAAACAAAATTTGATTTAATATCCCTATGATTTGATCCAGAACCAACTAATTTTGACTCTGGACTTCGAGATTTCAATGTTTATTTCCAGTTTTAAGGAACCCCAGAAGCTGAAAAGCTTCAACTTTCAGAAAATACGAGTTTTTAGCAAAAATAAATGGAAGCAGACATCATTTAGTCACATGATATTGGATATAATAGTCTCAGATAACAAAAGATTGTAGGGTATTGACTCGACCATGGCAGAACCAATGAATGAGTAAAAATAGGATTGAACTCGAAGGACGGTATAAGGGCAAACAAACTAGCCAGTCATAGCTAATAGCATGATACAGCAAATTTGGTTCATGCATGGATGTATTGGACAAGGACAGAAGCAGTAGCAGCTTGGAAAAGCTGCTGCTGGATATTGTGTTGTTCAAGTTAGCCAAGAGTGATGGCACGCAGGAGTCCAGGTGAAAGGATAAGTACTGATTGCAAGAATAGAAGGAAGAGAATTCCAAAAGCTTCCAGGAAATTAGAGGTAGTAGAAAGGACGGGGTCCAATAGTGCTAGGTCTTTCTTCCTCTCTACTAGAAGATTCACAACAATACGCTTACAGTTCTCATGACTCCAAGACAAGTCTTTCCTGCTGTAATGCGAAGGCCATTAGAATTGTCCATTTTGTCCTCATATTTGTGAATCACGAGGTTGTGAGCCTTAAGCTAATCAAATGTACATCAAAATACTTCCCAAGATGAACATATGGCTCGTAACTTGCCATACAAATCTGTTCCGTATCACTATGCAATCCTGGGCAAGCACTTACTCATCTTGAGCAACAAGGTGCCAACAATTGACCCTTTCCCTAACATCACCAAAGCAGTAATCAAAAAATTAGCACAAGGGCACATATTGTGACGAGAGGAAACTTCATCATATTTGCCAAGTTGCTGGGTAACCAAATATTCTACGTTCCTACGAAAAAATCATCAAACTGAGGGCTGCCAAGTTGCAAAGTTAAGCCGTTAGTCAATAAAGCGATAAAAAGGAATCTAAACCGTTAATCTTCCATGAAAGGAAGATTTTTAAAACCAATTGCTCACACTTACGTCACGCAACGTTGCAACCAACTGGCCTAGATCGACGCTATGGCGGAATCTAGACGATATACACAACAAACTGCCTCAAAACCACGACATATCGCTTAACTACACGATGCTTGGCCCTACTATAGTACCACTGCATCAAACTACCATATAGTTGCTGCTATACTGCATCAGCTGCTACGCCACGCGTCCAAGACAGACACGCTTTTAGCTCCTCGCTGTATGGAAACAAGTAGTACCTACGCCAGCACAGACCGATACAAGCCATCAAGTCAAACCGTACTCCGCAGCAAAACTTCATCATTACCCATTTATCCAAACAGCATAGCAGTGTCAGCAGCATAATCAGGTACTATAGGCCAACCTAAAAAGAGCAAGCAGTGAAGCGGTTGCGCAACTCAGCATTCCAGGCCAAACCCTACATAACGGCATGTCTGATTCCAGCCTTCTACCAGAGCCCCAACCCCTACCTGGCTACCCAGCAATCCTTCCACACAACACAACCAAGCAAGCATCAACAATCAACCACATTATAAAAGTGCGCCTTTTCCCCATCGGATCTCTTACCTGCGCCTTGCCGTGCATAGATCTAACGTTTCAAAGCAATCACACACAACAACCAGAAGCACAGGCAGCATAAAGCCCGTAATTAAAGCATGCATGTAGAGGGCGATCATGGCGATATACCGTGAGAGCCGTTGCCGTTCGCGGAGTTCCTAGCCCTCTTGAGCCCCACCGACCGCTCCAGCGCCTTCTCCGGCGGCTCCAGGATCTCCATCTCCACCTCCGCAATCTCGTCCTTCTCCCGCAACCCACCGATGGGGCCGGCGGCGCTCGCCATCCGAAAGCTACGCTGCTGCCCCTGCCGATGTAGCGGCGACGACGACAGGAGGTTGGCGGAGGGCTGCGGCGGCGGCGTGGTGGGAGGGAGGGGATTGGGGACAAAACCTCGGCGGTCGCTTCAGTTTCTTTGGCCTCTCCTCTGCGCTCGCATTTGGATCGCCACGGCAGCGAGTCTCCCTTCTCTAGCCGTCTATAAATGAGGCCCGCCTTCAGGCCACCTGTGCCGGCCTGCCTGACGGCTGCGCGCGTGGGTCTGCGTTACCCCAAATCCGTAGAACCCGGTGGTATATTTTGGGACTCAATCAAGTCTGTATTGATTGCCCTCTGACATAAAAGGACATGAAACACACAAATTGGCTAAGTCCTTTCGAAAACAAAGTACAACGACGTGCACATATAAACCCAGAAAAGGAAAGAAGTGCAATTGCGAAGGTGTGATCAGGTTCTGGTATTTTCATACTCCCTCCGATAAAAAAAAGTGTCGTGTAGGTTATTTTGCAAAAAAGCCCTCCAGTTTTTCTGTCTCAACCCGCACTCCCACCTCTGTCGTGTCACACGATGCACTCTCTCTGCTCCAACCGCACCTGCACTCTCTCTCCACGCTCTCTCTCTCAGCTCGCCGCCGCTCGCCCGCTCCCTCTCTCTCTGCTCGCCCGCTCCCTCTCTCTCTGCTCCCCTCGCCGGCGCGCTCCCCTTGCTGACTCGCTCCCCTCGCCTCCTTGCTTGCGCTACCCTCCCCTCGTCGCTCGCGCTCCTCCATTGCCTTGCTCCCCTCCAGCTTCCTTTGCCGCGCTCTCCTCCACGAAAGATCAGACCTTTTGGTCCAAGGCGGCGAGGAATCGCTCGATCCGACGTCAGCAAGACCGGATCCGGTGGCTGCGAGGCTGGACAGAAGCATGCAGCGCAGAGGACCCCGAATCCCGTCGTGGCGTTCCTCTTCACCCTCTGCATCTGTGACGCCGACAAGGCCATGGGCTGTTAGGTGGCAGTGGAGGCCAGACCACGACATGAGGAAACGAAGCAGCTGCTGCCCTCGCCTCCTCTTACCTCTGTGTCGGCGATGCCAGGGGCATGGCGCGGCGGCCTGGAGGTGACGGGTACTCTCCCGCAGGTTCCTAGAGCGGTGGCGGTACGAGCTGCTTGAGCCGCCCAAAGAACATGTGGCCACTCACACCTGTTTCCTTCGTGCTTGGCGGCTGCCGCGGGCTCTCTGCTCAGGTAATATCCTCTGCCCAAAATTTCACTTCTGGGAGAGATTAGAGAACAGATGCAAATGTTGGAATTCACGCAACATCATTTCGTCGGAAAGTGAGTTGTAGCTTCAGAGAGACCTGCTGCTTCACCTTTCCACCTGGCCCTATCTATGGTGAGAGCACCGACCACAGAAATTGAGACGCTGGCCAATTTTTAAATCACCAAGCAGCTCGAAGAAATATAAATTAAGGCAAACATATGATATCCGACTAAAACAACAAATAGGAGGCAGCAAGCAATTGTTAAAATCCAAATATGTCAAGCGGCAACGTCCTCGACCAAGTCCCATTGTCATGCATCTCGAGAGCCAGACAAACAAAATGAAATATCTGTTTTACCTCAAAGAACCACAGACTCTTTGTTGAGGAAAACGAGAGCTTCAGGAACCTAGGACGCAACCATCAACTGTCAGGACCAACAACTAAAAAAACTGAATGAGGTCAAGACCATATATGCAACATCTTCACGAAGCAGAACCTACAAACTGACTGCCTTCAAGAAACTAACTGCCTTCGTCACTCCTTTTTTAACAGCCGCCTCGCGCATGAGATCACCCAGAGCTTGGATCGGCCAGAGATGATCGATGAATTTGATAAGAGGCCAGAGCCGGTGTTCAGTCTCTAAAACAGAATGTGAGTCTCACACTCTCACTAATGTAGAATCAAGAACAAAGTCGTGGAAATATATCTAAACTAATCAGCGTATCTTAGTTAAACGTGAAAAATATCAAATCAAAATACCGATTTGAAAGATACACCATCGTGGACAATTAATAGACGATGTTTATGAGGTGAATAGCCGTAGAACTAAATCATCTTAGGACCCACATCCTCACCACAAAAACCTGACACATGCATCAATCCTGAAGCCAAACCAATCAATTAACGACCTTGATTGATGTAAAAAAATCAAAACAATATTGCAGTTTGCTAATAAATATGAATGCTGACCGGACATAAGCTATGATAATACTAAAGGCCTTGATTATTTTTAGTTCTGTAATAACTTCAAGGTTCTGAATAAATACCATATGAAACCAACTTTTTAATTCTCTCCGTAAAGGTATTTTTATACGACAGATGCTACGAATTATTGTAGCTGATGCTGGAAGTGTGAAGGTTGTGTAGTTTCTTCTCAAATCTGAAGATCTTGCTGTAGACATCATACTTTGTTTACATTTAGAATGGGAACCAGAAGCTCTTCATGTCTCCATTTCTCTAGCTTCTTGTATTTATGAGGGACTGAAACAAATAAACCAAGTCGGATGAATCTCTCACATTAACAAATAGTGACCTTGAAACAGAATGAAGAAATAAATCACTTGTGTGGAATTGTGCTACACCTGCATGCATTTAACTGTAACCTTTCACATGAATTTTCTTTTGATGTTGCATATATCAGGAATGGGTATCGAGAGGTAACCTGCACAAAAAAAAAAGCGAGCCTCTGGAAAATAAATGTGACATTCTAATCAAAGTAACTTCACATACTTCATTATATAATCAGGTCAGACCTCACAGGGAGAGCTAAAACATAGGTGATTTGACAAGTAGAATATACGATAACACTATTTTTCTATATGCATGATGCATATAGTCTAAACCTCAGTTTTGGTTGCCCAAACCAGTGTCAGTTAATTGTCGAGGTAAGCAAACTCGGATCAGTAAAGAAACTGCTGGTTGTAAGATGACATGTTTGATATGAAAATATTTCACATGTAGCTTTGTTATTCAGAATTCCTGCTACACGTGGTTTTTCGATAGAGTTCACCATCAACTCTTAGAGCCCTACGCAGAGTTCCTTCCCTCAACATTTTGTCCTTGTTCATGTGGTGAATCTTATATGCATTGCCGCCTTCATCATCCATAACTTCCACTAGGATTTCCTCTTGCGGCCAGATCTCCCTTTCTTTTTGTTGGACACATCAACTTCTTCCCCTCTCAGGACCTGCTCACATGCCTCTTTCCAAATTCTCTCGACGGTCCTTACACTTGTGTGCAATAGCTCAGCTACCAGTGCTTTGTCAGCTGCATGGTCAGCTGGGAGTACTTCTCTTGCTTTACGGAGTGCTTCTAGTGCAAAATAAGCTCCAAACCTCTGATCATCTCGCATGTTTTTCTTTCTTCACTTGCTACAAACTGCGGAACGATGAAAATGTGTTAGAAACTAGAAACTGAAAATACTGCTAGAAAATGAAATATAGCTTGCTACTCCCTCCGTTCTAAAATACTTGTCTTCCATTTGTCCAAATTCGGATGTACCTAGACATGTTTTTGTGTATAGGTACATCCAAATTTGGACAAATGAAAGACAAGTATTTTGGAACGGAGGGAGTAGAAACTAAAAGAAGATACTGGACTATTTTATTAATGACACCGAAGTTTCCCTTGCTATAAATATGATAGTGCTACTCCTGTTGTGGCAATAGAATGATGTTTGATTGATTATTCCTTGAAGTACTGGACTTCTGATGTTTGCATAACCTTAATTTTAGTTCATTGCTATTCAGTGTTAACCTTCAACTGACATTCTGTTCCTCTGTGTCAAAGCTCCTGGTGGTATGCTCTCTGCTGGCCTGTCAATCCTGCTCTGGCTGCAGTTCGCCACATCCATCTTTGGCCACTCCACTAACAGCGTCATGTTCGAGGTGAGATACATACCGCCTTTGTGGAGGAGGAAGCTGCAGTTGAAGATGCACTTGATGCATCCATTTCTCGGAGTCGGCGAGCTGCATGCGATCCAGAGAGGTTTTGTTGCTGTTGCTGCGACCTGGAGAGGATCTACGGCTGCCAGTGACCTGGAGAGGATCTGAGGCTGTCGGCGACCTGGAGTGGAGATGAGGCTGCCGGCGACCTGGAATGGAGATGATGCAGGGACTGAGATGCTGCAGGGAGCTGGGACTATGCAGGGATCGAGATCTGGCAAGAGATGGACAGAGATGGTCCGGCAACCTAGGATGGAGATCCGGCGAGCAACACGGGCGGGCGAGCGAGCGATCTGGCTAGCTGGCGCCGGGCAAACGATCGATCGATCTGGGGACGGGGATACTCCGGCGACTTGGGCTGGCGAGCGAGGCGAGATCGAGCGAGCGAGCTAGGCGGGCGATCGATCCATCGATCTGGCGAGCGAGCTAGGCGATCGACCGACGATCTGTAGGTTATTTTCAGTTTTTGAATCATGAAGGACTTTTCTGTAAAATGGACTTTGTACTAGTTGGAAATTTGCCATTCTTATGTGGCTGCAGTGTTGATTTCTTCTCAGCAGTAGTCACTCGACTAAAACCTAGGTAATGTACATTTACTATGAGAGCCAAGTTACAACATATACAACACATTCATCATAGTGATCTTCAGAGAAGATTTGTACCTATATTTTACCTTATTCGTACTATCCATTTTATTCTACCAGTCTGTTAAAATACTTGGTGTCAAATAAAATGTTGACCACTCCAAATAGCTGAATACCAATACTGTTGACCATCTCACCTAGAGGATTTTTTTTATTCCAGCAGACTCAATGCTTATATACCATAACAATACATAAAATCACTGACTGAGGATCGTTGAACGCAAGATTTTCCAGATAAGAAACAAAATTTGATTTAATATCCCTATGATTTGATCCAAAACCAACTAACTGGACTTCAAGATTTCAATATTTCTTTCCAGTTTTAAGGAACCCCAAAAGCTGAAAAGCTGTAATTTTCAGAAAATATGAGTTTTTAGCAAACAATAAGTGGAAGCAGACAATGGTTTAGTCATATGATGTTGGATATAATAGTCTCAGATAACAAAACATTGTAGGGTATTGACTCGACCATGGCGGAACCAATGATGAGTAAATAGGATTGAACTCGAAGGACAGTATAAGGGCAAACAAACCAGCCATTCATAGCTGATACCAAGATTGTGGATGTATTGGACAAGGACAGCAGCAGTAGGCACTTGGGCAAGCTGCTGCTGGATTTCGTGTTGTTCAAGTTAGCCAAGAGTGATGGCACGCAGGAGTCCAGGTGAAAGGATAAGTACTGATTGCAAGAATAGAAGGAAGAGAATTCCGAAAGCTTCCAGGAAATTAGAGGTAGTAGAAAGGACGGGGTCCAATAGTCATCTTCTACTACAAGATTGACAACAATACGCTTTACAGTTTACACTTCACAGTTCTGATGACTCCAAGACAACTCTTTCCTGCTGTAATTCGAAGGCCATTAGAATTGTCCATTTCGTCCTTATATTTGTGAATCACAAGGTTGTGAGCCTTAAGCTAAAATAGCTTGCTAAAACGGCTTATATTATGGAACAGATGAAGTACTTCACAAGATGAACATATGACTCGTAACTTGCCACGCAAATCTATTCCGTATAAGCATGCAATCCTGGGAAAGTGCTTATTCATCTTGAGCAACATGTTGCACAACAATTGACCCTTTCCCTAACATCCCCAAAGCAGTAATAAAAAAAATAGCGCAAGGGCACATATTGCGACGAGAGGAAACTTCATCATATTTGCCAAATTGCTGGGTAACCAAATATTCTACGTTCCTACGAAAAAATCATCAAAATGAGGTTTGCCTCAACAATTGCCAAGTTAAGCCGTTGGTTAATAGAGCGATAAAAAAGGAATCTAAACCGTTAATCTTTGAAAGGAAGATTTTTAAAACCAATTGCTTACACTTACGTCACACAATGTCGCAACCAACTGGCCTAGATCCACGCTATGGCGTAATCTAGACGATATACAGAAACGACAACAAACTTCCTCAAACACCACGACATATGGCTTAACTACACAATGCTTGGCTCTACTATAGTACTACTGCATCAAGCTACCATCTCGTTGCTGCTATACTGCATCAGCTGCTACGCCATGCGTCCACGACAAACACGCTTTTAGCTCCTTGTTGTATGGAAACAAATAGCACCTACGCCATCACAAGCACAGACGGATACAAGCCATCAAGTAAAACCACACTCAGCAGCAAAACTTCATCATTAGTTCATTACCCATTTATCCAAACAGCATAGCAGTGTCGGCAGCATAATCGCGCTCTATAGGCCAATCTAAAACAAGAAAGCAGTGAAGCGGTTACGCAGCTCAGCATTCCAGGCCAAACCCTACATAACGGCATGTCGGATTTCCAGCCTTCTACCAGAGCTCCAACCCTTACCCAGCAATCCTTCCACACAACCAAGCAAGCATCAACAATCAACCACATGAAAAGTGCGCCTTTTCTCCATCGGATCTCTTACCTGCGCCTTGCCGTGCTCAGATCTAACGTTTCGGAGCAATCACACGCCATAACCAGAAGCACGGGAAGCATATAAAGAAGGTAATTAAAGCATGCATGTAGAGGACGATCATGGCGATATACCGTGAGAGCCTTTGCCGTTCGCTGAGTTCCTGACCCTCTTCATCTCCACCGACCGCTCCGCCGCCCTCTCCGGCGGCTCCAGGATCTCCATCTCCACCTCCACAATCTCGTCCTTCTCCCGCAACCCACCGACGGGGCCGGCGGCGCTCGCCATCCGAAGGCTACGCTGCTACCCCTGTCTCTGTAGCGGCGGCGACGACAAGGGTTTGACGGAGGCCGCAAGCGGCTGCGGCGGCGGCGAGGTGGGAGGGGATTTGGGGAGTATGTTCTACGCTCGCATTTGGGTCGCCACGGCAGCGAGTCTCGGTGACTTTTGTGTACAAGTCACCGAGAGAGCTCATCTCGGCCCTCCGTTTTAATCCAATGGATAAGATTTGCTCAAATGTGTAACTTAAAATAAAACGTGTTCGGAAAAAAATTGAAAATCCAGTAAATCGCAAATGCCTCGTTTTATACTCCGGCAAAGTTTCATTTTATTTGGACTATTATTTTGTGAATAAGTAAATTTTATAGCTTAAAATGGTAACATGTTATTTATTTATAAAATATTAATCGAAATAGGATGCAACTTTTCCGGAATATAAAACGAGCCATTCGTGATTTACTTCATTTTTCAAAAATTTCCGAACACTTTTTATTATGAGTCATAAATTTGGGCGAAATCTATCTATTGGGCCTAAAATAGAGGGTCGAGATGGGCCTAAGTCTCAACAAATCACCGAAGCTGAGTCCGCGAGTCTCCCCCCTCTAGTCGTTTATAAATGGGGCTCGCCTTTCACGTGTGCCGGCCTGCCTGACGTCTGCGTGTTACTCCAAATCCGGAGAGCTCGGTGGTATATTTTGGGACTCAATGAAGTATCTATTGATTGCCTCTGACATGAAAACAAAAAGGATGTGCACGTGGTGCGATCCCATTTTGCTCGTTTCATATCTTTTACCATTTATTTTTGTCGAATCCGTAAGCGGCTTGGATAGTTGCGGATTCGGATATGGCTATTCTTTGGAACACTGGTACAATGTTGACAACATGACAGGGGTAGTTGCGCATATGTGTGGCGTCGAGGCTCGGATATGGTCTACTAAAGGTTGGACCAGTAAAAATTAAGACGAAAAAAGATCATCATGTACTTTTGTCGAGGCGGGGGGGGGAGTGCCATGACTTGCAAAAAAAATCTTACTATATAATATACTTCGGTTTATTCATGTGCATTAGAGACGATCTAACACTTACTCCGATATATTAATTGATTAAAACATCGCTAAACCCGATATATTAATTGTGATCTCACATAAACACATCATATACCTAAGACCTTATACTAAGCCTAACAAGTTACCCAATGTATCAACTCGTGCCTCACATACTAACTTTTTACCAGTAAGGATGATATCAAGCCGCCCACCACAACTGTTAAATCTATATGCTACGTCGGTGCGTCGACTAGCTTGGAAGCCAACATCCACCTCAGGGACATCGTCGCCATTTGATAGGAAGGTAGGGCATTAGATGAGTCATTTAAAAATTCTGCTAGACAATCAAAAAGACGGTGCTGAGTGTTAAGCAGCAACCCCTAGTGGAAAAAGTTGTAGATTGATACTAATATGTAGTTGCGGTCTAGGGTATTCAAAGTCCAAATTCTCTTCATGCTATCGTGTCTCATTTTTTTCTAAAATAATAAGTAGTTTCGTTCAATCCATTTGCAAAGACCATTTTCTTGTACTTAAAACATGCTCAGTATGTTAGGAGAGCAGAAATAATCGTATCTAACATTCATAAATCCCTACATTTGTTTGGTCGATATTTTAAATAAGTAATGACGGTTCTTTGGTTGATGTTGTTATTCTCGCATGTATTTATTTCATCGATTCATCATTTATGCTTTCACATAGTTATGATTTTAGTTTGTATTGTCACGGATTATGACACATTTAAGTAGCCTTCTTGATTTAGCTTGTCTTGTTGACCGTAACCAAATAAGTGTACTTCTAAATTTGTCCTGAGTCAAACATTTTAAGTTTGACCAACTTTATAAAAAATGTAGCAATATTTACAATATCATATGAGTATCACTAGATGCATCTTGGATGAACTTTCATAATATACTAACTCGATGTCATAAATACTTCTACAAATCTCTTAAAAAATGGTTAAAATTAAAAGTTTGACTTAGCAAAAATTAGAATAACACTATTTTTGACCCGTTACTATGAGGCAAAAGACCCACAATTTAAGAAAATTATTAAATAGAAAAAGGTACAACTTTGCGCGGAAAGGAAAAGGTCAAAGGAAGGCTATCAACCCAGTTTCTGTACATATGGAGATCATTTGTCTGAAAACCTATGTACATGAAGATATTCATGCATAAAATTCCTTCTCCAAGTTGGGTCTATCATGTTTAGAAATATTTGCATTTGTTATATTCCGGATGTTCCAACAAGCAACAATGCCACTTCACATGGCGTCTAGATGATTTTAGATTCTCATACTGGATTTGCTGGTGATGCATGTTAAATGCATACATGAACTTTGCATGCTATTACTAGATATTCCTACATATTTGCAACTTATATGATGTTATATTCATGTTTTATAATGATTTCGGGGATTTTCTAAACAATCCCCCCTCTTTTGGTTCTAACTCTGTTTTCCAGAAAACGTCTTTTTTAATGTTTCGGACTTTCCGGGAGCTTCGGGACTCCAAAAAGGGCAAGGCCAAAGAGCACGGTTCAGAATTTTCGAGACGAACGCAATGGGCTGAAAATGAAGACCAGAAGCCCAACCAGCTGGAAATTAGGTGGTCCCACGCGGCCAGATTCCCTGGCCGCGTGAGGCACCCTCTTTCCCCCTCGTGGCTCCGATGTCGTCCGTTTTCGTCTCCGTGGCTTCGTCTTGACCTAAAACCGACTATAAAAATAGTCCCCCGAGGAGTTTCACAAGGAGGCGGCGGAGAAACACAAAACCACGAAACAGAGAGTCAGAAGGCTGTCGCCGGAGAAGATTGGAGGGGGGAAACGCCGCCGGATCACCTCCGGAAGGCTCCTCCATCCCCCCTCCGGAGTCTCCATCAACACCACCGTCAAGACCAGCACCATCTCCATCACCATCTTCGTGATCCACTTCACCCCCCTCATAGTTTGAGATTGTTCGAACCCTAGCTATTGTCTAAGTACTATTCTACATGTTTGTGAATTGCTACTTGTCATTGTTTTTGGGGAGATTATATTTTCAGATTGTGTTGTATCACTTATACCATTGAATCATATCATGTCTTCGCGTTGTGAGTAGTTCTCTCATGTTCCTGGGGGCATAGGATGGATTGGCAATGATTTCCACTTAACATGTATTGAGTATTTGGTCAAGTTTTTATCTTTTATGGTTATCTTATTGTACAACGTATGGGTGCACACATATGTTGAGTAATGCATGAAGGTGATCACACTAATGTGATGGAATGGGTAGGACCTGGGAGGACACGTAAACCTATGGTCTAATACATGAAGTACCATTAGGAGGGGATTTATATCGGGGACCTTAGAGTTTAAGGCTATGGTGGGACTCTATGTCTTAATAACTCTTGTGCAGTCATTTACTTGGCCATAAGAACCATCATAAGGGGTTTAGTTTATTTATTTAGCTACACCTAATTATGGCTCCGTCCAAAGAAGATTAAAACTTGACAAAATGTTTACCTTGTTGTTCTAGAAATATCTATGCCATGAAATCCATGTAGCCCTTGGGAACGTTTTCCACGCATAAGAAACACACACTTAAGCTTGTCCTCTTGCTGCATAGAGGATTGGGCTTTCTCTCTTTGAGAGCTTTCACTCATCATATTTTATTTTCAGCTTTTTACTTTATTGCAAACTCTACACCAAAAACCCAAAAACACTTGCATCATTTAATCATTTTAGTTTGTCTAGTGCATAGATAATAAGAGAAGTGACACTCTTATTTGAGAGGATAAATACTTATACCTTCTACTCCTCGTGGGATCGATACTAATACTTACACATTGAAGATTTCAACGATCCCCTATACTTGTGGGTATCAAGACATTTTCTGGCGCCGTTGCCGGGGAGTGTAGCGCTTAAGTTTTTATTCTTGTTTGCACTAGATATTTATTTTCAGTTTTGCATATACTCTAGTTTACTTTCAGCTTTGCATTCACTTTATCCATATATCAAAAACAAAAAAAAATTAGAAAATGGAAAACTATTATGAAAACGCCATGATAGCTGCTGAATTTAGAAAATCAAATGAAGGGAAAAGATTAGGAGGCTACATAGAGCTTCTAAATAAAATTGCTAGTGGGCTGCTTAATTATCATGAGGAAGAAATTTGTTGCTCTGAATACTTTAGACACTTTGAATTCCAATGCCCTTCCAATAAAGAACATGTTATTGCAACTTATCATACATGGAATTATGCTCACTTAGGGATGGAAGAAGTAGAGCAATTTGTTATTTTTATGGCAGCCTATGAATTATACACCTTCATTGATGAACATGAAACCTGCCCTATAGCTTCTCAATTTAAAGTTTTGATTGCCACTATCCTTGATCTCTGCATAGTTGAATTTAATGAAAATATCTATGTTGTTGACACAAGGAAGAGAGCTGCCCAAGAAAGCTCTAATGTTTTGCAGGAAGAAGATGATGAAAACATAAGCTTGGAAGAGGAAGTATGTGAAGAAGGATGAAAAACCTAAGCTTGGGGATGCCCGTGCAACCCCAAGAAGATGATGAAAATGATGAACAACTAGAGAATGAAGAGAGGGAACTTCCACCTTCACCACCTATGGATGAGGGTAACACTAATTTTTTGTTGATGATAAACTTTGTTCTTATGATTCTGATAATGAGGAGGAATATCAACCTATGCCTAATGATAACATTATTGATAATAATTTTGATGATGATGAGGAGTATGGTTTAGACATGTTTTATGATAGTACTCTAGATGATGGACCTATGCTTATTGATAATCCTCCATGTTTAGCTGTTATTACTTTATGTGAGGATAAAAATGATATACTTGCTGCTTGTGACAACACTCTCACTTATGAGAGTCCTACTTTATTTTTGAATTCTCCTATTCACACCATGGAGGAGAAGCTTTTATATGTTGAAAAGTACTTATGTGGGCTGAAATTATCTTGCACTAATAACCATTCCACCCACAACCATCATGTTTATGATGTTTCTTGCAATTATTTTGAGAGAGGAAAACATGCTAATATCTTACATGATAGTTTTAATAATCCTTTATATGTTCCTAAGTTTGCAAAGTTGCACCAATCTAATAGTTGTTTTATCAAATTTGGTTCCACTACTTGTAACTATTATGAGAGAGGAAGAAAGACTTATATTTATGTTTCTATGTTATTTAAAATGCAACCTACTGATCATTACATGCATTGGTTACCACAAAATTGCTGCTATTTATTCATATATAAAATGCCAATGCATAGAAAAGGAGTTAGACTTAAAAGTTAATGGTTTAATGTTTTGTGTTGTGCTCTTTATGCTTTTATTTCCTATTCGGTTTGAGCACACCTTTATATCTTGAGAACATGCAAAATAACTTTACCTACTGTTTTCTAATTGCTAGTTTAAGATTTTCACTTTATATAAAATTTGGGAAAGTAAATGAGAAGGATGAGTAATGGAGAAGTTGGGGTCGACCTTGAACATGTGTTGTTCATGCCAATGGAACCATTGCAAAGTCTCTATCATTAAAACTTTTCCCAAAGCTAAAACCAAATAAAAAGAGTGTTTATGTTGTATATATTTGCTTCTTCTTTTGCCCTTTTGCTAAATCAAAAACAACAAAAATATTTTCTTTCTTCTTTATTTGTTTCTCTTGATTCTTTCTTAGTTCTTTTTGTTTCTTTTTTATTTCTTTTATCTTCAGTTTAAGTTTTGGTTTTTGAGTCAAGGTGCTTGTTTACTACTGTAACAACACCTTTGTATCTTATTTTTCATCTTTATGGCAAGAATAACCTCTTTTGAGAGGTAGGATCAAACAATAGTGATTTGCTGTCCAGAAAACAGATTCCTAAGCTTCACTGCGAAAAATGTTAGAAATCACAGAAGAGGAATTTTGACCTGATATTTTACGACAGCAATATTCAGTTATTATTACACATTTCATTAGTTCAAAGTTTTCTGATTTGAGCAACGTAAGTGCCTCTGAAAATTCACTCTTTACGGGCTGTCCAGTTTTTGACAGATTCTGTCTTTATTTTGCATTACTCTCATTACTTGTGTTTTGTGTGGTTCTATTGATCAAAGAGCAATACACAACCATAGTAAAGTAGCTAATGTTTAATCAACTCATGATATGTCTTTGCTGTACCTATGTGGATTTAATTTATGGAGACACTAACCCCTCTAATCAAGTTTTATGATGAGTTTTGTGTAAAGAGAATTTTCAAGTGGAAGAGTTGAGGGTGATGAACAATGATCAAGAGGGACAAACACTCAAGCTTGGGGATGTTACCCCTAGGCTCACTCTACATATATCATGTAAGTACAAGAATTCAAGCTTGGGGATGCCAAGCCACCTCACTCCAACCATCTTGATACCAAGTAAGTAAGCCTAGCTATATGGCTATAAAGAAAGCGCTTTACGGGAGGCAACCCGGTTGTTTTTACTTTTGATTTTCTTTGTGTCCTCTTGCTGTAACAAGAGACTTAGTTTTTAGTTTAGTTTCTGGAATTTTCAATAAAGTGCCAAGTTTTACCTATTTTGGATTGAAAAAGTTGCTCATTATATTCGGAGATTTTATTCCAGCACGAATCTGTGCACGGTATGATTTTTAATTCCTATTCTGTAACTCCGATTAAGCTCAAATTTGAACTGTAGTTGCAACTTTTCATCCTCTGTGCATGAATTTTTCTGATTTTTTGGACATGTCTAAGTAGGGTAAATAAATACGTTTTGCTGCTGCTGTTTTTCTGGACAGATTCTGTCCTATTTTGTTTGATGCATTCTTTGAACTTTTAAGTTTAATCTTCTTGATTGACTTGAGTTTATGAGGAAGCATACAACATTATACACTTGCTGGACACTTAATATGAATTTATGTTCATGAATTTCTTGCAGCAAGCATTCTATCTTTTGTACCTACTAATGTCACCCCACAGAAAAGAGATGGGAGAAAATTTTGTGTTGAAGTTTTTTCACAGGGATTAGAGGAGATGCACCAAGAGCTATCTAAGGATGGTGAAGACCATAAGCTTGGGGATGTCAAGGCACCCCACTGGACCAAACACTCTCGGTTTGCACACGTCTATTTTCTGTTTTTCTATCAACACATTACTATCGCATAAACTTGGAGCGTCCTTTTATTGTTCTTTTTATTTTTGTTTTGCTTTTCGTAAGACCATCACTATCATTTATTTTATGGGAGAGGTACTGGAATTTTGGGTTGAATTAAGTTGGATGCTATTAAAAATATTGGGATAGGGATGTTTGAGTTGATTCAAAAAGATACATATAGTTGCATGATTCATGTGCTTTTTAATGAGTATTAATTTGCAAGTGTTTTATCAAGAGCTATCTTTTATTCATGTTTTGATGCTGAATGTTACTTTACTTTGTTTAACATGGATTGGTTAGTTCTATGGACACTTATGCATGCATTTAGACGGTCAACTTTCTCCCTTTGCTAGCCCAAAAATTCCAACAAGTAAAAACTTTTTTCCAACACCTTCAACCAAAGTTTTTCCAGTGAGTCCACCATATCTACCTATTAGCTTTATGCTATTCCGAGTATGTTTATCATGTTATTTTGTATTATCTATACTTCTGAATTAAAATGCTTATGTTATTGATTGTTATGGGAAAAGTTGGTTAAAGAGCTCTCACGAACTTGATGCACACCTTACTTTTATTGCACTTAATAAACATGACCCATTGTGATTAAAATTATGAAGTTGTGAGCTTGACAAGAGTCTTGGTTGGGAGTTAGCTCATATGTGCTGTCACATGGCAAGCTTTCAACGTGCTCTTTATATTTAGTTGATATCATGTACTTTTGTTTATGGATGCTTATCATGGTGCCAAATAAATGTGGAAACTTAGTAAGTTTAATGAGTTTGTATAAATGGCTAGAGAGACGCCTGGGCCGCTAATCTAAGCCATGCATCATTCATGGTGGAAATTTACTTACATGCTATGGTGAACCTTCAGTGATGCACCCCACAATAAAAAGCTATACCAATAGTAAATAAAAAGGGTGTGGAGATTGTTCATTTTGTTTGTTTGTCTTGTCATTTTGACATGGGCTTGTTCCATGTCCTGGGACAAGAGGTACCCCAGTTGACGCTCTTGATGACGCTATTATATTACTTACAATGACCTTAACTTGAACTTGCTTTTGTGTCCCAAGTTGAGTAACACCGTGGTGTAGGTACTCGTATTCACGGGGCATGAGACATTCAACCCATACTTTGTCAAGCACATTACTCATATTTGCTTTCACTTTAAACTTTAACCATTCAAGATGCTATGATAGGGGTAATGAGAGCACACCAATGATACCACATTGCAAACATTAACTTAAGTAGAAGCATTTGGAAGCTAGATGAAACTTATTCATGTTTTACCTCTACTTATTTATCTATCTTTCCAAAGTGTCCACCTTTTATATTCAGATTTACAAGAGTACTCTATGACCATTATAGGATGTTTTTACTTTTCATTATGCATACATTTGGTCCATAGTACTTTCTTCTATGTTACACTTTGTGAATTATCATTGAACATCCTTTCATTGAATATTTGATATCACTTCATAATCTATCTTGTATATTGCTACTCCTTTGAGAATGAATCATTTGACTTTATGTAGCAATAGTAATCATCTTTGATATCCATTGATAGTATTAAAATGCAAAGTCCATGTTAGTTTTATCACCTTCATACTCGAGGACGAGTATAGGTTAAGCTTGGGGATGTTGATGCATGTAAAATGCATACATGAACTTTGCATGTTATTACTAGATATTCCTACATATTTGCAACTTATATGATGTTATATTCATGTTTTATAATGATTTCGGGGATTTTCTAAACAATCCCCCTCTTTTGGTTCTAACTCTGTTTTCCAGAAAACGTCTTTTTTAGTGTTTCGGACTTTCCGGGAGCTTCGGGACTCCAAAAAGGGCAAGGCCAAAGAGCACGGTTCAGAATTTTCGAGACGAACGCAATGGGCTGAAAATGAAGACCAGAAGCCCAACCAGCTGGAAATTAGGTGGTCCCACGCGGCCAGATTCCCTGGCCGCGTGAGGCACCCTCTTTCCCCCTCGTGGCTCCGATGTCCGTTTTCGTCTCCGTGGCTTCGTCTTGACCTAAAACCGACTATAAAAATAGTCCCCCGAGGAGTTTCGCAAGGAGGCGGCGGAGAAACACAAAACCACGAAACAGAGAGTCAGAAGGCTGTCGCCGGAGAAGATTGGAGGGGGAAACGCCGCCGGATCACCTCCGGAAGGCTCCTCCATCCCCCCTCCGGAGTCTCCATCAACACCACCGTCAAGACCAGCACCATCTCCATCACCATCTTCGTGATCCACTTCACCCCCTCATAGTTTGAGATTGTTCGAACCCTAGCTATTGTCTAAGTACTATTCTACATGTTTGTGAATTGCTACTTGTCATTGTTTTGTGGGGAGATTATATTTTCAGATTGTGTTGTATCACTTATACCATTGAATCATATCATGTCTTCGCGTTGTGAGTAGTTCTCTCATGTTCCTGGGGGCATAGGATGGATTGGCAATGATTTCCACTTAACATGTATTGAGTATTTGGTCAAGTTTTTATCTTTTATGGTTATCTTATTGTACAACGTATGGGTGCACACATATGTTGAGTAATGCATGAAGGTGATCACACTAATGTGATGGAATGGGTAGGACCTGGGAGGACACGTAAACCTGTGGTCTAATACATGAAGTACCATTAGGAGGGGATTTATATCGGGGACCTTAGAGTTTAAGGCTATGGTGGGACTCTATGTCTTAATAACTCTTGTGCAGTCATTTACTTGGCCATAAGAACCATCATAAGGGGTTTAGTTTATTTATTTAGCTACACCTAATTATGGCTCCGTCCAAAGAAGATTAAAACTTGACAAAATGTTTACCTTGTTGTTCTAGAAATATCTATGCCATGAAATCCATGTAGCCCTTGGGAACGTTTTCCACGCATAAGAAACACACACTTAAGCTTGTCCTCTTGCTGCATAGAGGATTGGGCTTTCTCTCTTTGAGAGCTTTCACTCATCATATTTTATTTTCAGCTTTTTACTTTATTGCAAACTCTACACCAAAAACCCAAAAACACTTGCATCATTTAATCATTTTAGTTTGTCTAGTGCATAGATAATAAGAGAAGTGACACTCTTATTTGAGAGGATAAATACTTATACCTTCTACTCCTCGTGGGATCGATACTAATACTTACACATTGAAGATTTCAACGATCCCTATACTTGTGGGTATCAGCAGGCAAAAAACAAGCATTGTTTATCCTCATAAACCCTACCATGACAAAACTCACAATGCACATCCTCCATCACATGCCAGTGCCTTCCCTGTAAGAGATCCTTAGTGTTTAATTAGACGATCACTCAACATCGGCCAAGAGAATATGTTGATACACACTATGCACTTTCTCTTCCATAATCTGAAGAACACTAGGCACACCATAATTTGTTGACTAACATGGGCACATAGTATTTAATAAGTAAAAAAGATCACCGTTCTTCGAGATACGTTTCCGGTCATCATTTTTTAACTCATCCAACTGCATATCGTCCAACCACTCAAATCTGCAGCCAACTCATCATACCCACTAGAGGACGGTGGTAAGTGAAACACCTCGGATTTGCCATCCGTCGAAATTATGTACTTAATGGACATCTTTCATCAGTTGCAGATGAAATAAGACTTGCCATTCCCTGCCTTAATGGTACACGAGAACCGCTAATATCCCAAGCATCATACCAACCGGAAAAAAAACTATAGTACCAGAATTTACTAAAGGCTTAGCAAGATCTCAATATCCATCCATTAATTTTGCAATATCAAGCCCTGATAAATGCTCAGTGTCCACATTGATAGGCAACATACAAGATTTATGATAATTTATGTGAAGGCATATATGGTACCTGCACACCAAACACAAAACTAAATTGTCCCCAACCTTCAGAAAGTTTGCCACGCTTGCTATCCTGCCAGTTACAAAGAGTAAACGAATAGTGTGGATGGAAATGAAATACAGTAAAAGTACATATGGACCAACGAGGAAACAACGAAAATGATTTATTACAGTTTCAAGTTGGCTTGATGATCTACACTTGGATGATCTTTCCAAGTGATGAGTGAAAATGGGTTTCAAAAAATGAAGATTTCATTACACAAAAGTATTATGCTCTGGTTCACAAGCCCATTCTGGTTTGCCCTGTGTTTTGATGGGCATGGAAAAGAAAGTGAATCATGCCTATCAAAATGTTCTCTTGGTTATTGCTCAGTGATCGTTTGAAGTTTGAACACTAGAGACTTATAGAACAAAATTGGCATGTGACAGATGATGTTCACTCGAGTTATGCGCTGGCAGACATTATGAGGGCACGCAACACTTATTCTTTGAATGCAATTTCAGTATGAGAATTTGGAATTATCTATAAATTACTTGGATAACAGGTGATGTTATCTTGCAAGTGGTGAGTGCTGCTAAAGCTTGCTTCGGTTACCTCTCATTGATTATACACATAGGTTTGTTTTCCATTTCGTTTGTTTAGAAATTGACAGCCCACCTTTTAAATTTGGGAACATGACGTGGTCACATGTACTTGGGTGTACAAGATTCCATATCCTGGGTAAATCTACCATTTTCTTCAATCTAAAGGTATTCTATAGTTTGATCTAAAATTTAGCAAAAGTAAATCAGTATAACTACATCGAGATTAATCTGAATTACATAGGCAACTTCTATTTTCACAAGTTGCACCTCCTTCTTCACTCCTCGACATCCGGCTATCTTGTAACAGAATACAATTTTTATTAATGCATGTGTGCATAGTAGAAAACAAAGTCACATCAATTATGTAATTTTCTTCTACGTGTTGCGAAGCACAATTTTTCCCCTTCAATGCTTGACCAACTCGGTATCGGTAACGTTTCTTTGCTAAGAGGTGAAATAGATTGTTAAAGTTATGGCCTTATATGCAAAGCTTAGTTAAGCTCGAATTGCTTAGATCCTATCATGCAACTAATCACATAAATTTTGACACACAATACTGCCACCAAATTGATGTATTATTACCCGCCTTATGTTTTAACAACCAATGAAACTAAGCGAATTTACGCGACAGTTTTGTGCAAGTGGTCCCCACTATGGTGATAGTACTCGCCAACACATACTTCCACGGCACACGCGACACTCGCGGGGGAAAAACATGTCACGATGCTCGCTTGATTGCGGGAGTAGATGTACAACCCTACCAAAAATCCGTGGACACGGATTTCAGTTTCTCGCACAATTTCTTTACTTAAAAGGTGAAACATCATTTTGTATTCATGGAGTGAGAAAAATACCCGAGGAATCGTATCTTCCTACATACCAAAATCATTTACCACAATTTCACGGAGTGTAAGTATATTTGGCAATACATCACATAAACAGTTGATGAAACGGAGTGAATGAACAAAAGTGAACTCGGGATGTGTCTAACGAAGAGGCGTCCTGTGGCGACGGGTGACTCGGGGGGCGATAGGGTCCGTTCCCCCGATGCGTGCCCGGCGGCGCGCAAGCAGCACCGGCGCAAGGGGCGCCGGGGCGGGAAGTCGAATGAAGGCGACTCGGCGGTGGCCGCGCCGGCCAGCGGGTCGGCGCTGGTGACCTCGGAAGACGACGGCGACTATGGCGCCGCGACCCACGGGCCGCGCGGGGCGGTCACGTTGGGGGATTTCTTCGCAGCTGAGTGCGGGCGCGGGTCTCTGGCCGGAAGGGAGAGGGCTCCTGACGCGCTGGGACTCCGGTCGCCCTCGCTGACTCCGTCTGCTTCAAGTCCGGGAAGGGTTCCGGCGATCTCGGAGTTTCCACCGCTGGTCTGTCCAGAGGCGGGGGTCTCGTGGACCTCTGGTGTGGGCGCTGCTGGGCCGACGGAGGTGATGATTGGGGAGCTGCTGGTGCCGGTGTGGGGTGGCTGGGGTCGCCGCCGCCGCCATCGGGGCCACGTCATCAGGTGGAGGTTTTGTCCCTAGGGTTGGCGGAGCACGAAGAGGTCCCGTGCTCGGGCCAGGCCGGGCGTGTTGGGCCGGAGTCGTTGGCCCAAGCCTTCGAGGAGGGCAGGGGTTCTTCTGCGGCTGTGGTCCAGTTGGGCCTTGGGCCGGCTCAGGAGCTGGAAGCCTGGCCCACCGAGAGCGTTCTGCTGGCCCGCAAGGCCCCGAGTGAGGATAGAGCGGCTATAAGTACCTGGCGTTGGGTGCCGGTCGGAACCCTAGACATCTCCTTAGGGTTTCCTGCCACTTCAGAAGAAGTCAGCCGCCACGCGCTCGTGCCAAGAAGAGGATGGATCGTGGACGGTTCGTCCGGAACCGCCGCGACAGGAGGTCGCCGGAGGCTGCCCCCCGCGCGGGCGACCGCTTCCATGGGGGAGATCTGCGGAACCGCCTGGATCGGGAAGGAGAGCGGCGACGTCAACGAGAGCAGAGGGATAGAGAAGATGCACAAGCCAGAGCCCGGGAAGAAGAAAGGCGTGAAGAGGAGCGATTGCGGTCGCAGATCCCTGTCCCGCCGCATCTGCGAGGGCGCGATGTGGGGCGGGGCGTGGGAGATCGTGCCTCCAGGGATGCTCTGCCGTTGGGCCGGAGCCGTTCGCCGGTGGGGAGGGCCCCGCCAGCGCCAGGCGCGGTGGATTCCTCCAGGATTACCTGCTACAAGTGCGGTACGCAAGGTCATATGCAAATAGAGTGCACGGCGGAACCTTTCTGCTCCAAATGCAAGTCAAAGGGCCATCTGTCGGCCATGTGCAGTGGTGTGGCACCAAGATGGTGGGATATGGCACAGAGGGCAGGGGCTTCTTCTGTGTGACCATCCCGGAGTCAAAGCTGAAGAAGCCTCCCAACAACTCGGCGACGGTGTACATCGAGTCAGGCAATATGAATGAGGAGGATGTGGAGATGGAATTCAAGGAGCTGGTTAACGATAAGTGGGACTGGCAGGTGAAGCAACTCAGCAAGACTGACTTCTCGGTGGTGTTCCCTCAAGGGAGCTGCTTCGCATGGCTTCCCGTGGGGGCGGGTTGACCTTGCCGTTCATAGAGTACAAAGCGGTGGTGTTGGAAGCAACGGGCGATCCTATGGTTGATGAGAAGCTCGAGGTCATCTGGGTGAGGCTACTTGGTGTGCCGGAGCCGCTGCGCGATGAAAGTACGTTGATGGCTACCACGTTGGAGATTGGCTCCCCGCTGGAGGTGGACACTTCAACCCTCCCGAACGAATCAAAGCCGATCCGCATGAGGTTTGGGTGTCGCGCACCGGTGGTTCTCAAAAGCCACATCACGATCTTTGTGAACCTGCAAGGGTACAAGATCAGAGTTGAAAGGGAGCCTGAGAAGAAGGACAAGGAGGTGCTACCTCCTCCGCCGCCTCCCCCGAAGAACAAAGACGATGACCCTGAGGACAGCTTTCTTAGCTCCGATGGCGAAGATTCTGACAGCCGGAAGGGCCGGGAGCGTGAGAGAAAGAAGGCCAAGACGGCGACAGTGGTGGATGGTACCGCAGGCGAGACCGGGCACCGATCCGTGCCAGCTGTTCAGGAGAATAGCAAGGAGGTATCCGCCTAGGAAGTGGTTGCAGAGGATGCTGCTTCAGGAAAAGCTGCGCCATCTCTGCCGATGGCGGCCCCTGCTCTGGGCGAGTGTGACACTGCAGCGGAGGCGCGGTTGGTGAATCATGCCCAGGCTCAAGACCAGACTCCAGTTCCGACAGAACTGCCGCTGCCCAAGTCCATGTTCTCTCAGTACGGTTCCAATTTCACCGAGGATGGCAACGTGTTCAAGACGCTGGGGACGGTTGTGCTTGCTGCCCAAGCGGAGGTGTCAGGGGGCGCTCCACTTAGGTCCAGCCTGTCTTCCCTGTTGGCTACGCCATCCGCATCGGTGGAAGACGCCTCGGAGAGTGACAAGTCCCCAGCCATTGGTGGTGAGGTGTCGTCCAAGGAGCGGGAGCGCAGAAGCAAGGCCAACTTTGATAGGCCATCACGTGTTAGATCTGCAGAGGTGGTGGCAGTGGTGGAGGACTCTCAAGACTCTGAGCGCCAGGCTCCGTCCCCTGCGTCAGCTTTGGGCGAGTTCTGGTCTGCGCAACCTGTGCCCGAGCTCACCGCGCCCGTGGTTAAAGGGCTCCGCTCCAAAGCTACTCCGATCGAGGTTCTCCGCAAGAGTGTCAGGGGCGTGGAGGAGAAGGATGGCCCGGTGCTGGATCGCGCAGTGCGGCGAACGGTGGAGAAGCATGCTTCTTCCTCCAAGGTGATCCCAAAGTCAGGTACGGCTATTGACCCCATCTTTGCTATTTTACAAGAGGTTCCAGATTCGCATCTTCTTTCTGTTGCGTCCGACTATTATGTTGTCTTCCCCTCCTCGGCGGGTACGCCGGCTGAAACTCTGTCGCTGCTGCGTGCCAATGAGCTTGCACAAGCCACTCTGGCCAAAGCAAGGGTGCAAATAGAACAAGAGCTAGCTGCCAAGGAGCTGGAAAAGGCTAAGGAGAAGGAGGCAGCGAAGCTGGCGGGAAAGGCACCCGAGGGCGGGTGTCCGGACCCGGCCACATCCAAGGGCATTGCTTCACTCAGCGACTCGGTGACCCCGAAGAAGGCAGGTAGAAGAGGCAGGGCTAAATCAGTGGCGCCACAGGGGCGAGCTGCAGAGGCCCGCACGGAGGCGTCAAGTCCTGACGATGTCACAAACCCTGGGGAGATGATGCCTGAGGGCGGGCATTATGAACCCAGGGCTGCGGCCGCGCAGCCGGAGAAGGCGTCGATGAGACAGAGAGCTAAATCTGCGGCGCCGCAGGGGCGGCGCCCAGTGACCTGCCAAGCACGGGCCGAGGGTGCCGAGTTCTAATGCGGATTCTCTTCTGGAATATTCGAGGGTTTGGGCGCAAGGGGCGTCGAACCTTGCTGAAAGAGTACTTACGCAACCATCGCATTGATATCATCTGCTTGCAAGAAACAATAAAGCATGACTTTACTGATCAGGAGCTGGAAACGTTTGAGCTAGGCGACAAGTTCTTCTGGTGTTGGCTGCCGGCGGTTGGGCATTCGGGAGGTATGCTGCTTGGCCTGCGTGACAGTATGTTTGAGGTTGAGAGTACTGACAGGGGTCAGTACTATCTTAGCGCGAACTGTCTGCACAGATTTCACAACAGAACCATGACAATCCTTGGGATTTATGGGCCAGCAAATCATAGCGACTCGCCTGCCTTCCTGGACGAGCTTTCGGAGAAGGTCTCTTCCTGTCAACATCCCATTCTGATGGGGGGAGATTTTAACCTAATGAGGTCGGCAGAAGATAAGAATAATAACAGAATAAATTGGCCAAGAGTCGAACTTTTCAATAACCACATTGCTGCTTGGGCTCTTAGAGAGCTGGATCGCTCGGGCGCCCGGTATACTTGGTCCAATAAACAGCGAAACCCAGTTCGGTGTGTGCTGGATAGGGTATTCATCGCACCCGAGCTGGATGCTTTATTTCCTTTGGCGACAGTGACAACTGAGACGAGTCTCGGCTCGGACCACACTCCACTTGTTTTCGACGGTGGTGAGGGCACCCCGGTTAAAAGCAATAGGTTCTTCTTCGAAGTGGGTTGGTTTGAGATTGAGGGGTTTAGCGAGATGGTTGGTGATCGCTGGGTAAGACTTATGGCCTCGGCTAGGGGCAGGGACATCACCGACTGGTGGCAACACATGAGTAGTGGCCTGCGGCAGTATCTGCGAGGTTGGAGCAAGAATATGGGTAAAGAATCCAGGGTGAATAAACTGAACCTGCTTAAGCAGATAGCGGATCTTGATGCCAAAGCTGATTCCCTAGGCCTGGAGGAGGAAGAATGGGTCTTCCGATACCACCTAGAAGAGCAGCTTCTGCAAATATATCGTGTGGAGGAGGAGTATTGGCGGCAACGCGGAAGGGTCAAGTGGGCGTTGCATGGGGACGCAAACACTGCCTATTTCCATGCTGTTGCTAATGGTAGAAGGAGGAAATGCGTTATCTCCAGACTGCAAACGCCGGAGGGACCGATCAGTGAACCGCTGCAGATTCAGGGTCATGTGTATGACTTCTACAGAGAGCTGTTAGGCACTCAGGCCCCCAGTCATTTAGGCTTGGCTGCCAATACGTGGACGGGAGACAGGCTGGTGTCGGAGGAAGAAAACTATCAGCTCCAGCTGACCTTCACGGAAACTGAGCTGCATTCCATTGTCATGGAGATGAAATCCAACACTGCACCGGGCCCTGATGGGTTTCCTGTCTCGTTCTTCAAGAAATTCTGGCCTTTGTGCAAATTGGGAGTCCTCCACATCCTCAATGACTTCATTCTAGGGAGAATTGATGTCTCGAGACTCAACTTTGGAGTTTTGTCGCTTATTCCCAAAGTCCAGGGCGCAGACCACATTGGCCAGTTTCGACCTATTGCTCTCATCAACGTGGTGTTTAAAATCATCTCGAAAGCTTTTGCTTCGCGGCTTGATCCCGTTGCCCACAGAATTATCAGTCCTACCCAAACGGCGTTTATCAAAGGCAGATTCATCCTGGACGGTGCGCTGGCCTTGCTTGAAACGGTGCACGAGCTTCGGGTAAAAAAGCTAGGGGGCATTTTACTGAAGCTCGACTTTGAAAAGGCTTACGACCGAGTCAATTGGAAGTTCCTCATTGAGGTGATGCGGAGGAAAGGCTTTGCTGTGGATACCTTCACAGAATTGAGCAGCTGGTTGCCGGGGGCCAGGCTGCTATATCCATCAACGGCGAGATCGGCCCTTATTTTAGAAACCGGCGAGGAGTGCGTCAAGGGGACCCTCTTTCGCCGATTCTGTTTAACTTTGTGGTGGAAGCTCTGTTGCTATGCTCTCTGCGGCTTGTCGCCATGGCTACATCAAAGGGGTTGTGCCACACCTGTTCCCAGGGGGCTATCCCACCTTCAATACGCGGATGACACTCTGATCCTGATCCAGAATTGTGACGCAGACATAGCTAACTTGAAATTTTTGCTGTTATGCTTTGAGAACATGTCAGGCTTAAAGATCAATTTCCACAAGAGTGAAGTTATTGTGCTGGACTAGAATTTAGCTGAGCAACAGAGGGTGGCAAACATGTTAAACTGCAGATTGGGCTCATTCCCCTTCATCTACCTGGGCCTTCCGATTTCTGACCGTAAGTTAACGGTCGAGCAGTGGCAGTTCCTGGTTAACAAGCTGGCTGCCAAGGTGGAAGTTTGGATGGGCAGATTGTTGTCCTCGGGGGGGGGGGGGGGGGGGGGGGCGACTAATCTTGTCCAATGCTTGCTTGGACGCATTGCCTACCTTTGCCATGGGGCTATTCCTGCTGCAAGACGGCATACACGTAAAGTTTGATGCGGTTCGCGCCAGGTTCTATTGGGAGGGATCTGGCCCCAAACGCAAATATCACATGGTAAATTGGCCGGCTATGTGCCGCCCAAAGAGTGTGGTGGGCTGGGGCTCTCTCACACAAAAAACATGAATAAGGCTCTGATGCTGAAGTGGATTTGGAAGCTCTATCAAAACTCCAATTCAATATGGAGTTCAATTACGAGAGCTAAGTATCCGGAAGCGGATGACATCTTTGCCAGCCAGTCGCTTGAGTGCTCTCAGTTTTGGCGCAGCCTCCACAAGATCAAGCACCTGTTTAAGCTGGGGGCAAAACACGTTGTGAAGAATGGCAGGAGAACTCGGTTCTGGACTGACTGGTGGACCAGCGAGGGCTCGCTGAAGGACAGATTTCCCCGCTTGTTCAATATCTGTGACAACGCGATGTTGACAGTGCATCAGGCTTTTGACCCTGGAGAAGGAGGAGTGGGATTTAGGAGATCCCTTGACCTAGTTACTGCCGGCCAGTGGGCTCAGTTGAATGCTGAGTTGGCAGATTTTTCGCTGTCTGAGGGGGCGGATGAAATAAGTTGGGCGCTGGAGCCGTCCGGCAAATACTCGGTAGCGTCAATGTATAAGAAACTGTCCCAGGGGGCGACAGTGGCTTATTGCAAAGACCTCTGGGCGGCCAAGCTTCCACTTAAGATAAAGATTTTCACTTGGCAGCTTGCGCTGGATCGTTTGCCGTCGGCTAAGCAGCTGGCGACTCGCCATGGGCCCTCCGACGGCAAGTGTGCTCTTTGTGGGGAGGTGGAAGATGCCTCACACTTGTTTTTCGAGTGTGCTTTTGCTAAGTTAGGCTGGAGTGTTCTCCGGAGGCTGCTTGGGTGTAGCTGGTGCCCGGCGAATTTTCCTCAGTTCTTTGCTATTTCTCAATCCTTGCTAGGCCAACAACGCAGAGTCAGTTGGGTGCTGTTCTCGGTCCTGTGCTGGGTTCTATGGACTACTCGCAACAAGCTTGCAATTGAAGCCAAGCTCCCTAATCACTCATCTGACCTAATTTTCAAATTCACCATGTTTCTACAGATGTGGGCAAATCTCTCAAGAGGGCAAGACAAGGCGCAACTACTGGAGCTCGTAAGCAAGCTTAAGCACATCTATGCGGAGGTCGCACCAAGAAGTTCGGCGGCCTGAAGATTCTCCTGTCCTTGCTTTTCCTAGTTGCTTCCGGTTTGTTAGCGGGGAGACCGGCCCTTGTTTTTACTTACTTGGTCCATGGCGAAGCTGTAATGCCTCAGCAGTTGTCTCTGGTACCGTGAACTTGTCAGCTTTATTAACTTAAAGCTGGGCATTCTAATAAGAACTGCCTTTTATCTAAAAAAAACGGAGTGAATAATAGGTCCACTGCTACATCGGCCGATGCATAGTCAACACAACAAAAACACAAGTACACAACAGAGTACCACTGCCAATCATAAGCTTCCTGCATCGTAAATGTGCAACGTGCGTTTTCTCCTCGGAATTCCTTCGGTTTAGCGCGTGCGTGGTGGCCGTCGTTCCCGTCGGCGTTGACCCAGAAGTTTCACCGACGACGAACCGGCCCGGAGACGGAGACGACGACGATTGGATTCGACTGGAGTAGTATACTGTAGAAACTTTTTTGCTGTTGGAGAGGGAGCTCGGTTTGATTTGATCGCACCAAGCCGTCCACCGGGTCGGCACAGGCAGCCACGCGCACCGGCGGCAGGGCAGGCATAGCACCAACCCAAAGTTACACGCGACACACCACCCCTGCCTCGCCTCGCCTTTCTTTTCCTCTCTCTCGCTCTCCGCCTCCCTGAGTCGAGCCGCTTCCACCCACCTCCCCTGTGCCTCCCCTTCCTCACTCCTCCGCCCGCCCATCCATCCTCTCCCCCTCGGGGCCGGCACGACCGCCGCGCAGAGCAGGGGCGCCGACAGCTAGCCGGCCGGAATGCCCGCTCAGAAGCGCCCGCACCCGTCCTCCGCTGGCCCGGACGGCGCCCATGTCCAGGACGAAGCTACCGCTGGCTCCGGCACGGAACCCACCGGCAACGGCGGAGGCACGGCCAACGGGGCCCTGCCCGAGCAGCTGGCCAAGGAGAAGCGGCGCGAGAATGACGGTGGTGGTAAGCAGCTTCGACGCGCGGCGCCGACTCGACTCCTTCTCCTTACGCGATGCGTACCACGCGCGCGCATCTTCGCGTCCCCTGTTTCTCTTCTCCTCGGGGTCGCCGCTCACTCGGCTCGCGTGTCTCGTGGCCTTGGCAGATTCCGATGCGGGGGAGGAGCAGGAGCAGGACGAGGAAGGCGGCGGCGGCGGCGGGGACGACGAAGACAGCCTGTCGTCGCAGAGCGACGGCGCCGACATGGACGAGTAAGTGAACCGCCTCTCGTCCCTCCCTCCCCTCCCTTCTTCCCACCCCTCCCCATCTCCTCCTCCTCTGCCCGATTCCCTGTCGTCGTCGCGCCGCGTCCCCCGCACGCTAGCTTCCGCCGGGTCGGCGGGGTGGTACCGGACTTAACCGTCGGGAGGGACCTTTCCGGGCCGGCGGCACCGTAGGTGGGCGCTCCGTCTCACCTCGTCGGCTCCACCGCTCCAGCCGCCCGCGAGGCATGGGATCTCCTCGATCGTGGTGCCGTGCCTCGTATGCTGGTATGGGATGTCGTGGCGGGCCGCCACGAGCCCTTCTCGTCGTTAGGCGGGCCCGGAGACACGCACGCCCTACTCTTCCTTCGTCCCGGGCCGGCGCGGGCGCTCCCGTCACCGTCGAGCCATGGGATCTTTCTGTAGCATGCATGCTTTCGTCACACGGCTCCGTGGAGGCGCCGTGCTCCCGACGGCAAATGCTGGGAGCGGCATCCAGGGTGGATCGCCGCGTGCCGAAGCTGTTATCCCGGAGCCCCGCCAGCCACAATCTGAACCGGCAGTCTTGCTCGTCGTGGTTCAGCTCTCTATTGCAAGAGTTCCAGTGTGCCCTGTTTTTCGTGCTCCTGAATCGTGTGCGTCCGCGGCCACGATTTCGTCCTAGCTCAGCTCGTTGATGGCTTGATGCTAGCCCGACCTCCTGGATCGCAATTGTCCCGCCATGCTTGGACGCCCGTGTGAGCTCCCTAGCAAGCCTGTCACCCGTATTCATCATGTCCAATGGTTCCATGGAGACGCCATGTTCTTATGGCAAACAGCATCCAGGCTCATCCAGCCCATGTAAGATCTTCCGGTGGGTTTATCAGTTTCGTAACAGGTGTCGCCTTCGCCTGTACTGGGAACCTCTTTGTGTTTCCTGCAGTGCATTGGAAGAGTTGGCAAATTTTTTGGCCATGAATTGTCTTGTCGTGCTCTGAATATCTATCTGGTTTTACTGTTGCTATCTTGACCTCCATGACTGCGATAGGTCTTACTACCCTGTTTAGGCGTCTTAATTCAGTTTTGTGCACAGGCATTTCTTATTCACGTTATAGCATATGATTTACCTCCCATCAGCTATCTTTATGAATATTTCTCCATTTACTGAAATCCATGGCTGTTTTGATGAATATTTCCTTGCTATTGAATTCATAGGTGGACACATGATAGATTAGAGTTTTGTTTCTTTAAATAGCTTTTCTTTTGTGTATTGTGTCCTGCAGTTAATACTAGCTGCTAGTTGCAAATCAGCCCACGTTTACTGTAGGAGCAGTGCAGATTCCTGTTGGGAAAGAATTTTGTCATTAGAGAATCTCTATTAACAGATTGTGTCACACATTGCTTGTCAGATTTGACCCAGATAGTTATGTAGGCGTAATTTTTGCTGACCTTCAATCTCTTGTATTTTGTTGGTACTGCTTACATCTCTCAGCTGCTGAATCTTATGGACTCTTCTTTCGCCTGTCAAATATTTGTTCCAGTGTTCAAAGTATTCCTGTGGTGCTACTAGCTTCATTTTTTCCACTGTTTTTGTTGCCCCATTGCAAAGACCTGAACTTTATGTTCCAGCTATATATTTCTTTAAAAAAAGAAAAAATTTCACAAAACACTGTCAGTAATTGATATGCCAACTGGTAGTGGAAGACTTGTTTTTCATGTTATTCAAGGATCAAAACTGGTAGCTAAAAATATATTGTTTTCTCGTGCAGGTTCATACTAGTGAAATTGATGGACATACGGAAGGAACTGCAGTGCCCTATATGCTTAGGTGAGAATATGCCTTGTCAACTTGCTTTCAGATTGAGAGATAATAATTCTGTTTACTTTACATAATTTCTGTCTTGAAAGCATTATTTGTAACTACAATTGGATGCTCTTGTTAGGTAGATGTCAGGATTTTCATAATTATTTACTACAAGTTAAAATTAGCACACTGAAGGTTCAAATTTTTATGTTAGGCAAATATGCATATTTGGACCGTCCACAGATCACTGTTGCAACTAGCTTTTAGTACGTGAAACTAAGTAGCATCTCTGTCCAAACTGTGATATCTGAGAATTGGCTTGTCTTATGGTCCTTCTGTTGCAGGCATTATCCGAAAAACAAGAACGGTCATGGAGTGTTTGCACCGGTTTTGTAGGGATTGCATTGATAAATCCATGCGGCTTGGGTATGGTCCCTTGTATTATCTGTCTGCGATGTCTTGTCTCAGTGTCATCTTTCAAAAAAAGTGTAAATCCAACCTGATTGGGGGTTTGAAAATTTCAAATATATACTTTATTTCAATGATAATGTAGGTGATGCTGGTGTTTTGCAGAAATAATGAATGCCCGGCATGCCGCACTCATTGCAAGAGCAGACGTTCCTTGAGGGATGATCCTAATTTTGACGCTTTAATTTTAGCTTTATATCCAGATATTGACAAGTACGAGGAAGAGGTGATGCATAAGTTATCCACTCGTCATGCTTAGTTGTCTCTAGCTTTTGTTGTAGTACCTGTCTTGGTGATTCTAATTTATTTGATTCGGCAGGAACTTGCTTTTGGTGACGAGGAGAAGACTCGCAACAAAAAGGTTGGATTATTGGCTGTCTATTTCTGGTGGGAAATTATTTTCCCTGCCTATTTGGTATTTTCTTGTTATTGACATTTGCTTCATTTGTCATGAAAGATTCAAGAATCCATTGCTGAAACATTTCGAAGACAAACAGAAGCACTTGTGAAGAAACGCTCCGCTGCAAAAGCTATAACTTCATCAAGAAAGACCCGTGGGAATATGCGGACAAAGAGGAGAGGACGGAATAGTTCTCCTGATATTGCCATGACTGACAATGATGATGACGAGAGAGAAGAAAATGGAAATGACGGCAGCAAAGAGTCGTCTTCCGTCGATGACCGTTCACCAGATGTAAAGCTGAAAAGAGCCCGGAGATGGCCTGTGCCACGATCATCCCCTGCTAAGATCATTGACAGTGTTGATAGTAGCTATGAGGATAATGATGCAATGGGAGGTGCCAGAGATATCTTGGCTACTTCTCCACTGCGTGGAGAGATGCTTGCCTGGGGCAAAAATGGCACCCGCAGTCAGACTCGACATGGCAGTTCCGGTGGCTCCAGTGGAAGGATGGTCAAGGGTGGGCGTGTTGCCAAGTTGGTGGATCATCTTCGTAACGCTGAGGAGTTTGACAGTAAGGTAAAAACAGAACATTGCAATAGTTTAAATTTACAGTTGCTTCCTCCAAAAAATAAATACAGTTGCTATTTTCGTACTTATGCTTCCTAAGATTCATATTATTGAACATACTAAAAGACTGTGTGCATTCTCTTGTTCGTATATGTCTGTATCTGGTGCTGCACATGCAATACAAACATCAGCACATGCTCATACAGTACATGGCTACCTGGGCTAAGCGAAACTTGTGAACGAAGGCCATGGCTTATATCCATTAGGTTTGCTGAATATTTTTGTTGTGCTGTGCAGCTCAACCTGTACCTTGTTCCGGTTCCACTGGATGGACAAAGTATGCCGAAACTGGAAAAGTCCTACCTCAGTTGCCAGCCAACATTCTCTGTTCGTCACCTGTGCCAGGTCATCCCTAATCACGTGCTCCTACACGCTTGCCGCTTGCAATGCAGTTTTTTGTCGACTTGGATCAAAATGAATAGGCAAACACTCTGCTTACTCTGCTTCTGCGTCTCTTTCAGTTTGTTGCCCTTCAGTTGTCACGGCAAGCCAAAGAAGTGGAGATATACTTCAGGAAGAACCCCAGGAACGGAGCCTCTGTGAAAGAAGAAACCGGCACAGACGAGTCAAAGACGGATCGGCTCGACGGCCTCGAAAGACTGAAGGAAGAGGAATCTCTTTCAGAGCTTTACCCTTCGCTCGCCTCTGGTGTTGGGGACCTGGTAATTCCATCTCCAAATGACTGCCTAGCTCCTTCTTTTTGGCCATTTCTCATTTCTAATGAAGTGCTGTATCGTTTCGTTTTACTCCAGGAACTGCTGTACTCCCTTAAAGCACAGGCCTAGGCGCAATTCGGTTGCATAGACAGCTCTCTTCACCGTCAACCTGATCAGTCACACCGCGCTAGTACTATGGCCTGCATGCGGTGAAAACCTGTACATAAGTCATTCAATATAGGAGAAAAAGTGGCGTCAAAGTAGCAGCGTTTATTATCCGTGTCTTATTATTTAAACTATATATAGTAGTAAGTACCGTGTTATCTTGTGAAGTGGTTAAGACATAAAGTGGACTAGTCGAGTTGAGTAGCAGTGTAAAACAGGTCAAACAAAGGAAAATACCTGGTTGTTTATCCTATATACTGAGTGGTGCTGCGGCTGCGCATGCAGCGGTAAATTCTTCTTGGTCTCCGCCTAAACTGGAAGCGGTCTGAAGAGGTAATTGACCACCGTTGAAAAATCTCGCCGGGGGCGTCCGGTTCTCCATCTTTTGACCATCACAATCCCAGCCTATATACACTCACGGTCTGTGTGTTGCAGCTGCTTGAGGGCATCTCCACTCGTCCAGCTGCTTGAGGGCATCTCCACTCGTCCCCCACAGGAGCCCCCCGAGGCCACTTTTTTGGGCAAAATAGCACCAAAATCTCCCAGTCAGCCCCCTAGGACCTCAAATAGCACCGTTTTAGCGCCGGCCCACCCAGGCCAAACCCAGCGCGCCGGGTTGCGCCTGTGGGGAGCGGCGGAAGCGAACGCCCAATCAATTTCCCCCACGCGTCGTTTCCTTTGGCCCACCCACGTGCTGCTCCCGTCTTTTCCTCCCGCACCACTTTCTCCTCCCGTCGCCGCTTCCGGCTCTCTCCTCCCGGCCACCGTGCTGTGCACTACCCAGGCCACAAAATCGACCTGCCTCCGGCCACCGCCCTTGCGGGCGCCGCCGCGGTCGGCTCTGACGCTCGCTGTCGCGGGGACGAGCACCGCGAGCTCGACGCGTGCGTGCTTGCTTCGCATCAATTGATTGATTGCTGAGCTCGTTGAAGCTAGCTAGCTGGACGGCGGATGGACGAATCGATTGATTCACCTGCGTGCCTGCTTGCTTTGGATGGATCCGAACGATCGGTGAAGCTAGCTAGCTCCAATCGATCAATTTCCTCTCGGGCGACGCGGCCGACCGCGCCTCCTACACGCCGCCGTGCTCGCTGGGTGGAGTGCGGCTGGAAAAGTACTCTCCGGCGCCGCCCTCCCCACCTCTCTCTTCCGGTCTTCCCTTGCGCCGCCCTCCGCCGCGCGGCCACCCCTCCGCCAGCTCCGCCCTCCGCTTTTAACCAATTTCTTGCTTTTTTTTTTTTGCGGAGAATAAAGGTGATATATTAAAACATAGCTCTTACAAACAGATCCAGAAAGAAAAAGAAAATACAACAAGGTCCATCATCTTCTTCTTCTGGAACTCGCCGACGCCGACGCACAGAGGCCATCGGTGGCGCGCCGCCGCCGCTGCTCCTTAAACCTTCTTCAAGCGGAGTCAGCCTCCTGGCCAGCGGGAAGTCGCCGAGCGTCGGATCCGAAGACCCTACCGCTGAAGACGCCGTCAACGACGCAGAGCTTCGAAAGATCACCTCCATCTTCATTTTCTGGGATTTCTCACACCGGATCCGCCGCCGACAAAGCAGCTGCGAACCCCCACCCCCATCACGGCACCTCGCGAGCCCACCACCGCCCCTGGGGAAGAAGACGGCGCGGGGACGGCCAGCTCGCAGGACGGGAACTCCACCGCAGGCAGCCGGCGTCGTCGCCTTGCCCGCCCCCAGCACGGAGTACATCCACTCCCCTTCCTCCCCGACGAACACGCCGCCGGACCGGAGAAAGGAAGGGGAACCTTTATTCTTCACAAACGCCGGCGTCGCCTCCGGAACAAGACCGACGCGGAAGCAGAACAATAAACTTAAAATTAGACCTATACTACTGCCGCACGACAGATCCATAGGCTCCCCCCACCTCACGACGCCACGGGGCGCCGGAGACGGAGGGAGCCATCGAACCCGCCGGCGGTAACGCGCTCGCTTTTCGCCTCTTTTCTCCGCTCTCTACTGTAGCAAGGGGATAGGAACGGGACCGACTGACTTTGTTAATTTCTTGCTTTCTTGGTGCCACATGTCCCCGCAGCTACTCCTGGGTGCGAGCACGGCTGGAGAATCAGCCCCCGCAGGAATGGAAATAGCGCCGGCACCCACCCAAGACACCAAAAAATAGCTCGCGGCTGGAGATGCCCTGACCATACTGCAAGCAACGGTGCTGCTGCTGCGCGAACACATCGTCATGAAGTTGTGTTGGTCGTCGTTGACCCCACGCGAAGCTGACGACGGCACTGCCGCTCCGGCACGTGAAGCGAAAAAAAGGCCCACTAGTACTAGTACAGTAAATTCCCCGTCGCTGACGAGTGACGCACGTGCCTAGTTCGAGATCGCGCCGCCGGCGCCGGGTAGTAGGCCGGTAGGGTAATCTACCGCGCCGCCGCACGGTCCACGGCTGGCTGGCACCACCCGTACGAACTCACTCCTCCTGGCTCAAGTCCAATCGGCCAGATGCTTCGCTACGCCTACTGGCTAGCTAGGGAAGAAAACAAAACAACCTAGTCTGTGGAATCTTGGGGGAAAAAGAAGAAGAAGAATAAGGAATGCGCTGTGCAAAGGAACAGCACGTGCCGGATGACTGCTGTATCGAAGCTGCACTGATCGAGTTGGTCGTCTGGATCATGGGAGGTGAAACAATCTCTTGTTTCTTCTAGTGGGGTAATAGGATAGTGCCTACTTGCCCATGCTCAGCTACGAAAGACTCGGTTTTCTTCTTCTTCTTTTGAAGCTGTCGGGTTTGAGGTGGTGGTTGCTTCACGTTCATGGACCAATTTGATGCCCTCGTAGCGTGATTCATACAGGGGCGGGCCCACTTCAATTCAAGGGTATTCAAATGCATACCCAAAATTTTGGGCAAAAAACTAGTCTATGGAGACTATAATCGGTATATATAAGGAAAAACAGAAGAATATGGAGGAGACAACGTATCCAGCATTACAGCCCACATCCCTCGTAACTCATTTAATTGGCCCAGCGAGCTAGCAGGCCCATTTAGTTCAATGCTTCCATCTCGCGTCGCTCCTCGTGTATTCTCCATCGCCGCCTAGACGAGCGACGGCCACGCGCGACGGCCGAAACACGTCGCAGGCCGCACTCTCGTCCCTGGCTCCTGTGCTCCTCGTCCGCGGCTGTGCTAGTTGCTTCTTCGTCGGCGGTCGTTTCTCTTGAAATCGAGGTGCTGCAAAAATTCTAAAAAGAAGTCCAATATACATTTTTCTGAAATTTAGGAAACCTAAATGTGTTTTTTTTTTTCAAATCGCATAGGATGCATTGGTCTCAAACATGAAGAGAAAGCTATCCTGTAATGTGTAAGCTCTCCTGACATTTTGATGTTTTCTGTCCTCTACAATTGGTACCTATATGTTCAATAATTTCAAGTTATGATCGGTTCTATGAAATGATATTCTGCTCATACCATGTTACATCTTCTGTATATTATGTAGTTAGAATCCTATGAATATATGATGTTATATCAATTATGCATGTAAAAAACTAGCCTTTAATCTGTAGAAAAAGTTTTTTTTTACCCTTCGAAAATTTGAATACACACTCTCAAAATCCTGGGCCCGCCACTGGATTCATAATGTATCTACTCGTACTTGAATTGATTGTGCATTAAGATCTAAGCAGTGGCGAACAGCTTGGTGGGTGGTTGATTCTCATTTTTCCGCGGATTCTTTAGTGACACGACTCTATCCACAACGTTTAAAATCCCGCGTACCTAGTTATTACATTATATTTTTTTAATATAGGGAGGGACTAATTTTAACTCGAGTGTGATGTCACTCATTTTCAGTTGTAACAAATGTGCAATTCTTGTGCAACTAAAAAAAATTAGTTGTGACTCATATGTAACTGGAAAAATATGAGCTGCAACCCGTGTACAACTCACAGACAACACAAATCACGATGTAAATCTAATGGTCTAGAGTTGGGTGAGCTCTAACTCGCTCGAATGAAATTATCAAAACCGTTTAATATAATGAGTTTGTTCGTGGCCTCCGTATTTTGGAGCTATGTATTAATGAAGCGTGCTCGATTGGGTTAATAGGTAAAAGTGTATTGATGTTTCCTTACACTACTCCCAAATATAGTAATAAAGGACAAAAATACACAAACATCCAGTAGTGGGACAGTGATCCCCCAAAAATAAAAAGTCCCACATAACATAGAGAATGCAAGAAAGCAGCTTGAGATCAAATACTAGGAACATGATCACATTTCAAATTTTCATATAGTTAGAATTTCGACTACCAAATGGTGACGAGGCGAAGAATCTTGTGGTGGCGGGCATGTTTTTTTTAAGGAGGAGAGTGTTTCTAAAAGTCACGTGGTGTTGTGTGTACACGTGGCACAATTTTCTTCTTCGCGAAAAGTCACATTTTCTTGGATCTCTTTGATCTTCATTTGACAACATACATTTCATATTTTAATATAGTTAGAATTTTGACTACCAAATTGTTACGAGTTGACAACATGCATTGTGTTTAGAAATCAAATCACTTTGCATCTTACTTTTGTGAGGTACCACGGCCAAACCGTCAAAGTTATTGGCAAATCTGACGTCGAAAATAAGACACATGTGAACAACTTATTCCCAATGTTAGAAACCGCCAATATTTTGGCGGTACGACCGTGGTACCTTACGAACCTTACTGTTGACATGTTTGGCGATAAAAAAAGTCAGAACAAACATAATTTATGGAGGGTTTTCTTTTATGCTAAAATTTAGCCAAGATGTTAGGGTCTAATTCTTTTGACGGCTTCTCCGAGAAGCTGGCCCTCCCCCAACTTCCTGGAGAAACATCCCCAAAATTTAGCTAGGCTTTATAAATAGAACCTAACATAACATTGAGTTTTGAAACCCTCTCAAAAAGAACTGGGCCTAGGAGTTGAAAAGAATCGCAAAAAGATCCAAACGGCCGCCTGTAAAACTGCCGAAGCAACTGACAAAACAAGGGACCAAGGCAGAAAACGAAAACGGGCGCTGAAGTGTACTGTATCCACTGAAGCCACACGTTGCAGCACAACAAATCGGTCATATATTCCGAACCCGCGCGCCGCGCTCCGCACCGAACCGTCCGTTTCAGTGTGCCGCCGAGATGCTGCCGCTGGTGCGCGTCGGCCGCGCCCCTCTCCGCCGCCTCGGCCGCCTCCTGCTCGCCTCGCCCCAAACCCTATCGCTCTGCTCCAGCTCCAGCACCGGCCACGGCGGCGGCGGCTGCGGTAGCCTCTCGCCCCTTCTCCTGATGCTCTCCGCTCGCCCCTCGGCCTGCCACGTCGGCGAGACCTCCACTGCTGCCGCAAGGGCGCCGTCCTGGCGAGGCAGGAGCTTCTGCGCCCGCGCGGTTAGCGTGGACGACGAGGCGCCCTCCAGCTCCGCCGCCGCCGTCGGGTACGACCTGTCGGCGCCTTACCTCTCCGTCCGCATCCGCTGCCGCAAGGAGGACGCTGTCAGTACCCCGCTTTCATTTCACCTATTCTTCAGTTTCTATCAGAGTTTTGCCTAAGAAAATCTTCACGCGGCGTCGCAATCCAGGAACTGCTCTCCGAGTCTCTCCTGTGCTTTGGTGCTTGCTCCGTCACGGTGGACGACATTGCCGACGCTGCAAATCTCGACGATGTGAGTCAATTTATCCTCTCTGCATTTTTGCAACCCTGCAACCCAAGCTGCAGAAATTATGCTCATACCGTTCAGTTCATGGCTCAATTACTCGCTGCAGACGAGGCACGAAATTCGTCGAATCATCTAATGAGCTCAATCATATGTTGCGCAGATCTCCATAACGACCATATTTGCTTACGGGGAGAACGTGGGCTCAAGCGTTTCGAGTGCTGCAAGCTCAGCCGGTCTGAACTACAGCCCAGTGTACGAAACCTCTGTAGGAAAGCAGTGCGATTGGGTGACACTTGTGCAGGTCAGACATAGGATCTAGATGCTGCACAGTTTTCATATACATGATCTCTCAAGTACATTGTTCCAACTTTTGCCCTCAAGTTCTCAGGAACGCACCTGTGCAAGTTTCCACTTCGCTGCAATACTTCGATGCACGGATACAGTGATTTGCTTGGCACGTGCTTGAGAACATTACTGTTATTTGTGCAGGAATCGTACGAGTCTACTAAAGTTATCGATGGCCTTTGGATTATTCCTAAATGGAGAACTCCCCCTGTATGTCGGCATACATCATGTGTTTCCTTTCAGTTCCTTTATAGATAAGTGTCATCTACCTGAGTACTTGAACTGAGAGTTAGTTCATCATGTCTAATGTTCATCCTTTTCCGTTCACAGGATCCACATGGCATAAATATAGTCATCAATCCAGGTCTGGCATTTGGAACTGGGGAGCATCCCACAACTAAGTTGTGCCTTCTATTTCTGAAGGAAGTTATTAAAGGGGGTGAGCATATCTTGGACTATGGAACAGGCACTGGAGTATTGAGTATTGCAGCTCTGAAGGTATCATGTCTTGGTGGTCTGCTCTTATTCTTTACACCAGCAATTTTCCGGAGGAAACAGCACTAATACGTTATTCATACGCTCATTGTTGGCTTATGAAATCCAGATGGGTGCTGCTCTATCCATCGGGTTAGACATAGACCCTCAAGCTGTAGCATCTGCTCAGGAGAACATGTTGCTGAATGGTATGGATTCCAACAAGATGCGCGTTTACTTGGTACCAACGGGTGCCGAGCCTTCATGCTTCTCAAGCAGCATTGACAAATCAAAGAGAATAAACTCAGCAATAACCTTGAGCTGAAGTCCTCAAAGGGGACATTCGACATTGTAGCAGCAAATATACTGCAGAATCCCTTGCTGGAGCTGGTCGAGGACATAGTTGGTTATGCAAAAATTGGTGGAACAGTTGCTGTTTCAGGGATATTGTGTGAGCAGGTATATAAATTTGATTATTTTTCCAAATTCAACAGTCATTCACAGTTTATTTTCGTAACTATGATGCTTCACTCGGTATCTCAGCTATGTCTCATGTAATACAGGTTCCAAAGGTCGAAAAAGCTTACTCCAGTACTTGGACAATGTATCAGTATCTGAAATGGATGGATGGGCCTGTCTCCAGGGAACAAGAAATTCTTAGAATTTCGATTTTTATCTCCTACTGTAAAGGCAGATTGACCCTACTTTCTTGACTATTGAGAGATTTTTTGCCCTAGAAAAGGAAAATATTTTGGTAGGATCACTTGAATGTTGTTGAACTTCACTGTACATTGTTTTGAAGGCATGTTTTACAATGCCCCTTCTGAGGCGTGACGTGTACTGTTTTACATCACTTTCCGGCATGTGATAAGACGACATGTTGTTCACAGTGCATGATTGCAACTAGCACATGAATGCTGGACCTTGATTCAGATTGTATGTATGTATATTATGTATTAACAATCCAAAGAAATTTGCTGGATAAACACAGCATTTGTCTATGCCCACCATTTTTATAGATAGTATGATCACAAAGGCGTAAATGTGGCGAAAGTACAGTAGTATTGGGATATCAAATCCCAGAATGGTTGAGGAGAAACCATGATTGATTTTCATTATGAATACAAAGGCTTTGCCCGGATGAATCAGAAAACCTAGTTCAGGGTTTCATACTAATTGCAGATGCTAAAAAACCATTGTTAGTCCAACTCACGGACAGATGTCAGAAAAAATTTATTTTCAGTTAGTACAGGCTGTATTCCTTTCTGTATCTCCATCCAATTTCTGAAGACATGTCAACTTTCTTGAATCAACCTCGATGTTTTCGCTCTGATTCTGTGCATTCATCAGTACAAAGTATGCTTCGAAGGCCTTTACCGAATCTTCTAGAACTTTCAGTTAAGAACATGCCATTTTGACACTGAGGTTATCTGAAGTTCTGAATCCTTAATTGTTTTTTGTTATTTTCTTCTCCTGCACTCCTATATGTTAAGGGTACTTGTACTATCCATTTGTGCTTTGCAGAAACAATCCAATCTAAATTTTACTGGGAATCTTGTGTCGAAGGAAAGCCTCTATATCACTTCTAGATCTCAAACCTTCTTGCTGATTGGCGAGAAACTTTGAGAACTCCAAAGCTTTTCCCTCTCTGCTCTTTTCAGGGGGACTACTGAGAAATGGGAGTGATGACGGTGCTTGTGCCAGTGCCCACACTGACGAGAGCAATTCATTGGGTTTGTCCAACTGCTCCAAAATTGTGGAATCTCCATTTTCTGTTCAAAAAGGGGGAGAAGGCTGAGAACTCCTATATTCCCTGGAAGGCTCTGATGACATAAAAGAAAAGATGATTTGAACAAAATTAGGTCGGACCTGAATACTTGAAGACCATCTCCAAAGATTTGCAGGGGATGCTGAAATTTAGACGAGGTATTGTGCTCCCACCACCATGCTTAGCATTGCTGGATATGGTAACAAAAGAAATAAGATGACTGTAAAGCCAGTCATACAATCACTAGAATCAAGGACAGTAAGGAAGTAGGTCACTGCATGCTTTAAGCAGGAAAACTAAGATGAAGTTAAAAGTTACGTTTTGAACAGTTCATATCCACCACAAAATTGGTAATGTTGATATAAATCTTATGCAATTGGACAGTGGTGTCCATTCTGTTGTATAACAAAGTTTGTTTATACCTTGTTATTAGCCCAACCATTCGACCATGTGAATTGACAAGAACACCACCACTAGCTCCTGGATGAACTGCCGCTGTTGTCTGCAGCATTACTGGCATGTCCATGTTGTCAATCTCTGAGTGCTAGGCAGCTGAGAATGTTGAGCTGACGGGATTTTGACGACCTTTGAGACCACCCCAGAGGAAAGGGAGGAACATAGACCTACAGACAAATACTCAAATATCAACGGTGTAATAATAAAAATAGCTGAGATATACATGCCAAAAATTGCACATCAAAATGCTTTAACCACATTTTGAAAACTATGATTCTGAAGCTTATTACCTGATCGAGGTCCAAGAAGGCCATGCCCAATAACATATACAGCCGAGCCTGCTGTTGGACAAACAAATTCTGGTCTAATTGCACACAATTCAAGCGCAACCTTTTCCATTTGAAGCAAGGCAACATCAAGCGGCCCCTTGGAGACGAAAACCACACTAGCACTATACCATGTCTGTCTCTCCCCATGATCCAAACGAATAGATATTCTCTTCTCTTTTTGAAACCCAAACTAAATAATGAAACCTCATGCTTAATGGCATCTTCGTTGGACAATGTGCATTGTTGTGACTGTAACAGTTTAAATGAGGTGGTTTTATTTTGTAAACCTGGAGGTGAAGTTCTCCCAAATCTCCAAGGTTCCAAAAGATGAGCATTTGTCAGGACTAAGCCATTCTTGTTGAGGAGAATACCTGAAGCCCAAGATGTCTCACCGACCGTGACAAGAACAACAGAGGATAGAGCATCTCTGAGTGAAGGAATGCTATAAAGATTAAGACCATTGGCTGAATTGGAAACAAGCCTCCTTTGGTTATCCATGCCACATGATTCAATTGTTGTACTGTCTGCATTATTGACATCAAGTAGTTCATTTGATGCTTGCTCAATTTGCTCGAGTTTCTTGCTGTTCCATGCAGTGCATATTCCATCCCATGTAATCACAAGCTGTCATGTATATAGCTAAGTTTACATACTGTTTTATGTGCAAAAATCTATCACTGACACTAGTAAACTGACCTGAACTTGTATGCTACTGCCTCTCTGTCTTAATGGCTTCATCAGCATCCCCACAAGACAAGAATTTTTGTCAAACACTGGAGCACCTTCCATACCTTAGAATATTTGACAATCTTTTAACATGTTATGTCATAGTGTATTTACTAAGAAAGACAGTGATATTATACCAGGAAGACAGTGGATATCAGCCATCAACAGTGAACTCCTGACAGCGCATGGTGGTAGGCAATTTGCAACAGTGCCAACTGATATACTGCTTAAAGAACAACAATGATGTTATGGATTAATTTGACAATACCTCTCTTTTTCCGAATAAACATGACATTTTATAGTGAATGATTGCATGCATATCTGCGCAGTTGACAACTAATAAGCATTCACAGGTTCACAGACATGCCCTGAACAAAACTAGAGCATCCCTCCCCTTCAGCTATAGTGGACATACAGAGAAAACGTAAAGAACAACACTTCAGATTTTAGTATTATCTCCATAACCAGGTATGTAACAGCATCAGGTTTTCAACTGTTTGGAGTTTAGCATTACATTGATTGATAACGTAAACTTGTATTTAATTGAAACTGACTGGTTGAACTTACAAACACAATTTGTGTAAATGATTACAAATGGAAATAAAGTAGTAGAAACAATATTAACCTGTTGAAGAAATGGAATGGTGACAGGATGCCAAAGGGAGACCCTACTACCATCAGAGAGTCCCCACGCTGTGGCATCGGTGAAACTTTGATATGTCTTGCATTCTGAACACCATTGGCAAGATCATCAATTCAATAAGAATACACCTTGTAATTCTGAAGGTGCTAAAGATCAATGAAGAATGTGTCAGATGATCCTTACATTTGATGTTAAGGCTGAAACTCCTAATATAGCAATTCTTGTGGCGGACTTGGCTAATATTGATGGGTCAACTGACTCAGCATACACATTCTTCCTGTTAGACTCAAGGGAAGACCAGACATCATTTTCAACCTGATATCACTATAAAATCAGGACAGGAATTTTTTAGCATGATCAGTAGACAACCTGCTTCTGATTGACATCGGCCAATGACCAGCCAACATCCCATGATGAACTTCCAATCAGTGAACCATCATATGTTAACATAGATAATACAGAATCAGCAGATGCTGGGACATCGACCTACAAAGTGGAAACAAAGTCGCTAAGCTGATGATTAACAATAATTTGCATTCATAATGTCATCTATTAATATCTGGAACCTCACAAATTAATCAAATTACAAATTGCAGTTATAATATTAATCATGAAGTCTAAGTCCATGATTACTGTTTCTGAGCTCCAAGATTACCTTCTGAATAAAAAAACTTCAGAACAGTCATTGTGTCCATTTTTCTAATAACATATGCACCTTTACTAGATATGGTACGAGTACTTTCTATTCATGTAGCACGAAAAGAATATTTACGGAGTTCTAAACTGCCTCACGGCAAATGTCCCAACTAAGTAGCACTAGTATCTTGGCAAGAAAAAAAATGTAATACTAGTAACGAGCATATATTTTCACAAAAAAGAAGGACCCACCATGGCAAGTAATTGAGCTGAAAGCCACTGTGGAGCTCCAGAATCTCCAGGTTGGGTGTTCCATGGTTCCTCACGCTGCATGTGCCAGGACAAGTTCAGGCTTTCAGGAAAATCTTCTTAAAAATCTCTCGGAATGGATATTCCCTGTGTAGTTCTTCAAATCACAGAATCAAGTAACGAATATTTCCGTCTAATCCTACCCCTAGACCCCATTATAATACTGTGGCCATTGATCTGAAGTCTAAATAACCGCACAAACACACATCAATCTATATTTGCATTAGTTGTTTACTCCTATGTGGTGATTGACAGGTTGACACACTTTCATGAATATGAATTCACTTATTTCTTTTCAAGGAGGCACTGAACAGGGCATGCAAGTATGGAGTAACACTGTAACACCAAAAGTAAAAAAACAGAAGATCCCTGCTAAGTTCCTCACCTCAACTAGCACATCGAGACGCGCTTCAGGTATTAACCTCGGCTGCAGTTCCTGAAGGCATCACATCAAGCAAACAAAGCCTCAGGACCAGAAAATACCCAATTTCCAGAGGTGTGAGTACTAGAAGCAGCGACCAACCTCACTGGTGCTGTCGCGCTGCTCCTCGACCAGGAACGGCTCGACGAGGGACGCGGCCGTAAGCGCAAGCCCCCCGGCGTGGTTGTGAGACGCGCATATACGGCTTAGAAGCGGCGGCGGCTCCACTAGGGCGCCCGGCGGCAGGAGGATGGCCGACGCGGAGAGCGTGGTGGACCCCGACCTGGAACCAAAACAAGTCACGATTAAGCTCAAAATTGGCGAATCAGGGGAAGGGGAGAGCGGGCGCCGTACTGGTGGAGGTGGAAGGCGTGGCGGCGCATCTTGACGGCCTTGGGGTCCTGCGGGGAGCGGAGAGGAGCGTGACGCTAAGCGAGAAAGCTCGGGAGACGCTGATAAGGGTAGGGGGAGAGGGGAGGAGGTGTGAGCTGACCGGACCGACGATACGCGCCATGGCCGAGAAGCTTCGCGCTGCGGCGGCGATCTCCTGCGGCTCCATGATGAGCTGCGCGGCCGCGGGGAGCCGGGGAGGAAGGGGGCGGCACGGCAGCGTCTCTCCCTGCGGCGTTAGCTTGTTTGCAGGTTGCTTTTTTTCCCAGCATCAGCAGGTTAAAATGGAACTCGACTAATGATAATGACAACACTGTTTTGCCAATACTTCGTCGATTTGAGATGTTTTAAGTCTTGATCGATATAGAGGAAGACAACAAGTGCAACTAACTTTCACAGTGAAAAACGGAAATTCATAATGTCTCCTGAATTCATGTGCTCCTGCTGAATAAAAAACCGAAAAAACAAATAAAACATTTCAAAAATTCTGAAAAAAATGGTGAAGAACATATACAATTTTAATACACACCTTCCAGATTTCATGGTGAAATAACATTTGTGGTGCGCTGTGCAAGAAAAATAATCACTGACCAATTTTTTTTTAAATGTCTCTTTTCTACAATTCAATACCTCCTCTCCATGTACAATTTTAAGAAAGGCAAAAACGCATTGAGGAGTATTGGTGATTGATCGGTTTCTGTAATTAGTATTGTGTGGATTATGTATTCAAAATTTAGTTGTAATAAAGTAACTAAAACATTTACCCTTTGCTCCTATATATAATTTTGTGTGGTACTACTCTGTGTTTTGTCGTCTGCACTACTCATGGCCTTTGAATCCATGTCACACATGGTTCTTGTGGGGTCTGAAGTACATGATCATACCTGCGGACTAATGTTACACTCGGTTCTTGCGGTGTTTGTAATACTACAGTGGAAAGATTGGAAATAATTTTGGAAAACACGGTGCGCGGGGAAAGAAATATTACAGCCCAAGAAATATTCTGACATTCCAAGGGTGACTTAGGGCGTGTTCGTTAATGCTCCAGCTTCTCCAAATTCTCAATTTCCAGCTTCTCACTCCGTCGCCAGCTTCTCAAATCGCTGGAAGAAGCTGAAAAACGTTCTGCTCAGGTTCTCTCCTGTACTCGGGCTGGAAGCCCATTGTAGGACAATTCAGCCCGTTGTGGGAGGAGGAAGGTCGAGCTGTGAGGCCGGAGGAGTTCGCTGCAGTCCGAGGTCGGGGCGGCCGTAGAATGGGCGGGGCGGAGGTCGGGGAGGTCGGAGAAGGGCGGGGCAGTCGGAGGTGGGGGCGGCTGGGCGGAGAGGAGGACGCCCGCGAGCTCGTGAAGGGGCGGCGGTCTCGCGGCCGGCCGGGACAAGGAGGCGGAGGCGCGACGGAAGGCGGCCCCCTTGGTCGCCGGAGGGCGGCGGCGCCGGCAGGTGTGGCGGCGGCGCGGGGCTGGCTTGAGCTCGCTAGGGTTGGGAATAGAGAAAAAGGGGACGAGAACGAGATGAATCGAGCGAGTCGGAAGAAATAGAACGTACCGGTTCGCTCGCTGAGCACTAGGCGGTGGCATGCGCCCGTAATTACCTAGCAACGCCAGCTTCTCGTTTTTCCCAGCAGAGCGAATTGCTGGCTCCGCAATTTGTACGTGAGAATTGGCTAGCTTCTGGAATCTAGCTTCTCGGATTTGAGGCGTTCGGGATAGCTTCTTGCTGAAGTTTTGAGAAGCTGGCTGCTGGAGCACTACCGAACACGCCCTTATTGTCATTGTTTGCGATGATGCTTATATTTGAGCGGTACTACCCAGTACATATTTGAGCACTGCTATTGTAGACAAAATTTCAGCTCGGACGACAGCACCAATCCGTCATCAGCGTGAACATGATGACACATCATCCTTGATTCAATGCATAAGTGCAGCTCTTATTCGCAAGATAAAACACAACATTCCACTGAAGGATGCGCTTTGAAGACGCCCCGGATTCTCGCGTCGTTTGGCGCATCCTCAAGCGTCTTCACGAGAACCCTTGTAAGCATCGGCGCACATCTAGATATGACCTCTAGGAATTCAAACTCGTGGTCTACACCTTGGAAACCGTCGATTTCCACTTCTTCAAGCTCTGTCAAGGAGACGGTCTGGCTTCTCCACTCGGTGGAGCCGCAATTACAAAATCCATGGCAACCCCCTCTCTCCTAAGAAAAACAACGGCATGTGAATCTAGTGGAAGCAATATTTTCAAATTCTCAATACTCTTTTTTTGTGCGAGTGAAACATGGAGTTTATTCAGAAGTAACAGAATTACAATCAGCTAATACAAGATTAGAGATAAAAAATTGCACTTGATGCACCCAACACCTAGTGCTGTGCTCAAAGCGCCCGTAATTAGCTAAGGCATGTGCAACCTTATTTTGAGATCTACTCACTTTAACCGAAATAAATTCTCACTACTCATAATTACTCAACTTTGAAAATATCAAAATTACGTACCTTGTAGTACTGGGGTATCATGAGTAGAGTCAGTTTGAGCCTGCGTACAGCGACGCGAACCCGACGAATCCCGACGAGGTACAACGCCAATGCTCCGTAGACGTGGCCTTCAGAATCGAGATGCAGCTCCAGATCCATGGCGGAAAGGTCGGTGGCAACCTGCAGCTGCAGATGTTTCTCTACTTTTTCCTCCAAGAGATGGACCACGTCCATCCAGACAGTACCACTGCCTATTCGCTGCAAATACAAACAATTCAATCCATCATTGTCCATTGATTATATTGGTAACTAAGGAACATAGCTGGATGGATTATCGATCTAACTTTGCCAGCATCTATGCGCAGCAGCCAAGGTCGTCGTCGCGTCTCTGCCGGCGTCGGCAGGGAAGACGCCGGGGGCGTCGTCAAGCTGACCATTTTAATGTTCCAACCACCAAACCCTGTAGACAAGCCGCCGCCACTCGGGTAGCAGCGCCACGACACCTTCTCCGCCACCGGCGCCACGATGGACACGGCGGTGAGGTCGTCACCGGCGACACAGGACACGGTGAGCTGGTTGAGCAGGGGGGTTGCAACGTCGACGCGGCATAACTCTGCTGTCTCCTCCACCACGAGCTCGCGCAGCGTCGCCGAGTGGACGGTGAGGGTGTAGTCCTGGCAGGAGGGCCAGTCGCGGCGGACAGCGTACCGGAGCACGCGAATGCGCGGGCAGTGGGGGAGTAGGGCAGCGAGACCGTAGACGGCGTAGTAGCCTGAGAGAACGAGCGTCGTGAGTGCGGGGAAGAGGCACTCGCCGCCGGCGGGCGGCACGCGGAGTTCTGCCGGGTACTTCCCGTTCCCAATGGAGAGGGAGATCGAGGTAGCGCGGTTGAAGCAGGGCAGGTCAACAGACTGGTACAAGTTGCGGGCGCTCGAGGGAACAGCGAGGACGAGCTCCTCCGGCCGGAGCCACGCGGCGGCCCGCAGCAGCACGGTGACCCTGGGGTGGCGCGGTCAACGTGGATCTCGAGCAGAGACACCTCCCCGCCGGCGGCACGGAGAGCGCCGAGTGCCGTCGTGACGGAGCGGAAGGAGACGTGGGGGAAAACGAGCGCGCGGAGGCGGGTCCAGAGGCTGCGCCAGCGGCGAGCGAGGACGCCGGTGCGCGCGACGGTGGCGACACAGCGGAGGCGGGTGAGGACGAGGAAGAGCAGGTCGTCGGGGAGGGCGCTGATGTAGTCCGGTACCACGGGCGGGGTACGGCTTAGCTCGACGCGGAGGCGCGCTTCGCCGGAGGCGATGGACCGGCCTGATCGCAGCTCCATGTTCATCGGTTGATGGTTGAGTTATCGCTATGTAGGTAGGTACCACTTTATCGAAAGATACGGATGCAAATAAGAATGGAAACGAAGCAAATAATTAGCCAGCTATTTTTATTGCTGAAAATCAGCTCGTGATTTATATCATATCTCTACTATATAATATGGCTTCAGGTGATGGTTGGTACGTTTTTTTAGTTTCCAATTCTACCCTTGCGCTTTAGGAGATATTACCCACCTATGCCACGCGTAAGTCAAATATGTCATCCCGTAAGTCAAATACCTGTTCGTTGGTCTTTTCCCCGTCTCCAATGCAAAAAAAAATCCCTTGTAATCAATCCTCTCCTCCCCGCCGCCGGTGCGCATGGTGTGGCACGCACCCAGCTTCACCAGTAGCCCCTGCGGACCTTGCTCCCGACTCAGGAGCCTGGACGGCGCCCACGCAGAGAGGATGCCCGAACGATGACCTCGGTCATCGGCGTACTCTCGTCGGTTGCGTTCGTGACGAAGCCGACGAGCGTCAAATACCCGACGGCCTGCTCGAGTGTCACGGGGTTCGTCGGGAAACCGGAGCCAGAGTAGGAGCGGGCGTCATGGCGGCGCTCCGGCGGCGGAGGAACCTCACCGTGGTTCCCCTCCGTATATTTAGAAAATCAGATTTGCAGCTAGCCCTTGTTGCTGGACTTGACGTGCGGCAACCATCTGGGGCTGGCTAGAACCAACGGAAGCCTAAATATAGTCCTAGGAGATGGGGATTCGAATGAAGCGAGAAGACCTATCTTGTGCTAGCCATGGCAGTGGGGAACGAGAGAGAAAACAAGACACAGAGCCGTGAGTGCTATGCGGCTACCGCGGGCCAGTTCCCTGATGAACGAGAGATATGACTGGGCTTGGCAAAGCGGCGCCACAGACAGACCGCGACCGCTTGCAGCCTGACCAACAGCGCCTCAGGCAGCTCTGTCGCGGAAGTCGTCGTCACCATGCTGGGCAGGTAACGGAGCTATTTCCAAGATTCAGTCCAGGGAGGCAGCCTGCTTTTGCGCCCCTGCGTTGCTACTGATCGAAGACTGTTGCATATCGAGGCTGAGTTGTGTTCCTGAATCTGCTTCGATGAAGAAGGGTCAGCGTGAATACTCAAATTTAGCAGCCCCGCTGTCTCCTTCGGTCTCTCCCACCTCCCTCCCCTGTTTGAGAGTCAACCGCCGCTTCCTTCCAGATCCGGCCGCTCTCGTCGTCGGCGCTCGCGCTGGCTGGCGTAGGCTAGGGTGCCGGCCCGCCTTGTACAGCAGTAGGATAGGTTGTAGTTTAGGGTTTACCGAGTTCGGCGTCTTGCCCATCGTGGCGTTTGGCGTTATGCCGTCCTCTCTCCCTCAAAGGTCTGCGGTTACGGCGCTTGGGTACGGCGTCGACCGCGTCGGCGAGTTGTTCTTCGTCAAGTCTCCGAGGTGGAGAAAGAACGGAGGTGGCGACTCGCGGGCAATCTTCTTCAATAAGTACCACTGCATCTTTTCTCTTTGTGGTCTTCTCCTTCTCCTGGCTTGCCTCGGTGGTGTGGGGAGAGGAAGAGGGATGCGTGGAGAAGGATGTGCAGCAGCTACCCTGGCGGTGAGGCGAACGCGTCGCTGGCGTGGGAGGATTTGCCGCTTGCTGGAGTTCCATGGTGGAGGACCTCGGCGGCAGATTGCGACCGCTGCTGCTTCAATAATCGTTTGTTTTGTGCTGGGGCTTCTGGATTCGGAGCTGCTACTCTTCTGCGCCGCGATGGTTGCGGGGAAGAAGATGTTTGCTCAGGATTTGTTGCTCTTCGGGAAGTTCTTCAGGCTGCTGCTTCTGGAGTACATCAATGGCGGCAAGCTTCTGCCGTCGTTAGCTTTGGCCAATGGGGCCGCTCCAGGTCGTGGTGCTTTGTGCGCCATGGCGCTTCCAACCTCCAGGCCGGTGTGCCATTGCGGAGGCCTCTCCTCAGTTCCGCTGCGGCGTTCATCGTCACTCCGTCTCCAAGTGGTCTTGTCCACGGCGACGGCGCTGACGGCTGCAGCGTTGAGCTCATCGTCTTCCTCGGTGGAGAAGGGCCCAATTTTTTTATTTAGGGTCCTTTTTGTAAAAGCCAAGGGCTTGGTTTTAATTCTCTTTTATTTTGTGGTCCTTGATGTAATTTGTACTCCCACCGATTAATGCAGTCTGGACCCTTTGGGGTCCTTCCCTTGTTCAAAAAAAAAAAAGAATACTCAAATTTTTGTTTTGGTTTGGCAAGCTGACTTACTCAATGGTCGCGAGCACGACTCTGTACATATTTAGCATGTGATTATGTACTACCTTGCCAACAAGATAATTTTCAAGGACCTTGTGGTTATTTCTCATGATGTGGGTGGTGTTATCAGGGAACTTGCATTTGGCCAAGAAATTATCTGATGCCCCTTTAGCTATTGTTGATAAAAGTGGACATGGTGACAATCTTTCAGAGTTAAAAATGGTTTTTTTTTAGTTTCACCTATTCTATTTTCAGTTAGATTTATATTTAGCAATTAAAAACATGCAATTTCTTCCCAATCTCAGATGACATATAATTATTCACCTTCCTGGCTTTGGACTTAAACCAGAGGGGATGAGTGGTTGAGTTGTTTGTTCTTCTTTTTTCCGTAGCAATTAGTAACATTGTGTATGTCTTGGTTCTTGGACTTTGGTCATGGGATACCTGGCCATGGGCCGGGCCGGGCTTCGGGCCGGGCCTAAAAAAGCCCGTGGGGAAAAGCCCAGGCCCGGCCCGACTCGTCCATCGGGCCTACATTTGAGGCCCAAGCCCGGCCCGTGAGTGCAAAATCCCGTCGGGCCTCGGGCCGGGCTTCTTCCTGAAAACACAAATATCCAAAGCCCAGGCCCGTCCCGTCACGTCCGTCGGGCCGAATTTCCAGGCCCAGGCCCGGCCCAGTGGTTAGGCCCGTCGGGCCCCGGCCCTGTATTTTTGGGCCGGGCCGGGCCGGGCTAGAGATGGCCAGGCATAGTCATGGCAATCAAATAAGGCCTATATCTCATGGCCGATTCAAATTTCATAGCCAGTCCACAACCTACAGAAAATTCACAACCAATCGACAAATTGCACATAAATGAACTTCCAAATGAACTCCCAAATGACATTCATCCGCTTTAGATCTCGACATTGATCTCACCAACGACCAAGGATACGGATACACCCACGCCCATGCATATATGTTTTGCGCTCAACAACCGCTGAGAAAAAGAGTGACTCTTGATGGTATCATGACCGGATAAAAATTGACGTTAGTTAAGAAACCGTCGCAACGCACGGGCATGTTTCCTAGTTGCGAATAATTTTGGTATGTGCCATAAAATTACTCCCTCCAATCCGTGTCCGTAGTTTTTTTTTTGTTGCGAAACTCCATGTCCGTTAGTATCAAATGTGTATAACGTGAACCACGTATAAATTAATTATATTGATCAAAATTATTCTCAAAATCGTGCACCTCTATTAAACTAGGACAAAACAAGAGGGAGTAGCTCTCAAATTCCGCATTCTTAAACATTGCATGAACGCCAACACGACATTTTTTCCCTGTACATGCAACATATTTTTGCTTGAAAAAATGTTCCAAACAGCGAATATATGTTGTGAAACCATCCGAACAATGTTTCTGTGGTGCACGAACACATGAAGTCCTTTTTCACTGAATGACGAAAACTTTCAAGGCGCTCTCTTGTATCCCTTGCACAACACCAATAGCCCCACTGTGGGAGATTTAGAAGATATTCATCACGCGTCAAAAGGTACATGTAAAAAACTGATGCACCTTCACTGATAAAAATGGTACGAGCACTGCCCATTCATATAGCATGAAAAAAGTATATGCAAGAGTTTTAAACTGCCTCGCAGCAAAAAGTCCCACCTAAGTACGAAAATTTCCAAGAGAACCGGGCGACGCACCCTGCCCATATTTCATCATTGGTTTCTACCTAACCAACGTACTTGATGAGCTCTCCCAATGCTACATTGTATCCTTGCACGTATGCACGTTGTATAGTATGCTCCGGCCCGTACGACAGCCACGTGGTGACGTCACCCAACAATAAATGACATTCAATCTCACATTCACTTAATCCACGTGAGCAATAAATGAAATGCAGACTCACATTAAGTTAGCCTAAGAGATTAATTAGTATATGTTATTCTATCCACCAACCCAATATTTTCACTCATTCTCAATATTGTACCGGTTATATCTTTTGAACCGAGTACCGATTTTTTATCTTTTTTTTAAATTTGAGATCATGGTGAGGAGATATTCAAAACAAGATCAATATTGGGCATATTTCGTGCGTATTTTCAGAAAGTTCAAAATTCGACTATGAAAATGGTATTGAAACCACATGAATCACTTGAAACATAAACACATTTGTTTAATTACGGTTCTATTGCAGGAATAATTTGGACTTGCTCTTGGTCATTTAAAACATGCAATTCAAAAACCTATCTCGAGTATCCATACATCAATTACGAGGACTCCCAAAACCTTGGAAGCTCCAACTTCAACTTAAAATTTATTAGTGACTACTTATGGGATTTTTTGGCACATTACCGTTATCTCAAGTTTTTTATCAAATGAATCCATTGACACAAACTGTTCACAGGCATAAAAATGAGTTCTTTAGGTCCTTGAGGGTTCACTGGGGAACTGCAACTTTTGTTGTTAGAGACCGTCTTTGTCCAATAACTAGCATGTGAGAAGGCATCAATGTTGGACACTTGGACTTACTGGATATCCTTAGCAGTTCAATCGAATATTGGTCACTTGTTGGGATCCATAGAGTTTGTTCTATATCTAGTGGGAAATCCAAACAAAGAGAGCAAGTGGTTTAGCAATCCCCAAATAGAGATGACTATTATATGATAGCAACAAAATATTCTTCGTTTTACGATCCAAAAATATTCAGGAAGAGCAGGTTGTTCCAGCTAGACACCGTTGAGATTTGTTGACTATTGCACGGGAACATATTCTTGTTAAAAGTATTTTTTAATCCAATCTTTTCTGTTGGAGGTTCCCCATACCTTTTGTTGAGCTAAATGGTGTGAAATGGTCTTTAATGAGTTCTAATTTGCAGCGCGAAGCATATCCCCTTTCTTGGTCCGAGAAGTGTATTGTTGGAATTTGATTGGAATGCTAACCAGCACTAGATTCGATGGTTACTGTTAAAGCCAAACATGAGAGAAATATCGGTTTCTACTGATAGTCATAAACACATAGGGGAAAACTAGACACTATGGCATGCTAACCAGGACCGATCGTATGCGCAAAGAACAAGTGCACAACAGAGGTGCCTCTACAAAACTGACCACACACACTATTTTTTTCCAAGAGCCTATCAACTTGTCCGATAAACTTTTTTATATATGAGCACAACGCCATCATGTTCTCTCAAATGAACAAAACGAATCACACATAAACACACCACCAACACACTACAAGGTTACGATTGACTGTATAATTGTGTTGATGGAGCGATTGTACATCCCTATGAGACTACAATTACTACTCGTTCATTTCCATTTTCCGGTAGTGAGAATTAGGTGGGGCTCTTACCAATTGACGATACAATGTTTTTGGTCGACATTTGTAAATTGCAAAGTTATGGTTTCTTAGGTCCGTTTATGTGCCCGTTATATGTCGATGCGACTTGAGAAGGTGAATGCAAAGGCTTCCAAAATTTGGTCATCTAATAACACTACACTGGGAACGTGAAAGATAAGACTAAAACCTATACAATTTATAAATAAGGTACTTCAATATGGAAGGGGATGCTCACAATGCATTCCAATGTGCTCTTAATTGCAGTACTGAAATACATGAATTTATCTATCGTGGTTGTTGCACCGCACAATATCAAACATTCATGTGATTTAGGCATGAGAAGAACTCAATCGTGCAAGGATAGTGCTTACTCGTTGGTAGGTTCATATCAGCATATGTACGCATATTACATAGGTAATACACACATATTTGGAAAACGCTGTTTAACAGCCGGTCTGTCCTCACGCGTGTCGCGCACTACAGGCTACAGCCCATCTTATCCTCTCACCTGACCAAACACGTACGACAACCGCTGTCTTCCTCCCCGACCGCCTCCCTCCTTCCTCACGTCCCTCTCTCTGCTCCTCACTCACGATGCCAGCGGCCGCCTCCCTCTAGCGCCGCCGGCCGGTCGTCCCAGCTCGCCGCAACCCCCTTCCTCCCCTTTGCCTCGGCTGCCCCGTCCGGAGCTCGGCCGCTGCCCCACCGGCCTCCACCTCTCTGGCCACCGTCGCCATTCGCCAGAGAGGAGCGCCCCTCCGCGCTCTCGATCGCCAACAGCTCCTCCTCACGTCCATGTGCTCCAGGCGGCGCCGCCACCATCTCCATGGACTGCTAGATGGAGACTCAACGGAGGAGCTCGGAGGCTCTCCATGGACGGCGAGCTCGGCCGGATCCGAACAAGACGACTTCCAAAGGCGGATTCGTAGGGATTTTCACCTGATCTGGTTCCGATTGACCTCCAGCGTGGCGGATTCATAGCCGGCGAGGTCGAATCCGCCATGGCTGTACCTCCATGTTCATTGGCGCAGGTCAATCTTCTGAGAATTTTTTTCGATGTTGGATACATTGTCAAAATTTGCTACATGCGTGCATCGTGTTTGTTCTGTAAGTACAGATAAAGTGCTACAATGATTTATGTGCGTGTGCTACACAAAGATTGCTACAATGTTACATACGTATTCGTGTAATGTTGGATTCACTAGACATTTTTGTTGGATACGATATTTTTTCATTGCAAACAATAACGGGTTTTCGAACATTTTTCTGTGACAAATGGAAATTTGTTGGATGTGCTATCGATTTTGGCTGCATTGATATGTTCAAAATGCTACATCATTATTTTGCTACACGTCGCAAGTTTTTATTGATTCGGGGAAAGTTGCTACACACAATGCTACATGGGTAAAAAAAAATGTTCCGTCCGGATTTGTTTGCTACATTGGATCAGATACAATTTTTTCTGAAATATTTTTGCTACATGCGATGTTACATACTCCGAAAAAAATGCTACACGCGAACCGTTTTTGCTACATCGATCGGACGCGCGAGATCGATTCACTTAACTTGATCCGACAGCGCGGAGGGTGACTGTAGCTAACCATAGCTACACCTGACTGGCGCGTAGCGCTGGCCCACATATTTTGCACTTGGTTAGAATTGCATTTGCAATTTTGTTGAAACCCACTCACAACCTAGGACTAGGAAGCATCGGGATGTACTGCTGCTCCTATCTGAGAGACAAACACCTGAGTCAGCCTCGTAGCACAGTAGCAGAAGTATTTTTGTTAGTGTCAGGCAGACAATGAGCAGAGGATAGTAGAAGATGAAACCACATTATGCATTACTGGTAACATCGCACATGCATCTGTTTGCAATTATATATGTTTTCTGAAACATCTGAATGACTGAAACACTACATACGCATCAATCGATCCAATAAACCACTGCCACAAGGCATCTGTGCGTACGTACCATCAGGGATTCAGGGCCACGCGAGCGCCGCGGACGCGAGAGCGGCGGCGCCAGACACCTTCCAGACGCCGCGTCCTTGCGATCCCACGGCGGCGTTCGGAACCACCATGCTTGGCCCCGGCGTGGAGCCAGTACTACTGACTGTACTACTCGACCAGCCGTACGTCGACGACGCACCTTCGCCCTCCTCACTTCCCGACCCGCCAGTACCTGCGGCCTCACCTTCGCCTTCGCCGGCGCCGCTTCCACCCCTCCCGAAACCGGGGCAGACAATGCCTTTGAACTGCGCGGCCACGCAGAGCAGCAGCGCCAGCAGCAGCGCCCTGAGCCGCTTCGTCGACGTAGTCCCGCCTCTCATGGTGGTCCTGATCCTCGTGCACTCGTGCCGCCTGGCTCTCTCGTCCGTTGGTGATCAGATGGATAAGTATCTCTCGGGCTGGTTTGTTGCGCGTTATGTGGAAGTGGAGAACGAGAGAGGCGGCGTCAGTTTATACACGGTACCGCGGTAGTTTTGCCTTAGACGGTGACTACTGATCGTACTACGCATTCAGTGTTCTACCCAGGCTTGCATCTTACTAGATTTGTTCTGTCAAGGCAAAGCTGAAGCTGAAGCTGAAGCTGTTTGACTAGAATTATCCATGATCCGTGTTCAGAATTACATGCTGATATTGACTTACACAACATGTCAACATGTCCTAGATTCTGTAATAATTGGGGGAGTTTTTATTATAATTAGCAGAAGCAAACTAGCAAAGTCGATCGGCAAAATCAGAACTGAAGTTTTGTAGAAGACGTGGAATACATGAGTGCACACACCAATTGTACACGAGCGAACCTGTAACACAGTTTCTTAACTATCGAGTGTTTCAATGCGAAGGTCGATCTGGTTGCTATGCCGGGGCGGCGGCCCCGGAGCGGGTGGTGTGTTGTGGCGTTTGTTTGACTTGTGTCGTGTGGGCGACGAGTCGAATCACCTGTGCGGTTTTCTTGGGAAAATCTACAGCGAGGCGCCGCACGCGTCTCGCTTCCGTGCGGCGGCGCTTTATGATTCCCGAAAAGGCATCGTGTGTCCCTCGATCCACCTTATCTCTTAATCTCTTATCCGTCCGCGAGCTCCTCCTACCACACATATTTTTCTCTCACAAAACGTCATGGAGGGAGCAGTGCCGGATTTCTCTCACACAGAACAACATGGGGAGCTGTGGCGCGCCGGAGAGGCATGATAGGAGAAGGCCGTCGCCGGAGAGTAGGCGCCGCTCCGGAGAGGGACGGGGTGAGAAGGTCGTCGCTGTCGAGTACCCAACAAGGAGTTGCTGCGCCGAGGTGGAGGAACCCCGCTGCCGAGCACGCAACAAGGAGGCGCCACGCCGGGGAGCGCATGGAGCCACGCGCTCGAGTAGGATGAATCCGGTGGCTTCTCTCATATGCTGTACACGGAGGAGGAGTCATTTATTTTCCTCTCGTCAATGGGCCGATGTGTTGCCGTACTGCTGCGCATCGTCGTTGCGGGGCTGGCTAGGCTAACTGGCTGTCCACTTTGCTCTACGTGAAGTCTATGTCTATGGCTTCTCTCGTCTTCAGTACGAGCTTGTGAGGGAAGGGGGTTCGAGAGAAGGTAATCTGCTAATTGTTTGACAATTGCTACGTGATAACTTGTTAATTGCTTAGTAATAATCTCATAATTATTACATGACAATTAAACTAGACTTGTGCATGATTAGATTGGCAATTGCTAAGTGATAGCCATGCTAACTGTTAAGTGATATGGTAATTGTTAGCATGATAATTAAACTGGACTTGTGCAAGATTAGATTGTCAATTGCTAAGTGATGGTAACTGTTAACTGCTAGCCTGATAAGTGTTAAGTGGTAATCTGGTAATTGTTAGCATGCTAATTAACATTAACTTTGTGCATGATTAGATTGCTGGCTGGGAGGTTAGAGGCGGAGATCATGCGCCGTCAACTGGTGGGGGCTCCGCAGGGAGCAGCACCATGTTGGGAGGGCACACACGTCGGCGTACCGCAAGGATGCGATGACTATGACACCGATGGCGCCTCGGCCCTCGGGCATTTGTGGACGCCGCCGATCCGTGAGGTTGCAGCCTGAGGCCGCACTTGCCGCCACGCCGCAAATGGTCGTGCCACGGGAGCCGCCTCTGAGGAACTTGTCAGTTGTGGCTAATTAATCTGGTAATTGTTTTTTCAAAGAACACTGCAATTTTTGCATAGTTAATTAATATGATAATCTTGGCTAATTAATCTGTCAATTGTGACTACTTAATCTGGTAGCTGATTTTATATAATCTGGAATATATCACGCTTTTTTACTCGAATAACTTGTGATATTTGATAAAAATCACCGTTCACCAATGTTTTACAAACGGATAGTAGCTTGTTTAGGAATTAATCACCACACTTTATGATATTATTGTCAGGATTCTAGAAATCAACTACCAGATTCTTGGATGTATTTCCATAGTTTTTGTTGACTAAAACAACTATCCTTGTTCTCCGAGTGAGCTACCAAGTTGTTTTAATATAGTGATCTTAAAGTAACTACCATGTTATTTACCAATAGCTATCAGATTACTTTACTATAGCTATCGGATTTTTGCAAACGACAACCAAGTTATTTAGCAATAGCTACCGGATTGTTTCAGTATAGCTATCTGTTATTTTTTAAGTAACTACCATGTTATTTAGCAATAGCTACCAGATTATTTAATATAACTACTGGGTTTTTCGAAAGCGACCACCAAGTTATTTGGCAATAGCTATCATGTTGTTCTAATATAGCTACCCGGTTCCGAAAAGCAACTACCAATTTATTTAGCAATAGCTATCATGTTATTTAGTATAATCACCAGGTTTTTAAAGCGACTGTCCAATTATTTAGCAGTAGCCATCAGATTGTTTTAATATAATTACTTGGTATTTGAAAGAGATTGTCAAGTTATTTAGCAAATAGGTAGCAGGTTCTTAAGCAAATGTCATGTTGTTCAGAAAGATTTTACCGGTTTGCAAAGCAGATGTCATGTTCTTCGAATTCTTGCTCGTCAATACTTGGTTATCCAGTACTAGCTACCTCTTATGCAGTATGCATTTACCGGACAATTAAAAATACAACTGTCCACCTAATAAATTCTTGCATTGTGTCCAAATTCCAAACATGCAAGAATTGTAGGTTTTGATTTTTTTTGTTGCAGATTTTTCGAGTGATCGTGGTGGTGATTGGTGCGGTGGGTCGTCGATGGTGGTAGGCGTGAAGGTGGACTGATGCAGATCTTATGTGTAGTAGTGTTCCATGTATGCGACAGTGTTGGTCATCTTATTCCTTTATAATGTGCTGATCTCATTGTAGTGTAGTTCTGACTTGGGTTAGTTGATATATTGTACGGCGTACAAGAAATAACTTCAGTTGCTGCAAGAATTTTTCCGTTAGCAAAAATGAAGGAAAAGAAAGAAAAGGCGAGGGTCTGAAAGAGGCCCAAAATGACCGGCCCAAAGCAATCACGTTGCAAGCGCGCGGAAACGCGGAACCAGCTGGCCGCCGCACGGCACGACCAGACAGCGGCGCATCAATTTTATTCTATCTATTCGAGTGGTGCATATCGACCACCTTAAACTCAAAATATTTGGAGAGACCTGTAACATGTTCTTCCAAAGTTGACGTTTCGATTGTAGCTTTACACGTACACGTATATTCCGCTGATGTTTACAGATTTTCAGTGTAGCAAGCAGTTCTTGAAGGCGATATGCGTACGCTCAACGCTCGACAGAGACCGACGAATATCAAGAGAAACTCCGGTGCGCGGGAGAGGCACTATTGGTCCCATGTCGATCTGCCTGGAGGCTTAATCACGGAATCGTTGGTGCTTGCGCCGCCCGGAGATTCATAAAGAAAATCAAAAAAAGAATCACGGTGAAGTGCAAGAAACCGATGGAGGGACGGTATTCCTAGGTGAGCAGTTGCTCGGAAAGGTTGGCTACCCAATATATGGTCAGAGCTATTGCGTGGCCTGGATTTCTGAACCCTGTCATACTATTTGAACTGTATGAGGCAAGGCTTGAACTAGGTTCTGTCTGATGTTTGTGATGAAGATTCTCTGTTGGTCCACCATAAGCAGATAGCTTTTCACCATACTGGAGATGGTCAAATGGACGATACCGAGGATCAGGATGTAATGGGTGCCCTTCAAGGTAAGTTCCTGATACATGAGAATCACTTAGGCTGCATGCTTTGGCCACATCTGCCAGCAGCTTTCTTCCATCTATAGGAAATCTGGGTAAGGTTCCCCTACAATCGAAGTAGCTATCAGAAGGCAAACCAGCATGGCGTCCCATGACATAAGGTTTTTCATTCTTCTCTTGAACTATTGGAATCTGCAGCAGCTCATATACAGGAGGGGTAGGCTTGGTAGTCCACAAATCATCAGTTCTGCAAGATCTCTCTTCTGAAACCTTAAGGGTCCGCGAGTTATGTGCCACCCCCTTATGCTCTTCACCATAAGAATGAATGAGGGTCCTATATAGCCGATGTTTCAGAACGAATTCTCAATTGCCGCTTTGGTGGCCAGTCGAGTGAGAGGGGATACTGATTTGGTGTTACTACCAGCCCGTTAGTGTGGCTTGGTAAGGGCATGTTGCCCAGTGTGTTGCAAGTTCTGGTGTTGTTATGAACTCGAGTGTGGAGTTGCGTTGTAAATCCGGTTGTTCTTTCCTTCTCTTCTAATAATGCAAAAGCAGAGCGCCTGCTGTTCGGTTCAAAAAAAAAGTGCAAGAAACCATCAACTCATCTTTCTTTCCTGGCTTGACAGTTTGCAGAAACGAAAGGAAGTAACTAAAAATAGAGTAGCTAATCTTGGTGTTTGAGCTGACCTAAGCAAGAACTGATACCTATTTACACAAATCTAGTGATCCAATAAACTACTCTACTTTGTGTACCATGCATAGATATTGATTGTGGCGCGCAGGGCAGAAATCAGCCCCACACGAGCACGGCGGCCGCGAGAGCAGCGGACGCCATCCAGACGCCGCGGACATGCGGGTCACCGGCGGCACACTAGTAGAAAAGAGGCAATAGAGCCGGACCTTTAGTCACGGTTCCTTTCCGAACCGCGACTAGAGGGCTCCGGCTCCGACATCTCCAACGGCTAGGACAGGTGTCCGGTTGGTGCGGGACCTTTAGTCGCGGTTCCAGACACGAACCGCGACTGAAGGTCCTCCGCCTGCGGCTTTAGCGGCCGGGGGCCGCGCGGGGCCCGCGCGAGGACCTTTAGTCGCGGTTCGTGGCTGGAACCGCGACTAAAGGTGACCCTTTAGTCGCGGTTTGTGGCTGGAACCGGGACTGCAGGTCCTTCAACTACATCTTCCACCCCGAGCCAGCCATGGCCATTTTGAGCTCGAGTTTCATCTCCATTTTCTCTCCACCGAGCTCGATTTCTTCCACGATTTTTTGCCCCATTTGTTAAGATTGACGGCTGTGCATCTATCCAAGGGTTAGCAACTGCAAACTCTCTCTTCCGGCGCTCGTTTCTTTAGTTGTTTAGCTTATTTAGCTCATTTTATATTTCTAGTGCTAGGTAGGTGTTTGATGAAATGCTAAGTTAGCTCATTTTGCTTATTTAGCTCAATTTTGTTTATTCAGTTTGAGCTTAAACTAAATTATGTTTTTGTATTTCAGTGTCACAACATTCACGTCCTCACCGTCGTCGATAGACCGCGCCGTCTTGTCACCGACACCACCTAGGTGAGCCTTCTTTTTTATTTTAAAAAAACTCTTTGTTGTATGATTTTGTTCCATAATTATTTGTTTTTTGTATAAGTTGTATAATGGTTTTTTATATATATATATAGTGCCATGGTTTTCACAAATACCCCCACCGGCTCTCGTCCGTTCTATTATTCGGATGTGGTATGACTGTTAATAACTATATATTTGTTTCGTTTCGTGTTTATGACAATCATGCCGACCAACTTTGACATAAATATATATTTGTCTAGGAGGTAGTTGAACCGGAAATTCCAATGGACCCTATTGTTGAATTTTTTGTGAAAGAGAACGATGATTTGAAAGCTAAATTAAAAATAAGTGAAGATCTCCGCCAAGAAGAGAAGAGGAAATTGGAGGTCAAGCTTGCCAACATCATCGATGAACACCAGTTCAAGCTTGCCGACGTCGTCGATACTTACGAGATCAAGTTGGATGGGATGCGCTCGAAGCTTGCCGACGTCGTTGATGCTTACGAGATCAAGTTGGATGCGATGCGCTTGAAGCTTAAAAAAATTAGAAGTTATGCCATTAGTCAAGAGGCTTGGTATCATTATGCTGTTGGTTCAATAATGACCTTAGTTGCGATTATGTTCGCATTTGTTGTTGGATTTAAATTCTTTAGATAGTTCTATGTTAGTTTAAATTAATGAATATTTAATGCTACAATGTATTACATTTGTCGCCACTCTACTTTGCTTGAAGAACTTGTAAGAATTATTATGGTCACTTATCTATTCATTACTGGCATGCATAATGCAGATGAGACGTCAATGGATGTACGGTTCCCGAGTTTCTGACGATTTCCTTAAGGGCATGCATGAATTTCTCACTGTGGCCGAGATAAGCAAGCGAAAAAATGGTTTTATGTGTTGTCCATGCAGTCTCTGTGAGAATAAGAAGGATTACCCTTCCTCAGCCAAGCTTCACCAACACCTGTTGCAAAATGGTTTCATGCGTGGTTATTATTGTTGGACCAGCACGGAGAAACAGGGGTTATAATGGAAGAGAATGAAGAAGAAGAGGATAATGACAACTATCCTATGTTCGATGAACACGGTGGTACTTCAATGGGGGAAGACGAAGTTGAAGAGGATGAAAAAAAAGATGAGCCTGACGATGATCTTCGTCAGGCCATTCATGATGCACAAATGGACTGTGGAAGTGAAAACGAGAGGTTGAAGTTGGAGCGCATGTTAGCCGATCACACCAAATTGTTGTACCCAACTTGTACAGATGGCCAGAAAAAGCTCGGTACCATACTGGAAATGCTACAATGGAAGGCAGAGAGTGGTACTACCGACAAGCACTTTGAAAGTTTGCTGAAAATAATTAAGAAGATGCTTCCAAATGAAAACGAATTGCCCTCTAGTACGTACGAAGCAAAGAAGGTTGTCTGCCCTCTAGGATTAGAGGTGCAGAAGATACATGCATGCATTAATGACTGCATCCTCTACCGCGGCAAGCACGCAAATTTAAATGCTTGTCCTGTATGCGGTGCATTGCGGTTTAAGATTGGGCGAGATGACCCAGGTGAAGTTGAGGGCGAGCAAGGTTGTCCAAGGAAGAGGATTCCTGCCAAGGTGATGTGGTATGCTCCTATAATACCACGTCTGAAACGTTTGTTCCAAAACAAAGAGCATGCCAAGTTGTTGCGCTGGCACAAAGAAGAACGTAAAAAAGACCTGATGATCAGACACCCCGCTGATGGGTCCCAGTGGAGAAAAATCGACAGAGAGTTCCCGAAATTTTCGGATGACGCTAGGAACTTAAGATTTGGTCTAAGTACAGATGGCTTTAATCCATTTGGAGAGCAGAGCTCCAGTCATAGCACTTGGCCTGTGACTCTATGTATATATAACCTTCCTCCCTGGTTGTGCATGAAGCGGAAGTTCATTATGATGCCAGTGCTCATCCAAGGACCGAAGCAACCTGGCAACGACATTGATGTGTACCTGAGGCCATTGGTGGAAGAACTTTTACAGTTGTGGAGTGATGAAGGTGTGCGTGTGTGGGATGAGCACGGACAAACAGAATTTGACCTACGAGCGCTCTTGTTTGTAACCATCAATGATTGGCCTGCTCTTAGTAACATTTCAGGACAGTCAAACAAGGGATACAATGCATGTACGCATTGTTTAGGTGAGACTCAAGGTAACATATAGGTAACAAGATTGTGTACCTGGGCCATCGTCGATGGCTTGTACCGAGGCATCAGTAAGAAAGGAAGGCCAACATTACAAAGGTGAGGAAGATATTCGGCGGAAGCCTACTCGACCTTCTAGTTCTGTTATACATGAATGGTCAAGGATTTAAAAGTAATCTTTGGGAAGGGTGCTGGAGCACTATCTGTTCCGAAAGACGCTCAGAACCACGTTCCCATGTGGAAGAAGAAATCTATATTTTGGGAGCTGCCCTATTGGATAATGCTAGAGGTTCACTCTGCAATCGACGTGATGCACGTGACAAAAAATCTTTGCTTGAACCTGCTTAACTTGTTGGGCGTGTATGGAAAGTCAAAAGATACACCGGAAGCAAGACAGGCCCATCGACGTATGCATTCACGAGACGACGATCATTCTGATAATCATCAAGGTCCTGCGAGCTACGCTCTTACGAAAGGAGAGAAGAAAATATTTTTTGAATGTCTTCGCAGTATGAAGGTTCCATCTGGCTTCTCGTCGAATATAAAGGGAATAATAAACATAAAAGAGCAAAAGTTTCAGAACCTAAAGTCTCATGACTGTCACGTGATTATGACACAATTACTTCCGGTTGCATTGAGGGGACTTCTACCAGAAAATGTTCGAGTACCCATTGTGAAGCTATGTGCATTCCTGAATGCAATTTCTCAGAAGGTTATCAATCCACTTACTCTAAAAGATATAGAGAATGATGTGGTCCAATGTCTTGTCAGCTTCGAGTTGGTGTTCCCACCAACCTTCTTCAATATTATGACGCACCTTCTAGTTCACCTGGTGGAAGAGATACGTGTTCTCGGTCCTGTATTTCTACACAACATGTTCCCCTTTGAGAGGTTTATGGGAGTCTTAAAAAATACGTTCATAACCGTGCTAGGCCAGAAGGAAGCATCTCCAAGGGTTATGGAACTGAGGAGGTCATTGAGTTTTGTGTTGACTTTATTCCTGATCTTAAGCCGATTGGTGTTCCTCAATCGCGTCATGAGGGGAGACTGCGTGGAAAAGGCACGCTAGGAAAGAAAGCAATCATATGTGAAGACGTGGATTCTTTCACTCGAGCACACTACACAGTTCTGCATAATTCCATCTTGGTGGCTCCGTATATCGAGCAACACAAGAATTATTTACGCTCCCAATACCCAGAAGATGAGATTGATGGAGTACACTTCAAGACTTTTGGCGGTTGGTTACAGAAACTTCTGATGAATGTCACCACAAATGAACTACAGCTATACTATTTGGCCAAGTCACCATCTTCGACTATATTGACTTTTCAAGGGTACGAGATAAATGGAAATACATTTTACACGGCCGACCAAGATAAAAAGAGCACCAACCAAAACAGTGGTGTTCGCTTTGATGCAATAGATGGCTGCAGTGGGGAAAAGGTAACATATTATGGTTACATAGAGGAGATATGGGAACTGGACTATGGACCTTCATTTAAGATTCCTTTGTTCAAGTGCAAATGGTTCAACCTAGATGGCGGTGTAGCCGTAGACACACTGTACGGAATGACTACAGTGGATTTCAAGAATCTTCAGTACGAGAACGAACCATTCATTTTAGCCAGTGAAGTGGCTCAGGTTTTCTATGTGAAGGACATGTCTACCCTACCAAAAAAAAGAAAAGATAAGCAAGCGAATACATCATACGATGAGCCAAAGCGCCACATAGTTCTTTCAGGTAAAAGAAACATCGTGGGAGTGGAGGACCACACGGACATGTCAGAAGATTACAATAAGTTTCATGAAATTCCGCCCTTCAAAGTGAAAATTGACCCAACCATCACGTTAAATGAAGAATTTTGTCCATGGCTACGGTGCAATAAGAAGAAAGGGACACACACGAAGAACAAGTGAACACTAGCTAGGTAGGGATGTTGTTGGTGATGTGTAATAATTAATATGTATTAAACCTTTTATGTAACCGTGCGACATTTCTGTGCCGTGGTCCTTTTTTCTATTTGTTTTTCTTCTTTACTTTTATTGTGGACTGTTTATTGGTATTAGTTAAGAGTGTGTTCGTAAGTTGTGTGAACCAAGATACAACTCCGATGTGCGATCAACCGTCTTATGCGGAGACGATTTAACATAGAACTAGAGATCTACGTTACAACTTCACTAGTTCTAAATACTGGATAGAACAAATTAAGGTACAACTTGAAATTGCAAAGCATTTGGCGGGAAACGGTGGCGGGAACGATAGCGGGAAACGTTGGCGGGAAACGGTGGCGGGAGGACACGAGTCGTGACCGCAAAGCCCGCCTTTAGTCCCGGTTGGTAACACCAACCGGGACTGAAGAAGCACACGGATCGTGTGTTTCTTTCAAACGCTTGTGAGCCGTTGGATCAGGGGTGTGTTTCTTTTGAGGGCTTGTGAGCTGTTGGATCAGCACTCCCACCTCATCCACAGGTACACTTTCTAATCGCCTATAAATAGCGGCGTCCCTGCAGCGAACGGCACACAACGAGCGTCTACCTTCGCCACCGAATCCAATGGCTGGATTTAGCCTACCTGCTGGCATGTTCCCTGGCATTATTGTGTTCGTCCTTGTTCACCGGCCAGCCATTGGAGCCACCTCCTGTAGGACGGTGAACAAGGACAACACAACGACGCTGTTGGAAACACAAGCCCTCAGGTAGGTTGAATCCAGCCACTGGATTAGGGTGACGCAATGATGAATTGCCGAGGAGGTGGGAGTGGTGGTGGTGGTGGAAGTGGTAGCCATGCCCCTCGGTCCGATCCAAGCAGCGGCAAGGCGCTCTGATGATCTGCGACATTCCCAACACTTTTTGGGACGGTCGTAGATCATCAGAGACGTCTTGCCGCTGTGGATCGAAGGTCGATTTGATATGCAGGCACTCACGAGCCACATAAAAGGTTTAATACATTATTACACATGATCCAACGTCTCACAAGCGCTTGAAAGAAACACACCCCTGATCCAACATCACCAACATTATTCTACATAAACGGACTTGCTGGCTCGAAGGCCGTAGGATTAGGGGGAACGGCGGGAGGAGCCAGCCCCGTGGGCGGCCGCCCGGTTCTCGCGCGCACGTTTGCGGCGGAGGGCAAGATCCATGGAGGATGAGTCTTTCAGCGCCCAATCCAGCTCGGAAGCCTCCTTCGCCTTGAGCTGGTAGGAAGTCTTGGCTCGCTGGACAGGGTAGTCGCGGACAGACTGGAATGAGGCTTCCATGGCCTCCTGTATCTGCAACCCACAACCCTCTTCCCCGTCGTCGCTCCAGTCGAAGTCGTCGTCCTCCTCCTCCGCGGGAGGAGTGGTGGCGCCTGGTGGAGGTGCAGCGGCGCCAGGTGGAGGTGCGGCGGCACCTGGTGGAGCAGGAGGCCGGTAGCTGGGCATTCCTCTCCACGCCGGGCTCGTGGGCATACGGCGGGATAGGCTCCCGCGGTTGCGCCCAAGCGCGCTCTGCCGAGCACGCTCGACCTCGTCCAGAAGGCGCTGCGGCGGACGTGGCGGATCCATCTCGTGGAGACGATGCGTTCGTGGCTAGGAATGGTGGATTAGGGTTTACCCCGTCGGCGACAATATATAAAGACCTCAAAAACCCGCCTTTAGTCCCGGTTGGTGTTACCAACCGGGACTAAAGAAGCACACGGATCGTGTGTTTCTTTCAAGCGCTTGTGAGACGTTGGATCAGGGGTGTGTTTCTTTTGAGGGATCTTTGAGCTGTTGGATCAGCAGTATCATCACGACCACTTCGTGAGCCACATGACCCGGTTGGTGTTACCAACCGGGACTAAAGAAGCACACGTACCCTATATATAGCCCCCCTCCTCAGACAGGTTACTCACACACAAAACATTCCAGCGTCATTCGGAGAGGCATCTTTGGGCAACCAGCGGCAAGACGTCTCTGATGACCTGCGACCGTTCCAAACGGTTGCAGATCATCAGAGATGTTTTGCCGGACGGTTGTAGATCATCAGAGACGTCTTGCCGCTGCTTGGATCGAAGTGGCGCTCAAACACAAAACATTCCAGCGTCACTCTTCTTGGGCTGTATGCAGGGGAGCCGTGTGTTCTGTTCTATATATCTATATAATCCTTCATTTCATCGACCGAACACAAATCATTCGGTTCCGGGAACCCTCCCCTCGGTCGGATCCAAGCAGCGGCAAGGATCTCTGAAAGGGGCATGGTTAATTTAGGTAGTCGGTTAATTTAGGTAGTCTCTGAAAGGGGCATTTTGTTGTCGAGGTCTAAAACAAAACAGGAAAAGAAACTAGAAACAAAAACAATTCAAAAAGAACTTAAATCAAAGTATATAAAAGAAAACAAATACAACAAAATAAAACGGAAACAACAAAAAAATAGAAAAGAAACACACCCCTGATCAAAAACCAGTTTGGCACCTTTAAATCAAATCAGTAACACCTTTAAAACATTCAAAACAGAAAAAGAAAACAGAAACAACAAAAAAAATAGAAAAAGCCCAACTAGTCGCGGTTGCAGCCAGCAACCGCGACTAGATGTCCCCCTGGGCTTGGCGCCAGAATTTTGGCGGCCCAGGGAGACCTTTAGTCGCGGTTGGTGGCTACAACCGCGACTAAAGGGTCTTTAGTCGCGGTTGTAGCCACCAACCGCGACTAAAGGTGGATTCGGCGCGGTTTTGTGTGTCTTTGGCCGAAATTTTTCGTAACTTCCCCCAAATCGAACAAGAACTGCTCCCCGACGCTGCCGACGCCCCCCGACGGTGAAGCCCTGCTCCGCCACGCCGTCGTGCTGCCCCGCCGTTGTGCTGCCGCTCCGCCGCCGCCCGAGGTGCCCCTACTCCTCTCCAAGACGCGCCGCCGCCGCCGTCCAACCCTAGCTCATACTCGCCGTCTTTTTCGCAGGCCGCCGTGGTGCTGCGCCTCGCCCCACCGTCGACGTCGCGCCTCCCTCCAGCCACCGTCGACGTCGCGTCTCCAGGGCGCCGTGGAGCTTCCCCGACCTCGACCGCAAGCCGCCGTGGTGCCGCCCCCTCCGGCCCCGCGCGCTTGCTGCCCTCGCCGTGTCGCCGCCTCCGGCCGCGTGCTGCTGCCCGCCGCACCGCGGTCGCCTTCTCCAGCCGCCGTCCCAGGGTCGCCGTGGAGCTTCCCCGACCTCGAGCCCCACGCCACCGCCGCTCCGGTCGCTCCGCCGTGCTGCCCTTCCCGAGCCGGCCCCATCGCCTCCCCTGCCCAAGCCCCATCTCCTCAGGTTTGTTTTTCTTATTCATTTTTTTTCATTTTTAGGTTATTATCTAGTGTTAGAAAATTTAGGATATTACAGTGTAAGCAAATTTAGGTTGTTAGCAATGAAATTTCTAGTTAATTTGTATGAAATTTAGTGTTAGAAAATAATGTTATGAAATTTAGAAATGTGTTGGAAACTTTAGCACTTTGCAATGTGTTGGAAACTTTATCTAGTGTTAGCAATTTTTGTAATTTTGCAATTTTTAACAATGTGTTAGCAATCTTTTTTTTTTTGCATATTTAGGTTAATTATTATCTAGTGTTAGAACTAGATGCAATTTTTGATGCAATTTTGTGTTAGAACTTTTGATCAAATTTTTAGCAATGTGTTAGAACTATAGATGCAAATTTATAAATGCAAATTTATACATGCAAATTTATGCAAATTTTATTGAGTGTAGGAACATTGAGCTATGGAGCCTGGCTATGTGCGAGACGAGGAGAATGAAGACATATTAATGCAGAGTATTTTTGAGCATCGCGATAAAGATGCTGCCGGTGGAGAAGGCGCCGGTGGAGAAGGCGCCGGTGCCGGTGTAGATCTTGATTTTGAGGAATTTGCCTCACAATTTCTGATGGACTCTGGTGAGGGTCTTTTAGATGAAGAAGAAATAACACCCGCCACCTCAAACACCCTCCACCTCGAGGTATATATATGAATTCTATATTTTGTTGATCACAAAATGCATTAACTGATTTGTATTGCACTTAGTAACGCATTATATTTCTTACTTTAGGCCTCCACCTCGAATAAAAAGGCTAAGAATCAAGCTCCTCGAGGCCGCACGAAAAGAATGACGAGCAAAGATGCAAAGTTACCGATCTATGAAATTGATGAAGAGGGCGATCCGGTGGAACCCCCAGAGAACCGCAAAAAATATATAAGTCAAGCTGGAGTTATTGTTAGGGACTTGGTCCCGATCTCCATACCAGAATGGAATAAGCCGGCGGGCGTTGCCGAGGATGACCCCTGCTATGTCCACAACCATTTGAAAGATTTGTGCTTTGACACACTCTTGGAGCATGTTAACCTCCCGGATGATATTGAACCCACCACGAAGTTGAAACTCAAGCAGTGGACTCTCTCCAAGATGGCCGACGCATTTCGGAAATATAAGCAAACATTATGGGCAAAATATAAAACAGTTGATCCAGATTTCAGTGAAGAAAAACTAGTGAAGATAAGAGATCACTGGGAAGAGTTTAAGGCGTATAAGAAATCGGATGCGGCTGTGGCCCGATCGAACATAAATAAGGCAAATGCCGCGAATAAGGTTCACCACCATAACTTGGGGACAGGTGGCTACAGGTCAGCCATTCCTAAGTGGCTAGCCTTAGAAGATAAAATCTTTGCTAAAGATATCACTCCACAGACATACTACTGGCCCGAAAGGTCCAAATTCTGGTTGTTCGCGCATGGCGCAACGTTGGACGAGGAAACAGGGTATATTGTCCCGAAGGTTGAAAAATTCAAGAAAAAAGTAGAAGAAATCGTCCCGAAGATTGAAAAGGTAATAGAGGAAGTTAAACGGGGTGTGTGGAAACCCTATAGAGAGGACGACGAGCTGACACGGGCCCTAGGGAATCCTGAACACTGGGGACGTTTACGAGGCATGCCCGGCGGTGTCACCATTAAGAAAGCGTATCCGCAACACGCTGACACTTATAGAAGCCGTGCAAGAAAGAAGAAGAAGGGTGAAGAGCGGCTAACGGAATTGGAACTCAAGGTGCAGCAACTCATGGAGTCAATTAATAGTCAGACAGGGCCGTCTCAGCAGCAGCAACCCATGGATGCTCGATCTCAGCTTAGAAGCAGCGTGGGTTCCACGCAAATAGATGTCGATGCTCACTACCCCGTGGATGATGTCACGGAGAAGACACCATGTGAGCTACATGCACCTGTGGTTAACATATCCACGAAGGTGGCGGACGGCTATGCTTTACCGAGTGACGCCGGAGCAAGCTACCATAATGGTGACATTGCTCCTGGCTATGCTGTTGTCGGGGTGGATGAAATTGCGCCGGGATTTGAATCATTGGCTCTTGAGATTTCTGGAGGTGACGGTGAGGAGACATTGTACGATGTCAAGGGTGGTTTCGTCCAGTGGAACAAGAAATACATCAAGTTCTCAAAGCCACCGACTCAGCAAAGCCCATCCTGCCCGGGTATCGATGAGACACATCCATCTCCGGCACCGCGTGACAGGGACCCCCCACCGGAAATTGATGTAGAGGACCATCTCAGTCAGCACAGTCCATCTCCATCTCCGCCACCGCGTGAGGAAGTGTCCGTAGCGCTTCTCCGGAGAAAGCGCGCGTCTTCCCCGGTCAGGAGGCGAACTAAAAGGGCCACATCGCCTGATCCGAGGTTACCTTGGCAGAAGACTCATGAGCAAAACGAAGCAGCCGTGGCGGAGTATAATAAAGCATTGTTCGCACCGAAAGTGCCGCCGCCAAATTTTACCGCCGGCTATACTGCACAGGCTTGTAATCGAGTCATCGACAACTTATATGTCCCTCCAGAGAAGCCGCCATCTGACTATGACCGTTATATTCAAAAGTCATATGACGCGGTGACAGAGGTGGAGGCGCCGAAAAAAGGTGAACAAGACGCAGAGTCAGTCCCGCCGCCGGCGGCAAAAGATAAACAAGCAGCACCATCGGACCCGCCGCCGAAGGAAGCTACAAAAGCAGCACCATCGGTCCCACCGCCGCCGAAGATAGGTAAACAAGTTCCCCAGCTCGGAGAACAACCCGTACGTTCTGTCCCCCCGCTAATTGTCCCGCCGCCGACGAACAAAGATAGTCGAGTTCCCCAGCGCGGAAAACAACTAGTACAATCTAACCCTAAAGCGCCGATGGTGTTTGACTTAGAGGAAATCCGTCGTCTTGCCGCCGAAGCGCAAGTTCCTATAGACGAATATGCTTCGAGATTGAACTTTGAGACTGCACCAACAGCTCCACCAGTAAGTAAATTTGTTATGGGGGAAGCTTTGGTGAAATGCAAGTTACCAACAAAAATGCGTGCTCTCCATTTTTGGTACTTGAAAGCCGCAAAGAAAGGGACAGCTTCTGTCGTTCTGAAATGTAGGAAAGACGATGAGCACTTCTTAGAAGACTACAACCACATTGTTCGGTTTAGCGAACTTTTTCAGCTATACAATCTGCGGGCACTCGACAAATCTATCATGAGTTCCTATTGCCTGTAAGTGATTTATTTAAGTCTTTACCTAGTCTCGTTCATTGTTTGTAATTATTCTCACTTTAATCTTTTGTGTGCTATATTATGCAGATTGAAGATGCTCGAGCTCAAAAAGCTGAACCAGCATGACATTGGGTTCATTGACCCGGATAAATATAACGAAGAAACCATAATAAATCCCTTGTATAACAAGAACACACCGGATGATTTGCTAAGGGTGTTCAAGCGATACCGCGACAAAAGAACTATATATTGGCCTTACCACTTCGGGTAAGTTTTAGTGTCTTCTACACATTCTAATTTGCTCACCCGATGTTAAGTTTAACTGATGAGTTATGCATGACTGTGCGCAGCTACCACTGGATTCTTCTTGTCATTGAACATCGCAAAGGACTTATTCATTCACTTGACTCATTGAGGTATCATCCTGACAAATACAGGAGTTGTTTCGACTTACTAGCAAGGTACATTCATTTCTTACCGCCTCTGTCATTCATATCTTGATGTCAAGTCATTAACGAATAAATCATTTGTGAATGTTCTTTGTCGGGCAGCGTTTGGGCAAGGTTTGTCGAGGAAGATCCTGCAGGTGGGTGGCCCAAAAAGCTGGATTGGAAGTTGAACAAGGTAAGTACTGCTACCTACGTCCACACAACATTCTCATGCATACTTCATTATTATTGATTGAAATCTATTCTTGTATAGTCTTGCTTGGAGCAACCAAAGGGAACTGAGTTATGTGCATACTTCGTTTGCGAGTATGTACATGTACTAGTCACCGAGAAATGGAATATGAAAAGTGCAGAGTTGGCAAAAAAGCGCTGCAAGCTACCATTCGAGCACCGCTTCAAAGCAATTGGAGAGGAATTGGCGGGATTTTACCTTTCGGAGGCCTTATCGGAGAAAGGAGAGTACTACGATGCTGAAAGCATGAAAGCGTTGAAAGCGTGTAAATAACTTGTTGTTTTGCTTCAACTCTTGTACTACGATAACTCTTGGCGCATCAACTCTTGACTACGATCTAAAAGTATTACTTAATTTAATTGTATGTGTTATAAATATGTGCATCGACTTCATACGACACGGGAACGGTTACGACGTGGAAAACGTTACGGTAACCGTCACCGTTACCGTAACGGTTACCGTAACCGTCACCGTAACGGTCACCGTCACCGTAACGGTTACCGGTTACCGTTACGGGAAGGGTTACTAGTGAAACCACGGTTACGACATGGGACACGGGAACCTATAACCAAACCCCGGCATATATAAACCCTAAACCCTGCAATTAAATCGAAAAAAAAAATCCAAAAACCCTTCCCGGTTGGTTCTACCAACCGGGACTAAAGGTCCCAACACACCACGTCCCCACGTCCCCCACGTGGAGGGACCTCTAGTCCCGGTTCGGAACCCGCCGCGACTAAAGGGGGGGGGCTTTAGTCCCGCCTGCTTAGTCGCGGTTGCCAGGCCGCGACTAAAGGGGCTCTGGAACCGCGACTAGAGGTACTTTTTCTAGTAGTGGCACTTGTTCCTTGCGATCCCTCGTAGTCGTAGTCGTAGTAGTCGTAGGCAGCTGCAGTGGTGGCGCCAACGGCTGCACCACCGGCAGCCATGCCTGCGCCCGGTCGGCCGTACCCTCCGGCTTTCCCGCCGCTTGATCTGGACCCGCCAGAGCTCCTTCCGCCGCTCCCGGAACCGCTTCCAGACCCGCCGGTGCTCCTCCCGCCGCCCCCTCCAGAGCCTCCGCCTCCACCTCCTCCTCTCGCACCACCGCCGCCCCCTCCACCGGAGAAGCCGCCGCCTCCTTCCCTCCCACCGCCTCCGCCGCCGCCGCCGCCGAAGGAACCACCGGCGCAGCTGGCGCCCTGGAAGCACGCGGACACGCAGAGCAGCACCAGCAACAGTGCGCCTAGCAGCTTCGCCTGGCCTCCCATGGTCGTCTCTCTTCTTGTTATGTGGGGCGGAAAACGCGGGGTCGGCGACTCTGTATGCCGGACTGGCACTGTGCCACAAACTTGGGGTTTATGGCAATGGCAGATCGGGCTCTAGCGTGTTGATGGTTGGCTGAACTTTTTGGGATCAAGATGTAGGCTGGTACAAATATGTCGGTGCTTTTAGATCCAAACGGTTCACGTTCTCTACCACAACGTGATCGAGACGTATAACAGCAGAGCCCAGGTACTCTCAGGCTTATCTTGTGCTAGGATATTCTCCTCATCTTTATTTATTTTTACTTGTCGTGAAGGTAAGGTTTCAAGTGGGATGGGCGTGCCATCTATCCCGTGTCCCATCCCAGCATAAGAATCCCGACTATCCCGCTAATCATAACCCGTGTATCCCGTACGGGATTAAACAGATTACTCCACTTATTCCACCGATGGCCCACCTGTCCGGTAATAAGACGCATTAGGTACATCCACTTAGGCCTCGCTTGGTTCGTCTGGAATCCAATGGAGAACAGGTCGGGGAAAGAGCTGCCGCAGCCTCGTGGAGCGCAACGCCGGCCGTGACCGCGAACCGCCGTCAACCCGTCGCCGAGGCCGCGCTCGGCTGCGCCGGCGGACCGGACGCCCTCGTCGCCGACCCGTGAGGATGGAGACCGGGCTGCGCGCCGAGGCTGGAGGCCGGGCTGCTCACCGCGGCCGCGCTCGCTGCGCTCGGCTGCGCCGGCAACCCCCGCCTGGTCGCCTTCTCCGTCGCCGGCGGCCGCGCTAGGGACGGCGTCGGCCTAACGGTCGTACAAGATCTCCCACCTCCCGGCCGTCGCCGCCCGCCGCCGCCTCGTCCGCCTCGCCGCGGCCCCCGCGGCCTTCCTCGACGCCGCTGCGTCCTCCGCCGACGCGGCGGCCCTGGTCTCCTACGACTTCGCCGATTTCGTCCGCTTTGACTCCAGCCAGCTCCCCCGCAGTGCCTCGCATCTCGCCGCTTCCCCGGCGTTCTCAACCTTCTCCTCCCGCTCACCTTCGCTCGCCCCGGCCGCGCTCGCCGGTCGCGCTCCCATAGACGCCGACGCCAAGCCCCGGCCGCGCTTGCCGGTCGAGCTCCTGCCGCAGCCATGGCGTGGCCGCACCCTCGACCTCCTGCTCCGGCCGCTAGTCCTCTGTATGGGAGCGAGCCCAGGCACCGGGGCGCACGAGCCACGTGCAGGGAAGCTCCTCCACGGGCTGGGACCGGCGGTGAAGAGCTGGGCAGAGCGGTGGGCCGGCGATGTGCTGCTGCCGGCAATTTTTGGGATATTAGCGGGAGAAGTGGGACAATCCCTACAATCCCACTACAATTTAGGCTAGTGGGATAAGTTGTTAGTGGGACAACGGGATAATTGGATAGCTATTATAGGTGGAAACGGATGTCCCAATCCCATCCCACTTGCATCCATACGTGAAGGATCCACTAATAATTGAAGCCCTAGCAGTGCGAGAAGGAGTGATCTTTGCTCAACTGCGTAGGTTCTCACATGTGATAGTAGACGAAATTGCTTTTTATCGCTCGTGCGAGCCGTCGCACGATTTTCTGGCGCGTCGCCCCCGCGCCCCTTTCCCTTTCCGGAAACTGGGCTAGCGACACGCCCCCTATTCCCTTCATTTTGTCCAATCCTGGTCGCCACCGCGCCGCTCCTCCCGACGACCTCTCCTCGGCTCCTCCCCAGAGTCCTGTCCTCCCTCCCCTCACCCTCCCCCACCGCCGCCGTTAATCTGGGGCCGTCCAGGATAAGGAGGAGGAGCGGAGCCCTAGGCTGCCGCCCCGGAGAACCCTCCTCCCCGACGGCCACATCCCATCCAAGCCGGGGCTGTCCAGGGTCAGGAGGAGGAGCGGATCCTAGCTGCCGCCCGGCGAACCTCCTCCTCGCCTCCCGGCGTCCTTCCCAGGCCCCCGACGACCTCCCACAACGCCGGCGACATCGAGGACTCCGCGCCGCCGCTGCGCAGGTCCCTGCTCTCCCGCTTGCGCGAGCGCGAGCCCTCGCCGTCACCGACATCACCGCCACGGTGAGCCCGCGCCCTTCTCGATTCTTTGCCTCCTCGGCGAATGTGCCGTGTCGCCGTCTGCGCTTCCTCGTCTGATGCGTGCAGATTGATACATTCCCCTCCCAGCCTCCCCTCATTCATTTCGTGCTTCTTGTGACAGGAATGGTGCGATGAGCAGATGGAGTTCGTGCTGGAACACGGCAAGCCGGAGAGGACCGAGGCGATGAAGGCCGGCTCTGACAGACACGTCCAGCTCGAGCAAGAGGTGAGCTCTCCTGTGTTGCTCCTTTCCTTCAACAAACGATCCTGTCTTGGAAATTGGAATGAGACCCAATGCTGAATGATAATGCCAATTTTCCCTGATCAGTAATGGAACTGTTATTTGTGTTTTTAGCATGACATCAGAATGCTGGGCTTCTGTTAACAAGTCACCGCCATGCTCTGACGGGACGGTGGTTCTTGCTGTTCATGGATTCACTTGGACATCTTCGATTGCAAGGTCATATATAATCCTCTTCCTATAGCCCTACAATTAGCCAATTTGTCGTTATTTTTGCTAGTTGTGATTTCTTATCTATCTCCATTTATCTTTGGTGTTTTTTAAGTCTTTAGACTGAGAGAAACTAACACGAACTATCTGCATAAGAAATTAAGAATGTGACACTAAGAATGGTAGCTGCTACCACAGCTTTTGATTGTTAACTGAACATTTTAAGCTGTACATCTCTGGAAATTTAATAAACACTTGTCCTGGAAGTTCAAAACATTTGTAGCATTCTGGTTTGTCTGTTTAAAAGATAATTTAAATTCGTTTAGGGAACAGGTATGTAGTACTTTTCGTTATAAAAAATATAAGCATACCAAAGTTTCTCATGTGCCTGCTTAACATCTTGACCAGCTGACCAATGAGCAAACAAAGCCTTTTTGAATTCGGAGTATCTGTTTTATTCAATGAAGAAGATAGTTACAGTTAGGTTTCCTGTAGCTTAATAATCAGGTTCTATACATAATCCTATTTCAGTTTGCAGAATCATCCTTTCTCACTAGTGTCTTGTGTTAGGATTTGGTTTATACACGCAGACAAGACCACTAAGGCACTGAAGTTCAGTTTCATGTTTACATCAGAACTTTGCAAGTGCTTCAGGTTGAAAGAGGAAATCCGTGATTGTGTAGACACGAAGTACCACACTTGAAATCACAAATGTCTATTTCTCTGCTCACTGGAGTCATAGGTTTAGCTTCACTTATTGCTTCAGCGATTCTGCCAAGTTAACAGCTTGTGCTAAACAGGTACACACACTTGTGCAATAAGCTTGGTCATCAGGCTTTTTCTCTCGATTTTGCAACATCACAAGAACAACTGGGGCACCCATGGCAAACTCGGCTCCACTTGTAAAACACATTGCTACTAGTATGCACATCTGCAATTTGCTCTATTCTTTTAAGTTGTTGTTCACATTCAGTCTGCACGTATTCTTCAGTCCGTGTGATTCTAGCTGCTGCTAATATTCACCAATACACCGGATTATTAAATGCATATGTTGCATACACATTACACAACTGTTTTTTTTATCCTCTTTTGGTAGCCATTGTCATTGCTAGTGAGTGGAACCTTTTAGGCTCAACGACTTTCTAATGGATATAGGCCCTGTTTGTTTCAGCTTTAGCTTCTGCTTTTAGGCTCCAAAAGCACAAGCGCAAACAAACAACCGAATATTGAAAATCGCTTTTGAAAAGCACTTGACCGAAATGAACTGGGAACCCGAGATTAAGTGGAAGCAGCGTCGGACCTGCTTCCCGAGCTTTTTGCTGCTTCCCGAGCTACACTGGACGAAACTACCCTCTCTAGTTCACCGAAATTACGTAGACCCTGCCATTCCAATAAATAGCATCGTTGCCTGTGTCTTTTGGGACAAAGGACCGACCCGATTCACATTTCTCCTCTTCTCCCGTGCGCAGCAGGCCGCCGCCGCCGCCTGGTTATGGTTTGCGCCGCCGCCGTCGTCGTCTGTCCTCGATCCGGCGGCTGGAGCTCCTCGAGCTCGTCTCCAACCGCCGCCACTCTTCATCCCCAGCCTCCTCGAGCTCGTCTCCAACCGCCGCCGTGATCAACTGTTTCACCGTCGTCGAGCCCGCCATGGCCCTCTGCCGTTTGGCCTCTCCTCGAGTTCGTTGGTTCGGCCATCCTTCAGATCTAGCTGTTGGTCGGTCTGCACTGAAGCAGCAGCCCCCCATCTCTCTATTCTTTTGCTCTTTAGATCGTGTATGGAGCAGCACCAGATCTACCTGTTCGTCGGTCCCTTTTTTTTGCAGGTATGGAGCAGCACCAGATCGTGTATCGAGCTCGAGCGGTAGCAGAGAACTGTGCTCTGACCCCGTCGCCGCCGGCCACAGGAGCTGCTCGAGCTGCCGTTCCCTGCCACCGTCGTGCAGCACCATCACCTCCTGCTCCTTTCCCTCTCTTCAGCGTTCCCAGATCTGAGGTCTGCTCGCTGGAATTCGTCGGTCTGGCCATCCTTCGGATGCACTGGAGCAGCAGCCACCCTTCCCTTTTCCATTTCCTTCAGATGCACTGGACCAGCAGCCGTGTCCATTTCTCTGTTCTTTTTCTCTTTAGATCTGGATGTTCTTGTCGTGTATGGATTATAACATTTGTATGCATTACCGATAGCACTTGTATGGATTCACATATGCTGATATGCAGACGTATGATGTTAGAACACTTTTAATTACTAACATTTACTTGTTGAAAAAAATGTTCTGAAACTGAATGTTATGAATTAATGAAATATTATCTGATAATAATGGTTTATTTTGATATAAATATTATTTGATATTTGTTGGACAACCTCGCATGGTCTTTTGGATATATGTGAAGTGTTATGATTTTTCGGATATATGTAATGCTCTATATTTGGATAAATATGTGTTTCAGTTATTACATATAAATAGATAAACTGAGAAATTCGGCTATCTAAACATCGTATTAATGAATTAAATAAGTTAAAAACAATTGTTTCGCTTCAAATCAACACTTATATAACATCTTCAGCACTCAGGGGCATTCCAGACATTTCACACAGAAAACCAACAGCTACACCTGCCAACAGCACTCCTGCCAAACATCAAATCTCTGCTTTTAGCAGCTGCTTCTCACAGCTGCTTTTCCACAGCTCAACAGCTACAGCTGCTTTTCAAAAGCTGCAGCCCAAACAAACAGACCCATAGTGATACTGTTTAGTTCATGCATTGCCATTATGAGAATACATGTTCTTTATGTTTGCACACATTTTGTCTTGCTATATTCGATTTTTCATAATACCATTTAAATGTTGATAAGGAACAAGGGCATATTGATATGTGATTCACATACTGTGGTGCAACATATATTCTTGGTGGACCGATTCTTATCTGAGCACTTGCCATATGAATAAGATGTGATTATTAATTAGACAGAAAGGTTGATGTACAATTTTACATATTACATGATTGCTTGTAAAATCTTCTTACGCATGAAAAACGGTACAGAAGTCAAGAGAGCCTTCAAGCAAGATGATTACTCATGGCAAGTGGACTATGGAGAAGGTGTTGGCAGCTCTCAAGAAGGTTCTTTCATCAGTGCGCTGAATGGCAACCTGAACCCAAATTCCCCAGATTGCTAACGCTGTAACTTAATGGAGTTCTTCTCCATCGCCTGCCAACTTGATTGATCATTAGTTCTTTCAGGTGGTTGTTTCATCTTCTACTTGCTCCTCATGTAGCATTAACTCTTAGTTTTTTGATTCTTTCATACGGTTGGTCTTGAATTATGAGAACATGCAACATTTTCTTGCTAGAGGCCTAGAGTATAATTCATCATACTATCTTTTTCTTGCTAGAGGCCTAGAGCATAGTTTCATTTCTATGTTGCTACCAATGATAGGTTGATATTTTTCACTTCCAAATTCAATGCACTTGTGATTTTTAAACCAGGAATATGCATAATCCATGCACGTCATTTTATTCAAAAGAGGAGAACTGTTACAAAAATTGCCTTTGGCTAATATTTCACCCATCTCCCGATTCAAATCTAGTTTATTGGCCTTGATGGTTGATCACTTTGACATGCGGATGCCAGCATTCCGATAACCTGGGTCATTAGCATTTCTGTTTGCGCTCCAGCATTTTGGTAACCTTCTTGATATGGACTTGGTAATATCTGTAATAGTTGTAACTTCTGGTAACCTTCTTGATATGGACTTGGTAATATCTGTAATAGTTGTAGCTTTTTGGTAACACTTTTGGTATGGACTTGGTAATAGTTTACTAGGTTTTTAGGTTTGGTAACTTGGTTGCTAGGTACTTCTGTACTTGGTAATACCTCACTAATTTTTAGATGGGGTAACCTTCTTGATATGGGCTTGGTAATATCTCTACTAGTTGTAGCTTTTTTTGGTAACCTTCTTTTTTTACATGGACTTGGTAACTTTCTTGATAGGTTCTTGGTAACTTGTTTACTAGTTGTACATGTGATAACTTTATTGCTAGGTCATTGGCAACTTTTTACCAGTTGTATGGTTTGATAACTTGCTTGATATGGACTTGGTAACATCTCTTTAGTAATTGTAGACGCGGTAAATTTCCTGCTAGGTTCTTGGTAACTTTTTTAGTAGTCGTAGGGTTTGATAACATGCTTGGTATGGACCTGGTAACATCTTTAATAGTTGTGGGGGTTGGTAACATCCTTGGTATGTATTTGGTAAGTTGTAGCGTGTTAACTTGCTTGCTAGGTTCTTGGAAACATCTTTAGTAGTTGCACATGTGGTAATTTTTATTGCTAGGTCATTGGTAACTTTTTACTAGTTGTAAGGTTTGATAACTTGCTTGATATGGACTTAGTAACATCTCTTTAGTAGTCGTAGATGCCACAACTTTCTTGCTAGGTTCTTGGTAACTTTTTTATTAGTTGTAGATGTGGCAATTTTATTGCGAGGTTCTTGCTAACTTTTTACTAGTTGTAAGGTTTCGATAAGATGCTTGGTATGGGCTTGGTAACATCTTTAGTAGCTGTAGATTCGGTAATTTTCTTGCTAGGTTCTTGGTAACTTTTTTAGTATCGTAGGGTTTGATAACATTCTTGGTATGGACTTGGTAACATCTTTAGTAGTTGTAGGGGGTTTGGTAACATGCTTGGTATGGTCTTGGTAAGTCGTAGGGGGTTTAATTTCCATTTGCAAGAACTATGCTTTCCCATGTTAGCTTGTAATAATTGTAGCCGTGTTTGAAAACTTATGTCAGTCATGTAGTCTCTGTGATTAGTTTGTAGTTGTTTTTTTATGTGTTCTGAATGTGGAGCAGTATGCTCTATATGTTTTTGTTTGCTCATGGCAAGGAGAACAACCTCCACGCCGCCCGCTCATGGCTGCCTCTTGACGAGGGAAACTCTCCAACTTCACCGCTCACTCCACCTCCTCCTCCATGTAAGCTTCCAATTCTCTGCATCAAAATTCAGTTTTTTATTTCCTTTTTGCTACTCCTCCAGGAGAGAAATGGAGTAGTTGGTTTTGAACTGTCTTTACTTGGTCCATTGCTAGGGCATATACTTTTGGGTTCATGGAGTATTATGAACTGCTAGTGGACTCCAGTTTCTGTAATTAGGTATGTCACTGCTAGAGTAACCATGGAGACATGGAGTGTTGTACAAGTGTGTACTAGTTCAAATTCCAGCTTGTTTAAATTTCTGCTACTGCTAGAGTAACCATGGAGTAGTTCAAATTTCTGGTTGTACAAGTGTGTGCTGCATTGGAGGCTATTTTTGCATCTGGTGTACCAATGTGTGGTGCATTGTTTGTACGACCACTACAGACTTGTACTCTTGTTCGATACATTTCCTATTTTCTCATGGTGGATCCCATTTTTCTGCACATACAGAAATATTTCGGATACCAGCATCAAATTGGTCAAAATTGGAAAATTAGTCACTTAATTCTGTATGGTACTCGGAGATGTTATTCTTATAGCCTGAAGTAATAGTTATGTGTATGTTTGTCATGGAGTGTGCTGAAATATTTTGGGTTATCATTCCACTCGATTGGCTGGTCATACTTAAACTGTAACTTGATATGCACTGCCCAAACTAGTGACTATCAGTTTGACAATGCACAATATAAGTATTTCCTGACAATGGCTACCAGGGGTTGAGTTGAGTAGGCAATAGACAATTAGGCATGCATCTTTTTTCTTATTGGTTGAGTAAATAATTTGGGAGTACTATGAATTTTTGCTAAACACCATGTGCTATGGGCTTGGTAACATCCCTTATTGGTGTAAATTAGTAGTTCATTTTCTTGTTCCCATTTGTTTTATACTAGTAGAAAGTAACAGTTCATTTTTGTTCCAATTTTTTGAACTAGTAGGAAGTGGGCTTGTACCTCCCACCCATTTTTTTACCCTAAAATATCACTGCCCAAAAAGGGAATTGAAGAAAATTCGTTTTCTCTTTATACTTGAAATTGCCACCCAAAGGGAATAGCGAAAGAAATTGAAAATTCTAGCGCTAAAAGGGAATAGCGATTTTTTCCATAGTTTTAGCGCTAAAAGGGAATAGGCCAGAAGATGCACGCACATGGGCTGGGAGAGGCCAGAAGCGAAACGTGACAGATCGACGCTACCGTGACGTACGTGGAAACGAACGAAACGTGACAGACCCCGATCGTACCAGAAAGGGAATAGAACAGAAACGCACGCGCGCGAGGTATTTCCAAAACTGGACTATCCGAAATCGTGCGATCGTTAGCTAACGATCGAACGTGCGAAAGCTAGTCTCCCCCGAAAGTAGAGGTGGATTGTGAAGAGGTTGTTAACCTCTGGATTTCGCGTCGCGACTCTCGCTCTATCGTGGCGCCTATCTTAGACGATGTTGGGGAGATCTCAGCTAGTTTCATTTCTTTCTCGGTTAAGCATGTCAAGAGGGAGGCTAATGAGTCTGCGGATTGTTGTGCAAAGCATGCTTGTTCCCTTCCGGGTTCAGAATGCTGGATTGACAAGAGTCCATCATTTCTTGTAAGCAGCCTTCTGGCTGAGTGTAATCGGTTATCTTCTATTCAATAAAGCTCGCAAACATTGACGGCAAAAAAAAAAAAAAACGGCCCGTGCAATGGCAAACCATACGGTTCAGGCAGTCTTGGATGTGCCGCATGAAAGGGGTATAATACTTTCATTTTTTTAAAAAAAATACCAAGATCACTCGATCTTGGGTAGGTGTGGAAATAAAACTCAAAACTCGTGAGCTTAACGAGTACTCGAAAATTTGGCTCAACTCAGCTCGAACTCGGTCACTTATGAGTTGAGCCAAGCTGACATTTCTACCTCATTAAGAAAACAAGCTTAATGAGTCGAGTTACGAGTACTCGTTAAACTCGAGTAGCTCGTAATATGCTTAAGATCATAACTTTATGAGGTAATTCATTGCATATTTTTGTTCGTCAACAGTTAACACAAGTTCAGATATGCAATGCCCACACTACCTAGACCATAGCTACGTGGGAGCATAGCCACTAGACCCATTTAGGCCATATGTAGCAGTTATGTTTCATCATGTTGTTGATTTTTAAGCTATGGACAATGATTTGTTAATAAATGTTTGAATATTTAAGTTTTTGTTATAATATGAACTACTGACGCTATACATGCTTATGTTGTTTACGTTTATTACCAAGCTTACCGAGCCAGCTCGAGTTTTTATTGAGTCGAGGCAAGTTGGGGTCTGGAACTCATTTAGTTAACGAGTTGAGTTGAGTTGGCTCGTTAACTAACGAGTATTTACAAGTTGAGTCGAGTTGAGTCGAGCTGGCTCGATATCCACCTCTAATCTTGGGAGTCAAAATCTAAGACAACTTGATATGAATATATACACACCTGCAAAGTTTGGTTAGATAATGCTTTGTATTGTAGACTACACAAATATAATAATATTGTGGATCTAAAAAGGCAATAAAGATACACATTGTTTCTTTCAACATATATCTTTTTGTGTAGATCACATATGAAAATATATTTCGATGCAAATTTTCGTGTACATACTGGACATGTATATGTACGCTTGTGTTTTTTTCAGAATTATTAGAGATCTAAAAATAGTTTCTTAGTTTAAAAAATGCAGGATCAATCATGGTCATGTGGCAAAAAGACTGTTCGCTGTAAATTTGTACTTTTGTCCGACGCAAAGGTAGGAAATGAACTATAATCCAGCAGTTTGTCCAGTGTCTTTTATCGGCAAAGTTATTGTTGTGTGTCTCATATAGTACACTTGGCAAACAAGTTATGTGGTACTTGGCAAAGAGGTTACACTCGGTAAAAATAAGGCAGTTGTGGTTGATGGGGGATGATGCTACCTTCTTTGTATAGTATCACCTAACAAGCACTCGGTAAGTCTTTTATAAAAATTAGCGACATTTTCTCCGACCCAATTCCATGGCCCGATTTATGGGGAGTATATCAAGTGATACCACTTCTTAAAATTGAAATTTACAAGTTTCTATAACTTTCGAATTGAATTTAGGAGTATTACAAGATGTGTGTTTACAATCCATACAATTTCAGAGCCAAATTCAAACATACACACGGAGAAAAAAAATCACTATTCACATGGATATTTTTCCTTTTTCGTTTCTATATGTGTATTTCGAATTTGGTTATTAAAAATTATAAGGATTGTAAACATGCATCTTGTAAACACTTATAAATTTGTTTCAAAGAAAAATTAGACACTTCAAATTTTAAATTTGAAGTTTGGTGCCATGATATTAATTAAATGTTTGTATCACTAGATATGTTCTCTAGTTTACGATAGTGTGTCTGTTTTTGTCACGGATGTACATCTTGCCACCACACAATATTGGCACGGTTTTCCAAATTTTTGATTAGTTTTTTATTTTAAATGCCAAAATGGTAAATGATATGGTATAAAATGGCACTTTTTCAATTTCGCACAAACTATATTATATTGGATGGCCAATTCCCAAATAGTTTTAATATCTACCTTTCTAACTACTTCGACACATTTAAATGATTTTTGTAGATTTTCTGAAAATAAATTAAATTTAAATTCAAATGTGTTATAGTTTTATCATTTCCTGAAGGTAATTTTCTCTGTTCCAAGTGCATGTGGCCGTGTCACACAATAGACATAAAAAATCTGGTGGTGGTTGCTTTAAAATAACTAATTACATACTAAAAAAGACTTGACAAGTTGGCATGTTATCTGAAAAATGATCTGGTTTGCAAAGACAATGCATACAAACTTATCCATACAAATCAAACTTATGCATACACACAATTGTGAGAAATATTATTATTTTCGCTATTTGCAAAACTCAGAGTGAGTTTCTGCAGAAAAGTTTCACATGCAACTAGAGCTGCAGTAAGGTTTCTATAAGCAAATTTGATATTTTTGCGTTGTATTTTTTGCCAAAGAAGTCAGTAACAATTTTGTTTGCAATTAGGTTTTAATATTTAAGTTTCAAGATACCAATTCATTAACTGTAATCCCTCTTTCTACTGGTAGGCTAGTGTTTTGCCACATTGGAGATAAGTCACCTTGAAGAGTAATAGTTTTTCCAGAAGAACTTTAATAAGTGACATAAAGCATGCAATAGAGTTTGTCGCAGAGAATTGAGGCTCACCATAGAAATAGAAAATATACCGGTACAAAACTCTTCGAGAGAATAGCCACAATACCACTAGTGAAAACCGAAAGTTCCAAAATACCACTCAAATAACTAAACTTGCCAAAATACCACTGCCGTTAAGGTTTTCATAGCCAGAATACCACTGCCGTCAGATATCAAACGTTTCACGTTAGTCCAGATGTGTGGATCTTGTCAGTTTTTCTAAAATGACAAACGTGCCCTCATCTAAAGCTAGGCAAAGAAAGGAGACGAGAGGACCTGACCGACCAAAGTCTCTGTTTCTTCTTCCCCTGACTAACCATGGCGGCACGGCCGAGTCCGACCACCGCGTCGCCTCACCGGCGGCAGCTACCCGTAGCCAGCCTTTCTCCCCTCTGATCCCCTCTGTCAGCCGCGCTCATTCCAATCTCGTTTGCTCGCGAATCCTGCCCGTATCGCTCCGCCCCGACACCTGCCCTGCTCCGGCTGCACTTGGCCATCTCATCGCGCACTATAGCAACCCTTGATCGATTGGTTTTGGCCGTGAACTGCTACTGCATGCGCATGTGATGCGTCTGTGTTTTCTGGTAATTGGAAAGCCTGCCGCTGTCGTGATTGATGGATTAGTAGAGGCGATCTAGTACCGAGAGATGGATCACAAAACAATCAATGAGATGAATCGTGTTTGGCTAGTAAGTCCATGAGATTGATTGGGATGTTTTCCGGCCGCCCACACGCGCAATATGATTGCAATTGCAAAGTGTTACTCCTTTGATTTGTAAATTTGATCTACTGCTTATGTGTTTTCAGGTCGGACAGTGATACAAACTAATTAATCAGATTCATGTGATGAACCGTGGTTAACTTTTTGATAGATTGCTGGTTTGTACTTCGATGCCCGCACTCGACGAGATTATTGCTATCATCGATTGCTAGGGCTATTGCAGTCAGACTACTCTGAATTGCTGCATTTCTGAAATCCTTTTGAAAAAATGTTGGTAAAATATGGTTAATAATTATTGAAATTTGTGGAAACGAAGGAATTGTGTGGTATGAATAGGTAAGGGCATACAAGTCTTTTTGTGTGGGTGTTAGTGACTGTTAGTGCATAGTGGTATTTTGGCTATGAAAACCAAAATTGTAGTAGTGTTTTGGCAAGTTCGGTTATTTGGATGGTATTTTGGAACTTTCGTTTTTCACTAGTGGTATTGTGGCTATTCTCTCAAACTCCTTCAACAATAAGACTTAATTTTGTATGTAAAATTTTATACTAAACCTTTATACTTCTTTCGGACTTACTTTTAGCAGTACAATTTTTAGCAAGCATAGTATTATGTTACTTGTTTATGATACTTTATGAAATATCTATTTTTTTTGCTAAATTAGTCATAGTTCTGTTTGGTGTACGATTGTAATGTATTGATGGGAAATACTTTTGTGTTGGGATAAATTTAAACAATTCTTTGATAGCAGAAGCTCCTTACTGAATCACCATTTGACAATTGCATATTCAGTAAAGTCTATATGTATGTATGGCAAAGATCTTAAAAGTGTACGATCCAACAAGTATCATAACAGTAGTTTCTAGTGTAATATAAGGTAAGTGAATTTATAATTTATAGAGTGTTAATTACTTAATTTAGCCAATTATTTACTATAGTTTTATGGTTAAAATTTTCTTGCAAGTTACAATTTGGGTTCATTAATAAGTTGAGAACGTGTGCATGATTTGTATTTGGTATTGAAAGAAAGAAGAGAAGCGAAATAGAACATCTCACAAAAAAGAAAAACATGTGGCTGTTAACTTAGACCATACGCCTTTATTAAATCTGAACCTGTACATTTGATTATGTATTTCCACCGAAGCTTCATCCGTAACTGGAACTAGGAGGATGAAACAGTGAGACCAAAACCTGATGTAAAAAGGGTGAAGGAATAAACAAGGAGAACAAACGGATGTAAAACGAGGAGTAGCCTTACACGACCATGCCCTAATGTTGCCGTGCCATCTTCGTTGCGTGGCATTTCCTTTACGCTGCTACCTCCACATCATGCAAACATACCACTACCACGTCCTTCCTCGGTTCCTTCTATCTTCATATGGCGCTCATCGAGTGCGACGGTAGGAAACAGGCCAAAAACATAGGGCTCGAAGGCACCACCGTCTTCTCACAGACAACTCCAACAACGACGTACGTTGCACCCGATCAAAGTGGCTAGCAACATATGGTCACGCTCAATAGTGTTTCTTGTGTCCATAGTTGGCATGTACGTGCTACGCACGTTTTCACAATTGGGGGAGGGGGGGGGGGGGGGGGGGGGGGGATTACAAGCAGAAAAGACCGTACCAGAGTCTTTTACAATTTTTACATCAGTCCTGGATTTTATATTGGGAAGGAGCACCATGCTTATGTAAAAGCATCATGGAGCCTACAAAACTCGGACATACGTGCTCCTTGGGCGGCTACTCAGCACAAATTATGTCATACCTCAATGTCACACACATGTATCCTTCAGCACGACCTTCAGTGTCACACACATGCATGTATCGATACGGTCGGCCATGGGCTCGGGCATGTGGCGAAGAGAACGGGCATTGGGCGCGAGTTGAGGCCACGCTTGCGTCGTGTGTGTAGGCCAAATCCTCATGGCTCAACTACACCGTAGTCCAGCGGTGGCATGGTGGCAGCGGCGCCCCGGCCGATGGCATGGGGGCAGCCACGGCGGCGATGAAATTCCCTAAGAATAATGCATGATACTGTATATATGTATAGTTTGTCACACAGATGCATGATGCATATTTCTCACAAACGCTTGTAGGTACACAAGCTGGTAAGTATAAAATTCTTTTAGTGAAACATACCTGGTGGTTGTAGTTGTGACGACACTATTGTAAGTTCGATTGGGTGCCGTCGTGCAACATCTTTTCCTTCTTTTGCCAGCCAAATCCAGCATCACGTCTTTCACTTGTTCTCAATCATAGGCGTCGTTGGAGTGCAGGAGCAAATCCAGATTACAGAGTCAGATCGCGGCTGCTAATGGACAGCGTGCGCCGGCGCCAACGCCGGCCGGCCGGAGAAAATCCCCGCGCGTCTCTGTGTCCGTGTCCTTCCAGTCGATTTGGACAACACTTCTCGTGTGTGTGCGCGCCGACATCACTAGTAGAAAAGAGGCAATAGAGCCGGACCTTTAGTCACGGTTCCTTTCCGAACTGCGACTAGAGGGCTCCGGCTCCGACATCTCCAACGGCTAGGACAGGTGTCCGGTTGGTGCGGGACCTTTAGTCGCGGTTCCAGACACGAACCGCGACCGAAGGTCCTCCGCCTGCGGCTTTAGCGGCCGGGGGCCGCGCGAGGGCCCCGGCCGCTAAAGCCGCAGGCGGAGGACCTTCGGTCGCGGTTCGTGGCTGGAACCGCGACTAAAGGTGACCTTTAGTCACGGTTTGTGGCTGGAACCGGGACTGCAGGTCCTTCAACTACATCTTCCACCCCGAGCCAGCCATGGCCATTTTGAGCTCGAGTTTCATCTCCATTTTCTCTCCACCGAGCTCGATTTCTTCCACGATTTTTTGCCCCATTTGTTAAGATTTGACGGCTGTGCATCTATCCAAGGGTTAGCAACTGCAAACTCTCTCTTCCGGCGCTCGTTTCTTTAGTTGTTTAGCTTATTTAGCTCATTTTATATTTCTAGTGCTAGGTAGGTGTTTGATGAAATGACTAAGTTAGCTCATTTTGCTTATTTAGCTCAATTTTGTTTATTCAGTTTGAGCTTAAACTAAATTATGTTTTTGTATTTCAGTGTCACAACATTCACGTCCTCACCGTCGTCGATAGACCGCGCCGTCTTGTCACCGACACCACCTAGGTGAGCCTTCTTTTTTATTTTAAAAAAACTCTTTGTTGTATGATTTTGTTCCATAATTATTTGTTTTTTGTATAAGTTGTATAATGGTTTTATATATATATATAGTGCCATGGTTTTCACAAATACCCCCACCGGCTCTCGTCCGTTCTATTATTCGGATGTGGTATGACTGTTAATAACTATATATTTGTTTCGTTTCGTGTTTATGACAATCATGCCGACCAACTTTGACATAAATATATATTTGTCTAGGAGGTAGTTGAACCGGAAATTCCAATGGACCCTATTGTTGAATTTTTTGTGAAAGAGAACGATGATTTGAAAGCTAAATTAAAAATAAGTGAAGATCTCCGCCAAGAAGAGAAGAGGAAATTGGAGGTCAAGCTTGCCAACATTATCGATGAACACCAGTTCAAGCTTGCCGACGTCGTCGATACTTACGAGATCAAGTTGGATGGGATGCGCTCGAAGCTTGCCGACGTCGTTGATGCTTACGAGATCAAGTTGGATGCGATGCGCTTGAAACTTAAAAAAATTAGAAGTTATGCCATTAGTCAAGAGGCTTGGTATCATTATGCTGTTGGTTCAATAATGACCTTAGTTGCGATTATGTTCGCATTTGTTGTTGGATTTAAATTCTTTAGATAGTTCTATGTTAGTTTAAATTAATGAATATTTAATGCTACAATGTATTACATTTGTCGCCACTCTACTTTGCTTGAAGAACTTGTAAGAATTATTATGGTCACTTATCTATTCATTACTGGCATGCATAATGCAGATGAGACGTCAATGGATGTACGGTTCCCGAGTTTCTGACGATTTCCTTAAGGGCATGCATGAATTTCTCACTGTGGCCGAGATAAGCAAGCGAAAAAATGGTTTTATGTGTTGTCCATGCAGTCTCTGTGAGAATAAGAAGGATTACCCTTCCTCAGCCAAGCTTCACCAACACCTGTTGCAAAATGGTTTCATGCGTGGTTATTATTGTTGGACCAGGCACGGAGAAACAGGGGTTATAATGGAAGAGAATGAAGAAGAAGAGGATAATGACAACTATCCTATGTTCGATGAACACGGTGGTACTTCAATGGGGGAAGACGAAGTTGAAGAAGAAGAGGATAATGACTCTGCGGCGGGACTGACTCTGCGTCTTGTTCACCTTTTTTCGGCGCCTCCACCTCTGTCACCGCGTCATATGACTTTTGAATATAACGGTCATAGTCAGATGGCGGCTTCTCTGGAGGGACATATAAGTTGTCGATGACTCGATTAATAGCCTGTGCAGTATAGCCGGCGGTAAATTTTGGCGGCGGCACTTTCGGTGCGAACAATGCTTTATTATACTCCGCCACGGCTGCTTCGTTTTGCTCGAGAGTCTTCTGCCAAGGTAACCTCGGATCAGGCGATGTGGCCCTTTTAGTTCGCCTCCTGACCGGGGAAGACGCGCGCTTTCTCCGGAGAAGCGCTACGGACACTTCCTCACGCGGTGGCGGAGATGGAGATGGACTGTGCTGACTGAGATGGTCCTCTACATCAATTTCCGGTGGGGGGTCCCTGTCACGCGGTGCCGGAGATGGATGTGTCTCATCGATACCGGGCAGGATGGGCTTTGCTGAGTCGGTGGCTTTGAGAACTTGATGTATTTCTTGTTCCACCGGACGAAACCACCCTTGACATCGTACAATGTCTCCTCACCGTCACCTCCAGAAATCTCAAGAGCCAATGATTCAAATCCCGGCGCAATTTCATCCACCCCGACAACAGCATAGCCAGGAGCAATGTCACCATTATGGTAGCTTGCTCCGGCGTCACTCGGTAAAGCATAGCCGTCCGCCACCTTCGTGGATATGTTAACCACAGGTGCATGTAGCTCACATGGTGTCTTCTCCGTGACATCATCCACGGGGTAGTGAGCATCGACATCTATTTGCGTGGAACCCACGCTGCTTCTAAGCTGAGATCGAGCATCCATGGGTTGCTGCTGCTGAGACGGCCATGTCTGACTATTAATTGACTCCATGATTTCAGTTGCCTTCATCTTCCACCCCGAGCCAGCCTTGGCCATTTCGAGCTCGAGTTGAATCTCCATTTTCTCTCCACCGAGCTCGATTTCATCCACGATTTTTTGCACCATTTGTTAAGATTGACGGTGGTGCATCTATCCAAGGGTTAGCAACTGCAAACTCTCTCTTTCGGCGCCCGTTTCGTTGGTTGTCTAGCTCATTTAGCTCAATTCATATTTGTAGTGCTAGGTAGGTGTATGATGAAATGCCTAAGTTAGCTCATTTTGCTTATTTAGCTCAATTTTGTATTGTCAATTTGATCTTAAACTAAATTATGTTTTTGTATTTCAGTGTCACAACATTCACCTCCTCACCGTCGTCGATAGACCGTCTCGTCACCGACACCACCTAGGTGAGCTTTCTTTTTTATTTAAAAAAAATCTATGTTGTATGATTTTGTTCCATAATTATTATTTGTTTTTTTGTATAAGTTGTATAATTGTTTTATATATATATATAGTGCCATGGTTTTCACAAATACCCCCACCGGCTCTCGTCCGCTCTATTATTCGGATGTGGTATGACTTTTAATAACTATATATTTGTTTCGTTTCGCGTTTATGACAATCATGCGGACCAACTTTGACATAAATATATATTTGTCTAGGAGGTAGTTGAACCGGAAATTCCAGTGGACCCTATTGTTGAATATTTTGTGAAAGAAAACGATGATTTGAAAGCTAAATTAAAAATAAGTGAAGATCTCCGCAAAGAAGAGAAGAAGGAATTGGAGGTTAAGCTTGTCAACATCATCGATGAACACCAGTTCAAGCTTGCCGACGTCGTCGATGCTTACGAGATCAAGTTGGATGGGATGCGCTCGAAGCTTGCCGACGTCGTTAATGCTTACGAGATCAAGTTGGATGCGATGCGCTTGAAGCTTAAAAAAATTAGAAGATATGCCATTAGTCAAGAGGCTTGGTATCATTATGCTGTTGGTTCAATAGTTACCTTAGTTGCGATTCTGATCGCATTTGTTGTTGGACTTAAATTTTTAAATAGTTCAATGTTAGTTTAAATTAATGGATATTTAATGCTACAATGTATTACATTTGTCGCCACTCTACTTTGCTTGAATTATTATGGTCACTTATCTATTCATTACTGGCATGCATAATTTTTTTGATATACTTATATAATGCAGATGAGACGTCAATGGATGTACGGTGACCGAGTTTGTGCCGAATTCATTACTGGCATGCATAATTTTCTCCATGTGGCTGAGACAAGCAAGCGAAAGGATGGTTTTATGTGTTGTCCATGCAGTCTCTGTATGAATAAGTATACATACTCTTCCACAGACAGGCTTCACGAACACCTGTTGCGAAATGGTTTCATGCTTGGTTATTATTGTTGGACCAAGCATGGAGAAAGAGGGGTTATAATGGAAGAGAATGAAGAAGAGGAGGATAATGACAACTATCCTCTGTTCAATGAACACGCTGATACTACAATGGGGGAAGACGAAGTTGAAGAGGATGCCATCTTTGATGAGCCCGACGATGATCTTCGTCAGGCCATTCATGATGCACAAATGGACTGTGGAAGTGAAAACGAGAGGTTGAAGTTGGAGCGCATGTTAGCCGATCACAGCAAATTGTTGTACCCAACTTGTACAGATGGCCAGAAAAAGCTCGGTACGATACTGGAAATGCTACAATGGAAGGCAGAGAGTGGTACTACCGACAAGCACTTTGAAAGTTTGCTGAAAATAGTTAAGAAGATGCTTCCAAATGAAAACGAATTGCCCTCTAGTACGTATGAAGCAAAGAAGGTTGTCTGCCCTCTAGGATTAGAGGTGCAGAAGATACATGCATGCATTAATGACTGCATCCTCTACCGCGGCGAGCACGAAAATTTAAATGCTTGTCCTGTATGCGGTGCATTGCGGTTTAAGATTGGGCGAGATGACCCAGGTGAAGTTGAGGGCGAGCAAGGTTGTCCAAGGAAGAGGATTCCTGCCAAGGTGATGTGGTATGCTCCTATAATACCACGTCTGAAACGTTTGTTCCAAAACAAAGAGCATGCCAAGTTGTTGCGCTGGCACAAAGAAGAACGTAAAAAAGACATGATGATGAGACACCCCGCTGATGGGTCCCAGTGGAGAAAAATCGACAGAGTGTTCCCGAAATTTTCGGATGACGCTAGGAACTTAAGATTTGGTCTAAGTACAGATGGATTTAATCCATTTGGAGAGCAGAGCTCCAGTCATAGCACTTGGCCTGTGACTCTATGTATATATAACCTTCCTCCCTGGTTGTGCATGAAGCGGAAGTTCATTATGATGCCAGTGCTCATCCAAGGCCCGAAGCAACCTGGCAACGACATTGACGTGTATCTGAGGCCATTGGTGGAAGAACTTTTACAGCTGTGGAGTGATGAAGGTGTGCGTGTGTGGGATGAGCACGAGCAAACGGAATTTGATCTACGAGCGCTCTTGTTTGTAACCATCAATGATTGGCCTGCTCTTAGTAACATCTCAGGACAGTCAAACAAGGGATACAATGCATGTACGCATTGTTTAGGTGAGACTCAAGGTAAACATATAGGTAACAAGATTGTGTACCTGGGCCATCGTCGATGGCTTGTACCGAGGCATGCAGGAAGAAAGGAAGGCCGACATTACAAAGGTGAGGAAGATATTCGGCGGAAGCCTACTCGACCTTCTAGTTCTGTTATACATGATATGGTCAAGGATTTAAAAGTAATATTTGGGAAGGGTGCTGGAGCACTATCTGTTCCGAATGACGCTCAGAACCACGTTCCCATGTGGAAGAAGAAATCTATATTTTGGGAGCTGCCCTATTGGATAATGCTAGAGGTTCACTCTGCAATCGACGTGATGCACGTGACAAAAAATCTTTGCTTGAACCTGCTTAACTTGTTGGGCGTGTATGGAAAGTCAAAAGATACACCGGAAGCAAGACAGGCCCATCGACGTATGCATTCACGAGACGACGATCATTCTGATAATCATCAAGGTCCTGCGAGCTATGCTCTTACGAAAGAAGAGAAGAAAATATTTTTTGAATGTCTTCGCAGTATGAAGGTTCCATCTGGCTTCTCGTCGAATATAAAGGGAATAATAAACATGGCAAAGCAAAAATTTCAGAACCTGAAGTCTCATGACTGTCACGTGATTATGACACAATTACTTCCGGTTGCATTGAGGGGACTTCTAAAAGAAAATGTTCGAGTACCCATTGTGAAGCTATGTGCATTCCTGAATGCAATTTCTCAGAAGGTTATCAATCCACTTACTCTAAAAGATTTAGAGAATGATGTGGTCCAATGTCTTGTCAGCTTCGAGTTGGTGTTCCCACCAACCTTCTTCAATATTATGACGCACCTTCTAGTTCACCTGGTGGAAGAGATACGTGTTCTCGGTCCTGTATTTCTACACAACATGTTCCCCTTCGAGAGGTTTATGGGAGTCTTAAAGAAATACGTTCATAACCGTGCTAGGCCAGAAGGAAGCATCTCCAAGGGCTATGGAACTGAGGAGGTCATTGAGTTTTGTGTTGACTTTATTCCTGATCTTAAGTCGATTGGTGTTCCTCAATCGCGTCATGAGGGGAGACTGCGTGGAAAAGGCACGCTAGGAAAGAAAGCAATCATATGTGAAGACGTGGATTCTTTCACTCGAGCACACTACACAGTTCTGCATAGTTCCATCTTGGTGGCTCCGTATATCCAGCAACACAAGAATGATTTACGCTCCAAATACCCAGAAGATGAGATTGATGGAGTACACATCAGGACTTTTGGCGGTTGGTTACAGAAAAGACTGATGAATGTCACCACAAATGAACTACAGCTATACTTATTGGCCAAGACACCGTCTTCGACTATATTGACTTTTAAAGGGTACGAGATAAATGGAAATACATTTTACACGGCCGACCAAGATAAAAAGAGCACCAACCAAAACAGTGGTGTCCGCTTTGATGCAATAGATGGCTGCAGTGGGGAAAAGGTAACATATTATGGTTACATAGAGGAGATATGGGAACTGTCCTATGGACCTTCATTTAAGATTCCTTTGTTCAAGTGCAAATGGTTCAACCTAGATGGCGGTGTAGCCGTAGACACACGGTACGGAATGACTACAGTGGATTTCAAGAATCTTCATTACGAGAACGAACCATTCATTCTAGCCAGTGAAGTGGCTCAGGTTTTCTATGTGAAGGACATGTCTACCCTACCAACAAAAAGAAAAGATAAGCAAGCGAATACATCAAACGCATCGTCTTTATATATTGTCGCGACGGGGTAAACCCTAATCCACCATTCCTAGCCACGAACGCATCGTCTCCACGAGATGGATCCGCCACGCCCGCCGCAGCGCCTTCTGGACGAGGTCGAGCGTGCTCGGCAGAGCGCGCTTGGGCGCAACCGCGGGAGTCTATCCCGCCGTATGCCCACGAGCCCGGCGTGGAGAGGAATGCCCAGCTACCGGCCTCCTGCTCCACCAGGTGCCGCCGCACCTCCACCTGGCGGCGCTGCACCTCCACCAGGCGCCGCCGCTCCTCCCGCGGAGGAGGAGGAGGACGACGACTTCGACTGGAGCGACGACGGGGAAGAAGGTTGTGGCTGGCAGATACAGGAGGCCATGGAAGCCTCCTTCCAGTCTATCCGCGACTACCCTGTCCAGCGAGCCAAGACTTCCTACCAGCTCAAGGCGAAGGAGGCTTCCGATTTGGATTGGGCGCTGAAAGACTCATCCTCCATGGATCTTGCCCTCCACCGCAAACGTGCGCGCGAGAACCGGGCGGCCGCCCACGGGGCTGGCTCCTCCCGCCGTTCCCCCTAATCCTACGGCCTTCGAGCCAGCAAGTCCGTTTATGTAGAATAATGTTGGTGATGTTGGATCAGGGGTGTGTTTCTTTCAAGCGCTTGTGAGACGTTGTATCATGTGTAATAATGTATTAAACCTTTTATGTAATGCATTAAGATAAATGAATTAATAATTTTTATCTGCTTTCTTCTGCATTTTACAACACCAAACATTCATCTTACAAATATGTGATAGTTTGCTCTAAAATTGTTACAAAAATAATTTTAGGGTACACAAGTAGTGGTTACAACATAGAACCATCCATAGTTTTTGGAAATTCGACCACCTTAGATGAATAGCCATGCTCTCCATTTTATCCACGACTCATTAAGTTGGGACCAAGCGTTGAGTTCCCTTTCAATTAAAATGATAAAAGAAAACAAATACAACAAAAGAAAAAAGAAACAGCAAAAAATGTAAAAAAGCCCAATAGTCGCGGTTGCAGCAAACAACCGCGACTAAAGGCCCCCGGGCTTGGCGCCAGAATTTGGGCGGCCCAGGTCGACCTTTGGTCGCGGTTGTTGGATGCAACCGCGACTAAAGGGTCTTTGGTCGCGGTTGCAGCCAATAACCGCGACCAAAGGTCGATTCCGCGCGGTTTAGTGGGGGAGTTTGCGGAAGTTTTTGCAAACTCCCCCAAATCGAAGCACACAACGCCTCCGGGCTCCCACGACGCACAACGCCGGCGAAGCCCTGCTCCGGCCAGCCGCCGCGCCGTGGTGCCCATCTCCGGCCAGCCGCCGCGCCTGCACGCCGGTGCCCATCTCCGCCGCGCCGTGGTGCCCCTCCAGCAGCCGCGCCCCCACGCGCGCCCCTCCCCTGCCTCCGCCGCGGTGCCCCCTCCAGCCGCCGCGCCCCAACGCCGGTGCCCATCTCCGCCGCCGTGGTGCCCCTCCAGCCTTCGCGCCCCCACGCCGCGCGCCCCTCCCCTGCCTCGCGCGCGCCGCCGCCGGTAGGTCTTCCCCACGCCGCGCCCCTCCCCTGTAATCCTTCTCGAAATCAAAGTAGTCCTAATTCTTTTTGTATCAATATTAGTGGTACACAATGAGAGACAGCAATAAGTAATTTGATCTAATTTTAGAAAGTTCCACCGTATATTAACATTTTTGTGAAATAGAATTAGTAGAATTAGTAATTTGATCTAATAGGTAGCTTGCTGTAATTGTGAATGAATACTAATTATGCAAATTTAGTCATATGTCACATTTTAGTGAAATAGAATTAGTAGAAATATTTTTCAATTGAGTTAGAATTATTTGTCAAGTTAGTTAGGTCAATTTACTTAGGTTAATTTAGTTAGATCAATATAGTTAGAAATCATTTTATTAGTATATCATAAGTTAGTTAGGTCAATTCACTTAGGTTAATTTATTAGTATATCAATATAGGTAGAAATCATTTTATTAGTAGATCAATATAGCTAGGTAAATTTATAGATATAAGTAAGGATTTAAATTTGTAATTGTTTATCATATATACTTTGTAACTTTTTGTATCAAATTTGTTAAATTTGTTATTGTTTTTGTCATACTTTGTATCAAGCACATGTGGATACTTTGTATCATAATTTGTTAAATTTGTATCAAGCACTTTGATACTTTGTATCAAATTATTGTTTATCATAATTTGTTAAATTTATTGCGTGTAGGAACATTCAGCTATGGATCACCCTTTAATTGTGCGAGACGAGGAAGGAGAAAACTTATTCATGCAGGATATTTTTGAGCATCGCGATGCAAATGCTGCCGGTGGAGAAGGCTCTTGACCAAAACGAAGCAGCCATCGAGGAGCATAATAAATCATTGTTCGCACCGAAAGTGCCGCCGCCAACATTTACCGAGGGCTATACTGCAGCGGCTTGTCATAAAGTCATTGACAACTTATATGTCCCTCCAGAGAAGCCGCCATCTGACTATGTCCGTTCTATTCAGAAGTCATATGACGAGGTGACGGCGGCGGAGGCGCCGAAGAAAGGTGAACAAGACGCAGAGTCAGTCCCGCCGCCGGCGGCAAACGAAAAACAAGCAGCACCATCGGTCCGCCGGCGAAGGAAGCTACAAAAGCAGCACCATCGGTCCCACCGCCGCCGAAGATAGGTAAACAAGTTCCCCAGCTCGGAGAACAACCCGTACGTTCTGTCCCCCGCTAATTGTCCCGCCGCCGACGAACAAAGATAGTCGAGTTCCCCAGCGCGGAAAACAACCAGTACAATCTGACCCTAAAGAGCCGATGGTGTTTGACATAGAGGTAATCCGTCGTCTTGCCGCCGAAGCGCAAATGCCTATAGATGATTATGCTTCGAGATTGAATTTTGAGACTGCACCACCAGCTCCTCCAGTAAGAAACTTCGTTCCGGGGAAAGCTTTGGTGCAAATCAGGGGCCTTCCAACAAAAATGCGTACTCTGCATCAATGGTACATGAAAAATGCAAAGAAGACATCTGCTATCGTTCTGAAATGTAGGGAAGACGATGAGCACTTCTTAGAAGACTACAATCACACTGTAATGTTTAGCGAACTTTTTCAGCTATACAATCTGCGGGCACTCGACAAATCTATCATGAGTTCCTATTGCCTGTAAGTGATTTATTTAAGTCTTTACCTAGTCTCGTTCATTGTTTGTAATTATTCTCACTTTAATCTTTTGTGTGCTATATTATGCAGATTGAAGATGCTCGAGCTCAAAAAGCTGAACCAGCATGACAAAAGAACTATTGTGTGCTATATTATGCAGATTTAAGATATTATTTAAGTCTTTACCTAGCATGAAGATTGCAGATTGAACACACCGGATGATTTGCTAAGGGTGTTCAAGCGATACCGCGACAAAAGAACTATATATTGGCCTTACCACTTCCGGTAAGTTTTAGTGTCTTCTACACATTCTAATTTGCTCACCCGATGTTAAGTTTAACTGATGAGTTATGCATGACTGTGCCCAGCTACCACTGGATTCTTCTTGTCATTAGACATCACGAAGGACTTATTCATTCACTTGACTCATTGAGGTATCATCCTGACACTTACAGGAGTTGTTTCGACTTACTAGCAAGGTACATTCATTTCTTACCGCCTCTGTCATTCATATCTTGATGTCAAGTCATTAACGAAAAACTCATTTGTGAATGTTCTTTGTCGGGCAGAGTTTGGGAAAGGTTTCGAGCGGAAGATCCTGAAGGTGGGTGGCGCCAAAAGCTGGATTGGAAGTTAAACCAAGTAAATACTGCTACCTCTTCGTCCACACAACATTTCTCATGCATACTTCATTATTATTGACTGAAATCTATTCTTGTATAGTCTTGCATGGAGCAACCAAAGGAAACTGAGTACTGTGGATTCTTCGTTTGCGAGTATATATATGTATTAGTCACCGAGAAATGGAATATGAGAAAGGATGCAGAGTTGGCAAAAAAGCGCGAGAGGCTACCACTCGACCACCGCTTCAGAGCAATTGGAGAGGAATTGGCGGGATTTTACCTTTCAGAGGCCTTACAGGAGAAAGGAGAGTACTACGATGCTGAAAGCATGAAATCGTTAAAGTAACTTGTTGTTTTGCTTCAACTCTTGTACTACGATAACTCTTGGCGCATCAACGAACTCTTGTCTACGATCTTCAAGTATTACTTAATTTAATTGTATGTGTTATAAATATGTGCATCGACTTCATACGACACGGGAACGGTTACGACATCGAAAACGTTACGGTTACCGTAACGGTAACCGTCACGGTTACCGTAACGGTTACCGTCACCGTAACCGTCATCGCAACGGGAAGGGTTACCGTTACCACGGGACACGGGAACCTAGCTATAACCAAACCCCGGCATATATAAACCCTAAACCCTGCAATTAAATCGGAAAAGAAAAAAAAACCAAAACCCTTTGGTCCCGGTTGGTGCTACCAACCGGGACCAAAGGTCCCAACACCCCACGTCCCCCTAAAGCCCACGTGGAGGGACCTCTAGTCGCGGTTCGGAATCCGCCGCGACTAAAGGGTGGGGGCTTTAGTCCCGCCAGCCTAGTCGCGGTTGCCCAACCGCGACTAAAGGTCCTCTGGAACCGCGACTAGAGGTCATTTTTCTAGTAGTGCAAGAAGGTTAGGAGGGTGGTTGTACCCCCAGCCCATCAGAGTTCAAATACTAGATTTGACATTGGTGTTTCTTATTTAGATGGAATATTCTTCAGTGGGAGGCGACGTTCCCGTCGACAGCGAGGCGCCTGTGGTGACTTCGGTTCAGTCTTTCGGATGTGCTCATAGGGGTATGGTGTATGCGTGCGTGCGTTCATAGGGCTAAGTGTGTGCACGTGTATGTGAACGTCTGCGTTGTACTGAGTTTCGCAAAAAAACATATATGTCCTAAATGATGTGTATAGAACAACTAAAATCTAAAAAAGTTTAATAGGACATATTTCAAATTTAAATAAAATAAAATAAATGAGCATTTCATGGCAAAATTTATATACTGTGGGCGCGAGTACATTAATCATAGTTGAGACTCCAACATTGTTTCGGGTCGTTGACATATGGGCACGGAACAAATTGCACGACGAATCCATAGTTAATACAACAATCAAACATCACTTGTGACAAGGGCCCATTTGTCCAGTGTGTAAAGGCATACAATTAGGGGGGGGGGGGGGGGGGGGGGGGGGGGGGGAATATAGTTCAGACGCAGAACATCGCAGAAGCACACCCAACAGTCTGTAGTAGGTATACTGATAAATACATAAGAATCAAGCTGAATCGGCTTTACATGCCCATGAGCCAACGGTGAAGATCGTTGCCTGAAAACATGCTATATTTCAGGCACCTGAAATACAGAAATTCAGAATGGTAAGATTAATAATTAACGTTTTCTTACAAAAACTAAAATTAAAGGCAGAGGCAAACAACACCTTTGATCAAGAGGTAGACGCCGCCTTTGATCCAGACTTTCATTTATCAGCAGCTTGTTTGCCATCCACAGGTTGCTTGAAAGGAAGGAACTCTATGCTCGCAGCACTTTTGGCACTTCAACACCCCCCTCCTTTTGGTAGTTCTCCAGAATACAGCAGAGCGTCCTCTCAGTGGCAGTCAAAGTGGAGTTCAACATATGAACAAATTTATTATTTGACTGCTCATCAAGCTACAAGCATCAATTGCGAGAAATGGTAGTAACTGGTCAGGCAATTTGAACTACACTGGTGATAAGCAAAGGAAAAGAAGCAAGGAGTAATGAGATGAAACCACCTTCTGGCCATAGGCGATCCCAAGCCTTCTTGCTTGATAGTCTGTACAATTTGAACAGGACACAAGTTCTCTGTAGGTGTTTGATGCCGGGAACCAAGCTTCTAAATCGTACTTTTTAGAAGCAGCATCATTAAGAGCACCAGATACTACAGAAACAACCTGGTATGCCAGACCAATCTGCAAGACAGAGACTTAAAAATTCAGCAAAGATAATTCAAGTTGTCAATACAGATGTTCACAAAGCAATTATGCCCACCTCCTTGTAGAAATCTTCTGAATTTTTAATCATCTCTTCAAACATTTCCCAGGAATCGTTGCCATTTGGGCTTGTAATACAGAATTGCTCAATCTTTTCAAACTGGTGCACTCTGAAGATGCCAGCTGTGTCCCTTCCATGTGAACCAGCTTCTTTTCGGAAGCAGGTGGAGTAACCAGCATATCTGAAAGAGGAAACACTATTTTCCATCAATGTAATGGTGGACATAAATTGAGGACATACTAACTTGAGGGGTGACCCACCTAATTGGCAATCCATCTGGATGAATTCGATCGCCTAGATGATAAGCACACATCGGTTGTTCAGATGTGGCTATAAGATACTTTTCTTCCCCATCACCTGTTACCTGGAAAATTCTTCTCATAGTCATTTACTTTGTAATAGCATATATTCTTTTTTCTCACGGAACACAATTAAAATATGAATCGCATTCCAGATAGTCATGAGAAGTGTTCATTTCATACTGATAGTTATCTATCTTTTTCTTTGGAACTACAGCCAACCTAAGTAATGATGTTGCAAAATATTGGAAACCAACCAGTACGGAAATTAGATCAATTTTTCCATCATAAATTTAGATTTTCAACACACATAAGTTCTGTTGAACAGCAAAAAAGGTCCCATTCAACAGTGATGGCTGGACTGCAGCAGGCAGGCAGCTAAAAATTAGAATTTGAAGACACACAAGTTCTGTTGAACAGCAAAAAAGGTCCCATTCAACAGTGCTGGCTGGGTGTAGTTGCAGACTGCTGCAGCCAAAGCGCATCAGCAGCTGCAAAAAACACATTCTAACAGGAATATGGCTTTCCCACAGAAACAGAAGTGAAAACACAAATCATGAAACTAGACAGATGCATGATATATTAAAGTGAGGAACGGATCAGCAGCCTTACTTTGTATAGCTCCTCGTCGAATTGGGCTAATTGGGCACATTTACTCATTGTTTCCTTTCTCATGAAAAAGGGAGTGTGCAGTAGGTTAAAGCCACGATTTTGCAGGAAAGCTAGGCCAAAATTTATCAATGCCTGGTTCAGGAGGACACCATAACCCTTTAAAAAGTAAACCTTCCACCGGCCACATCAACACCTGCAAAAGTTGTGAGGGTAACAGATTCGGCTATGTCAAAAAAAAATGAAGTTGCCCTCTTCATACATGCATATTCAGTAGTGCCCATTGTTAAGAGTATATGTTTAGCTTTTAGGTCCGTTTAGTCTTTAGGCCCTTGTCTCTATCTGTATATGTACTGGTTCTGCTATGTGATACAATTGATTCGACAAGTTCAGTTTTATTAACATGGTATCAGAGCTGGGCGCCGGCGTCCCGTCTCCGTCGCCGTCTCCGCCGGCGAGCTGACTCCGGCGAGCTCCCCGACCGTCTCCATCTCCGCGCGTCGTCGTCTCCGCGCATCTTCGTCGTCGTCTCCGCGCCATCGCCGCTCCGTCGCTGCTCTTCATCGCCGCTCCGTCGCTGCTCTTCGTCGCCTCCGGTCTGCTCTACAGCAGCCGCACGATCTTCGTCGCCGTCGCTCGGCCTTCGTCGCCCCTTCGCCGCACGGTCTTCGTCGCCGTCGCTCGGCCTTCGTCGCTGCTTCGTCGCCTCGCGAGTGTTGACTTATCCGGAATTTGTCCCGGAATTTTCCGGATTTCTTTCCGGACCAAGAAATCAGCTACTGGACCGACACAGTTTCGCCCGGATTTCACCCGGTATTGACCCGGAATTCATTCCGGATTTTTCTGGTGTCAGTCCCGGAATTTTCCGGACCTGAATCCGGATTTTAGTTCTTGCTGCTTGCTGCCTGCTGAAGTTATCAACTGTTATAGCTGCAACTTGAAGGCTGTTCTGTGTGCTATTCTTTGCTGAACGGATATACATTATGAGTTCCGATGGTCTGCTTGATCCTAGACCTGCCTTGTGTCATGCTCTTTCACCTCCCTCTGGTGTTTTGGAATCTTTTGCAACTCAGCTAAGTGAAATTCAGAATCAGTTAGGCAATCTTCAGTCCAAGCTGCAACAACTACAAGCCTCAGCTGATGGATCCGTTGGATGTCCTGTTCCATCGTGCTCAGTTTCAGGTGCTGTCATTCCTTGGGTGCTAGACTCTGGTGCTTCTTTCCATGTGACATCCGACAGCTCATGCCTTACATCATGCCGACCTGTAGCAGACAATACTTGTGTTCATACAGCCGATGGCACTCCATGCAAGGTCACTCATAAAGGGACACTTTCTACCTCTCAGTTTGCAGTTTCAGATGTATCCTTGGCCCCTAAGCTCTCAATGAACCTTATGTCGTTGGTCAGTTGACTGATAGAAATTATTTTGTTGGATTTGATGACATCTCTTGTTATGTACAAGATCGTCACAGCGGGAAGATCATTGGTACTGGTCGTCGTCGTAGAGGATCCACATCTCTCTACGAGCTTGACGCACTGCATCTCCCCTCAGCTTCCGCATCGTCTGTTTTTCCCTCTAGTGCATCAATATCGAGATCCACTCCTTTGTTGCCTTTTGCCCAATGGCATCATCGGTTAGGTCATCTATGTGGTTCTCGTCTATCTGGTCTTGTTCGGCAGGGTGTTTTGGGCCGTGTTCGTGTGGATGTGGATTTCCATTGCAAGGGTTGTAAACTAGGGAAACAAATACAACTTCCATATCCTTCTAGCACTACTTTTCTAGTCGTCCTTTCGATTTGGTGCACTCTGATGTATGGGGCCCTTCTCCCTTTGTCTCAAAAGGTGGTCACAAACATTATGTCATATTTGTTGATGATCACTCTCGATATACTTGGGTCTATTTTATGAAACATCGTTCCCAACTGTTTTCCATATATCAGGCTTTTGCACGCATGGTGCACACTCAGTTTTCTAGTGCTATTCGTGTTTTCCGTTCTGACTCAGGGGGAGAGTATCTATCTGCAGCTTTTCGTGAGTTTCTTTCTTCCGAGGGTACCCTTCCTCAACTCTCTTGTCCTGGTGCTCATGCTCAGAATGGTGTTTCTGAGCGTAAGCATCGCCATATTATTGAGACAGCTCGTACTCTCCTGATTTCCTCTTTTGTGCCTACTCATTTCTGGGGTGAAGCTATTTCCACGGCAGTGTATCTCATAAATATCCAGCCTTCCTCGCGTCTTCAGGGCAAGTGTCCTGGTGAGGTTTTGTTTGGTTCTGTTCCCAAGTATGACCATATTCATGTTTTTGGTTGTACATGCTATGTTCTGCTAGCACCCCGTGAGCGTACCAAGTTAACTGCACAGTCTGTTGAATGTGTTTTTCTTGGATATAGTCTTGAGCATAAGGGTTATCGTTGTTATGATCCTTCGGCTCGTCGTATTCGTTTTTCTCGTGATGTCAGTTTCAATGAGGATCAACCTTTCTTCTATTCCTCCTCCACTATTCCATCATCCTCCACCACTTTAGAGTCCACCTCTTTTCTTTCACTTCCACCTATCTTCTCTTCAGATGAGCCAGACTCTGATCATTCATCTCCAACCTTACCACCTTCACCTCTCCTTCCTCATCACCTCCACCAGATCCACCACTTAGAGATTCTTTTCCTTTTCACTATAGTCGACGTCCTAGAGTATCATCTGATTCTCAGTCATCTCCTCCTACTAGTACTATTGATCCTTGCACCGATGAATCCTCTCAGACAAGCAGGTATGCTCTTCGCAATCGCGACACTCTTGAGCTTCCAAGCAGATATAGAAATGATTTCAGTGTGGGGGCAGCCTGTGAGCCAAATAGTTATCAAGAGGCTGTTGTGTTGCCTGAGTGGCAGTTAGCTATGTCTGAGGAGATTGCAGCCTTAGAGAGTACCGGTACATGGGATATGGTACCACTGCCTCCTCGATCAGCCCCTATCACCTGCAAATGGGTATACAAGGTGAAAACCAAGTCTGAGCGCTACAAGGCTCGTCTTGTTGCTAGAGGTTTTCAACAAGCTCATGGGAGAGATTATGATGAGACCTTTGCTCCAGTTGCTCACATGACGTCTGTCCGCACTCTAATTGCTGTGGCTGCTGCTCGGTCTTGGCAAATCTCTCAAATGGATGTAAAGAATGCTTTCCTTCATGGTGATCTACAGGAGGAAGTATATATGCAGCCACCTCTCGGTGTTGAGGCCCCACCGGGTCATGTGTGTCGCCTTCGGAAGGCTCTTTATGGGCTCAAGCAAGCTCCTCGTGCTTGGTTTGAGCGTTTCAGCTCTGTGGTTCAAGCTGCTGGTTTCTCTTCTAGTGAGCATGACCCAGCACTTTTTATTCATACATCTGGCCATGGTCGCACTTTGCTTCTGCTCTATGTGGATGATATGTTGATCACCGGAGATGATCAGAAGTACATTGCTTTTGTTAAGAAAAAATTGAGTGAGCAATTCAAGATGTCAGATTTGGGGTCTCTTAGTTACTTTCTCGGAATTGAGGTTGATCGTACTGATGATGGTTACTATCTTTCTCAGCATCGTTACACCAAGGATTTGATCTCACGGTCAGGTATGACTGACACACATGCTGCTTCCACACCCATGGAGCTCCATCTGCAATTGCGTCCAAGCGACGGCACTCCTCTTGAGGATCCTTCTCGCTATCGTCATCTTGTAGGCAGCCTTGTGTATCTCACTGTGACACGACCGGACATTGCTCATGCAGTTCACATTCTCAGTCAGTTTGTTAGTGCTCCTACCTCAGTTCACTATGGCCACTTGCTTCGTGTTCTTCGGTACTTGAGGGGGACATCATCTCGCCGATTATTCTATGCCCGCTCTAACCAGCTTCAGCTTCATGCTTACACTGACTCCACTTGGGCGAGTGATCCCGTTGATCGTCGTTCAGTCACTGGATATTGCCTCTTTCTTGGGACTTCTCTCATTGCATGGAAGTCAAAGAAACAAACAGCCGTGTCTCGTTCTAGTGCTGAAGCGGAACTTCGTGCCATTGCCACTGTCACTTCAGAATTGTATGGCTTCGGTGGCTCTTGACTGATCTTGGAGTCTTGTGTGAGGCACCCACAAATGTTCTTTGTGATAGTACCGCTGCTATTCAGATTGCCAATGACCCTGTCAAGCATGAGCTAACCAAACATATTGGTGTGGATGCCTCTTTTACTCGTTCACATTGTCAACAATCAACTATTCGTCTTCAATATGTTCCGTCGGAGCTCCAAGTGGCAGATTTCTTCACCAAGTCCCAAACTAGAGAACAACATCGTCTTCATATTATCAAACTCAATGTTTTAGATCCACCTTGAGTTTGAGGGGGTGTGTTAAGAGTATATGTTTAGCTTTTAGGTCCTTTTAGTCTTTAGGCCCTTGTCTCTATCTGTATAGGTACTGGTTCTGCTATGTGATACAATTGATTCGACAAGTTCAGTTTTATTAACACCCATGACTATGCATTACATTAAAAAGGCAAACTTGATATTGCAATCAGAGCACTACTTCAAATTTTGAGTCAAAAACAAACACATGATTTGTCACTGCCCGTTTATGATGCCAATAGTGACAAAGGAAACTCAAATCTTCAGCCTTCATTTTGGAATTACAAACCATAAAAACAACATTATCCTAGGATCCTTTGGTTAGTGGCACCAAATAACAGTACAAGGATCATGTTCTGATCATCAGCATGTGCATCTATGGTTGGAACAGCCGGTGATATGCTTTTGGTGCAATGCGAACTGAATGCATTATCACATCTTTTTTGTGATTGTACCTTTCTTCCATGGTACCTGTGGGGGCCACTTAGATAGCAAGAACATAAGTAGTAGTTTTTCTTTCTTTTGAAGATCAAGAACAGCTGAGTCAGTGCACAATTATGCATTCAACAGATTGTGATTTTATATGGTAGTGACAAGGATTGAATGATTGACAAAAAACAGATAAAATTGTATTAGCCATGATATGTTAGCCGGCCAAATTTCAATTGTGACAAGTGATTTCAAAATCCTCAACGAGAATCACGGAGTTAAACTCCGTATGCTAAAAATTAACATCAACGACAGGAAAAAAAAAGAACTGGTGCCACAGTTACAATAATACAAAATTTACTCTGTAACGAAAGCATTTCACAATTATTCGACTTGATTGACAGATCTCATAAAAAAATTAGTTCAGATTGAGTATACCGAAGAGATAAATCAAGGTTCTCTCCTGATATTTTTCAGGAACTCCATGTGCTAGTGGAAAATTGACCATGCACAAATAAACCTTGACGTTTGCCCCAATCCAATTGGCTTCCTAGTTGCCATGAGTGTGCAGCAAACCAAAAAATAGCGTGTACTTGACAGATGACTAGAATATATGGTGCAGTTAAGAGTAAAAGGCCAATCAGCAATCTGGAACGAATCAGTTATGACATGAAAAAGCATAAGTAAATAAAAACACAAATAGAGTGATTCGGAGAGGAATCAAACAATGCGAGAACCGCTATGCTAAACTATGGTATAGCTTATACATGAAGCAATCTAAATTTCTGAAAATTGAAAGCATCATGGCATGGCATTTTTCTTCAACATATACTTGATTAGTGAATCAGCAAACAGTGCCACTGGCAGATAAATCACCTAACACAATGCACAATTACAAAATAAAATATTTAAACAGGAGAAATCAAGTACCAAGAACGAGCAACTATTAGTTCTACTTCTCTGTTCCAAATTATAGGTCGTTTTGACTTAGCTACACACCTAGATATAAGCCAAAACAACCCATAATTTGGGATGGAGGGAGTATATGTTAATCACTATGTCCATGTGGTCCTAGTCTTGGCACAGAACACATTATGAATATTTGCAACCAATAGCTATGATTCAGCTTTAACAGCAAAACTTCCCTGGTTTTAATTAACAAACTTATCCTATAGTACAAAGCATTTGATCCTAAGTGGGGTTAAAGAGCCTGATTATAAGAGGATCGATTCAGTTGAGATTTAAGTTAGTACAAAGCATTTGATCCTAAGTGGGGTTAAAAAGCCTGATTATAAGAGGATTGGTTCAGTTTGAGATTTCAGTTACCATCAGCCACTGGCAGTAGTAACTATTGCATGACTCCCTGGTAAAAATAAAAGTAATATAGGAGATAGGAAACAGAGCTAATTTGATAGAAACCGTTCTGTGCCAAGATAAAAAAAATATAAGTGCAACACATGCTTAACTGAATTGTTTAAAAATGTCATCAATGAACAGAAAGTTCCAGTCATGCAATCGTTTTTTTTTTTTTGTAAAAGCCATCGAATTATATTGAAAATGTTGATTGCAACTCAATAGCCCCAAGAGATAACAAAGGTGACAAGTGTATTAAGAAATTGGTGGAATCATCCTAAATCCTAAATCACAAAACTCTGAAAGAACATTTCCCTAACATAGCATTGGCAGCCAAAATCTATTCGTGTTCTTAAGCAAGACTTGAAAATAAATTCTCGACATGTATAATGACATATGGAAAGCCTCAGTAAATAAACAGAAGCCCCAGAACATATGGAAAGCCTCAGTAAATAAACAGAAGCCCAGAACAAAACTAAATATTCTTCTATATCAGTATGAGTTGATGAGTGGTTCCACGTTCTAAGACACAAATAAACATTGCAACACAAGGGCAATACCATCACATGCAGCCACACTAGAAAGGCGGCTAAGAATAAAATCAATATAATGAGAACAACAGAAAACAAGTTAGAATAAACAATGTTAAAAGCTAGAAAGAACTTGAGGAATAGAGGGAAGTTGTGAGCATGTACCTTCCTCAAAAGCCACAATGTCAAGCTTCCTGCAAAGATCCACATGATTCTTCAAGTTTCCCTCCATTCTCCTTTCTCCCCATGTCCTTAAAACAACATTATTTTCCTGTAACAAGTAACTTTATAAATCCAACCAGCTATTGATATCAGCTAAGCAGAATGAATTTCTAGTAACCAGCTAGAAGGGGCATCTCTGAATTTCTAGGATCAAATCATGAAAGACAGACCCCACAAGCCAAGCTACCAGGGATGGCAGTGAAGCAAAAAGTTTTAAGACTCCGAGATTCACTTTTTAAATTAATAATAATAAATTGTTTCTCTTGCTAGAACTAGATTGGCCTATTTATCTAGACCTCCAGAATTCTAGCGCACCTCATTGTCACTGATGGGCACAGATTCATGCACAATATTGCCAATAGCCATAAGCTTGGCGTCAAGCATGATCTTGATGCTCCGCACGTCAGCTTCTGTAGCAGCCAACATCTCCTTTATCTGATTGATGGATTCCATCAGCTCGTCCTTAACTTTTAGTTCGTTATTTCTCTGCACATGAACAAAGAAACCATCATGGCAAACCCAAGGACAACAGAGGTTACGCAAGAAACTAGACTAGACACGAGTATAACCATCATGCTGCGATACTCCTCAATGGATTCGTTTAGTTCATTCAACCTAATGGACAGCTTAATTTGCTCCTCATGGACACCTTCTAGCTTGCTCTGCACAGCAACACAAACATCACAACAAAGCACAAGACACGCAATAAATGAAACAAATTTGCTAGGTAAAAGGCACGTTAGCTCTCACAAAGCCTGAGATGAGTTGATTGAGAGGGGTGAGAGCAGAGATTAATCTGAATTGTTGGATTATCAAAGTTCCAGAATAGGTTGCAGGATTTGAAATTTTGTCACAATGGGAAATAAACATGCATAAAGAAAATCGTGATGAGGACAACCAGATCAGATTTCCATCTTACCTCAGCATTGGCAGCCAACTTTTCCTCGATGTCTTTCTGTAATTCCTCGTCCGCATTGAGTTTCTGTTCAACCTGACGATTGACCTGCAGAGAAACAAAAGCACATCACACAGCCAAAATGGGACAGATAGGCACAGCACAGGAAAGTAAGACCCAGCACCTCAATAACAAGTAACCGGTAGTAACTAAGTGCGTATGACCGTGCATCGAGTGTAAAATTGGAAGATTTTAGTCGATTGATCTATATATAAATCTTCGGGAGACACTAGTGAACGTACCATCTTCAGCTTGCCCGTATTTCGGCTGGTGGCGTTGAGCTCCTTTCGGATATTATCCAGATCGAACTGCCCTGCAGCGACGAGAATGCTGGAAGTCAGATAGATGTACGCCGAAGATCTGGAAGGGCCAACGAAGAGAACTTACTACTGCGCCACAGCTTGTCTACGTCGATGACCTCGTCGACAATGCCGACGGAAGCAAAGCGACTGCGTTGGGACACGCGGACGGCGTCCGGATTGCCGTCCTCTTTTTTACCGGAACGGCCGGTGCGGAAGAGGTTGATATCAAGCATCGTCGTGTGATGGCGCGGACGGACGACTTTCGAGCGGCGGCGCAGAACGGGAGCGGCGGCGCATGGAAGGGTGGACTTCTCTGAGGCTCCAGTCCTCCAGATATATAGGATGCCGATGTTACAAAGCCCATGATCGCTTCCTTAGTGGCCAAGGGCCATCGTTCCTATCTAAGTTTTTTTTTTCGAATGTCACCCGAGGAGGGAGGAGACCCTCCACTTGAATTGTATTCATTTTTGATTTATGGGTTCAAGTGAACCAGAATTACAGAAAGGAACAAGGGGAGGAAAAAACAAAAACAAACGCAAAGCAGCAACCCACAGGTAGCGCGCAAGAAGCTTCACCGCCGTAGACGAAAAGCTTCAATCAGCCGAGATCAGCCACGATGGAGTTGGAGCAGCCGAAAGGCAACACATTGCCGAGTCCACACCCGGACGAAGGGCCATGTGCCGCCGAGACTTTACGCAACTGTCAACAGCGTAATCGAAGGGCATCACACAGCCGAGTCGATGCCCGGAAAGCATCCCGGCACTAGCCCGAGCCGTTAGAAGACGAGAGACTCCAGCCCTTCCGTAGAAACACGAGCTTCGTGAGAGTGACACCACCACCTACTCCCCACTGGTGCCTCCAGCTGGTTCCATCTCCATGAACGATGCCCCCAAGAGGGACTTGACGGCGAGACGCCAACATGTCCGATCAGGAGTACCCGGATCGAGGGTTTCCCTCGGAGCATGAAACAGTGGAGACGAGCAGAGCACCGCAAGGCCTTCAGGAGGTGGGAGCAGGAGGTGGGAGCTTCACCACGACGATGGCTTTGAGAAGGAGACGACGCTTGATGACGTGGAAACACACGTTCGTTGGGAGACCCCAAGAGAAAGGTATGATGTAGTCAGCAGCAAGTTTTCCCTTGAATCTACAAGGTTTAATCGTACGAGTAGGAATTGGGAGAGCTTCAGAAAGGTGTCAGCGCGCCGTTACCCGATTAGTGACGTGGACCTGCACACAACACAATCAAACTACTTTGCCCCAACGAAACAGGAAGGTTGTCAATCTCCCGCTTGCTAAATACAAAGGATTAAACGTATGGTGTGGAATATGATGATAAACACAAAAAGGAACAGCGAGGAAACAATTGTAGAGCGTGTGAAAACGGTGTTTGTATCAGTGTGGAATAAAGGACCGGGTCCACAGTTCACTAGTGTGTCTCTCCATAAGATAGATATGCATACATGTTGGGTAAACAAATTACAACTGGGCAATTGACAAAGTGAACGCATGACAATGCAATATATGATAAGAACATGTTCATTGTTAGATCTATTGGGCATTACAACAATATACATAGACTGCTTACTAGCTGCATCTATGACTCATAAACTCACTAGATAGCTTCCGGGTCTCCCGTGAGTATTAAGTTGCAAGCAACAGATTGTAGCATTAAGATAGGCTAAGTATCGGTTATTTTATCCCTAGTGGCAACACACATCTACAGACTTAGTTGTTTATGTCAATCAAGCCCAGGCTTCTAGAGGCATGAACCCACAATCTAGCATAAATACCCCCTCTTGCAGTCATTAGCATTTACTTGGCCAAATCATCTACTAACAACGGAGAGCATGCAGGAACATAGATAAAACATGATATAAATAGATGAACAAACTTGATCATAGCTTCACCAATTCATCGGATCCCAGCAAACACAACATATAGCATTACAAAAGATGATCTTGATCATGTTAGGCAGCTCACAAGATCTAAACATGATAGACAAGGTGGAGAGACTGCCAACTAGCTACTGCTATGGACCCGTAGTCCCGTGAAGAACTACTCACGCATCACTCGGAGTCAGGCATGCGATGTAGAGCCCTCGGTGATGATTTCCCCTCGGCAAGGTGCCGAGAAGAACTGCAGGAACCCTCCCGAACTAGGGTTGAAGATGACGGTGGCGTCGGAACTTTTCGTGGATTTTCGCTCGGGTGTTAGGGTTTCCCGAATAGATGTGATTTATAGGCGAAAGGGAGGCGTCGGAGGGCACCCGAGGGCACCAGGCGGCTGGGGGCGCGGGCCCACCCTAGGCCGCGCCGTGGGCCCGCCTACCTCCCTCAGATGGCCTCCGGCCTTCTCCTTCGGACTGCTGCTTCGGCTCGATCCAGAAATAATTCAGTTAAATTGGCGTCCGATTCGAGAATATTTCCAGAATAGAATTTCTGAAACAAAAAGACAGCAGAAAACAGGAACTGACACTTAGTATCTTGTTAATAGGTTAGTCCCAGAAAATGCATAAAAATAATATAAAATGTAAGATAAACATGTGGTAATCAATATATAATAGCATGGAACATCAAAAATTATAGATACGTTTTAGACGTATCAACGCTCAAAGCGTAGCCATCGCCGGCTCTGGCCACAGCCGAGAGCAAGGTTTTCACCGGGATGCTCCACAAGACCATCCTCAAGCCTCCAGCACCTCAATCCAGCCACGAGCCGGACCCAAAGAATCAGACCGGGGTCAACTCCCGAACAGGATTCAAAGGAGCCAGCAGCCTCTAACCATGGCTACACGGCCGGCCGCATCAGGGGCACGACGCCCTGGACATTGCACCACCGCCAAGGGACGAGAGCGCGACACAGCCGCCGCGCTGTGGTCGCCCCTGAAGCCTAGGGCGATCGGGCCCGCGAAGCTGCCGCCAGATCTGGCCCGCACGAGCCCAGCCGCCGCCGGCAGGCCACACCACCACGCCGGCACACCGCTGCACCACCTCGCCAGTCTCGCCGCGCCGCGCCGACGGACCGCACCGAACTCCAGCGAGCTGCGCCTCCCCGCTCGTAGAGGACGTCGCCGAGGAGCTGCCACCAACACACCCATTGCCTTTGGCGCAGGGCAGCGCCGCCGGCGGCGAGAGGAGCTCACGAGCGTGGTCTACTGGTGGAGGATTTGGTCCCTACGGAGTCGCCCGAGCGGAGCGACCCGGCAGGCGTTTTTTGAATTACTTTTGATCAACAGAAGTTGTATTATTCCGTTCCTATCTAAGTAGCTTCCTTGGATGCCAAGGATCGGTGATCCTTGGGAAGGGAAACTGATCAGAGGGCTTTATATAGCTAAAATGCCCCTCTAGGAGGCTATAATAGAAGACTTGAGAGAGAGCTAGATACACAAGCTGATCAGATTTGTAGTACGTGAACAACATAATAAAGAGCTCTCAGCCTTCTCTCCATTTGGTGTCTTTCTTGATCTTGTGATTGTGCCCCTGCGTATGTAGTGATTGGAAGCAAGTGTTGAATAACTGCGTTTCTCAACACGTTATCAGTAAGAGCAGAGGTATGTTGTTCAAAACTATTTGCTAATCACTCGATGTAGAATACCAGATATTTATTTGTTTTGCAGCTTCTAGTACTCTTAATCTTGTCATCATGCGTACCATTAAATATCCGTACTATAATAGTTTGGTTCATACACCAGTGCGGTAGTATCACTACAAGCTGCATGCTCATGTTGATCGGTCTAGAAAATAACCTCAAGGCCATCGATCTGTACAAGTCGTGAGTATTATGACGTCCAGAGCCAGCAGCTCCGTGCGTTACATACACCCATATTTACCCAACAGCTGATGTCCTGTTGATGGGCTTCGTGTATGACACCCACGTGTGTCTAGAAGGCCGCAATCGTCGCTATCGGCGCCATGACCGGAGCCTGAAGCTCTGCGCCATCGTATCACCTTGGCCAGCGTCGTGTGCTTGCCGGTGGCATCAGCAGAATACGCATGCAAGTGCATTAGCACGGGCATGCGATCGAGCACGCCTGCTAGATTCAGAAAATTTTCTTGACCAAGTTCTGTAGCGCCGGTAGGAAAACTACGTCTCTCGACCAAGATTTTTTGCCTCCCGTTGCAACGCACTGACATGTTTGCTAGTTTTCTTAAGAAGTAAGAAAAAATACACACAAAAAGTAAGGAAATGTAGAAATAAAAAATTTACTCCGTAGGTTTTTTTCCATACAGTATCTTGATCAAAAAATATCACAGAAACATTTTTTTTGAGAATCACACAGAAACATCTAAAAATATACTCCCTCCGTTCTAAATTAATTGGTTTATTCAAATACAGATGTATCTATACTTGTTTAGTGTCTAGATACATTTGTTACTAGACAAATGCATGTCAAGTAATTTGGAACGGAGGAAGTAGAAATATAAAACGGCTGTTCCGGGCCAGCCTTAAGTCCTCACTTCGACGATCGGCCTTAGCCTGTGGGGCGGTTCAGCGGCAAACCCTATTCATCGACCAGGTCGATGATAAGGTGCCGTCGCACACCCCCAAATCGGCCGGCCCAACATGCGGAGCGCACCTGCTCGCCCCTCTGTTGCTTATGGGCCAGCCCAGTAGTGCACATGCTTATTTTTTCGTTTATTTTGGCTGTTTCTTTTTTCTTTCTTATTTTTCCTGTTTCTTTTTCGTTTTTCTTTTTTTGGCAGCTTCTTTTACCTTTCTGTTTTATTTTTAGATATTATTTAAAATTTATTATTTTGAAAATATTTTTAAATATAAAAAATGTTAAGATTTAAAATTGTTCATATTTAAAAAATGTTTAGATTTGAAAATTGTTCATCTCTAAAATTTGTTCATATTTTAAAATCATTCAAAAATAGTTTTCGTTAATAGAGTTTTTGTTTACTTTTTAAATATTGTTCAAAAAATAATTTTCGTTCATAGACTTTTTTCTGTTCACTTTTTAAAATCGTTCAAAAATAAATTCGTTTACCGACCTTTTCTGTTCACCTTTAAAATTGTTCAAAAATAGTTTCGTTCCACGACATTTTCTGTTCATTTATAAAAATTGTTCAAAAATAAACTTCGTTCATAGACTTTTTTCTGTTCACTTTTTAAAATCGTTCAAAAATAAATTCGTTCACCCACCTTTTCTGTTCACTTTTGAAATGTTCAAAAATAGATTCGTTTAACGTCATTTTCTGTTCATTTATAAAAATTGTTCAAAAATAATTTTCGTTCATAGACTTTTTTCTGATCACTTTTTAAAATCGTTCAAATATAAATTCGTTCACCGACCTTTTCTATTCACTTTTAAAATCGTTCAAAAATAGTTTCCATTCACCGCCATTTTCTGTTCATTTTTTAAAATCTTTCAAAATAATTTTCGTTCACCGCCACTTTCTGTTCACATTTTTTCTTTTTTAGATATTATTTTAAATTTTTTATTTTTGTAAAGACGGTCAAATTTATAAAAATGTTTAGATTTCAAAAATGTTCAGATTGTAAAATGTTCCAATTTGAAAATTGTTCATATTTAAAAAATTGTTCAAAAATAATTTTCGTTCATAAGATTTTTTGTTCACTTTTTAAAATTCGTTCAAAAATAATTTTCGTTCATAGACTTTTTTCTGTTCACTTTTAAAATCGTTCAAAAATCGATTTCGTTCACCGTCCTTTTCGGTTCATTTTCTAAATCGTTCAAAAATAGTTTCCGTTCACCTTTACTTTGTGCTCGTTTTTTAAAATCGTTCAAAATTAGTTTTCATTCGCCGGCCTTTTCTGTTCACTTTTAAAATCGTTAAAAAATAATTTCCGTTTATAGAATTCCGTTCAAAACCAAATTCCGTTCAACGACGTTTTCAAAATCGTTCAAACTCAGATCCCATTCAAACACACAATCTGTGCAACCGTTCTCCCATTTTCGTTCGAAACCAAATTCCGTTCAACGACGATTTTATTGTTCAAACTCTGATCTTGTTCAAACACACTTTTCGTGCAACCGTTCTCTTATTTTCCATTCAAAAACAATTTTTGTTCAATGATGTTTTTCAAAAATAGTTTAAAGTCGGATCCTTATCAAACACACAATCTGTGCAACCGTTCTCCCATTTCTATTCAAAACCAATTTCTGTTTAACGACGTTTTCAAAAATCGTTCAAACTCAGAGCCTGTTCAAACACACAATCCGTGCAACCGTTCTCCCATTTTCGTTCAAAACCAAATTCCGCTCAACGACGTTTTCAAAAATCGTTCAAACTCAGATCCCGTTCAAACACACATTCCGTGTTAAAAATAGTTTCGAACATCTCGTATATGATCGTCGAAACAAAAAAATTACAACATGAAAGTTGGGCGAAATGTGGATGTTAACTTACTAGTCAAATAATATTTGAAACGGTCAGCCGAGCGTGACGTATTCGATAAAAATTGGCTAAACAGGTTTCAAACATCTATTCAAAATTGAGAAGTTATAATCGACGAAACTCGAAACTGAGTATGGGAATAAAACCTACTCGTGGATCCATATAATTTTCGTGTACACAACTTTCAAAGTAGTTCGAGTGTTCATAATTTTCATGTAGCAGCGATGCTATTGTGCTAAAAGGCAATGAACATAGTCGTGGATAACATAGCGCGTTCATGGGCCAGGCCTACTATCGCTGGGTATGCGAACGCGTGTTATCGACGCATAGGTCGATAAGTAGGACGTCCCCGGTTCAGCCAGCCGCGCCTTTTCATCCCGTGTCATGTCAGGCCGAAAATCCGTGCCCCTGGACCGCACACGACGGCCCATATGGCTAACTCGATCCACTAGACCACTACCAGTTGCTTAAATTGATACAGTGAAAGAACAGCTAGAACTGACGAGAGTCATCGAATAAACACATACTGTAGCTTACAATTTGCAAGCTCATATACAAAGCACCGATATCTACAGACGAGATGCATCCAAGCCATCTAGTGCCAACAAAATTCACCAAACGAGCACCGCGGCCGCGAGGGCGGCGGCGGCGCCGGAGACCCTCCACATGCCGCGAGCACGTGGTTCGTGCGCCGCGCTGCGTTCGTGCGACCCAGACGTACCCCCGCCGCCGCTCCTCCCTACGCCGCCCCTTCCGCCTCCGCCCCTCCCCCCGCCGCCCCCTCCGCCGCGGCAGCAGGCGCCCTGGAAGTGCGTGGCCACGCAGAGCAGCACCAGCACCAGCGCGCAGGGCAGCAGCCTAGCGTTGCCTCTCATAGCCGTCTCTTCTCCAGCAGACTTCACGAGACGTCGTTGTATGCGAGGATGGACAATCTCTTCTTCTCTTCCCTCCCAGTGCGCTGCGGTGGTTTATATGGACGGTGGGTGAATGGAGAGGGAGGGGAAGGATACGAGAAACTGTGGCCAATTTTCGCCGGCAATTTGGGTGGTCTTCTTTTCTTTCAAAAAAAAAATGTTTTGGGTGGTCTTGTCTTCCCGACTCTCTGCTAGACGTGTTCATCGACGCCTATAGCCGCGTAGCTTCAGTTTGGGTGCTTGGAACTGGCTGAAAGACGCGTTTGCGTAGGTGCGTTCAACCATTGACATCTGTTGCTTGCCAAGAAAAAATCAGACATTAGTTCAAGAAGAACACGGCACAGGCCTTTCCTGGTACTGATGCGTAGACTCAAATCCTAAAGCGACTTCCATTAAAAATCGTCTAACTGGACAAAAGTTCAACGGATGTCATCAATTCGGTCGATAAATTAAACAGGAAAAACGACTTGCATATGCACTTGCCACGACGCGTCAGATTTCGAATAAAATGATCGATAAAAAGAATGCAAACGCGTGGAAGTATGGTTTGAAACTGAATAACTATGGGATTACTGCAACTACTCCGTCTTGGCGCACATTAGCCAGGTACACGATCAGCGCCACGCGAGCGCTGCAGCCGCAACGCCAGCGGCCGCACCGGACGCAATCCAGACGCCGGGGCCATGCGGTTCACCAGCGGCGTTCTTTCGTCGCGATCCTGTCCCGTAGTTTCCTTGCGACGCCGCGGCGCCGCAGTGCTGCCGCCCACGACGGTGGTACTCACACCCGTAGCCGGACGGCCAGAGCCGCCACTTGTCCCGCCGCTTCTCGTCCCTCCGCGGACCGCGCCGCCTCTACCTGTCCGGCCGCTTCCCGACCCTCCGGCGCCCCTCCCACCGCCGCCGCCTCCTCCTCCCCTCCCACCGCCTCCTCCTCCGCCACCACCGGCGCTGCAGGCGCCCTGGAAGTGCGCGGCCACGCAGAGCAGCATCAGCAGAAGCGGCCCTAGCAGCTTCGCCGTGCCTCTCATGGTCGTCCCCGCCTGAGTCGCCGCTCAGATGATAATCTCTCTCTGGTTGTTGCGCGATTTGTGAAGGATCAGGTCAGCGCGCTGCAACGGCTTCGGGTGTCCGGCACGTTGGGCCAGCTGCTTGTTCAGTTCGTGGTAGGCTGTTGCAGTTATGTCGGTGCCGAGGAGTCTAATTGTTCAGTATGATCTATGCCAGCTGGAAGATCGGCGCGTGCAACACATCCAGGCGCTCGTCAGGCTTTATCTTCTCTTCCTTGTACTCCCTTCGTTTTTATTTACTTTGGGTTTTGAGCTTAGTTAAAGTCAAATTTTATTAGCTTTGATCAAATATTTATCAAAAATATCAACATATGCAATATAAAATTTATAGTATTGAAATTATCATAAAGTATATTTTCATATTATAAACATTTGTATTATGGATGTTGATATTTATAAATATATTGTTGGTCAAACTTGGTAAAGTTTGACTTTGACTAAATCCAAAACGTAATGTACATAAAAACGAAGGGAGTATCTTTTTTATCTCGTCCAATGACAAATAGTCTGAACTTTCATATGGACACATACAAAGTAATTTTCGTTTTCTTTTGCGAGGATGGAAGCATTTTTTTGTTGAACTACTTCTAATTCTTCATGACCTAATGTTTGGCTTGCAATGCAACAGAAGGCTGAAGCCCTATTTGGATTGGATTGAGTGTTCAAATTTTTTGTGTTTCATGGTATTATGTTCAGATTTGAGCTAAACACCATAGTTCATAAGAGTTGATTTATAGACAGGGGTTATTGTAATTCACAATTTGAATGATATCGAAGTTGGAATTAGTCTAGACACCAGAAGTCAAGAACCATGGTGAAGGCAATAAAGCTCTTTATTTATCCCAAAAAAAACTCTCCTCTGTGTACTTCCATAAACTAGAAACGGGTGTTCAGAGCAAGGTTTTGGTTACCAGTAGAAAAAAATTCCCGAGGGTGGTCGGGATTTTCCGATCCCGACCAGCTACCGGACGAATTTGAAATCCAAAATTAAAAAATTCAATTTTTTGGTTCCCACTTTAGCCATTTACCGAAATTTTTCGTTAAAATTCGAAAAATTCAGGATTTTTGGCCCGGTATGACCATTTCCCGAGGGTGCTTGGGATATCTGGTTATCGACCGGTAACCAAAACCATTGTTCAGAGGAACTCTGGGGAATAAAAAGAACTTGCACACCAGTTGGCATGTGACCATTACATTTTGAAAAATGAATTTCGAGTAAGTTCTTGTGGGGGCGGGACAATGATTGGGGAGACTGACTTTCCTACCTTCTGCATTATTCTCCACTAGATACATTCCCCATATGATCTTCGGTAGGTTTGGCTCTAGTTGGCAGAAATGTATTGCAGTTGCCTGCAAGCTAGCCAGGTTTGTTCGATCACACATGAAGTTAGACACGTATGTGTGGTTAATGAGACGGAAGGCTCGAGAAGAGCCCGGCTTTGAATTAACGAAGCCAACAACCGGCTAAGGTTACAACATACAACAACACCACACACGCACACCACACACTCACACCTCACAACAACAGAGAAAACAAACATGGAGTAAAACCAAGCAAAACTAAACGAAGCACATGCTTGATCCGAAGGCGGCACCATGTCTTCGGTTGCACGGAGATGACGTCGGAGATGTCCACACCAACGAAACCTCCACCGCACCATCATCGCCACCGTCACGGCATGCCATTGGGGAAGGGGCAATCCAAAGGCGAGGGCTTGCAGCAACGCCTCCAAGAAGGTGGACGGCGCTCAAAACGTCGTCGTTGCCAGAAGATACAAGTCTTGCAGAGCTTTCGCCCAAGCCCCATGCTACCAAGGGAAGTCTTCATCGAACGGACACGCCAGGGAAAGCAAAGTGGGTCGGAGAGGCGGAGTCCGGCCGTTTAGAAAGAGGAGTTGTCTTCACAGCGATGCCTTCAACAAGGGAAACGACACCGAAGGTGTTGTCATCGCCAGCAATGGTCGCAACCATTTCACGGTTTTCACCGAGACCCTCCAAAACCAAACGACGGCCGCCGCCAAGAGGATGCGAAGAGGACAAAAAACAGACGCAACCACCGGCCTCTGAACCTCGGAACACGGTGCACTAGACCCAACTAAGAGCACTGGAAAGAGCACGACGGAACGAAACCCAGCCCACGGGAATGTCTGTTCGGCCCGGTCCGCCCCAGCCCAGATCGGAATCTGGAGCCTCATGGTAATCACCATGGATACCGGGGCAACTCCGGCGGATCTTACCGGGCATCTCCGGCAAGACCGCGCAGGACAGACCTCGGAGAGGCACGCCCATGCATCCACTGCACCCGAGCAGGGACGGAAAAAAGGGGCGGCCCAGCCCGGCCCAGATCCGGCCCAACGGGCTCTGGATCTGGCAGCGACACGGCGGCACCCAACAGGGCACCACCGGCAGGCACGGCCGACCGCCGGAGAGGCGGTGCACAGGCCAGACTGCCAGAGAGCGGCGCGGCCGGCCAGCCGCCATAGAGGCGGCGCACGCCCACGGACGGCCGCCCGTCAGATCTACAAGATCTGGAAGTCCCCGACACGGCGAGAGCTTCACGGGCGGCGCGTCGCGGCGGACCTGCGGAAGTCGAGGTGACGACGGCGCCGTGCTCAACGAGGAGAGGCGGGAGGATACCATGGCGCACCATGGTGAGGACACACACACGCACACAACGCCACACCCACGCACGCGAGGGAGCTCCCCGCCGCCACCTTTGGCCGCAGCGCCGGCGGCGTCCTCATGCGACGGCGGGGGGAGCGGGGGAGGGAGGGAGAGCTCGGTGTGACTAGGGTTTCGGCCGCCGCCCGTGTCGCCCTCGCGAGAGCGACGCGGGGGCCTGTCCCGAATGTTCCTACTCTTGCTGATAGAATTCTTGGTATGTGTGGTTAATAGAATGCCAGATTCAAACTCTAATATGGTAGAGGCTAAATTCTCTCCTTTGAGTCATTTCGATGGATGCACAAGTTGCAAGACAATAAACTCAATCTATATATATCTAAAAAATAAATCTCCATTGTAAGCTTCTAAACTAGGGAAGGCTTCCAAATGAAGGCACTCAAAGCCCATCCCAGTGAACGCGCACTAAATCCTGACGGTCCCATCAGTCTAGTAATATGGATCACCTTTTTTACTTTATATTATTTTCTGATATGAAACAAAGAATATAGGTAAAAAAATACAGAGGGAATACATAAATATGGTGGATCGACAAGAAGATCTATGCCCATGATTTAGTAGGCCACTTGATTAACACTTACGTCCTCTCTCTCTCTCATATCTTCCGAAAACCCAATGCCATGCCAATTTTTTTCTTAAGCACCTACTTAATGAGAGAGTAAACTTAATGGAGGAATGAGCGTGGAGAGATGTTCAAACTATTAATTTTGAAATTTGGATCACGGAACTTTATATATTCGTACAATTTATCTAAATATCCAACCATATTTATTTCCTCTTATATCTCTCCTACGTATGTGTTCACATGAACTATGATTCAACTTCAATTTCCACATAAATTTGAATCAGTTTTTTTTTACAGTGTTGAATCAGTTTTGTTACGCATCAACGTAACACAATGCACCAACATTTCAAATGCATAATTGTCAAATTTCCAACTTCACACAACATATGATACATAGCATCCCTTAAATTTCAGATGCATGGTGGTATCACACGAGCGAGAGGGTGAAATGTCCTTGGCACTAAAAATTTCACTAATAGAGGGCATTGTATTTCATCCGCCTTCCTCTAAATATAGTAAAGACTGGAGGAATGTTCGAGAGTGTGCTTTTAAATTTTAGGGATAGAAGGAGCTTTATGAAATCTCCTAGAGGGGAGTTTTCGTTATCTTGATAGCTTTTTATAGGGTAAGGAGTATATCTTTTAGATTGTTGTAAATTCTTGTAGTTTTTTTTTCGATAAAGAAATTCTTGTAGTTGTATCAATGGAATATTGAGCAAAAAAAAAGGGTCGCGACATAAGCAAGGAACCGTGATTTTGACGACCAACTTTGCTACGTTCTCGTTGTTAGATTCATTGTTAAGCATCTTTGGCAGGTTGGCCTATTTTGGCACCAAAGTTTTTTTAAAACTGAAGTATTCTAATACCACAGTGTTTAAGTGCATGGCACAGTAATACTTCAGTTTCAGAAAAACAGGTCCAAGGTTGTTTTTACAGTACTTCAGATATAGGACATTTTGAGAGATACTAATGTATTAATAATACAATATTTAGTCACATCCAAACAAATCAAAGTATTTGAAACTGTGGTATTCTGAGAAACAGTAGTATTACTGAAATACTTCAAAAATACTTCGATACCAAACTAGGCCTAGTTTGTAGAATGCTCATACATGGTTATGCATGCTCTTCCGGACTGTCGAGTGTTCAAGCTAACTGGACTGCACTGCATGTAGGAGTAAAAGGTTTTGAGTACTCTTGTACACAGTGGCAAACAGAAGTGCCTCCATCTCATCTTTTTGTTCCGTACCACAGCCAAACAGAAAACATCTTTCGAAAGTACTCCCTCCGTTCCAAATTAATTGACATGCATTTGTCCAGTAACGAATGTATCTAGACACTATACAAGTATAGGTACATCCGTATTTAGACAAAGGCAAGTCAATTAATTTGGAACGGAGGGAGTAGTAAGGATTATTTGATTAATACTAACTTCAAAACAAATGCACGTACGGGATTTCGTTCTGAAGCTATATATGCAGGAATACATATACTCACAAAGTCACAAGTACGCATGCACATCCAGCGATGAGCGATCTACTGCTACAAATCAATCATCAAATTAGCATGGATTACATCCAGCGATCCACTACTGCTATATCGCTATGATTCAGCACTCTTCTCCCGAGATATCTGCTACTGTATGTTGCTAGTAAAAGACTCGTGTAACAAGATTTACGATAAGCTCAGAGCCACCGGACGAGCGCCGGGGCCAGGAAGGCGCGGCTGTAGCACGGGAAACCCTCCAGCCGCCGCGGCCACGAGGTTCAGCCGCGGCGCTGCGTCCGCGCGACCCCGGCATAAGCCCAGCACCGCCGCCCCTCCGGCCACCGCCGCCACCTTCAGCTCCACCTCTCCCGCCGCCTCCACCTGTGCCGTGGCCGCCACCGCCGCCTGCACCTCCGCCGTGGCCGCCGCCTCCGCCGTGGCCGCCACGGCATCACGCCCCCTGGAGGCGGGCCGACACGCAGAGCAGCACCAGCAGAAGCGCGCAGAGAAGCCTCGCCTTGCCTCTCATGGCTGTCTTCTGTTTCTGGCTACACGCGCGGACCGCGGACGTCGACGTTGCAAGGGGATGGGCACTCCCTCCTCTCGCTCGTCGTCTTCGGTCTCTGCGCTTCTCCGGTGCGGTGGCTACGCGCTTTATATGAACGGAGGCGAGGACGGGGAAGGAGGCGGCCGGGAAACTGTGGCCTCTCTTTTTTCGTAGATTAGGGCTAAAAGCGTGTCTGTGGCTTCGTGCTAGGTACTATGAAGGTGCTTCCTGTTAATTGGGGCTGGACGTGTCGATCGACGCGTGCAGCGATTGGCATGGCTGAGTACGTACAGCAAGTACGAATAAATACTGATGGGATCTTCAGTCGGCACCCTGCGTATCCATAAGCAATTTGCTACTCCCTTCGCTCCAAATTATAAGATGTTTTAAATATTTCAATATGGACCAAATATAGACTCATATGGGTGAATCTACACACTAAAATATGTATACATATATCCGAATCAAAAAAAGATAAAACATCTTATATTTTGGAACGGAGGTAGTAGACTAGTAGTACACGTTTGTCATTTTTCCTCTGAGATCGCCAAGAAGAGAAAAAGCGATCAAGGGCGGTGCGTTCTGGCGCCTACCTCCCGGCTCGACATCATGGTCATTGGTTTAGGGGGTTGCCGGAACTCACACGTGCAGACTTGTGTAGCTATAGGGTTAGAATATGTATAGCTTAGTTTTTTCGGATGTTCGACGCCTTGGTTATGTAAAAGGTGACGGCGGTGATAAATAAAAGTGATCCAGATCCTACTTCATTGTGGTGTTCTATTGGTCGGAGATGGATATGGATGGTATTATGTTCAAGCAGGGATATCGTGGGGCGATGACATCCTTGTGGTGGACCTGTGTCCTCGGTCGCACCGTTGCGACGACGCCACACGCATCGCCCAGAAATCCAAACTTCTCTCTCCTTTCACACCTTAGGGGAGATTATGTGAGGTACATAATTGTTGTGTTTTTTAGCAATAAGTCTAATTCTAGAACATGAAACTTCCGTTCTTTCGAACTAGAAGTCTAATTTGCGAACCATCTGAACATCTAGGTTCCTAGTGAAGAGAGTTTAAAACAAGACCGATATTGAATATATTTTTGAAAATTGGCCTTTGAAACTTGTTGAAAAAACTTTGAAAAAAGTACGAAACCCAATAAAATATATTTTGAAACAGTATAATCAATTTTGTTGCATATTTAATATTACCCACAAAAAAAGAAAATTATAATCATAGTAAAACAGTCTAACATACTAACTAATTAGTCTTGTTGTATATTTAATATTATCCAAAAGGAAAATCTCCTGTTCAGCATGATGACCAATTGACGAACCCTGATCGGTGCCTGGGTAGTGCATGGATAGCTCCACAGGAAGGTGAGCTGAAAGTAAATGTTGACGCTGGGTGGGATGCACTTTCGAAGCGTGCTGGTGTTGGTGCCTTAGTCCGAATGCATAACGGACAGGTTGTTGTGGCGGAGTGGAAGCCTATCCATGGGTGCATGAGTGCGGAGGAAGCTGAGATTCATGCAGGGCTTTTGGGTCTCCAACTCCTCATCTCAAATTGCCAAGGACCAGCAATCCTCGAGTCTGACTGTCTACGGTTTGTTACTGCAATACAGGAGTCGGCTCTGGACAGATCGGCATACTGGACCCTATATAGTGAAGTCAGAGAATTACTAAAGGTGTATACCCAATTTTCAGTTTGTAAGATTGATCGTGGAAACAATAGACCTGCTCATGCTCTAGCTCAATTAGGAAAAGCAGGTGCTAGTGGTATTTCTTGGGGGTCACCACCGAGCTGCGTCTCGGCTTTGGTTGATCATGATTGTATGAATATCCTGTATTAACTGTTTAAAGGCGGCAAGTTTCAGACGCACTCTTTCCCTAACCAGGGTACCAAAAGGGACTGTCAGGGTTTTAATGAGGCGGCTTGCTGACCTAATATATGTGGTGGTAATTTTCAAAAAAAAAAAATTACGTCGTGTGTTAATGAACTTCAATAATTTCGTATGTATTTAGGTTTGATAGATTTTATCTAGTTCCATCATGATTTTCCAAGGTCTAGCAAGGACAATTTGTTCCATTGTGCTTCAAATTTGACTCATAAGATTTAGAAAATATTTGCATTTTTCTTAGAGTTCAAAGCATGAAATATATTCGTGAAAAACAAGATAAACAACATCCAGTTTTGAGATTCAAATCCCAAGAGATACACATAATGGTTGCACTAAAACCATAATGATCACAACTCGGAGACACTATGCGCATCGTTGTGTGAAAATGTACTGCAAAAATTTCAAAATAGTTTGTCTCATATTTTTCGTAATAATTTCAAAATAGTTTCATATGTACCCTAGATTGTATAATTCTCTCTCTTTGAAAGGAAGGCAAAAGCTTTGCCTTTTATATTAATATAGAAGGAGCAAACACGACACGGCCGAGGCCAAAGTAAAAACTAGAAAGATTTGCCTTTTATAATTATCTCTCTTTTCACAAAGCTTATATTATTCCACAAAATAGACGGTGAGCACCAAATAAGTATTAGAGCTGGAAAGAAGAGTTTTTTTTTTGCATTATTCATTCAGCAGAGGAGCTGGTATTAAAAGAGCCAACAGATAACCAAATACTCCCGTGGTGCAGAGCAGATGAGTACTACAATGAAGGAAACAATAGATTTTATTCATTATTCAGTCGGCAGAGAAGCTGTGGTAATTACAAGAGGTGACAAACAAAAAAGTATAATTTCAGTTCTTATTTAAAAAAACTGCCGGAGATAGGTACAGAAATTAAGTATGCACGACCTAATAATTCAGGCCAAGATACTCCGCTGTGACAGGTTTGAAGATGCACTGGTCATCGGACTCGAGCGCCGACGCGAGCTGCGGCCACACGTTGGCATTGACAAGCCACGACCCGTCGCCTGCAGGCCGCACACCGACCGCCAGGGATCCGGAGGCGATCCTCCTTTGTGCCATATGGGCATGGCGAGCGTCGCCTGGCCAAACCCGAAGTCCGTGTCGAGAGGGAAGGAGGCGAACACCGTCTGGGTCACCGTCGGCGAGCCGAACCCAAGGGCGGCCGTTTCCATAAGCTTTTCCTTCTCGTGCACCGTCACAAAGTCCACCAGCTCCTGGATGTTCTCGTCGTAGTCCACCGACGAGATGGCGTCCCGCACCATGGCCGCCACGTCCGCCAGCGGCTTCAGCTGGATCTCCTTCGCGGCGGCCTCCAGTACGACGAACGTCGTGGCGTTGCCCAAGTAGTTGCGCATCGCCGGGACAAGCTTGGGGGACGTGATCCTACGCCGCGCGTCCACCCACCACAGCATGCGGCAACGCTTCTCCGGCATTCTCGACGCGGCCACGACGGAGGCGAGCACCTTCCACAGGTAAGCGGACACCGCCTGGACGCGCGAGGAGCGCTTATCTTTATCTTTGCTCGCGTTGTCCCGCAGCCTGTCGATGTCGCTCGCCTCGACGTAGTAAAGGCGCTCGACGAAGCTGTCGGCAGCGGTCAGCGCGTTGACGAGGCGGTCGGAGTCGTACGTCGCCAGCGTCGCGCCGAGTGTGGCGCCGTACGAGGGCGGGTCACGGGCGCGGAACACCGAGTCACCGAGCGGTCGTGGTTGGGGACCGCGACGATCGTCCCCGTCCGCGCGATTTCCGACCACGTCCGGACCATCATGGTGATGGAGTGGCCGTCGTTGACGAGGTTGTTGTTGCCCCACACGACGGAGAAGCCGCCGCAGGCGAACGATAGCAGCTGGACCGAGAGCGTCACCTCCTCCATGAGTCCGGGTACGGCAGCATCATCTTCTTCAGAGAAGACTCGGTCTTGCCATAGTCCAGGCTGCCCAGGGAGACGTCGACCTCGCCGAGACGATGAGCTCCGCGCCTTGGTTGAGGCAGTGAAGCTCGGGGAGCCCGGACGCCGGGTCGGTCACGATGCGCCCGGTGAGAGGGTAGAAGCTGTTGAGCAAGGACGGCAGGAATGCCTCGAAGACCGCGACGATGGCGCCGTCCTTGGCCTTGGGGTAGAGGCACACTATGGAGGCTTGCACGCTGCTGGCGAGAAGGTCGAGGTTGGAGAGAGCGGCCACGTGGGGCTCGATGGAAGGATCCGGCGCCTTGACGAGGCGGTGACTCAAGACGCGGATGGGCAGGTTGTTGCCCGAGTCGGAAGAAAAAGGCGCGGGCGCCATCGATCGGTGATCGCGCTGAGAATGGTGCCGGTGGTAATGCGGATTGTGCTGGCTATTTTTTTTAAAATATTACATTTAAAAAAAAAATCGATAAATAATATGCATTTTGAGATATTTCCACAAATAACACAGCCTCGGCCGCACCGCAGCTGATAGGACCCCATTTTTCTTGGGGACCGCACCGCAGCCACAAATCGATAGGCTCGTTGGGTGACGGTGAGCGACCTGCTCAGCTACGGCGTGGACGATAAGCCTGCTCGGCTACGGCGTGGACGATAGGTCCTGCTCGGCCACGCTGCGACCGATAGTTGCATGTACGCACGGCCCAGCAAGCAGCGAGGGCACACGGACGGCTCACGCCCGGCCGGCTGACGGACGCGGGGCGCGGGGCGTGGGGCGAGGCAGGCTGGGAGGCGATAAGAATCTGGAGGTTTGACGATTTTCGCTTGAGCTCGGGTCACGGCCATGGCGGACGAAATCCAGCCAGCTGAGCTAGGTGTTGCGGCTATGGTGGCCGATGCAGGCATGCAGCCGAACAAGTAGATGAACTGTTCTTGGGGGTTTGATTCGCTTGATGCCTAGATGAGCGATTTTAGCATCTATTTTTGTTCTTCCTATTTTTCTCGTGCTTCAATCGATGAACGAACGAGTAAGATGAGTACAGAAAAGATGGGGAAAGTATGAGAGAGAGGAGAAATGGGTCCCACGTTCTACTGCCTAGTGCCTCTGTTGGACGAAAATTATACAATACGGTGGCTTCAGCGCCACGAGCGGCATGTAAGGCTGCGCGTTCGGTTAATATGGTTATTTCGGTTCGGTTTATATGCTTATACGGTAAATATGGTTTTGATACTTCGGTAAATACTGTTTTTTATAAAAATATGGTTAGGTTTCTGAAAGAACATATTTTATGTCCCCTATGTTTTGTGTGTTATGCAACAACACTAGGAATTATTTAATATGATGTTAAGTGGTGCAGGAATGAAATGATACAATTACACTTTGCATCGAAACACTTGACAAGAAAAAGAAGCTTGCATTTGCCTGTCCAGTCCGGAGTCTCCGGTCTCTGTGGCCGGAGTCTCCGGCCAAGTCATTTTCTGGAGCAAAAGCTCCACTGGGCGGCAGCTGCGGGATGTGGTGCGGAATTACCCCGGAGTAACACCGGAGTTTCCGCACCGTCCGGAGTTTCCGGTCCCGCGGTCCGGAGACTCCGCCCCCGACCAGTGGTTTGAATCGAAGACTTTCCCTGGACGGCGCGTGCGGTATAGGGTCCGGAGTTGCCCCGGAGTAGGCCCGGAGATTCCGGTCTGTCCGGAGTTTCCGGCCTCCCAGTCCGGAGTTTCCGGCCTGCAGAGAAGAAGAGCATCGCGACGGCTGCTGCGGTATCTGGTCCGGAGTGGGGCCGGAGTTTCCGGCCCAGGCCGGAGTTTCCGGTCTCCAGGTCCGGAGACTCCGGACTTAGTGGACAGAAAAACGGCTAGTTTTCTGGAGGGGTATAAATACCCCTCCACCTACCTCCAGCTCTACAGCTCGCCCAGATCTGAAGTACACCATTGTTGCAAGCTCAAGAATCACTAGATCTCCCAATCCCTCCACCCAAACTCGTTGATCTTTGGAGGATTGAAGGAGAAGGCCCGGATCTACTACTTCACCAAAGCGTTCTTCATTTCCCCTTCATTCACTTGAGGGATTCGAGCCTAGGGTTTCCACTAGGAAAACCTAGGCATCTTGTTGTTCTCACTTGCTTGTTACTTTTGTGTAGCAGGTGTTGTGGTGATTGAGAGCCCCCAATCCTTTTGTGGGTTGAGCCTCAAGTTGTTGTAAGGGCTCCGGATTCCGCCTTGAAGGATTCCGATAAAGAAAGGTGGACCGAGCTTTTGTGCGAGGTTCATCGGAGAATAGGGTGAGGCCATTTGTGGCGTCTTGAGTTTGAAACTCACACCCCTCCAACGAGACGTACTCCCCTAAAAAGGAGGAACTCGGGAATACATCCTTGTCTCCGCGTGCTTTCATATCGGTTATTCCTTTCTAGTTATTTACTACTTGTATCTTATCTTGTTTAGACTTAACTTGTCATATAGGTAAATTACCATAGTTGCATATCTAGAGAATTTACCTTTTAGTCAAGCCTTAATCGAAAAAGAGTTAAAAATTGGAGTAGCACCTATTCACCCCCCCCCCCCCCCCCCTCTAGGTGGCCATACGATCCTTTCAGTTTCGGTAATAACCATTCAACTTCGGTTCGGTTTCGGTAATAACCAAATTAACCAAATTTGACGTGAATTTTAGAAAACACATAAATGTTATGACAATATATTTCAGCTTTATATTTTGTATGACCAAACTAAATGTGTTACAAAAACGATAGACATGAAAACAATGAAATTTCCACCAAGGTTAAATAAAAAGGTGCAAAACTGAGACTTGATCTCGTGACTACAGGAGCAAAACAGTACCCTGGACGCAATAACCAGTAGGTCAGATCACCTTTGATACTAAAAAGCACAGAAGGTTGTTTATAATGAATTACGTAATGTTGGGCTGGGCTTTTGATGTGTTTTTTCTGTTGGGCTGGGCTGTTCGGTTAAACCACTGGTTTTTCGGTTATAAACCGAATTAACCGGAGGTCATATGGTTATCATTTTTGCTAACCGTAACCTTAACCACTAACCGTAAAAACCGGAATTTCGGTCACGGTTAGGTTTTTTCGGTTTTCGGTTACGGTTCGGTTATGTGCAGCCGGAGCGGCATGCATGGATGCAGTCAGCCACACCGTGGCCGACGGGCTCGTCGTTCGTCAATGTGATCTAGTCTAAGTACCTATCGGCTACACCGTACACGATAAGTGCTGGTCGGCTATGCTGTGGCCGATAGGCCCTGCTCGGCGCCGTGGACGAGGATGTATTATTTTTGAAATTTTGTCAAAATGCGTATTATTTATCGATTTTTTAAAATAAATATATTATTTTAAAAAAATTAGCATTGTGTTGTGGGCTTTATTGTTTGGGCTTAAATTGTTGCGAACAAGAACTGCAGCGGTGCGGTGCGGGCTTACCGAAAATGAGTTGGGCGGCGCCGGTGCGGTTTGGCCTGAAAAACAAGTATAGAAACGGGCTGAGCCGATTCGGTAAATGCTTACTTGTTTGCAGAGGCACTTGAGTAGGATCAGCTAGCTAGGAGCCGATCGAGCAGTGAGTTCATCTCGTCGCCGGCCTAACTATCTAAAAAGTACACAGCTTCGATCGTGTCTACGTCCACGTGCACCGCGTGCTTTATATCATATTGAGCAGCAAAGATACAGTTTACAACAACAAGATCAACATGTACGTGTTCAGTTACGTACACATCTTAATAGCAACATTTATCTACAGCATGGTTCATGCAGGCAAAAACAGAAAGGAGGGGAAGAAAAACTTACTGTACAAGAAGCTATCGGTTTATATTGGTTTGTCATTTTGGGAGTGGCCCTTAGTGCTGCCGATGTCCAGTCTCAAAACTTGTATGTATGTATGTATGTATGTATGTATGTATGTATGTATGTATGTATGTATGTATGTATGTATGTATGTGGTAGTATACCTTCCCTGGATGGTAGATATCATAGCAATATGCGGCGAAGTTAGAGACCTCTAGCTTTTATGCTTTCTTTTCTATTTTGCACATGGATGTTTGGTGGATGTTCGCGTGAAAAAGAAAACATTTATCTACTCCGGCCTGCTCGTCAAATAGGCCTTTGTCTGGCCGTATTAAGCAGCTCACGACCGTGCATGTAGATTAATTAGAGCAGAATTTGCAGTATGTAGCAACTGCCGGAGTGTCGGGTACATCGTCAGGTCGTCGGTGGTGGCGGAAGGAGAGAAACATGGGGTGGGACTTAGGGCTCAATCGGCCGGGTGTTTTGACGACAGCCGAATCGGTCCAAAGCAAAAGTAGTAAAAATGACATAAACGGACCATCACCATCAGCTCCTAGAAGAGAAAGGTAACACAGTGGCGGAGCCAGGAAGAAACTCTGTGTAGTCAATGCACAATTACGTAGTCATCAAATACACGTATTTGTATCAGTTTTTTTTGCATGATTATGCTTGTATTACGAAATATGTTCATGGGGTTAAAAAAAAATGTTCACCGATTTGGAAAAAAATGTGTTCAAAGATTATAATAATGTCCTCCAAGTTCAAAATATTTTTCACAATTTCGAAACATATTTTCTGAATTATTATGTTGATTTAAAATTTCAATAGTGAACTGGTATTTTTCTGAGGTTAAAAGAAAAGGTTTTCAAAATAATAAAAATAAAAATGATTTCACCTATTAATGGGCCACGAAGTGGTGTATAGGAGTTCCCCTGGCCCCTTAGGCGGTGGGGAATTCGTGTCGGGGCGATGTATAGGAGTTCCCCTGGCCCCTTAGGGCATGTACAGTGGTGTCCACTCAGCTATCTATAGCAGGTGCCACGTCTGAATTTTGGTGAGGTGGAAGAGAGAGAGAAAGGAGAGAGAAGAAGGGCGTCGGTAAATTAGCAGACGGTCGAGTTGCATAAATTTCGCTGGCTACAGACACCACTTCTCCCGTTGTATAGGTAGCGTCTGTTGGAACGTGCAGTTGTGCCTCGAAATCAATACGACAGTTCCATGCCACTTCAAAACAATACGGCAGTTACATGCATCAGGAGGTGTGTATAGTACTGTCTATATTTGAGGTGGATACGTGTTACAGACTAGTGCTGTCTAAACCAATGAACATGCCCTTAGGCGGTGGGGAATGCGTGCCAGAGAGGTGTATAGGAGTTCCCATGGCCCCTCGTAAAGGTCAGCAGAATAGCAGCGGTTGCATGAAGAAACAGGGATAAAACCTAGGATAACCCAGATCACTCGGACTAGCTAAACTCTCCAGAACAAACACAACCTAAGTGGTTTGACTAACGTTTTGGCACATACCAAAAGGTTCGAAGAAGGAAGGCGCAGTATATAACCAACCCACCCATAGCCGATGAGAGAAAAAAGTGCTTTTCTTTCCCTAAGAGTCCTCGAGTACACAGTCGGTGGCCCAGTGCAATCTCTGGAGATCCCGCCTCACAATTTGACAGTTGTCAACCATGATGCTGGTTAGAAGTGCCTTGTACTAGAAGACAACATTAGTCAGACAACATGGGAAGTTCAGGCAACCTTCATGTGCTGCCACAAAAGGTTCAGTACCACAGCGAAATTTTTCGACCTAACAAGATGACTAAACTTTTGAAAGAACACTATGGGCAAAACACAACCACTGCCAGATTGTGCATGTGCCCGCGTCCTTTGAAATTCCCGGATATCAGTTTTTCTTTTGAGGCGAGAACAGGATATCAGTTGGTTTGTGAGGTATATGGACGGACAAGCAAATTGTATTGAAAGGCCGCCTCTCATGGAGTCATGGGGCAGGCCCATCCACGTGAAGTAAGTGCAGCATGCTTGTACTCACAATGTGAATTCGCCCCACGACGCAAGTACAGAAATAAAATGTTTATTTGTAGCAAAATCTAGAAACTAATTAAACAATAGAGAAAGGTTAAAAGTTGGAAAAACCTGAAACTCCTACACAAACCTTGTAATATGGTTTAGTGTTCATAAAAATTAGAGGTGTCTTTTCCATCATATGTTTTTATACTTGCTTCACAAGGTACCATGTTTAGCCATTTAAGAAAATAAAAAATACTGTGAAATATGAGTGATTTGACTAATTTTACCCTTAATTTTACGTACGATCGTGATGAAATGGTCCCGAAATGAATTTAGATTTTGGTTCATCGTGATGAGATGCAAAACCTTTGTATTGGGAAATTCTTCATTTTACAGCTTCTCTGGTACATTTTCATCAAAATATCTAGACATGATTGTCACTCCTCTGTTCACCCACGCCGGTACATAGGGAGAACTTTTTTTTTTTGCGAAAATATAGGGAGAACTCTTTCCGTTGAAAATACCAAAGACATAGGACTACATGGTGTTAACTTAAGGTCGCAAGAATGTGTATCTATCATATAAAATTTTATCGAGCCAGATTTTCAATAATGCTACCCGCTCCGCACAAGAACTGGGTACAAATATAGGATGCAGCACATGGAGGCATCTAAATTTCCTGACATAAACAGCACAGTGACAGGAAGGCAAACTTTGATCTCCTGAGATTTACGTACAACACACGGGATTCTTGATTCTCGACAGCGTGATCGCACCAAACACCATCTTCGCGACCATAACCAAAATCAATCGATAAAGACAGAAATTGACAACCACGAGTACAGTTTTCCTGGTACCAGACAAGGACTGAAGACTCATCTTCTCCGATCGCGTGACACAACGAACCAGAAAACATCAGATGAACATGAAATTGGAAGTCTAGAACTACTAAACGCAAAATTCTGTCAAAGTAGCTCGAACTCGTCACTACTTACACATAAGCATCCAGCGATCTGCTACCAGCACTACCAGATCAACAAACTCACTCGTCAGCCCGGATTACATCCAGCGATCTCATCTACTGTACCACACTACCACTGCTAAACTGCTGCTACGAAATTCAGTAAAATCCAGTCGTGTGCCGCCTCCGGAAGTACGCCGCGCGCTCAGAGCCACCGAACGAGCGCCGCGGCCGCGAGGGTGGCGGCGGCGGCGGAGACCCTCCAGGCGATGCGTCCGAGCGGCTCGCCCGCGGCGCTGTGCCCGTGCGACCCCGAGCTGGCCCTGCCGGCAGCCGCGCCGGCGAGCGCGCCCGCCCCCGCCCCGTAGATGATCGGACGGGCTCCACCGCCGCCGCTCCTCCCACCACTCCTCCCGCCGCCTCCGTGGCCTCCACCGCCGTGCCCTCCGCGGCCGCACGCGGCCTGGAACTGCGCCGCCACGCAGAGCAGCACCAGACCCAGCGCGCAGAGCAGCCTCACCTCGCCCCTCATGGCCGCGCGTCTCCCTTCGCCTACGCTTTTCGGTGGTCGGTTCAGACGATCTCTACGACTCTACCGTCGTTGGCTCGTCCGTGGTTTGGCTTCGGCGACGCGGTGATTGCTCGAGTTTTATGAGCGGAGAGTGGGAGGGGAAAGCCGGCAAAGGAGTTGGTCGGGAACTTGCTTTGTTCCTTCGATCTGTTGCTTTTGGCAGGTGTTCTAGGCCCTAGGGGGCACCCAGTCGTGTCGATCCACTCACGCGACGAGTCGACGCGTACAGCTTGGCCTGGCTCAAGCTGGCTGGACCAGGCAGAGTTTTTTTTTTTTTTTTTTTTTGAGATTTCCTGGTCTTAGTACAGCAGTAGAATCTGAACCTACGCACAACGCACACCACACACACGCAACACCACACGCACGCCACCTAGACCTAACCAGACTATACTAAGCTTGAGCCTTCGCGAGCCTAGATCTTCCGGGAAACCCTGCGGTGGTGGGCACACCACACTACCACTGTTGAACCGCGTAGGAAATGGCTCCACTGGTGAGGAAAACGTCCCAAAATTCGCTCCACGGGAGTCGAACCGGAGACGCGCTGGAAGGAGCCACCGCTCCCCAGCCACTCGCGCTACGCGCGGTCCTCGGACCAGGCAGAGTTCGTGTACGCGTGTTCGATAGGAAATCGCCTTGCTGGTGCTGCGTGCTGATAGCACGCACAACCGAAACTGTAGAATTCGCAAGAAAAGCAACCAGTCTGCCTTCATTAAAGGGAGGTATATTTTAGAAAGCGTGGTCACTGCACATGAGGTGCTGCACTCGGTGCACAAAAAGGGTTAGTCCTCAAGCTAGACTATGAGAAAGCCTTTGACAAGGTAGATCTTGCTTTCCTGGAAAAGCTCCTTACTGCTAGAGGTTTCGGTCCCACGTGGATTCGTTTCATTATGAAATCGTCCACAAAGGATCAATTGGTGTTAAGATTAACCAAGTAGAAGGCTCTTACTTTAGAACTCGGAAAGGGCTCCGGCAGGGAGATCCGCTTTCCCCATTCTCTTCAACTTAGTAGTAGATGTACTCACTAGAATGCTTCAGAAGGCATCTGAGCAGAACCTCATACAAGGCTTGTGCCCAGATGCGCTGCCTGGGGGTGTCATGTGTCTGCAATACGCAGACGACACGATACTCTTCCTCCCTGCGAACTTAGAGAAAGCTTCTAACCTTAAACTAGTGCTCTCTTGCTTCGAGCAAGTCTCTGGAATGAAGATTAACTATTCCACAAGTGAAATGATTCCAATTGGCATGGAAGAAGGAGAGTCCCTTCCTTTTGCCGAAGCTTTAGGCTGCAAAGTTGGTAATTTCCCTATTAAATACCTCGGAATCCCTCTTCATTACGATAAATTGAGAAGAGAGGATATCCAACCTCTTGTTGACAAAATCCTGAAGAGGATGGCCGGCTGGAGAGGGAAACTCCTCTCCCATGCAGGCAGAATCCTCTTAATTAAGACCTGTTTAGCTAGCATCCCTGTTTACCTTCTTTCCTTTTTTAAGTTTCCCAATTGGGCCCTAGAACTAATAAATACCCAGATGGCTCATGCTTATGGAGTGATCTAGAGGGGAATAGGAAACTTCACCTGGCCAACTGGGGCTTAGTGTATGAAAAAAGAGTTTGGGGGCCTTGGAATCCCAAATCTCAAAGAAGTAAACCTCTGTCTGATTGGCGCTTGGCTTAAAAGTATATCCAAGACGATGGTAAAATTTGGAAAACCTTAATAGACCATAAGTACAAAACTAGTGATCCTAATATCTTTGCCTGCAACCCCTCCCACCCCTCTAGATTCTGGAAAGGGGTTATGGAGGTGCTTAAAGCAATCAAGTTTGGATTTAGGTGGATAGTTGGCAATGGTAAAAAGGTAAAAATCTAGGAAGACACTTGGTTTGGGAACTCTCCCCTGGCCGTTTCTTTCTGGGAAATCTATACCCTTTGCAATGAGCAAGAGGCAACTATCTCAGACGTTTGGGATGGGATACACCTCAAGCTCACATTTCGAAGAAATTTTAGTAGTAGATTAGAACAACAGTGGAATGATCTTGTCGCTATAGTAGGTAGTTTAGTGCTAACGGAGGAGATGGATTCCTTAGTTTGGCAATTAGAAAACAAAGGCACTTTTCCAGTAGCTCTCTCTATCATGTCATTAATTTCTGTGGGGTCTGTCCGGTTTACATCCCAGCGATATGGAAACTAAACATTCCCCCTAGAGTACATGTATTTCTTTGGTTACTTTCGCATAACAAAATTATGACAAAAGATAACCTCAGAAAGCGGCAAATCTTTCAGCCTGAGGAATGCCTCTTCTGTGCCGAGAAAGAATCTGTTCACCATCTCATGTTCGATTGTATAGTAGCTAAGAACACCTGGTCAATTGTCTCTGATGTTTTCGCAGTGAACATTGGTACCTCCTTTGAATCTGGTTCTGGGTTTCCAATTCGAAAAACTCTGCTTTAAACACCATTTGTGCTGCTGTCATGTGGAACATATGGAAATTCAGGAATGACATGATTTTTAACGGTGTCTCTTGGCTGAACATGAAACAGGTGTTGAGAAGGATTTTATCTTCGATACAGAGCTGGAAAATCATGATGAAGGAGAAAGATCTCGCCCAGGTGGAATCTTCTGTCAGGCTCTGACGAAGCTGCCGATAAGCCCTCTGCTCCTGGAGAGTGGCTGATCCCACGCACTGGCCCCCCAGCTGGGAACACGCTTGCTGATCCTTGGCGTCCTCTGTCGCCGAGCAGTCCTGGAGGAGCAGGCATCAAGAAGAATCTGGCTACTAGCCCTGCATCGCCTCTCGAAACTGGGTCCTGGTTCCCGAGTCCAGATCCGAAGCCCATGAAGAAGCTGAAGACATCTTCCTACCTGCCAGTCCTCAGCGACATGGATGAAGCCGCTGCTTAGCCGTGACTAGGAGCGCACCTGTCTTTCTTATATGTGATGTAATAAAGTTGCTGAAAACTCTTTAGATAGCAACCTGGGAATCCTGTTCGTGCAGAACCATAGCTGTAGTTTTATTTCCTGCTTTTATTTTCATGTTGGCTCTGAATTCATGTGGTTTCTATGTTAATGCAATGAAACCGGGGGCGAGGTCCCTTTTATTCTAAAAAAAATTCGCAAGAAAAAGAACCAAATCTTGCCTTCAAGTTGTTTAAGATTCAAATTAAACAGTTCCACTTACATTTCAAACACAAAACCTAGCTTACAATTGCTACGATTCACACCCAATTTTTTTAATTATTTATACAAAGGGAAGTGGCATGCATGCTACAATGTTTGTTTTAGTTTTCTACTATTGTCTTTTTTCGATGAACAATAGTGTTTACCTTCACGTGTAACATAGAGAAAGGCCACATCCATGGTAACTTATGTCAGTTTTAGTTTCCAATTATTATACTCTTTGTTGCTTGAACTTTTCGTGTGAGGGTGTAGGCCATAACAAATATAGACATGTTGATTTTTCTATAAAAACTTACTATTGTGTCAACTCAATAGACGGACCAAAAAAAATCAATGCTAACATTATGGTGTTAAATATCCATATTTCTTATCGAATTCACACCACCAGTTAATGTTGAGAAATATAATGGTAATGAACAATCGAGGTAACATATGTGTGATGATGTTTTTGCTTGCATTTTCTTGGTTTTTATCATTTGATTTTGTGAGTCCCGAAAATGATGACATACGTGTTGTGGACTTATACTCATTTTATTGATAGAAAGAAGTATCTAAAGAAAATTAAGCATGATTTTTTGTACTGACTTCTTGTCTTAGTGAGAAATAAGGAGAGAGAAAATAATTTTGTTGTGATGTGCTGAAACATCACACACGCATATATTGTCTTCAGTAGTACAGAACGACACATCGGATACCCCTCTATGGTAACGGCAGGAGATAGGCAAGGAAAAATCGCGATTTTAGCGTTGCGGACGAGGCCTGAAGAACTGGGCCGCGCTGGTCCGTCAACATTGGTTACGGAGGATTTTAGATCTCCGTTACCAAAAGTATTGGCAACGGTCATAAATTCACCTCCGTTTCCAATACGTATCTCTATGGCAACGATTGTTGAAGGATATCCGTTTGCGATGTGCTTTGGAAATTGCAGTTACAAACTGAAAGCGTGCCTGTTCAATGCGGCTTAATTCACGAGGGATTGAAACCGCCTGCTCGCCGCTAACAAAATGTGACTGGAACCGCGCGAAGCCAGGCCATTCTCGCATTCTCCCCTTCGTTCTCTCCCACGTTCTCTACCACACTAGCACAACCGCCATGGAGGAACCCTGGTGGCAGAACGAGGAAGTCCCGAGCGACGACGCGAGCGGTGAAGACCGCGGTGAAGTCCCATGGTGGGATCAAGACGGGCCGCCGGACTCGGACCCCGACGACTCTGACCCGCCGTCTTCACGCTCTGTACAAGACGACTCCGACGACTCGGACCCGCCGTCTTCACGCGAAGGAGAAGACCCTCCGACGAGGACGAGGCGCCGGAGGAAGAGGAGCCGGAGGACCCGCCGGAGCCGTATTCTAGCCAGGAAGAGGACGACTCCGATGAGGAGGAGGAACACGCATCGGAGGAGGCGCGGGAGGAGGAGGAGCACGCGCCTGAGGAGACGCCGGAGGAGGAGGAGCACGCGCCGGACAAGGATTTGCTGCTGCGGAGCACGCGCCGGACAAGGATTTGCGCTGAAGCACGAGCCCCAGGAGGAGGACAAGCACGCTCCGGAGGAGAAGGCAACCGGCAAGAAGAGACGCTGTGCCACGGACGACAATGGCGCGGAGGCAGGGCGTAAGAAGAAGTAGAGTAGATAGTTAGTTCAATTCTACTGTATCGATCCTTCGTAAGTAGGCCAAGTGTGTCAGTGAAGAAATTAAAGGAAACGGTTGTTTATCGCCTCTGTTTGCGATGTTGTACTTTGTGCTATAAATGTGCCACTGCGGCAACCCTAACGCTCTCGCTCTCACTCTCACTCTCACTCACAGTCACAGTGTGGCGCGGCTCCAAGCAGCACCAGAGCTAACCCTTATCTCGCAGATCTGAGCGGCGCGTCGGGCCTGTATCGCCGCCGCGCACCTTCCCCCAGCGGCGCGTCGGCGAGCCGCCGCGCATCTTCCCCGAGTATGTCGCCGACGCGGCCGCCGGCATCTTCCCCGAGTATGTCGTCGACACGGATCTGCTGGTCTATTGCCGGAGTATGTCCGTCGCTCACTACTAGATCTTACACTCTATTTAAAGTAGCATAGAAAACTTGTCTAGTATTGTAGTACTGCCGATGATAATACATCCCTCAATACTAGATCTTACACTTTTTAAAGTAGCATAGAAAACTTGTCTAGTATTTGAAGTCTAGTATTGTGTTGTGTCTGTTTATAGTACTGCCGATGATGAATACATCACTCAATACTAAATCTTGCACTATTTAAAATCTAGTAGGGTAAATTAATTTCAACTCTTTGTAGTACTACCGATGATGAATAGATCCCTCACTACTAGTCACAACTTTTTGTCAATATGCTAATCCTCGTTAGGGTTTTGTGTAGCTAACTTGCAAGTGTATGAAGTAATAGTATATTTCGGTGACAATGCATAAAAATGGTGAGGCTGTTGAAGGAATCATGACCTTAAATTTCTGCCTCCAAATTGTTTAGATCAGACTGCAAGCACACGGATATAGGTGCTCAAGGTGTAAACTGTTTTCGTCTAAAAATATATTCATGTCATGTTGAATCATATTTGGCTCTTTTCTAACTATCCATCCATATATTTTTTATGCAGAAACGCCATGTAGATCTAAACAAGATTTAAATGTGCTAAATACAAAATGGGATCATATCCGTGAACTGTCGCTGTTGTGATGTTTCGCTGCACTGTACAAAACACTTTTTAAACTAAGAGTGTCTTGGACGGTGTGGCCGAAATGTCACAGTGGTGACGTTATTATATTTCGGCGACACAGTCCAAGATGGAGCAAGCCTCAGTACGAAGAATTTGACAAAATGAATTTGCTACGGAGGCTTGCGAGGTCGGTGTGGTTTATAGTTTTCAGTTTCTCCATCTATTTTGTGGATGTGTGTAGCAATTTGGCTGCAGATGTGATTTGGAGAAGCATGAAACCGCTACTCGAGTCTTTTGCTAGCTCGAATACCGTTTTCGGGGCTTCGGAGCTGAGGAAGAAGGTGGAGCTGGAGAAGAGTGGAGTACCATAAAAGTTAAGTTTAGGGAGGCATGACAATGATAGAATTAGCGAGGCATGTGTAACTCATCTTTTGATGCTATGTAATGGTGGCAATTTTTATATACGTTATGAATGGATTTGCTAGCAACTTTGTGCTTCAGCTGTGAGATTTTGAATGTCATTTGGCAACTGTATTGCTGTTGTAGGCTTATGAAAAAATCTCAATGCAAACGAGTAAAAAAAGAATCTCTGTTACTGATGTCCCGATACATCGGCAACGGAGATTGGTTGGCAACCGTAGCCAAAATCAGGCCTCATCGGTGACGGTTTTTGGCCTCCGTTCCTGATGAGGCCTCCACATCAGACACGGGGGCGGGGACACGGACCCTTTCTCCGTTTCCGATGGGGTTTTGGCCCGTTTCCGATGTGTCGTTCTGTACTAGTCTTAGATCATTCTAAAAAATAGAAAACCAATGTACACAATTTTTTCAGACATAAAGTCCAACAGAGACATTAAGCTAGTAGTTTAAACGGCTACCATGCTCAATAGTCAAGAAGCGATTAAATTTTCAGTGATTTTCTGCAATGCATTTTCTTGACGAGGAGCCTGTCTAACACGCGTATCCTAGCCATAAATTTTAGTTCCAACCGTTAAAAAAAATCCGGATGATGTACCTCAAAGTGGTTTCTCTGTTAAACCCTAGTATGTTAAAACCTCGTATATTGCTTTTAGTATATAAATAGATCACGCCACTCCGGACACAAAAACGGGTAACACATGTAGGGATACATCACATATAAAGCAATGTTGCTTTCCTGACATATCGAAGGCAATCTTGATTCTTGACGGCGTGATGACCGGCACCAAACACGTAGTCCTCTCAGCGGTCGATAAGAAAATCAATTAAAAAGACGAAATAAGTTAGCAAGATGAAAATTTAGACAAATGCAACGTAATTTATCTTTTATCTATTTTCCTTAAGTGTCTACTCAAGCACCTTTACATTGGACATGCTATAAAAACAAACGACAGTTAGCAACATCAAGAAAGAATTATCCGCGAGTATAAGTTTAGTTCGTAATCGAAAAAACAAAGGTCGGCCCTACCTATTTCCCTTTCCCGCACGAGCCCAACACTGTCGCTGGCCCATTTCCAGCCCTGCATATGCCTCCTCTACTCGACCAACCATTTCTCCTGCCTCGCTCAAAGGAAGTTGGGGTCATGGTTGAAGGCAGGGGCGGAGGCAGAATTTTTTTTACTAGGGGGGCCGATGGAAGATTTATTCCTCTTGCCAAGTGATACAGAGGGTGGAAGTACAAAAATACGAATTGTTAGGGGCATTTTCGCAATGAAATTAGGGAGTATAACACAAATTTCAGCATGTTAGGGGGGGGGGGGGGGGGGGGGGGGCAGGGCCCATGCTGGTCCCCTGTCTCCGCCACAAGGTGAAACTTGAGAGAGATTCGCAGCAATCTCGCACGGGCAATTAGCTATTCCTTCTGATCCTATATAAATGTGGCTGGGAATAACCTTATCAGGTTCAAATTTTATGTATAGTTCACATCATTTTTATGGACTAGAGGGAGTTGATGATTTTTTACTTGATTTTTCTTGGACATGAAAGAACAAGATTAATTATTATCAACTAAGTTTTCTGAGCCCCAAAAGTAATGACATGAGTGTTGTAGACTTGGAAGGTGGAAGGAGAAATCTTAGAGCATCTCCACTCGCGACACTAAATAGGGCGTTCGACAGCAGCGCCAGACGGATGCTATTGGTGCCATCCGGATGCTCCGTGAGCTATTGGGGGCACCGCTCCTGACTTGCTACGCCAATAGGTCCTCCCAATAGAATTTTTTTGCAATTTGAAATCAAACAAGACATAAATCTCGACCATAGTTCAGATTCTTGGCCACAAATTTAAAATCTAGGCCACGAATTCAAAGTCTTGGGCCATCAAAAAATGCCACGAAGTCCGTCCACGCGCAATGGAAATGCGTAATCAAACGTCGTGGGTGTCGCCGTCGTCGCTCTTGTGGTTGCCGTTGCCCGCCGTGGGGGGCGCCGGGGCAAGCCCCAGTTCTTGGACGATGGCCAAACGGAACATGTCGTGTGCCGCTTTCGCCAGCGCGTCCATGGTCAACACATCGACGGTCAAGATCATGAAATTTTGGCTTCTTTTATTCACGATGACCTTCTTCTTCTCGAGCTCGAGCTTGATGTCGGTCTTCTCCATCAATGTCGTCCACCTTGCGTCATTCTCGGAGCTCAAGCTGGAACTCAAGCTGGAATTGGAGGAGACATAAGCGAGGACCTTGTCGATGGATGGACCCTCTCCGTCGCGGCCAGCGCCGACATGGACGCATTTTCCTTCTTGTTCCCGATCGAGCGTCCCTCCGAGCTAGTTGGGTGCATCGACGTTGAGGTCGACACGACGACCTTTGTCGAGTGACGTCCAGTGCGCCTTCCATTTCTCGCAATTTTAAAGCAACTTGAAGCAATGCATCAAGCCGAACTCCTTGTCCTTGCTTTGGTCCCGATAGAAGGCGAGCGCGTCGACGAGCTAGAAAAATACAAAGCCGACGATCAGGTTCATCCATATGAACATAAAACACGACGCCGACATGAACTTACTTGGTCGCTTTGTGTCTTCCCACTCTCGGGTCGATCGCGGATGTTCTCGAGAAATCCGTGGAACTTGTTGATGACCTTTTGTATGTGACGCAGCCTATACTCGATGCTGGCACCTTTGTCGCGATCCATGTGGACAAGGTAGTAGTTATTGGTAAACCGATTATCGTCGAACTCGGTCTTGATTCTTGTCAGCAGGCGGTGCTGGATTGGTTGGCGCCGGTGATGCGTTCCCGCTCATAGCCTTCCATGATTCCAGCAAGCACTAGTCCTCCTTTGTTGTCCAACACAATGCACCGGTTCCCATTCCACTTCTCCTTCACGACGCTACCATATACGGCGATCACCCCCTCCTCAGCGATCACACCCTCTTCGCCTTCTTTGTCGTCAGTTTCATAATATTCCTCCTCATCATCATCTTCCTCCCTCTCGTCGCCAATCGGCACCTCCTCTTCATCTTCGTACCCGTCATGGGGACGTTGTCGGGATCATGTTGTGCACGATGTCGTCGTGGTCCTATGCAGAAAAGACAAATCGCCGGCGCCAGCGACTAAGGGCAGCCCATATATCGACAATATCTACATCCGGGATTTTTTTCACGATTTTTGGAAAATAAAAAATGTTTGTTTCGATTTTTGGAAAAAACATGCACCATGTAGCCCGGGCTCCATTTTAGGTTTTTGGATTGTCACTCGTCTATTCACCCACGCCGGTGCATAGCGAGAACTCTTTCCGTTGAAAATAATAAAGACATACAACTACATGATGTTTAACTTAAAGGTCAGAAGAATGTGTATCTGTCATATGAAATTTGATCGAGCCAGATGTTCAATAATGCTATTCACTCTGCACAAGCATTGGTTACAAATATAGCGGTTCAGCACATGGAAGCATCTCGGTTTCCTGACATGCACAGCACAGTGACAGGAAGGCAATCTTTGATTTCCTGAAATATTCAGGATGGCAACAAACACCATCTGCGTGATAGAAAGCAAAATCAATCAATAAGGATAGAAATTAACAACCACGAGTAAAATTTTCCTGGTACCAGGCAATGACTCAAACTCATCTTGTCCGATTGCCTAACACAACCAACCGGAAAAAATCACATGAACATGAACTAGAAGTCTAGAATTACTAAACGCAAAATTCTGTTCAAACTTCAAAGTAGCTCGAATTCGTCATTATTTACACCTAAGCATCCAGCGATCACTACCATATCTACTAATTCACTCGTCAACCTGGATTACATCCAGCTATCTCATCTACCATACTACCACTGCTAAACTACTGCTACCAAATCCAGTTAAACTCAACTCATGTGCTGAGATTTTACGCCTCGGGACGGGAAGTACGCGGCACGCTCAGACCTCAGAGCCAACGAACGAGCGCCGCGGCCGGAGACCCTCCAGGCGACGCGTCTGAGCGGCTCGCCCGCGCCGCTGCGCCCGTGCGACCCCGACCCCCTGCCAGCGAGGGTGCCAGTACCCGCGCCCGCCCCCGCCCCGTAGATGAACGGACGGGATCCTCCACCGCCGCTCCTCCCGCCGCTCCCCTCGCCGCCGAAGTGGCCTCCGCCGCCCCCGTGACCTCCACCGCCTCCATGACCTCCTCCACTGCCTCCGTGGCCTCCGCCGCCTCCTCCGTGGCCTCCACCACCCCCGCCGCGGCCGTACGCGCCCTGGAAGTTGGCCGCGACGCAGAGCAGCACCAGGCCCAACGCGCACAGCACCCTCGCCTCGCCCCTCATGGCCGTCTCCCTTCGCCTTCGCTTCGGTGTGGCGGATTTAGAATTAGACGACGATCTCTCTGCTGCCCTCGTTCGCTCGTCCGTGGTTTCGCTTCGCTTCGCGGCGCGGCGATTCCCGAGTTTTATGAGCGGCCGGAGAGGGGGAGGGGAAAGCCGGGAAGGAGTCGGTCGGGAACTTGCTTTGCTCGTTCGTGCTGCTGCTTTTGGCACCCAGACGGGTCGACGCGTACAGCTTGGCCTGCCTAGAACAGGCAGGGTTCGGAGAACTTGCGTGTGGCAAGATGGTTAGGAGGGTGGTTGTACCCCCAGCCCACCAGAGTTCGAACCTCAGGTTTAACGCTGATGTTTCTCATTTAGGCGGAATATTCTTCAGTGGGAGGCGACGTTCCCGTCGACAACGAGGCGCCTGTGGTGACTTCGTCAATCTCAAGACCTGATCCGCCGGCTCGGTCTCTCGGAGGTGCTCGTAGGGGTAGGGTGTGCGTGTTCATAGGGGTGAGTGTATGCGTGTGTATATGAGCGTCTGCGTTGTACTTTTTCGCAAAAAAAAAGAACAGGCAGGGTTCGTGTACGCGTGTTCGATGGGAAATTACCCTGCGGCTGCGGGTGATACTGCCGATAGCAGGAGCGAAAGGTAAGTAAATAAAATAGAGAAATAATAATGACAGAAAACACTTCTTGCTCCCGAGCTCCATTGCTCCCCCGATAAAAAAAAGTAAAAAAAATCACATTTTTAAATTTAAAAAATATAACAAAATTCATGCATATTGATAATGATGTATCCCACAAACGTGCAACATTTTGATTTGAAATACTTTATAGGTTTTGCTACAAAAAAATAACAAATCCTATATATTTTGTAGATTTGAAAGTATGGACATTTAGATCAACCAATTTGTCATTTTGTGTACAACAGAATATAAAACATTTTGAACCGAGAGTTTACACGTTTGTGGGATATAACATTAGCAACATACATGATTTTTTTTCCAGATTTTTTTTGGAATTTATAATTATGCTTTTTAAAAAAAAAATTATCTAGAGAGATCACTGGATCTCGGGAGCAAGAAATCTGCACCCACAATGACGGAAAATGAATCCAAAAATAAAACAAAAAAGAACCAAAAACAAGAAAAAAAGATTGACCACCATTGTTGGGCCGGCTCATAGACAAAAGAAGGCCGAGGGATGACTCCTATCATTGCATGCAATAGGGGAGCTCCACCTACAAGAGAGGTTAGAAGCAGGAAGTGTTCTAAAAAAAACCCCCCCTACAAGAGAGGTTCCACGGGGTACATCAAATGCAGCCCAATAAAATGTCCTCACTTCTCTAAATCGTCAATTTGACCAACTAAATAAAATGTACATATTACAAAAATATATACCATTACAACCTTTAGATCTTGTACTCCCTCCATTTATTTTTATAATGCATGGTAGATATTTTAGTTTGGTCTAAATTTATATTAAAATGAGTGAATCTATACATAAAATATGTCTACATACCATGCCTTATAGAAATGAACGGAGGGAGTACTATAAAATGATATAACTTTTATGTTATACAATTCATATATAATTGAAAAAATTGGCGATCTAGGGATACACGTAGGACATATAAACTGAACCAGAGAGCGTACAAGTTTTATTTTTATTAAGTCAAACATATATGGAGTTTCTAATTATTTTATAAGTTAGTTTAGTAAATTCAATAATATTTTTTGTTTTGTAAAAGAGAAATATTAACGCATGACAAACTAGTGAACATTTTGGAACCCATACACTTTTTTGAATCCGTGAGCAATTTCTCAAACTATAAATATACTTTTTTCGAACCTGTCAAAATCATTGTTAATATCGTGAACATTTAAACGCCTGATTTATTTAGTAAAACACAAACTTCTTTGCAGAGATGTATGAACATTTCTCAAATGCAAGAATATTTATTAACTGTTAATGCATTTAGAAAAGGTTCACGTTATAAAAAAAATTCACCTACATAAAAATAAATGTTTTCATGAATACCAGAAATGTTCATGTTTTCTAAAATTAACATTCTACCCTAAAAAAGTCATCTATCAACCAAAAAGGAAGGAATATTACAAATGAAAAGATACAGAAAAGGGGCAAAAGGAAAACATAAAATAAAATGAAAAAACATAAAAGAAATATGGGGAAAAATAAAGAAGTAAAAAAATAAACTGAAAAACATCAACCAAAGAATGACCTTACTCGGCCCGTCCCACTGCCGAGCTCAGCCGAGCATCCGTTATGCCCGCATTGAGTGGCAAATGAGAATTTCCCCGTCATATATTTGAAATCTCTAGTTGACCGATTTTAGAAGTTGGTTTTGTCCTGGATTTTCCCGGCAATGGGTGTGTGTGTGTGGGGGGGGGGGGGGGGAGGTTATATCTTGGCTAGAAAAAACCCGAGGTCCCATGTTTGTGGCTATGGTTGCTCGCGGCGCAATTCCGACCTAATGTGACGACGTCGCTCACGTCTCACGTGAGCCTTCCTTTTTATTCGATCCAACAAGCACGACAAAGAAAATGAACATGTTGGTGACAGACAAAGCTCGCGATAGTGACACGAGTGGTCCTAGTTATCAAATGCAATTATAATGTTCCGAAGAAAAGGCTTAATCTAACAATATTCTAAAAAATGACAAGTCAATTTCGCGTACTTGGCTCGGCTCTAATGGATATTTAAAATGTTACTATTCTAGCCATGCATGTCCGGCAATAAAAAAATTTGACCTACGAAAAGAAGTTGCGGATTAACAAAATTTGGGCAAGCTACTTGGACGGTTGTTTATACTTCAGACTTCGCCAAACATTACACGTGGTTTTTTTCTGACGTCTAAGTCAAGCCAAGAAACAGATCTTGCTTTCCAAAACAAAACTTGCCTTCGAGTTGATAAGATTAAAATTAAACAGTTCTACTTATCTTTCAAACACAAACCTAACTTACGATTGATAACATCGGAAATGATCTGTTGTTCAGGGATGTGTGCGCACCCCCTGAACAAAGGAAAGTCGCATGCATGCTATAATGTTTGTTTTAGTTGTCTATTATTATCTGTTTAGTTTAACAATATTTTTTACCTTCTCCCGTAACTTACAAAAACACCACATGTATGTTAAGGGATTTGAATTTTAGTTTCACATACTCTTATACTCTTTTTTGCTTAAAATTTCGCTTCACGGTGTAGGCCATAACAAATATGGACATGTTGATTTTCCTATAAAACTTATTGTCGTGTCAACGTGAGTAGACAAACCAAAAAATCAAAGCGAATTAAATGGTTTTAAATAAACATATTGCTTTATAAACTCACACCACAAGTTAATGTTGAGAAATATAATGGTAACGATCAATCGAGGTAACATTTGTGTGATGATGTTTTTGCTTGCATTTCTTGGATTTGAACATGAATTCATTTTTATCATTTGAGTTTTGTGAGCCCCGATTTTTTGTACTGACTTCTTGGTATAGTGATAAATAAGGAGACAAAATTGATTCTGTTAATGTGTGGTCAAACATCACGAAAACATATTGTCTTAGACATCATTCACCAAATAAAAAAACAAGTTAAAAGATTTTTCCATAGATAATACAATGACGATCTCGTATTTTTTTGGCCATTAAGCTGGAGGAAGTTAATTTTCAGTGATTTTCTGCAACTAGTAAGCATGCACGTGCAACGCATGATCTTTACAATTCATCGATATATTTGACAAAACTTTACACATAAGGTCAGATTATTTTGAGGCTAAATACTATTACACCGAAATTAGGCACTCTTCTCCAGCTTGTAACAGATCTCATACTACAACTCTAGAAGATCACATCAACAATAAACCCTTTGTGGGAGAAGAAAATGAAATAAAAACAATGGTAACAAGAAAGTATTTCTTTTCTAAAACCCTGACAATGCTACCAACGGTTCACACTCATCTTCATTTATGTACTCCTTTTTCTTTTTTTTTGTCAGGTTCCTCCAGTGATTTGAGGTCCAACAAATAACATATAAGAAAAGACATGCAGTTAGCTACACGGCTCAGAAATACTAACAATGATTTTGATTCATTTTGAATTGGTACAGTTGCAGTTTTCTTTTCCTTCTGACATCAACACCATAAAAATCCCAAGTCTCTCATCTTGTTCCTATGCATAAGATTTAAGTCAAAAGTGACCAAACAACAATCTTGAGCACAATCACTCCGGGTTTATGCCCTACAACATTAAGTCCACAAGTAATACTTCCGGCGAAATTACCATTAATTAAAGAATGAAATTGTCCATATCCTCTGATATATTCTGGACTGAACCAAACATAATACACAAGCACGTCAAGCACTGAAATGTTCATACCTGCCGTAATTTATCTTGGAGATCAGAATCATGGGTGGCGACAAAGTAGTGCCCCGGATTCTGAACATCTACCAGTGATAGAATATTATCCACTGCACTTCACGCTCAAGCTGAAACACATCAACGGTACTTCATGAACGAACAATCAGCCTCATCCCAAGCTCATCAATCAAATTATAAAATGGTAAAATTATCCTGACTGAATGTAAGAAGTAGTAATGCACATAATCAAACTGGCCACCTAGTATATAAAAAGTACAGGTAACACTGACATGGTAGCACAGAAATAGCAAAATACACCATGGGAGAAGATGGGCGTGTATCCGCAGCGCAAGATGCGGAAGGGCAGCTCCGAGTTTCCTCCATGGGCGCCACCATCAGTCTTGGGGCACCCAGCCGCATCCAGGTCGCCCATGCGAGCCCCACCCTCTCATATGCGGACGCCGGCTGAAGAGTCAGGGGAGAAGACAGAGTGACCTACTCGGAGGAGCAGATGTCGTACATGGTCAGGAGGACGGCCGCCGGCGGCAGCTAGTGTGGAGGAGGCGCGCCGGTGGACAGGCCCCGAGGCGACGGCGCCTGACAGGTTTGGCGGCTGCGTGATGTGCAGCGCGGCGGCATCGCATATTCGCATTGAAAGGTGCGTCCGGACGGCGTGGAGGCCGCGGTGCAGAAAGGCGAGGGTGCAGATTGTGGTTGTTTCCGTGATTGTAGCCTCTTTTTTCCTCTAAATTTGGAAGTGCGGACTGCGGAACCGACATGAGAACTTACCTGTGGCAAGATGGTTAGGAGGGTGGTTGTACTAAACTGGTATCAGAGCTCAGGTTTCCGAAACCCAGGTTTTGACGCTGGTGTTTCTCATTTAGTCGGAATATTCTTCAGTGGGAGGCGATGTTCCCGTTGACAGCGAGGCGCCCATGGTGACTTCGTCAATCTCAAGACCATCCGCCGGCTCAGTCTCTCGGAGGTGCTCATAGGGGTAGGGTGTGCGTGTGTACGTTTATAGGGGTGAGTGTACGTGCGTGTTTGTGAACGTCTACGCTGTACTATGTTTCGCGAAAAAAAGACTGCGGAACCGACGCGAGGCTCGGAGTTTTTCCTCCGCGGCAGAATTTTCGTCCGCCAGCGCAATTTGCTAAACGAGCGCTGCTATACATACGACATTCTACGTCCGATTCCTGTACGATACTAGGTGGCAACGAGCTCGCCTCGCGCGGAGCAAGGGCGTGCTGGGCTTTTGGGCTAGACTGGAATTTGGGATCGCACCATCTCTCCTGTTGGTAAGCCCCACCTTTCAAATAACACATTTGCTTTAAATTTTTTACCTTATCCTTTTTATCATGATCGGACGGAGTGTTCTAAATTGGCTTGTTGGCTGGAGATGAAACTTGGATGGGAGGTCAAGGTTAGTTCACTTCATTTACTCTTACAAGTGTTTTGGAGTATCTCTCACAGATCTTGTAAATCTTTATATTGCAAAAACATTTTTGTGCTACGTACGTGTCTAGCCACGTCAGGACGAACACCATAAAACTGATACTAAAAATACAAAATAACAACTTAGACCCCACTCCAGTAATCGCATGTAGTCCGCATCCGCGTGCGGAGCTGCTGCCGCTACCTCGCTACGGCGTCGTGTCGCCCCGCGACCTCCGCCATCGACTATGACCTGGGGCTCCGCATCTCCACGCCCACCCGCCTTTCGTCCGTCTTCAAGTAGGACAAAAGCATCTCCCATCAGGGTGACGAGGAGGCTGACAATGACTTACTCTCTCAACACAACGGAGGGGATGACCAGAATCGACCTCGAACGGGTGGTGGCGAGGAAGGTAGGTTCTCAAGGTAAAATTCCCTCCCACCAACCATCCAGTTGTTTAGTTGATCGGAAAATTTGCACCCGAAATTGGGGATACGAGATATATGAGGCTTATTTTAAGTCTCATCTTAAAAGAATTACGGATCGACCAAATTTACGGGATCTAAATGGATATTTTTTCGCTCAAACCTGATAATGGCTGTTATTTTACTGTTTCGCCTTTTTTGTACAGGATTTGCTAGAGATGCTGTTATAGCAAATGCTACAAACAAAGCTTATAGGATACAAATTGGCTGGACATGCTTGTGCATATGCAAAGGTGTTTGAGTTCCACAAGAATTCAGTAGCCAGCAAAGCCATCAGTTTTGGAAAGACCAAAGTATTTAGCAAGAATTAGAATTGATTAGATTTGTCAGGCAAAGATGGGAGTCGTGGACAGATTTTTTTTAGAAGAAGTGGACAGATGCTTTACTAATTCGGCACTACTGCCTGTTTGGGCTGGACTTAGCACCTACGGGCCCAAACCGGCCGTAATCAGCACGAGGTGGATGGGGGAAGTGTCGTACAGGGATCGTAGGTGAAGTGTCGTACGTGAAGCAATTCCGTTTGCTAAACGCAGTTTTTGGTGAGGGTTTCTTTCTACCTGACGGTTAGATCCAATTAAGTGGGCTGATCGTAAGGTTGCAATTATCCTGCGTTAGTCTGTGTACATATTCTGGGGTGGGTTTAGCAAAAAATATGTTTGCTTATTTTATAGTAGTAGAGATGCATGCATTTTATTGTCCATTACTAATCAATAATCGCGTCACTCTGCTCAAAAATAGGGTGAACACTTAGACTAGTCACAATGGGGAGTATCATATACTAGTATCATGCATATGATACTAGTCTATGTTACTACCTCCACAATAGGTAGTAACATATGTGTGATATTATATAATACAACATTAATTAGGTTGTACAGTCATATTGCATTGGAATTCGTTATGTTACGATATCTACCTATGATACCACTATCACCTCTCTCATCATTAATGCAGTGATACGTCAGTTTTTTTAGTAACATGACATGCATGATACCATCTATGATATCCCCATTGTAGCTAGTCTTAGGATACAGCACATGAAGGCCTCGTGATTCTTAGACAGCGTGATGAGTGAAGACTGGCAACAAACATGTACAGCTCTCATTGGCCGAGATGAAAATCGATCGAAAAGATAGAAATAAACTACAGTAGCAGACAATGACTCAAACTCATCTTCTTCAACTGCGTGGAAGAACCAAACAGAAAACATCATGTATGAACTAAACTCCAGTACTAAAAGTTTCTCGCAAAATCCTGGCAAAATACCTCGCAAATCGTCATACTTGCACATAAGCATCCAGCGATCTCATCTACTCCGAAATTCAGTTAAGTTCAGTTCACTCCTGTGCCGCCTCCGGAAGTACGCCGCACGTGCGCACGCTCAGAGCCACCAAACGAGCGCCGCGGCGGCGAATGTGGCAGCGGTGCCGGAGACCCTCGAGGCGGCGACGCGGCCGAGCGGCTCGTCCGCGGCGCTGTGCGGCCCCGGTATGGCACCGCCGACGAGGTAGCCGGAACCCGTGCCGGCGATCGCTTGCGCCCCGCCCCGTAGACGGCCTGACGTGCTTCCTCGCCCGAGTAACGTCCGCTCTCCTCGCCCGAGTAACCTCCGCCTGCGTGCTCTCCGCCGAAACCGCCTCCCCCGCCGTGACCTCCTCCACCACCCTCGGCGAAGCAGTGCGTGCCCTGGAAGTTGGCCGCCACGCAGAGCAGCACCAGACCCAGCGCGAAGAGCAGCCTCGCCTCGCCCCTCATGGCCGCCTCCCGGACCCTTTGCTTCGGCTACAAGTCGATTATTGTCGGATGCGCAATCGATCTCTCTCGCTTCGTCTGTGAATTCTCTCCCGGTGCGGTAATTGCGCGAGCTTTTATGAGCGGAGAGGAGCGCCGGGAAGGAGTCGGGAACATGCTTTGTTCGCGCTGCTACTTTTGGCAGGTACTCATAGAGGCACTAGCCTGTTCGTGTCTACGTGCATCTGAAATTCCATGTTTAATATCCGCGCGTATCTGAAAGGATTTGTGTTTTCCTTTTGCACACTGAGTTACTATATGTGTTCTGGCTGGTATATTTGGTACCCGTACTTTTTTTCTTTTGTGTAGAATTTCGAGAGCTTTATTCAATAATGATTCCGCTACAATCAGCTTGTGAACTGTTTACAACAAAAGCTGGGCTCTCATCAAGACGCCGCTCACGTGAGCACAATCTTTTTTATTCGACCCAACAAGCATGATAAATAAAATGAACATGTTGGTGATAGACAAAGCTAAGTCAAGCCATGTATTCGATCCAACAAGCAAGATAAATGAAATGAACATTCTAAAAGATTCCACGTCTATTTCGCGTAATTGGCTCGGCTTTAATGGATATTGAAATTTTACTATGCTAGCCATGTATGTCCGGCAACAAAAAAAAAAATTGACCTACGAAAAGACGTTTGCACATTAACAAAATTTGGACAACGTCCTTAGACGATAGTTTATAGTTCAGACTTCGCCAAACTTTACACGTGGGCTTTTTTTCTCACGTGTAAGTCAAGCCAAGAAGGAAATCTTGCTTTCCAAAACAAAACCTGCCTTCAAGTGGACAAGATTCAAATTAAAAAGCTCTACTTATCTTTCAAACACAAAACCCAACTTACAATTGAAAAGATTCACATAGAAGAATTTTATGTATACAAAGAAAAGTCGCATGCATGCTATAATGTTTGTTTTAGTTGTCTGTTATTATCTGTTTTCGATTAACAATGATTTTTCCTTCTCAGGTAACATAGAGAAAGGCCACATGTATGCTAGCTGATGTGTTTTTCAGTTTCATAGTCTCATACTCTTTTTTGCCTTATACCTTTTGTTTTACGGTGTGGGCCATAAAAAATATGGACATGTTAATTTTCCCATAAAACTTAATCTTGTGTCAACTGAGTAGACGACCAAAAGTCAAAGATAATTAAATGGTGCCAAATCACCATATTTCTTTTCAAATTCACACTATAAGTTAACAGATTTGCTAAGTCACAGTCGACTGATTTTTTCTTGAGATTCGGTCATTTTTTAGAAAAAGTACAACCACAGTTTAGAGAAAAGAATAGAAAAGTGCAACTCGTTCAGTTACACTTTTCTGCCCAGAAAAGTGCAATTGACTGAGACTTAAGCAAAAGTCAGTCGACTGAGACATAATCACTCCAATAAGTTAATATTGAGAAATATAATGGTAATGATCAATCGAGGTAACATATGGGTGATGATGTTTTTGTTGGATATGAACATGAATTAAATTTTATCATTTGAGTTTTGTGAGCACTAATTTCATGTAACGATTTCTTGGCATAGTGATAAATAAGGAGAGAAAACTGATTTTGTAGTGATATGTTCAAACATTACACAAAAATATTGTCTTAGACATCATTCACAAAATAGAAACCAAGGTAAAGGATTTTCCATAGTTAATCTAGTGATTATCTCGTAGCAGCACGGCCATTAAGCCAATGGCTTAAACGCCTAGCGCGCTCATGCTTTTCAATAGTGAAGAATCAAGTAAATTTTCAGTGATTTCCTGCATCGCATGCATTTTATTGTCAATTAATTAGACAATAATCGCGCCACTCAGCACAAAAAATGGGTACACACGTAGGGATACAGCACATGATGGCATATTGGCATCTCGATTTCCTGACATATACAGCACACAAAGGCAAATCTTGATTTCTTGACAGCGTGATTACTCGCACCAAACACGTAGTACCGCTCTCAGCGGCCGAGAATAAAATAAATCAAAACGACAAGAAATAGACAAGCAGGAGAAGAAGCAAGACCATGTCTCAAACTCATCTTCTTCCACAGCGTGGCACAACCAAAAAAAAAACAGCATATATGAACTAAACTACTCCGTACTATTCCTGTTCTTCGCAAAATGCTGTTCAAAATACCACGAACTCGTCATACTTGCATGTAAGCACTACCAGATCAACTAATTCACTCGTCATCCCGGATTACATCCATCGATCTCATCTACCACTGCTAAACCGTTACGAAATTCAGTAAAGTTCAGTCGTGTGCCGAGATTTACGCCGCGGGAGTACGCCGCACGCACGCTCAGAGGCACCAAACGAGCGCCGCGGCCGCGAACAAGGCGGCGGTGCCAGAGACCTTGGAGGCGACCTGGCCGTGCGGCTCGCCCGCGGCACTGTGCGACCCCGACATGGCAGCGCCAGCGAAGGCGCCAGCGCCCGCCCCCGCCCCGTACAGGAACGGACGGACACCCCCGCCGCCGCCCCTGCCGCCGCCCGAGTAACCGCCGCCTCCGTGGCCACCGCCGAAACCGCCTCCACCGCCGTGGCCTCCACCGAAGCAGTGCGCGCCCTGGAAGTTGGCCGCCACGCAGAGCAGCCTCGCCTCGCACCTCATGGCCGGCCGCTTCTCCTCTCCTTTGCGTCGGCTACAACTTACAAATAGATGGTCGGATGTGCGAACGATCTCTATCCCTTACCTCGTCTGTGGTTTCTGCTCCCGGCGCTGCGATCGCGGCAGCATTTATGGGCGGAGAGGGGGCAGGGCAACGCCGGCAAGGAATCGGTCGGGAACTTGCTTTGTTCGTGCTGCTACTTTTGGCAGGTGTTCGTGTCTACGGGCATCCAGACGTGTCCATGGGCGGCATGGCGCGTACAGCTTGGCATGGCTGGTTCACGTACGTGGTCGGCCGCTACACACCGACATGCAGAGCTACCACATATGTGCCCAGGGTGGCGTATATTTGGTAGTAGTACTTTTCCTTGAAATTCCATGTTTAATACCCGAGTGTATCTGGAAGGATGTTTATTTTCCTTTTGCACACGAGTTACCATGTGTCCAGGCTGGCTTATTTGGTAGGCGTACTTTTTTTTTTTTGCATGGATTTGGCAGGCGTACTTCTGATGCATGATCTGAAATACTCCCTCCAATCCGTAATAACTGTCGTAGGAAATCAACTGCCGCAGCTTAAGACATAGTACACCTTCTGACATTTATTTAGAATCAGAGGGAGTAACTTACGGGGTATTCTGTACCTACGCGCGTATCTGATCCTTTTGCGCCAAAAAATATTCTCTTAATTGGGAAATCATCGGGTCACAGGTGTAGATGCACCACTACTTAAAAATGGCATCTTAAAATGTTAAAAGATTAAAACAAAATCGGATGTACACTCGGGTATTCTATGTTCGCATAAAAATATTCATGGAAACATGACATTTTTTTTTGGCATGTCTAAGAAACACAAATTGGTGCTTCAAAATGAATTTTCACGAAACATTTATTTGTCTTTTAATTCATGCCACAAAAAATATTTGTGTATAGAATATCCGGATGTACATCCGACATTTTTATTTGAATTTTTTTGACATTTAAAAATATTTATTTTAATAGGTACATCTACACCTACGAGTCAAAGCATCATGTCCTTTGACACTTATTTCGTACGCCCACGGAACTGGGATCTCATGAAGCCTGAACCTCTAGCACGTCCCACATGACATATACATTTTTTTGGCATTATTATGGGAAAAGGTTTCTTTGATTTAGCATTATTCAATGGAAAGCGGGCAATCTCGCGCTGTAGGGCAGATGGGATGGGCTTCTTGTAACTCCTACGGTATATAGTGAGATTTATCTAAAATGGTGAGTGACACTAAGGTTGTCCTGAATAAAAGTCCTCCCCTCCAGTTATGTCTCGATGGCGCTTGCTCGGGATGTTGTCGAGTAGCTTGTGATTTTTATCCCTGTCGATCTTCATGGTTCATGGGTTGGTTCTTGTTGAGTCGATCTTCATGGTTCATGGGTTGGTTCTTGTTGATATACGTTTTCATGGCTCCATGGGCGCCGATGACAACTCTATCTTCCTCAACAATCCCTTCTTTTAAGCCTTTGCAAACAAGGTCGTCGCCCTGGTCTAGCATGGTGTCCACGCTGATATTCTAGGTGTGGTTACCAATTTTTGTTGTATGCGACAATTAAGAGAGGTTTGGTTCTTTGCATTGTCTTGTAGGTACTTCAATCTTCAATTTATTCATCATCTGCGAGAAATATGGTGACATAACGAAAATTCAAACAAAAATTTCGGATGTACATATGAACATTCTATATTCGTACAAAAAAATATCGGGATGAAAAAACATTTTGTGCAGCCGGTGTAAAAAAGACAAATCCCCGGCGTTCAAAAATGCCTCTGCACGAAACATTTTTTTTCTCTTTTTTATACCGGTCACACAAAATGTCTTTTCGATGCGAAACTTTTTTGTACGGATAGACATTTTTCATATGAACACCCGATTTTTTTTACATTTTTTAACATTTTAAAATGCGTTAAAAATGTATTTTGCACAACGGGTTTATCTGCACCTGTGAGTCAAAACATCATGTCCGTCTCGCTGTTGGATATTTCGCTGGACAGAACAAAAGACTATATCTCTTTCCCGTAAAAAGCCTTGCAGGGCTAAATAATGCAAGGGTTCTTCTGAGTTCTGACTACTAGTCACCACATTTTACCTAATCATGAAGCAAATTTTGCATGTCTTTCACATTCTATTCAAAATCAATCTGCAAAGTCTATTCTTCCTGGTACAAAGCGTTCGTTTTCGGCACCAGCCACATACAAAATTGTACAAGCACGGCAGCACTGTAGTGTGTAGATGGCTACCGTATCACGTGAGCACTGTCCCGTCCTCCGATATGACGTCCGAGATCAGCAGCGGCAGAGGCCGTTCCCTAATTATCCTTTTCCACTGAAAATTAGCGAACCCCTGTTCATCGAAAGGCTCGAAATCAGGATCCATCAGGCCAGGCATATGGGGACGCACGCACTCCATGAGCTCGTGGTAATCGAAGCTCGCGTTGCTGCAGACCGGGTACTTGCTCCGCAGATGTGCGATCCTGGCGGATACCCATCCATCCTCGGGGAACACGGTGACGCTGCGCCGCCCGTCTGGTCCGCCGGAGGCGGCGGGCGTCGAGCCGTCCCGGATGGGCCGGGCCGCGCGGGCGCTGGAGACGGCGACCGCCAGGGCGACGAGAAGCAGCAGCGGCAGCGCGCGGCGAGATCGCCAGTTCGCCACCCAGAGAAAGCCATGGCGTACGAACTGTGGTTTGTGGCTGTGGACTGGATCTGATGGCCGGGGAGTTGAGGAAGATCTGTGGGGTGGGTGCGGCTATTTATCAACGGAGGGGTCGATCTCCGAACGATCTTGGATTCGGTGCGCACGCTGGCGGGTTTGAGCACTCATGCTGATTCGGACTAGGGGAGATCGAGACGGGTTTTCCACACTGTCGCACTAGAACCGCACACGTCCAATGTACTCCTCCACAGGAAGAAAGAATTCAAGCAAACTTTATATGCTAGTAATTGCTCTCACAAAGTCACAAGTTCGATTCACAATGCCTCGAGTTCATCATACTTACACATGGATGCATCCAGAGTTCCAGACATCAACAACACTACTGCTAGCTAGCTACTACTCCCTCCGTTCCAAATTAGATGACTTCTATTTGTCCACATACGGATGTATCAACTAGCACCTACTAAATCACCGATCCACTACTCGACCTAGATTTGCCATCCAGCTTTCTACCACTAGCAGCTACTACTCCACAGTCCACTCTGGTCACGATTTTTCTCTCGCTAATCCACTCGATCGTGTACCTGGAGACTGCGCTCCTGCAGGCGTACGATTGTCGATCAGCGCCACCAGATCAGCGCCGCGGCAGCTAGGGTGGTAGCGGCAGCGGAGACCCTCCAGTTGAGGCCGCGGCCACTCGGTCCAGCCGCGGCGCTGTGGTGGTGGCCGTCGTCGTGGTGGTGCGACCCCGCTGAGCCGGCGATGAACGGAATGGTCGAGGAGCCGCCGGTCCCGCGCGAGCCTCCTCGGCTCCCGCCGCCGCCACCTTTCCCGCCGCCCCAAAACCACCTCCACCCCTCCCGCCGCCGCCGCCGCCGCCGCCCCCGAGACCTCCTCCACCCCTCCCGCCGCCCCCGAAGCCGCCGATGCAGCACGCGCCCTGGAAGTGCACGGCCAGGCAGAGCAGCACCAGCAGCAACGCGCACGCCTTTCCCCTCATGGTCGACCGCCTTAACTCCTTCCCTAGCTAAATCGAGTGGGGAGTGGAGAGTGGACAATGCTTAGGGTTAGCAGCTGGCTCCCGTTGCGGTGGTGGATGCGGCGGGTTTATATGATGAACTGGACACGGAGAGGGCCGGAAGGGACGAAGGAAGCAGGAGTAGTGGCCTAGTGGGTGCAGCTAGCGGGGTAATTTCTCGCCGCTGGTGCCATTGCCGTTTTCGTGCTACGCGCAAGGATGGAGTGATGGGCGCGTAGGCTGCTGCCTTTGGCCGGAAGAGGCAAAGGGTGCGTGCTCTTCGGCCGCGCGTCAGGCTCATACATCACGGTCACCGGTGGGCAATATAGGAGCAATATTTTAACGCGTAATAGTTCCTCCTCCGTATCCCAAAAAACATTCTCTTCCCTCTGAATATTGACCAGAGCATTAACCAACGCGAAGACGACGAGATCAGAGTGCTTACCATTATTGATGAACTGGATATATATTCATACAACCCCAAAGGCCATGAGTAACAGGTGTTGTTTACTGAAAACTCATGTAGGCAATTGGCATAGCTAGTCTTGGCAGATTGAAACATATGGCAGCTGTGTACATCGTTTAATTCGATTCCTAACAGGAACACCTGAACTGAGGACCGCTCTTCAGTACTCACACGTTAATTTGTAGGAAAAGTAATGCCAACTCTGTTAAACCCAGTAAGGCCACGAGTACTGTTTTTTTTTTAGACAAACGCTCAAAGAGCCATGCTTTTGATTGAAAGCAGATAGCAGGTTTCCAATGCTGTTTTCAGAAAATTTGATGATCCAACCATAATATACAAAATTCGTTTCAGAATTATACTGTCTAAATCCCGTCGAATCCTTACGAAACATTTGATCTGAATCTAGTCGAAAATATTGAAAGTAAATATACTCGAAGACCACCAATATTTTGGAAATAGTTTGTTGGAATTTTAAACACCTGTCCATCCAATGGCGAGTTGCTTAGAAAAAAATTGAGGACCGTACAAATTGTCTCTTTTATTAGAAAACATGTTTCGGTACACACACGCGGCCATAAATCACGTGTATATATGTGATATGGTATCGTTTACATATCTCGATAAGCAACAGGAAAATGTCAGCAGCAATGTTGATTAGCTAGCCGATTCACATATTTACTATAGTTTGCTAAAAGTTCTTACATCTGTTGAGGTCCATGTGGGGCCAGTCGTCTTCTTCCTCCCGAACTAGCCGATGGCACGTCGCTGATGCTGCCTCTCCATCGTAAAGTAGGAGCAAATATATTGTCGTTGTCATGGACGGGAAGTCATCAAGACCATGGTCCTACCGGACCTACACCCTTGAGAAGAAACCATTGAAACCGTTACCGTAGGAAGATCCAGAGATCCAAGATCCCCAACCTTTTAAAAAAACTCACAGGCCTCACGCAGTCATGGAAGACCTCAACAACGCGACAAAGAGGAGGAATGAGTTCTCAACAACCCTCAGTTAACCTGATGCCTAAGCGCTATGGTCCCGCCACGCGTTAGCACTCTCGGCGCGCGATGACCTTCGCGAAGCGCTCTTTTTCACTAGTGGTACCCATACTTTACTCTAAATTCCATGTGTTAATACCCGCGCATATCTGAAAGGATTTTTATTTCCCTTTTGCACACTAGTTACCATATGTCCAGGCTGGTATATTTGGTAGCTGTACTTGTGATGCATAATCCGAAATATGGAGTATTCTATACCCGCGCTCACGTATCTGATCCTTTTGCGTGGAATAGCGATCACATGAAACCTGATCCGCCTGGCGGGGCCAAGATTTTTTTCTTGGGTGGTCAAGTACTAGCTTTGTATTTATTTTACGTTTGAAGAACTTTAGTTGAATTTATAAGTGCTTGACACTTCTCCCAATGATTTTGCAAATGGGTTGGGTGGTCATGAGACTACCCAAAACACCATGTAGCTACGCCACTGCGTCCGGCATGACATATACATCTATTTTCTTCCCATCAAGAGCCTAGGCAAACAAGTTTAAAATCCTTTTTTTAGAAAATCACTATGAGAAAGGATAAACACAAGCGTTTCACTATCGGCACCCACCCGGGCTGGAGGGGTGCTAGGTCCGCCCTTCACTAGTCATGAAATACAACTTTTTGGATTCTGCGAAGCAGGAATAAAAATCCATCTAAGTAAGAATTTACTGCTATTAAGGGAAAATGTTTCTTTGGTTTAACGAACTTCATTAGAATATAAAATGTGATACATCAACATATGGATAAACGGAAGTCAATTAATTTGGAACGGAGTGAGTAGGAGCCATTTATACAACGGCGACCCTCCCCCATCTGGCTAGAAATCACATGCGTCATGGGGCAGAGTAAATGGGATTTTCATCGAGTGTAGAAAGATTTACTCAAATAGTCACGGTAGTGTTATCCTGAATAAAATTCCTCGCCTCTAATAATGTGATTTTTATCCCTGTCACTACGGGAAACAGACGATACGCCGACGGCCGGAAGCCGTCGGCGTACACCTACGCCGACCGTCGGCGTAGCGGGCTGTCGGCGTAGACAAAATGCCGTCGGCGTATCCGTCGCCGTCGGCGACGCCGCAGTGGGACCGTTGTGCTCATGGATGGTGTCGGCGAGGCGGTGGCGGCGACCCCATCAGGTGTGTCTCTCCTTCTGCTCTGTCCCCGTTGTTGTGGCGTTATCTCCGACGTCATGGTGAAGCAGGGAGGTTGTCTCGTCCAGGAGTACGCGCACACAGTTGTCTGCACAGCAGCACATGTGACACATGGAAGATGGTGTATTCGGTGCTGGGTTTGTGGTTGGAGGCTGACAGTTCTGACTTCCTCCTTCGGCATCGTAGTCGTGTGGAGGTGTCAGTCCTGAAGTTCGATGGCGTGTCCGGGGACATGTTGCCCCGATATGATTCTTTCAACGACAATGATTTTACTTCTGGCAAACTACTTTGGAGGTCCGTAAAGCTGCTGATCAGCGATGGAGCCGCGTCGAGCTCGGGTGAAGAGGTGATCTGTCTTCCGTCCCTTTGGTGGTTGCTTCGGTGGTGCCGAAAGAGGAGGATAGGCGATGGTTTCTGCAACAGTTTATCCTATCTTTTCAGTTCTGTAACGTCGGTGTGTACGTGCCTTGTATCTGGATCTTTATTTTATAATTGAGATACGAGTATTACCATGAAAAAAAAACTGAAGAGGAGCGTCATTAGCGAAAGACCTAGCTCAGCTCTGGCTGCATCCTCCGCTCAAAAGAAAACGAAAATCATTAGGCTTGCTGTACAAACCAGCAAGCGAGCCCACACGCAGTCACGCCCACTTCTGGGGTTCATCGCTCACGGCCTCCTCCCCGTCTCGCTCCCGCCGCGCCGCGCCCCGCAGGCCGCAGCCGTGTTCGCCTCCAGCGGCCGCCGCTCTCCTCTCCCCGCCTTCGCCTACTCCTCCTCCTCTTATCTGGACCGCATTCCCGGACCTAGGGGTAGGGGGCGGCGAGGGGCCGCCGAGTAGAGGAGCGAGGAAGGCTAGCGAAATGGACGACGAGGAGGAGCAGCAGGGGGAGGAGGAGGAGGAGATGGCTGAGACGGGGATCGACTCCCAGGTGCGTATCGACTCGATCATCCCAGTTCCTCGCCGCAATCGCGTTGTATTCTGTGATTCCTTCTCGCTGGAAACCCCGCGGTTATCGCTGCCTCCGACCGAATCATGCTGTGGAAACCCCCAATTTCGTGCAATGTCGTGTCCCAACCTGGAATGTAGCCGGAGTCAATAGTGGTTTTGGCGTTTTACTTACGGTCGCATAACTGAGCCAGTGATTGGGTTCGACCGATTTGGTTGATCCAATTTTGGTATGAAGGCACTTGTATCCATGCATCCAAACGCCCCGCGACCCCGCGTGTTATTTTAATAAAGCATGCATCTGAGTTTATGAATAGTTTTCAGGAACCGAGGTGTGGAGCACATTGATAATCTGAGATGGTTCTATTGCCTTGTTGTTCCAGTATTGCATGCCTCATTTCCTTACACAGTACTATGTCAATTTGACGAGCCTCTCAGTAGAACAGTACATTATGGAATGATGGAAACCTCAGTGGACGAGTCATGGTGAAAGTTTGCTGTGCAACTATTTCAGTTCAGAACCGGTTTTAAAATTGAGTGCATGCTGTGTGGACACTAGAAGGCTCTTATGATGCAAGTTTGCCTGCTGATTTATCCCAATTGTGGAAGCAGAGAATGTAAAGGTCGGGAGATAGTTTCCTTGTGATAGGATGAAGTGTTTATGCTGCTTCCTTACCGGGAATTCTTGTTCTGCTTTTGATGGAATTAGACGCTGTGTTTGTATCTGATAGGATAAGATTTTGCCCAAAAGCTAAAGGGGACCTTAAATATTACTTTAGATTCCAAGCTTTGTTGTTACTTCTTATGTCACCACACTTAGCAATGTGAGCCTGATCTGAGAAATGTCCTATAGTGTCTGACTACAATGGATCAGTCTATCAAGCAGGTGGTGTTCTGCATTCGTGTATGGACAATCTCTTTACATACTATTTGGCAATGTTTGTTCTTGATGTTTAAGTGCTTCTACACATCCGATCACTGAAAAAAAGCTAACACAGAGAAAAAAATACAGCACATGATTGTTCGATTACAACATTTGTATGTACGTATTTGCAGAAGTTTTTAAATGCTTTTTATCAGAATGTCAAGCAAGGTTATATGTTCATGCCCTGAATAATTCTGAATGGTCATCTTTATTTACTGGTGAGTTAAACAGTTCTACTGGCTGAATAATATTTCTTAAATGTAAATCAACTCAGAGGAGTGTGGTGTGTCCTCCTCTGAAGTTCTTATTAGTGCGTTCGTTAAGCTTCCTTTCACATTTTCAAGGATAAGGCTTCAAGAGTTTTGTATAAGTAATATTGCTATGTTAAAACACGAATTTCTGAAGAGAATGACATAATTCCAAACTTGTTAGGGATCTACCTTTTGTTTAGAAAGTCAGGCACTGCGAAGCATGGAAGGGGCTTACTTTGGAGTTTCTGTGACTTGTTCTTCTTGAGTAGACTGTTCCATGAATTCATCTGTAGCCCGAAACTTAGTTTCTGTTTCACACTCCATGATATGGTGATATGATTCTGTTTACACAGGATGCTTCAGTAGCTTCTCATAATATCTTATTCACACATTCGTGCCATGCAATGTACTTACTGATGTTCATATGATTACATTGCAGGTCCATATGGCTTGTGTAATGCAAGGGCGTAGGTAAACTTTAGATGCATAATCAGTTTATTGAGTTGGTTTTTGTTATTTTACGAGATAAGCTTCTTTACTTGTATCATACACAATATACTTTCTGATTGACATATACGTTAGTGTTCAATAAAATACGATATCCCCTGCTGATTATAGTTTGTGTGGCAAGTAAACTTTTATCTTGTTTACTATGCTCCAAGATTTTAAGTGTTAATTTTTTTATTTTGTCGATAACTAGCACATCAATGTATTTGTTGGATCAGGGGAAGATACAGTATGAGTTAACTGGTTATAATCCCTGTCACTTTCATGTGTTATCAGGGTTGGAGTGGCGTACTATGATTCAAGTACGCGCCAGCTTTTTGTATTGGAAATCTGGGAAGACAGCAGTGGGGGGTTTCCTCTAATTGACCTTGGTATGTTGTTTACATCAATACTGTGGCATTGTTTCGATCTTTTGAAATTGAATTTCAGGTTATATGCTATGTATTTATTTATATGGAAAATTATTTTTGGTAGCAAATAACTTCTGCCATTTTTCCAGTGTCAACATGTAGAACAGTAAACAAAATAGAACTGCACATCTAACTTCCTGTATTGCTTGATATTGGATCAGTGAAATGTCAAGCAAAACCAAGCACCATATATGCAAGTACAAAGACGGAAGAAGAATTTTTGTCAGCTTTACAACGAAATGGTTTGGACTGCAGCCATTTCTTCAATTGATATCTTAATTTCTCTTCTGATTGTTTTGCATGGAATCATACAGATAGTAATGATGAGGCCCCAGATGTGAAGCTCATGAAAAGCTCAACATTCAGCTATGAGCAAGCATGGCACAGGTTAGCAGCTCTGTGTACTATTTACCTGATCACTAGACCAGGTACTTCCTTGAATGCTTTGAGAACTATGCTGTACATGAATATATTCAGTAGTAGTCAGATCTGGGTGATACTAATCTGCTCAATTATTTGATATGTTATTTCAGTTGCTGTTTGTTCCTTCTTGAATATTTGCGTTACCAAATTTTAGTCCAAACTTGATTACGGTTTTAGCAATAGTATACACTTATGAGGGCTTCTCTTCTTGAATATTTGCGTTCCCAAGTTTCAGTCCAAACTTGATTACGGTTTTAGCAATAGTATACAAATATGATGGCTTCTCAACATAACTGACTGTCAGTGAAAAATCAAACTGAAAATGAATGATTCTGGTTTGGACTTTAAGGAAGGCTGAGAAACTCATCCATGGAGGTGTTTGGTTGTTAATTTATGGTATGAATGATGATATTTTTCGGTTAAAAAAATAGCAATCTTTGCTGTATACATGTATTGATCCTGATATGTAAGGAAGGAAAGCAATTATCAGTAACTGGAAAGTTATCACAATCAATACATTTTAGTTTAACTCTTTCCCCATCTCGTGCATTTCCTAACTCTTCAACCTGATGAATTATCTGTGTATTGCATGTCTAAATTGCAGATTAATATACTTGAAAGTTGCAGCAATGGATGATGGGTTAAGTGTAAAAGAGCGAATTTGCTTTGTAAGTGATCCAAATGAAACCTTACCACTACTATTTTCTACCTATATGTTTCACTTCTCCATAGGTTTTAAAGACTAGCTGAAGCCTTGATAAATTCTTATTCAGTGTGGTGTTCACATATCTTAACATTGAGGACATTTGATTAGAGACAGTCCCTCTTTTGTTCATGGGTTCTTCTTGATCTTGTCCACCTGATAAATGTACAAGGCCATATGTATTATTGTTTCTCTTTCTCTACTTCAGAGTGACAGTCTTCCTGCCTGGTTACTTTTCTTTTAACAATATTGGTGAAAGTTATATGCTTAGGGATCTGAAGTGGCATTGCAAAACAATTCCACTCTATTTTTAATATCTTGTTGGTGATTTTAGAACCAATTTTTTCTACCCAACATTACTTTATTTATTTTGGGAATTCATATCAGATTGCATCCACTTTACCTCATGCATATAATTGGAAATGCATTATATTTTTATACATCTCCATTGTCTATGAGTGAATAATCTACTCCGTACATCCTTCAGTATCTCCTCAAAGTTAGGATATCCTATATTTGTATCCAGTTCTTTTGTATTCCTTTTAAACTGACTCCCTTCAGTATCTCCTCAAAGTTAGGATATCCTATATTTGTCTTATATGAATAGTTAATAAACTAGCTAGGTTATTTTTTACCATTCATCTTGCTCTCAAATCTTGTTAACCATTTTTGCATTACACAGTGAAATCATTTTATGTTCTATTGCAGCTTAATTCCATGATGGATCTTGGAAGTGATGTTCAAGTTCGTGCGGCTGGAGGTCTTCTTGCTATATTAGATAACGAGAGGCTTCTTGATACCCTTGAACAAATGGAAGGGGAGCATCCATCGCGGTTGATTCTGTGGCACAGATATCATTTTATCCTTCGATCTGTGATTTTATTAGATGAACGTAACATGCTGTTCCAGTGAATTTTACATTATATTTCCACCATGATACCTTATTTCAGGCCCATCATATTTTTGGTTCATACTTTGCAACCAACTTATTTAACTTGTGTAGCTTCACTGCCACGCTGGAAGCAACTTTTTTTAGCTGAAAAACGCTGGAAGCAAGTTAGTAATTTGTGTAGCTGAGCTGTAGGGTAACGCTATGTCATATGTATTGACAATGTGTTATATGGTTAGTTTGGCACTGTATACCTTGACATGCTCACAGAGACAGATTCCTGAAACTTGATGCAGCTGCTCATGAGGCACTACAAATTTTTCAAGTAGATAAGCACCCCAGTTACATGGGAATAGGAAAAGCCAAAGAAGGGTAAGAACTGAGAGTCTTGGATCTACGTCTTGTACTCTTACTCTGCTTCCAGCTTCTAATAGTAATAATAAACTGCAGGTTTTCAGTCTTTGGTATTCTGAACAAGGTAAATAATGCCTTTGCTTTCCTTCACCTATTACTTTCTAAAGGTTCACTGATTTTCTTAAATGTAGTGTGTGACACCTATGGGAAGACGTCTCTTGAGGTCAGTTTACTGCCTTTGCTAGTTATCATTGAAATAAGAATAAATATTTTTTCTTAAGTAATAACTATAATTATGCTTCATTGTAGGGCATGGTTCTTGCGTCCCATAATTGATATCGAGGTCATAAATAATCGGCTCAACACAGTATCCTTATTTTTGGACAACACATGTTCTTTCATCTCTTCTGACTCTCAATGCCCAAGATTCCATTAGTTTTGGCCCTATTTTTCCTAACAGCTCTAGATTTCGTTCTTTCTTTGCTGTGAAGAAGTAATGTCTGCGCTGCGTGGGACTCTGAAGTCTGTGAGAGATATTCCCCACATGCTCAAGGTGCTATTTAGTTTACTCTGTTCATGTACATTTTGTATATATTTTATTTCTACTGCAGTCAAAATCCCTTTACGGTGTCGTGACAAGACAGTTGTGTCTAAACTGAAATGAAAAGAAAGTGAATACCTCTTTCATAATGTTGAGGTTAGGCCTGCTCGAAGAATACCTCTTTAGTCGTGGGTGGTCAGGCGGAGCGGTGGAGGATTGGCGAGTAGTCTGGTATGTGTATGAGCTGCTAGGCAGTGTGGTGTGTGCGCTGGCGTCTGTGCCAGCCCTTGTTGTAATCCTGGCCGCTTGGCCCTTCTTCTATGAAAAATGGTATGCCTTCCAGGGCATATCCTTGAAAATCTTTAGTCGTGGGTATTGTTTGCCCACTCCTCCATCTTGCTACACACATTGTAAATTCGTTAAAACATATTTCATATTCTATCTATATATAGGACCAATAGTTATTCCTTGTGCCTTAATGAATGAAATTGAGAGCTTAAAGCATACATACTATTTTGGCCTGAAGTAGAAAAGGCAACTCAAAAGTAGTGCAAAACAGTTGAATCATATGCTGGTTAACAGTATCATGGTTATTCTTAGTTTCTTCCAGCATGCTATTAAATCTTGGAGTTTTCAGATGTGCACAACTAACATTTGCTTTTTCTATGAAGAAATTCAACTCTCCAAGTTCCATCTGTACAAGCAGTGATTGGCACACATTTCTGAAGGTACGCCAAAAGGCATATTTCCAAGTTCAAATATATGTTATAGTGGAACAATATCTCATGTCTGTCTTTCTAAAAAATAGCTCATTTATTCCTACCGTACTAGTATCATACTCCCTCCATATCACAAATAGTGTCATTTTGGATATCAACACGGGCTTCAAGGTTTACCTTTAACCACCAATTTTTACTATTATATATGTATAAAATCCAGAAAAATATTATATATTATGAATATAGTTTTTGGATCCTCAAGTAAAACCTTCTGATAAGCCCACTTCATTATTTCAGGGGCAAACTGCATATGCTAGCCTGAGCAGTTCACATTTTTTGATCTCACTGCATGGTTCAGAAATGCCAATTGAACATTTCTATGTTTTTTCCATTAAATTGATGTGTTCAATCTTAAAGTTGTTGAGAATGTACTTGACATAATGCCTTTTAGCTTCTTTTCATTTCTCTTTGTAATTCTTTTTCCGGTTCTTTTTTTGCAGTGCCTTTGCTCTTTGCTTCATATAAACAAGATTTTTGAAGTAGGAATATCAGAGCATCTGGCAAATAAGTTACAACATATGAACATTGACTTGGTTGAAACGGTACTATTCTCCGAGCTGCTATCAGTTCCACCACTGACTAATAGAAATTTTGAACTAGTTTCATGATGCCGCAACAAGATTTTTCATTGTTCATGGATGCTTATGTTTTCAGGCGAATTCTTCTATTACAGAAGAGCTTGATTATGTATCGAATCTGGTTAGTACCCATACAATTGTCCCTCACTTCAAATGCACAAGGAAATTGGTGCATTTGTTTTACCCTTTTCATTGACATAATGATATTCGGTGATCTTTTTTAGGTCACTAGATACAACAATATGATCATCTCAAACTTTTGATACAGTATTAGTAGTGTTAAACCATATAGCTCTGCACAGGCCTGCCTACTGGTATCGCTGACTAGGCAATTGGTATTAATGTATTATGTGCATGGGTGTGGTCAGCACTTGGGCTTATACCATTGTGTAGCATAAATTTGCATGAAATGATTTATGGATACTATTGTATGGAAAGTTATTTGTGAAATTGTTGCTTCAGACCTGAGCAAACATGTTCAACTTGGACGAACACATGCAATCATTGCTTCATATCCTTTTCTTTCTCTGAAACAGTTGCTGTTCACATTTCCACTAAATTTCTTGTTACTGAATGATTGCTATTGCACTGAATGATTTCTATCTTGTTACAATCTTTTCCAAATAGTCTATTAATATTGATCCACTGAAGGCATACTTCGTTTTTCTGGAGGACTCTTCAGGCGTGATATTGCTGTCTCATAGATCACAAATCGGTGATCTCTATCTGTTATTGATAGGTGATTGGTGTCATTGACGTGCAACGGAGTAAGGAGAAAGGCTATGAGACAGTGGTGAAAGAAAATTTCTGTGACGAGGTCAGGCCTTGTGGTGCTTTCTCCATCCTGGCTTTATGCTCTGTTATTATACATTGTAATTTTTAAGTGATCCCATACTTTATAATTAAGAAACGTTTAGCTGTAACCCATCACACAGTTACCAAACTCCTGTTTCTTTGTGTGATCTTGGAGCAGGCTTATTGCTTTGCCTTCCGCATAACCAGTACTTGTGGTATTCATCCTGCTCAGTTGTTGCACTTGGTGATTGACATTTAACATTATATAAATCGAATCTATTTCTCATTTTCATAAGCACAATTGTAGTTATGTTTCCTTTTGCTAAATACTTCAGTGGCTCAGAGGGATCTGGTAGAATGGGGGTGATAGGAACAGATTTTCATATGTGTGGGTACCATTTGAAGTTTGAACAGGCAATCCTCAACGTGATAATAGTTCATCATAACATGGAAATTTCCTGGCAACTTCTGTAGTTCTTCTAAATATCTTGATTTTATTTTTAAGTGCGATATCGTGTATTTTCTATATCTATTTTGACAAATCTATCAGCTGGTTCCTCTAATAAAATCAACCTCCTTGTGGAATACAGCTGGATGAACTGAGGATGGTGTATGAAGGATTACCTGACTTTTTGGAGCAGGTGAGGGATCTTCAAAACTGAATTTACTTTGAAGCATCAATAGTTTATGCCTTTATTCGGTAATTTGTAACAGTTTAACTGCTTCTAGGTTTCAGAAAATGAAAATGCCTCCTTCCCTTTTTCGCTTGAATGCAGAAAAGCTCCGTTAATTGTCTACGTACATCAAATAGGTAGCTTTTTTGTTCATCCCCAGATACAACTTTGTTCTTATTATGCTGTTTAAAATTTGGTACTATCTCACCCTCTATCTGATATACATTGCTATTGTGTGCTCAACCATTGTCCTCTTTCTTTTGTTTATGTTATGAAAGGTCTTCTTGTCTACTATATTATCATTAAATATACACAAGCATTCTCCTCTTTCTTTTTTATATGCTATGAAAAGTCTCTTTATCTACTGTATAACATTAAATATAGCAGGAGTTCTTACTAATGCACTTTTCTTAGAAACCAGCGTATTTTCGTGGTCATCAAGCACTTTTTGTGGTCTAAATTTTATCCTACAAGAGAATATGTTAGTTCTTCTACTTTCTTGCCTGTGGCACCTGCTCAAACTGGACCTCTCCAGAGCATTTGATGCCATCTCGTGGCCTTCATCTTTGAAGTGCTCAATTGCATTGGTTTTGGGGACCGATGGAGGGAATGGCTTGCAACCTTATGGTCATCTGTTAGCACCAAGGTTTCCGGGCCACCAATCTGGCATAGAAAGGGTTACGCCAAGGCGACCCTCTTTCCCCTGTGTTATTAGTCATCGCCGTCGTTGTCCTTAGCCGTCTGCGCAACTGTGCCGCTTCTCTTGGAGTGCTGGAACAGCTCCATTCTTGGTGTGCCATGACAGGCGTCTCTCTTTATGCCGATGACCTGGTCCTGTTCTACTGCCCCTCCATTCAGGATCTGATCGCCATTTGTGATATTTTGGCGCTCTTCAGAGAGGCCTCTGATCTGCGCACCAATTACTCCAAGAGCTCAGCGACGATGCTCCATGGCTCCCCTGATGAGGAGGCCTTGGTGTCCTCCCTTCTTGATTGTCGGACGCAAGCTTGTCCGCTGATGTCTCTTGGTGTCCCTTTCATGTACCTCGCTGCTCAGCTCCAACCCGTGGTTGATCAGGTCGCCAATCGCCTGCCGTCCTGGAAGGCACACCTGCTAAACAAGGCTGGGTGTCTTGCTCTGGTGAACACCCTATCTACTATCCAGGTGCACCAGATTTTGGCCATCAAGCCTCAGAAAAAGTCTTCAAAGCCGTTGATAAGATCCGCCGTGGTTTCCTTTGGGAGAGTCGCAATGATGCCAACAGAGGTAGTTGCCCCGTCAATAGGATACGGCACTGTCGGCTTCTCGAGTACGGAGGACTTGGTGTCCAGGACTTCAAGCGTGCTGGTACTGCTCTGCGCCTTTGCTGGCTCTGGCCAAGACGCGCTGATGAGGCATGCTCTTGGAGTAGCCTGGAACTGCATTTTTCCACGACAGATATGGTGATGTTCTTCGCCTCCACCTTTATGATTGTTGGCAATGGCGCTACCTCGCTCTTTTGGGAAGACCGATGACTTGATAGCCGCGCTGCCTGTGAGATTGCCCTCAATGTTTACGCCCTCGTGCCTAAGCGCATCCGAAAGCTGATGCCTGTTGCTGTGGGCTCTCACAACCTTGCCTGGCTCCTTGATAGCAGTGGCGTCATGAATGTCCCAGCTCTCCCACAACTCTTGCTGCTCTCGCGTGCAGTTTTGCATCTACATCACAGTGATCAGTCTGGAAATGGACTGAGAGCGGTATCTACTCAGCACACTCTTGCTACCGAGCCTCCTTTGTAGGCTCCATCCGATGCTGAGGCTGGAAACTCACCTGGCACTCCTTGCACCTCGCAAAGTCAAGGTCTTCTGGTTCGCTCGTCGGAATCGCTGCTGGATGGCCGACCGGTTGGAATGTCGAGATATCCTCCATAATCCAACCTGCCCTCTCTGCGACCAAGCGGCTGAAACCATGACTCATCTCCTGGCAACTGCCCTTTCTCGCGCTATTTGTGGGCTGAGGTCCTTCCGTGGCTCTGGACTAAAGGCCGTGTTCCTATAGATCGTCACAAGGGTGCTGCTTCCATGGTCCTGCTCACTAGTTGGATGCTTTGGAAGCACCGTAACGCTTGCACCTTCAAAGGTGCACACACATGTGTCACAGAGTTCCATAGGCATACCAGGGATGAGTCTATACTCTGGGCTCATGCTGGTGTCCTCGGGCTCAGATCATAGCTGCCTGCAGCTTGGGATGTGCATTAATCTAAGTTGTAGTGCTTCGTGTTGCGTCGAGTTGCTCTCAGCCTTTCTTTAGGATTCTAAATTATTCTACCTTTTTCAATATATCGAAACAAAGCGTTTTCTCGGGGAAAAAAAGGTATGGTTCATGATTCAGATAGTTCATTTAAGACCTTTTTGACTACTACCAATTAATCGTTCGAGACAATATCTATAAGAAGATAAAGGTTTGAGTCTGGTCTGCACATGAATTGAAATACTGGCAATATGATAGCAAACTTTTTTCTGGTCGTGATTTACTAGTTTCTTTGTCTAGTTTACTGTAGTTGGAACTGGAGTCTTAAAGTCAGTACATAGTGCTTGTAAAATAATATTCAATTTGTCATACTAGAGACTAAAAGTTTTTAACGATATCACTCATGAGTTTGCCATTTATGATGCTAACAGGATATTTGATGTGTTTTTTTGATGAGAAGATAAGTGATGCCTTGTTAGTAGGACTTCAAGATTTTGAATTTGCGGTAAGCTTTTGTTATTTTATTTTTTTAATCGATAATGTGTAATAACTTTATGTTCATCAGTTTTCAGAGGATGGGGAGGAGAGAAGGTTCTACTATCATACTCAAAAGACAAGAGAGCTGGACAACCTTCTGGGAGATATTTATCATAAAATTCTTGGTAGTACAAATTTAATTATTTAATTCTTCCCCCAATGCTGTTATTTCTTATCAAAAATTACATTTACTGTTGGTGCAATAATCACATTTTCCATCTTGATAAAGATATACAAGCTTTTTGTTTTGAACTTGTGTTCGATGGTACTCTAAATTTACAGTTCCTGAATAAGCAAGCAGTGAGCACTTCATCTTAACAAAATTATCTTTCCATACTCTCCAGATGTTACATACATGCAGATAATGTAACTTTATTTCATCTACCAAATTCTTGCTATGCTATCTTTTGTTCCAGTATTTTCTGTAGTTCAAGTTTACATGTGGTTTATTTTCGAACATGAAGTTTACTTGTATGGATAATCCTTTTAATATTTTCAAATTACGTTTGGGACTTTTTGTGATACTTTGCATATTGAGCATACTTCACCTTAGCAAATATGCAAATTGATATTTGACTTGGGCCTGACCACGCTGACAGACATGGAAAGAGCAATTATAAGGGATTTAGTATGCCGTGTTCTTCAGTTTCTACCTCAACTGACAAAAGCAGTGAACTTTGCAGCAGAACTTGATTGGTATGCATACATTTGTTGCACATATTCAACTTACTGACAATATGGCCACCTGACGAGCTCTTGTTACTGTTACATCAGTATTTTATCATTGGCAATCGTTGCTCGCCAAAATAATTATGTGAGGCCCATCTTAACTGAGGATTCCATACTTGAGATACAGAATGGAAGGTTAGTATTTATTCTTTTTTTTTCTCATGTTACATGTTAGCATGGTATTACTAACAATCTTATGGTTCGAGTTATTTCATCTAGAAGTTCCTAAATTTACTCCAACAGCAATCTAGACATGCTTTGCAGGAAATGACCGTTGACACATTTGTTCCAAATGATACTAAAATGCGCAGTGCAGGTGATTATTCCCAAGATAACCTCAAACTTACATAGTAGTTTTATTGTAAACACTCGGATTTATGGCTATTTTTTATCCCAGGAAGAATAAACATAATAACTGGACCTAACTACTCAGGGAAAAGCATTTACATTAAGCAGGTAATGTTACCTGAAAGTGCTTTATGTCCCCAAAACTAAATTGCACAAATGCAGAAGCTGTATCTGTCAGTTCTTGATTAAAGAGTGGCTGCAGTTCAGATATTTGATATACTTACAATTTTGTGTTCTTTTCTTCTAGGGAGAGCATGGAAGAACTTCTCTTCCTACTTTCGTAAACTCAAATTAGCAAAAAATAAAGTTCACGCTGTGTTGGATATTTGCTTTCAGGTTGCATTGGTGGTTTTTCTTGCTCATATTGGAAGCTTTGTTCCTGCTGATTCTGCTGTTGTTGGATTGACAGACAGGTTTGTGTTTGTATAGCATGTTTCTATGTTGCGAATTAAGGGATTTTTTGTTTATTAGTGTTCCAGGACAAAGGCAAAAGGAAATATGTATACGGTTCATGAAACACAGTTATGGTATGTATACTGATATTTTTAATAACGTTTTGTAGGATATTCTGTGCAATGGGAAGCAAGTCAATGACGACTGAGCAGTCAACGTTTATGATTGATTTACATCAAGTTGGAACAATGCTGAGGTATCATAGTTGTATCCACCTTTAAGTTTGTTATCTCGTGATCTCAACTAAAGAAACTTTGCAGGCATGCAACATCGAGATCACTGTGCTTATTGGATGAATTTGGTAAGGGCACTCTAACAGAAGGTGAGACCACAGAAAATCCCAAATCCTCCTTCCATCCTCAACATGACTCAAATATTAGATGGTTAATTTTCTTTTGCAATTCCATGCAGATGGTATTGGTCTACTTGGAGGGACTATCAGTCATTTTGCAAATTATGATTATCCTCCAAAGGTTAGGTTAACCAGCTTGGGTAAATGTTACTATTGAATGAATGTGATGGTATTGCCTGTATGATCTTCTTTTCAGCCACACTTGAAGTTAATACCATCATTTCATAATTTGCTAGTTCAAATTTTCTGCAGTGCTATCTTTGTTTTTCTTTTCACTTCTCTTTCAGGTAACTTAGGCATTTTAAGGCAATTGGTTACTGAGTTGTGAATAATGGTCCGCAATGGTTACCCTTGTCAGGTGGCTGAACTATGCATTTGTAGAATTGAATCATTTCATGAGCGATAGAAAATAGCCATATATTTTTTAATTAGATATACATAAATCTCCAGTATTGCTTGATGGTAGTATAGAACACTGAGTGCACAGTGAGCACTCTTAAATCTCCTATGATGGTATTTTCCTCTTGAATGGTATGAGTATTGTTGGCACATTCTCTGATTGACTTCTTTTTATCTTGCAATTAGCTTGATCAAACATGGGCATGCTATAAATTTACTCGTATTGACAACTGAAGAAATACCAGCTAGACTACCCAATAATGTATGATCACCTATGTACCTAACCACACACGCAAACATGTACTGCTAATTGAATCGAAAAAGAAAAGATGAACTGGTATTCAGTTCCTGGCCACGAGGCGCGGGCGCAGAGGGTTGGCCATGACCGTGGTGAACTCACGCTTCTCGGCGAAGTCCACCTCCTTTCCTACTACCTCCTTCCACTCAAACTCCTTCACCATGTTGGCCACGAAGTACTCCAGGTGCAGCATGGCGATGCTGAGCCCAGCGCAGATCCTCCGGCCGACGCCGAACGCATCATCTTGATCCCCTTGGTGCCATACATGTCCACTGTCGCCAGCTTGTTGCCGTCCTCCAGAAACTCTGGCACAAACTCCATCGCCTTCTTCCACGTGCCCTCGTCCCTGCCCATCTCTGCCACCATGAAGTTCACCGTTGTGCCCTTGGGGATCAGGTAACCGCCGACTTCCATGTCTTGCGCCGCCTTGTGCGGCAGCACGAAGTGCCCGGAGGGTGCTTCCGGAGGCCCTCCAGGATCACCGCCTTGAGATACGGCATATTGGCGGCCTCGATCTTGTCCGTGACCTCACCTTCTTCTCCGCATGTGGCTTTGATCTGCCGTACAGCTTCTCCTGGATGGAAGGGTTCTTGACCACTCAGCCATGATCCACTGCAGCCCGGTGGAGTGGTGTCGGTGCCGGCATTGAGGAACTCGGAGCAGAGCGCTACGATCTCATCGTCAGTGAGCGGGCGGTTGCCCTCCTCGGGGATCATGACGTTGAGCAGCGTGTCACGTACGAGTGCTGGAACGTGGTCTCCTTGGTGGGCGCTTGGCCTTGCCTCTTGTACTCCCGCCGTGCCTGATGAGAGGCATGAAGAGATCCCTCTGCCGCATCCGCAGGCTCTGTGTGCGACGCGGAGGCGGTCACGGAAGAGGTGCTTGGTGACGGACGGGAAGAAGAAGAAGACGGTGAGCTTCCTGGAGATGTAGAGGAGCCAGGTACGCTCTGTGTCCTCGATGGCGCGCACGGCGGCTTGTCCAGGCGCTCGCCGAAGCACATTAGCACGAGGAGGCAGAACATGCTGTACTGGAACGCCTCCATGACGTTGGGTGTGTCCTCGTCCCGCAACTTTTCCATCAGCACGCGGCGCACCCAGGCACGTGCCGGCGCGAACAGCTTGACACGGGATGGATGAAGCGTCTCGGAAACGAGGTTGCGGCGTAGGAGGCGCCACACGGGCCCATAGTTTGCACGGGTGATGATGTTGTCAGTGACCCCGAGGAGGGAGCTCGTGGCCGCCTGAGGCCTGTCAGCCAGCGCCACCCCGGCGCCGATGAGGGCCTGGTGCGCGAGGTTTACCAAGTTATGATCTACTCTAACTGTTGGATATCTCGTTGGTATGGAAGGGAGTTTTTTTTTTTGCGAAACACAGTACAACACAGACGCTCACAAACACGCACGTACACTCACCCCTATGAACGCACACACGCACACCCTACCCCTATGAGCACCTCCGAGAGACTGAGCCGGCGGATGGTCCTGAGATTGATGAAGTCACCACGGGCGCCTCGCTGTCGACGGGAACGTCGCCTCCCACTGAAGAATATTCTGCCTAAATGAGAAACACCAGCGTCAAACCTGGGGTTTGAACTCTGGTGGACTGGGGGTACAACCACCCTCCTAACCATCTTGCCACAGGCAAGTTCTCTATGGAAGGGAGTTTACCAAGTTGGATATCTCGTTGATTTTGATTTTGAAGGGAACTTGTAATGGTTTGGGTTTGTTCACGATACATATCTTGTTTTCTTTTTTTACGGGACATATCGTATTCTTGATCGGCAAGGTCTGAGCGTGTGTTTTTTTTTCCTTTTTACCGTGCGGACGGGAGGTACGATTTTCTTGCGTTTTTTTTTTTTTTTGGGTGGGATGGGAGTAGTATAGATAGATTGTTTACAACTGTATCGTGCTGGGATATGATCTAACTGTTGCAACCTTGCAGGTCCTTTTGTCAACACATCTGACAGAGATCTTTACCGAAAACTACTTACCACAGGTTAATATCTAGTTGTTGATGTATAGAAACAGTTACGTCCTTTTACATTTTGCATCTCCTAACCGTGGTTATAATGGTTTTGATAAATCTGACATATTTTGCAGTCTGAACATATAAAATGCTATACCATGAGTGTTCTGAATCCTGATGGACAGACAACCAACGAAGATATCATATTTCTTTACCGGTAATTAGACATGAATTGAAAGCTTAGATATTGTGTGTTTTCCTTATTTCGAGTAATTTCTTTTTTGTAGTACTAATTTCTTATATAACTTGTAATGGTGAAGACTTGTACCTGGACAGGCGCTCTTGAGCTTTGGTAAGCTTATATACTGCATTTATACAACGACCATGAATACAACTGAGTCAGATACAAGTAACCAATCTTCTCTTGCAGGACTTCATTGTGCACAGCTTGCTGGTATGTACATGGAGTAAACTTCTGTTCAGCTGGCAAATTACCATAACATGATAAACTAATCTACTTTCATACTGATGAGGGAAAGGCTAGATTAATGTATTTACTTCGCATTGTTAGTTTCCATTGCATGTCAGAAATTCACATGGTAAAGTTCCGAGTGCCATTTTTCTTAATTTATGTCATGAATGCACGGTTCCAGGTCCAGGAGATAGTGCGCGAAGAAAGAAACTGGACATCAGTACTGTCCATATAAAGATGATTCTCATGTTTGGCTGTTGGCAGGTGTCCCCGATGAAGTTATTCAGAGAGCTGCTACTGTTCTGGAGGACATCCATACCAAGAGACCTATAAGGCGCATGATCTGCGATAAATTGGTGGCAAAGGACAAGCAATACCAGGTTTTGACTTTGCCTGCGCGTTTGAGGAAAAAGTTTGTTCTATGGTAGGCTGTTACATGCAGAATGGCACAGTTAAGTGAATATGATGTGTTTCTCTTCGAAATTTCAGGACGCGATGGCAAAATTGTTGGCCTTTGATCCGCGCAGTGGTGATCTGAACAACTTCTTCGAGGAAATATTCCCCCCTGAGCCGTAGATCAGGCTGCATTTTGGGGTTTACAAGAGTGACTGTAAATTTGGAACTAGGAGACCGTTGTATATAACCCGTGCAAGTTGGAATGCTATTGGTTGCAAATACTTCACTCCATCTGTTGCATCTTCTACAGGTTTACATGTTTCTATCCTCATCATATTTAAATGAGGAATCAGTATTGACCACCGAGTCCTTAATAAACTAAACGCAGCCACTCTGTTTGTTTCAAAATGATTGAAGTTTAGATTTGCCTAGCCAAGCTTCTTTGTATTTGACCGGATTTAAAGAAAAATGTCTGTATCTATATCTACAATATCCAATCTACTCCCTCCATTCTAAATTAGATGACTTTCATTTGCTCACATGTGGATGTATCTAGACATGTTAAAAGTATAGATACTTCCACATTTAGACAAATAGAAGTCATTTAATTTAGAACGGAGGTAGTATATGATATGAAAATAAATAAACTCAATTGGAGATGGGAAGGAAAAATTCCATATGACCGGAGTGCCCATGGATGATCGGTGTTACAGATGTACTGCACAACTACTCGTACTATGCACTGTACACCAGTTTTTCTGTACAGGCCTGATCTGTCTGCTCAATTGCACATCAGCCACGTCAGAAATCGACGTAGACAAAACAGCGCACTTACGCCCGGCATACGCAAGCCTGCCCGGTACACGTCGTGGTCAGCACCACACGTACGCGAGTCAGCCACAGTGCCGGTGCCGCGCCCACACCATCTTCAGCTGTTTGACCTCTATACAAGTGCGTGCCACTTTATTACTCTACCCTTCTCAGAGGTGGAGCCCACCGGTCATTTGCCCACCGCAGTCTGCTCTCTGTTTCTGCAACCACCTACTCCGAGCAAGAACGGTCACCACCACCCCAACATTCCCGCACCATTCCCGCTTGTCTCCCTCTACAAATACGTGGACCATCCATGTCTCTCGCACACACTCAGCTAGTCGCCTAGTAGTTCCCGTCGTCTCCCTCAGCCTGAAGGTAGCTAGCTGAGAGCTCAGCCCCGGCCGTCACTGCCCTGCTGCCATGAAGGTACGTCGCGAGCATCGCCGAGCTCACCAGTCACCACAATCTCTTATCAACGATCTACCTGTGGCCTGCTAGCTTCTGTCTATCTCTTCTTATCTTGAGTGGTTCTTCTTTTTAACGCTTTGCTAGTGCTCGTCTCTGCAGAATGTGAGGGCGAGGCCGCGGCGGATCCCGGCGTTCGGGGAGTGGAACTACTACGACCACGGGGGGTACGGGTACGGGTACGCCGACGGCGACTGGCCGGTCACCCAGTACTTCGAGTCCGCCATACAGCCCGGCATGGTCTTTGCTCTGACAGCCTCGCCAAAGCCAGCCAAGAAGGTGAGTAATGGTTCCATTTGGTAAGATCTATGGGTATTCGGGCTGAGCATATTAAACTGTTTTGACAAGCTAGCTAGGTAGATCAAAAGTTTGTCTCTGGAGCTCTCCCTGATTCTGCATTTTTGTAGCCGTAGACACTCCCTGGTTATACTTAATTTTGTAGAGCACTAAAGTACTAGTTTCGTTTTATAGAGCTTCGCACTTGGTTTGAATGAGCTGTTTCATTAGAAAGCAAGTAGCTGAGTGTAGCTAATGTCATGGAGCAACTTAGGAGAAACGTAAGCTCCTGTTTCGAGGAAAATAACAAAAGCAAAACACTGCTCATTCCACGGACATGAAAGTGCAGCAGATTTTTAAGCTAGAAGATCCATGTACGAAACGTAGTCATGACTCGCAGAATGAGAATTTAGTGAGTCTTGACCTTTTGAAAAGTTTCTATGGGCATACTCGCAAAGCAGGTAGTGAGTCGTCCAACTTTTGAAAAGTTTCTATAGGCATACCCGTCGCAGTAAGAATCATCGTGCTGTGCTTGTTATTACTAGGCCGTAACGTGGAGTAGCACTGCAATAGAGATGGACGATGAGCGAAGGCAGAAGGTGGTGGTGGGGCTGCGCGAGCACGGGGCGAAGAAGCAGAGCCGGGTGTCTGACGCCGGGGCCCACATGCCGTCGGCAAACCGCAGGGCGGTCAAAGCCGTGGACGAGGACCTCTACGTGATCCCACCCGACATGCTCTGCCACAAGCCAAGGGTACCTACCTCTCGCTTCTCTATGCTTAATCACTGCTCCAGGGGCCCCAAGATCTGATGGCCGTGTGTTAACTGTTTGATGACAGTGGTCTTATCTTACTGACTAAGCGTTTATTCCGTGGCTTGCAGAAGAGGCTGGCGAAAAGCCTGTGGATTGGCGGGTGCCTAGGTCTCAGCTGCGTCGCATAGGGATCCGCGACGCCATAGACTCACCCTCCTTGTTGTGCGTGCTGCTTGTAAAGAGAGTTGGCCATGATGCTGTCACAACACGATCATGTCGAACCTCCTCCTCCTCCTCTCGACGACGACGACGACGACGTGATGTGCCGTCGTCCGGCAGCCCCATTTCCCCGTGCCAAAGACCCACTCGAGTGCTGCTTTTCCCGTTACGTCTTTTCCGATGCGTTTGCTATTCTGCTAGCTAGTTCCACCTGAAATTTCGGCCGAGAAGAAGTTTAGGGAGGTGGCAGCAGTCGACTTTGCTGTCTAGAAGCCGTCAAAGGTTCATGTTTATGTAATAATCATGTGGTTTCCGTACCTGTCGAGCGTGTGTGGAAAGAAAGAAAGATGCATGCCTGGTGTTCTTTTTGGGTAGGGGTTGATGGCGATCTCTTTTAGTATTACTGTTACGATGACTTGTTCTAGCTTATGACGGTGTGATTGTGGGCTGATTCTGTTGGGACTTGCTGATTGATCCACATGATCACCTCTTAATTATGTAGGCCAAAGGGACTCGTGCACGCGCTGCCCGTTCCATTACATGATCGCCGCTTAATTATGTAGGGTTTTTTTACTTCGAAATGGGAGCTTAATGCCCCTGCCTCTGCATCAGAGCGAATCACACAGCTTTTTATTGCAAGGTTTTAAGAGTATTTTAGAGTATTAAAAAACGAGATAAAAACATCCATAGTGACTACAAACCAGCCACTTTTTAAAAGAGGACACCAAAGCACTAAGTAGCGCAAGTTCTTCGGTCATGTCTCAGTAGAGGATAGCCTGCACCACAACCATTAAACGGGTCCAGCCGGCCTACATCATGGGTCGCTGGTCTTGCGGCAAGAGGAAGGACCATGCAATAATCTAGTATGTAGCCCAGTGAACAACCTGCAAAAGGTGTACATTTTCAATCTTGTTAAAGATCATGTCATTTCGACAATTCCATATTGCCCAAATAAAAGCATAAACGCTAATGCGCATACGGTTTTAGTTTCTTATCTATTTCCCCAAGCCATGGTCCACACATATTTGCTAGGCTTGTTGGTGGTGAGATATTGTATGTAAACTGGAGCAATCTCCAGATTTTGTGAGCAAAAGAGCACGATATAAAAAGATGTTCTACCGTTTCATCATGGTGGCAAAAAATACATTTTGCTACCATTCCAATTCCTCTTAAGTAATTTTTTTTTTTTGAAACGGGGCAAAAGCTTTGCCTTTTATATTGATATAGGAGAAACAAACATAACAGGCCGAGGCCAAAGAAAAAAACACACAGAATTACATGGGGAGCACTTCTCACTCAATAATCGCAGCTAGGTGTTTATCGCCGGCAAGGATCCAGTTCTTGCCCTCGTCTTTGATCTTCTGGACGAGGGTTGACGGCATCAGGGAGGTGTTGTTGAAGACGCGAGCATTTCGCTCCTTCCAAATTTCCCAGGTTATCAGCATGACAGCAGACTTGAGCCCCTTGGGGTATGCCGAGGGGGATTTGATAGCCGCCTTCCAAAAGTCGAGGACAGTTGCGCGTCCTGTGCCAATATCCTGAGCCAGAGACGGGCAGGAAAGCCAGGAGGCGGCCGCAAGCCAGATGCGCCTCGAGTATCTACAGTCAAAGAGGATGTGTCTCGCCGTCTCCCCCTGGCATTTGCAGAGCTGGCAGAGGGGAGTGTGTGGCCATCCCCTAATGGCGAGGCGGTCAGACGTCCATAGCCTGTTCTGCACCACAAGCCAAGCAAAGAATCTGCATTTTGGAGGCGCCCATGTCTTCCAAACCAGGTTATCAAAAGCGCACATGTTGGATCCGAAGAATTGTGCCTTATACGCAGAGGCGGCAGAGTAGACCCCGTCTGAGGTGAGCGTCCAGGTAATTGAGTCCGCGTTGTTGGGGAAGAGGGTAATGTCTTGCAAAAGTTCCCACAGGGACACGAACTGCGACATGTGCTCCAGGGTGAACTCATTGACCGCAATATCCGCAACCCAGGAATGGTTGTTCAGGGCATCCTTGACGCAGTGTTTCTTCTTCTTGGAGGCATGAAAGATTTTGGGGGCAATGGACTTGGGCGTGGTTCCGTTGAGCCAGGAGGAGGACCAGAAGCTTGCTGTCAGACCATCCCCGATGGTGACCTTGGTGGCCGCATTGAACAGGTCCTTATCAGTGTCGTCGTTTGGGGTCTCAAGCCCCACCCAAGGTTTGTCTGGTGCTTTCCATTCATACCAGAGCCAGCGCAAACGAAGAGCACGGGCAAACTTGTCGAGTTCCAGGATTCCCAACCCGCCTAATTTTTTGGGGCGGCACACCTTTGCCCAGGCGACCTTGCACTTCCCACCGGATACCGATTCGGTCGCTCCCCAAAGCATGCCACGACGTAGCTTGTCAAAAGCCTTCAGGGTAGCCTTGTCGGCTTTAATAGCCGTGAGGAGGAAGATAGGCAAGGCAGTGAGTACCGATTTGACGATAGTATCGCAGCCGGCCCTATTGAGGATCACTTCCTATTAACAAACCACATGAAGTTTTAATTTTTAATGGAACTTTCAATTTCCATAAGTACTTACGGAGAAAAGGTGTATGTCCATTGATGTAATCAGCATAATTATGTAGGGGATAATCAAGTATCATCTTTAAAAAGAACCATTTTAGATAAAAACCCGCATCCATGAATCGCATTGCCCATTCCATTAACTATCAAAAACCGCATCCATGCATTATCAAGTATCATCATCATCACTAATCACTAATATAAAAAGGCACATAGTGTGGGGATCCAAACGATCTTGACCGTGAAACGCTAGATCCAACGGAGCAAATCACCGCTAAAACACATTGTCAGCCTTCATTCTTTTGGACGGTTTTGCCCTTCCACCAAATTGCATCACACGCATCTATGTCACCGAACAGGTACGTTATTTTTTTTCTCCTCTTCCCTAAAAAAAGAACGACCACTTCCCGTTCCTGGTGCTCTCCCTCGGCTTCTTCCATTCGTTGATCTCCTCCCACTCGAGACCCTACCCTTCTTCGGCCAATGACGAAGGAGCCGGAGTCCAGGAATACGGAGGGCCATGGCCGCCGCCTCTTCTACGACCTTCATCACGGAGCGAGGAGGAGAAGGATAGTAGCTGATGCCATCATCCTAGACTTCCCGCTGGTCGTCGTCAGTATTCGTCCTCCCGCCGAGGGTGAGCAGCCTCTTCTCCTAGAGATTTTCCCCTTATAGTTTGTGAGCTATCGCCAGAGTTCGCCACGCGCGCCACCGCTCGATGTCGCTCCGGTAGCAATCGCTAAAAATCAGGGGGGGCAATACGGGCAGAGTCATGCCCATGCAGAAAATTTTATTACATGCACGAGCACTTATTTTCCTGGCAACAACAGCCAAGTTAATCTATACTACTATTAAAAGAGCAAACATGTTGGGATACATTAAATCTGTACCGTTCAATATCTGATCGGACGATCCAGATCGCTCCAATGTTTGACAACTCAACATTGCCCAATGTTGACTGTTTTGCCCTCCCACAAAATCACATGATACAACTAAATTGCCACCGTACCGGTTCGTTTTTCTATTTCTCCTCTCTTCCCCTGCATCCCATGACTCGCGCGCTCTGCCTCGCGAGCGACGACGCAAAGCGCCCTGCACGACGCCGGGTGCAGCAGGGCAGTGCCGACCTGAAGCGCACTTGTGCAGGGAGACCATCACGCTACTCTGGGCAATCAAGACGGCGGGCGTCAGCAACGCACTCGCGCGGCCTTTCGGGGCATCTTCCCGCGCTTCGCTGCGCAGGTGTTGCAGGCGCACACAGCGGCCATGGCGATGGAGGAAGGAAAGCTAGCCTGATCTCAGTTCCTACTGATCGCCGCACAACAGCGCTGGGTGTAGTACATACGCCCACCCTATGACGCGATGCCATCCGCGCCCCTGACTTGAATCCAGGACGCCCTCGCTCGCTAACAGCAGCCCGTCCGTCCGCGACTCATCGTCGGCCATGCCGACGTCCTCGCCCAGCCGTTGCGACGCCCCCAACCCCCCGCGTCCGCACTTCATCGTTGGCCATGTCCGTGTCCTCGCCCAACCATTGCGCGTCTCCCGCGGCCATCCGCAGGAGAACAATTCCCCGCCATCATACATGTATCAGAGTGGTACGTGTTTTTCAACTGAGATTGCTGAATATAATTTGTAGTTGATGGTTCAGACTGGTACGTGTGTGCTTCCATCGCAATGACCAAAAACAGGTTAAAAAGCATTAGATGTTCAGTGAATTTGTAAATTCTAATCCGCAATACCTGCTCTGATCTTGTCCAGTCAGGGGCGCGCAATACCTGCTCTGAACGTGGTGATTTTAAATAGATGACGGTATGTGTTCTCCTGCTACATAACTAAGCAAATTGCATGAGTTCTGCTGCTACATACTACCTAGCTTGATGACCAGGTTGTGAACTTGGCAAAGGCAATAGTGCAATTTGACGATTGGCAGGGGAATCAATGTTAAAGTCTAATTGCAGAGTTTGATCAGCAACAACTTGTAGGTAGGAAAGAGAGACTAATGATGAATTTATTCCATGCATACAAGAAGCTTAATTGTTACGAACCAGACGGCACCTTGGACCCGTCTCTCTCCCCCGCTACAGTAAAGGAGAGCGAACTTTTTCCCCCACCGCTTGATCCAGCTCGCCGGCGGCGATCTGCTGGTTTCCCCTCCCTCCGCCGGCCGCCTCGGCGGCGGGAGGGTGGGGGAACCCCGGATCTCGCTTGTATATAGTCTAGGGTCGAGGGGTGAGCCTGCCGGCGGCGTTGAGGAGGGGGTGGCGCGGCCGGGTCGGCGTTTTGTCGAGGCGGATTTCCTCTCCGATGGTGGTGCTCCGCGGAGCGCGGCCACAGATCTGCCTCTTCCGGGGTGCTCGCAGCTCCGTAGAGCTGTGCTGCGCCCCTTCCCCGAGCCGAAGATCGTGGAGCGGCGACTTCGGATCGAACGACATGGTGGTGATGGCGACGACGACAAGGATGAGGGCGACGGCGACGACGCGAGGTGGAGGCTCTTTCGAGCCGAGTTCTGTCGACTTCCCGTCCGCCTGGGGACTCCTGCTGATCCAAGGTTTCTGAGGAGGAGCGGCGGCGGCGCGCCGCGGTACATCTTCTTCGACGACGGCGTCCTCGACGGCTTGCAGAATCTCTGTACTTTGCTCTTTGATCTTTCGTTTGTTCTGTAAGCTCTTGTTGTTGTTGTTGGATCTATCTCGCAAAAAAAAAAAAAGCTTAATTGTTTACCTTTTTTTTTAACAGGGGAATGGCCCCGAAGGGCCTAGAAACTGCATTCCGACGGTGGATATAGATTTACAGTGAGGACCCAAAGTAAATAAAAATTACAAACTGGTACTCACACTTTTCACCTAGGACCCTAAATGAAGATAGAAATTCACAATTAAGTCCTTCTTCTTCACCGCATCTCGCCGGCGACTTGAAAGCACAGGCACCATGGACGCTACCGGGGACGCGACCACTTGGAGCAATCCCGGTGATGAACCCCATGCCAAAGTCGAAGATCCTCCGCATCGACACAAAAGCCTGGAGGAAGAAGAAGCTCGGGCGCAAGCAACCGAGCGCAGAGTGGCTCCTCGGCAACACACGTTTACTCAAATTTTAATTAGGAATGTTTGTGTAGACCGATCGGAATGTTAGTGCAGACCAACGCAAATTTCTAGGGACCTACCAGTTCACATATTATATGTCGGACTTCCTTGGGTTTCTATTTTGGGGTAAATTTTGGGTCATGCAAATTTTTCATCCAAAAAAATTATACTTTTCTCCGTTGCAATGCACGGGTATGTTTGCTACCTAGGAATGTCTCATGTTTCCTCTGATCTTGGATTGTTCAATCGTGCATATCTTGAAGTGTGTCAAAATGTTGTACTGTGATAAATGGAGAGGTTAATTTAATCGAGATAAGTAAATGAAGGAGAATATATGGGTGCCCTCTGATAATGTAGTTATCGTAAAAATAGATAGCTGAGAAATAGGTAAAAGGGAAAGAAGAGGATGAGATGAAGTTTATGGTCTATATAAATGTATTATGATTTACATTAATTAATGGAGACGTGCGTTGCACGTGCACGTACACTAGTAGAGAAGTAATCAGACAACTAATTAGGGGTGGCCTGGTTGCTGCGTGTCCGTTGGTCGCCGAGGCGTCGACGGCTGCTGTTTGCGGCCTGACGAGTTCGTGTGCGATGGGTGCAGTGTTGTGCTGATATTAGATCGCCTTGTGAGATGGTGGGCTCAAAATGACAAGGAAAACAAAGTTCACTGGCTTAGTTGGGAGAAACTCACCAAGTCGAAGCGTGACGGCGGCCTGGGGTTTAGGGACCTGTATGGTTTTAACCTCTCTATGCTGGCCAAGCAAGCATGACGTTTGCTGATTGCCCCAGACTCCCTTTGTGCTCAGGTTTTGAAAGCCAAGTACTTCCCGAATTCATCTATACTGCAAGCACAGCCAGCACACGGTATGTCATATTCTTTCCGCAGTATTCTCAAGGGAACCGAACTATTGAAGGATGGATTAATCTGGAGGATTGGAGATGGATCAACAGTGAATATCTGGTCAGATCCTTGGCTCGCCCGTGACGGTGCACTGAAACCAATAACACCTCGAGGACAATGCGTCTATACCATGGTCAATGAACTGATTAATCCAGCCACTGGACATTGGGATGTTGAACTGGTGAGAGACATTTTCATGAACATTGACGCTGATATTATACTAGCTACACCAATCCGAGATGACTTCGAAGATTTCCCGGCATGGCACTATGATAGTAAAGGAAACTTCACGGTCAAATCTGCTTACAAACTTTTTGTGCAGCAAAGAGATGATCCACAACAGTCTCCATCGAATCTGGAAGTTGAAGGTCTAAAGTGGGAGAGAATTTGGAAGATGTCCTGTCCTCCCAAGATCAAGCAATTCATGTGGCGCTTTGCCCATAACAGCCTCCCACTGAAGTTGAATATCAAAAGGAGGGGTATGGTCTGTGACACGAAATGTGTGTGCTGCCACAAACTTGATGAGGACGGAGCACATTTATTTTTCAAATGCAAAGAAGTAAATAAAATCTGGAGAGAACTGAATCTAGAGAAAGAGAGACAGAAGCTTTCTGAATGTCCAAATGCCCGTGTAGTCATTCATGAAGTACTGAACTTTGGTACTGAAAGAGGAGCTCTCGTTGCATGTCTGTTATGGCGGTGGTGGACAAGGAGGAACAAAATAAACGCCAAAGACAAGCATGGGGTCAGCGACAACCTCGTATCACAAATCAGGTATTGGGAGGGAGAGTGTGCCCAGTACTGCAGAAAAGAGAAGCTGCAAAGCTTCACACAAATGCAGGAGAAGAAGAAGTGTGGCAAAAGCCAGTGGCGATTGGCTAAAAATAAATATCGATGGAGCTTTTTGTGAGGAGACTAAGACCGGAGGCTGCGGATTTGTCATCCGAGACAGAGACGGGCAGGTCAGGGGATCTGGTGCAGGCGTCATACCCAACTTATTGAGTGCGGCACATGCAGAGATTCAGGCTTGCGATGAAGCAGTACGAGCTGCATCAGACTGGGGTATGATGCGAATCCAAGTGGAATCAGATTCTCAGAACCTGGTACGTGCCATGCAGAGTAAGGATTTCGATCGAGCAGCTGAAGGGATCGTATACAGAGACCTCCGTCTATTCATGTTGCTGTCATTCAATTCCTTTGAGTTCAATCACGCTCCTAGAGCCTGCAATAAATTAGCTCATGAGTTGGCAGCTTACGGTGCGAAACGGTAAGACACTAAAATTCTTTGGCCGGAATCGCTACCGAATGATGTAAGTGTGTTGGTGGCCAGCGCTCCTGCTGTGACTTGTATCTAGAGGAATCAGGTGTTCCAGTTCAAAAAAAAAAAGATTAATAGTACTACAATCGTTTTTCATTTTCTAGAGGACAGGCTTCAACAGGCTCTGCCGAGTAGACTCCGCTGGTTTTTCAGGTTTATTCATGTCGCCATGGCCTACTGGTGCTAACGTTGTGGGCCGCGGGGGCATGATAACCGTGCAAAGCTGACTTCACTGTGCAAATAACTTGGTCTCATGTTTAAGTACGTCGTTAATAATCACAAAAATATTAGCTTTCTAACTTCAATTTGCTTTGGAATGAAAGAAATGCAAGAGTTTTCCGTAAGGTGGTCTCTATGCCCGCCAAGGTTCTTGACGTCATTAAGAAAAGTGCCGTCCTTTGGGGTACGGCGGGTGCAAAGCATTTGTGTAATATTATGCTGCGAGAGTAGACATGCGTCTCCAAGCTTTGGCTTGCATTAGTTGTATTTAAAACTCTTCATAATTAATGAAATAGGCAAAGCTTTTGCCTCGTTTATAAAAAGAAGATGCTAGTTGGGTTTTACCTGACCAAAGTTCATAGGGAAGATGATGAGGGCGAGAATCGACACCCGCCATTCGATGATGAAGCTTATCACAGAGGACACCAGCAGCGATATCCGTTCTATTGCCGACTTCACATCTGCAGCATCGGTGGCGAGGCATGCTGCCACGAGGCTTGAGTTATTCTCCTCTTCATCGAAGCATGCCACATCGTTCCTCAAGATAACTGGAGAGAACAATAACCTCGATTCAGTCAGATAATGCCCAGTTCTGATGAGATCGTCGAGGAAAGGGAGAAACGCTAAAATCCATACCTTGGTCCTCAGGGATGGAGCCAGGGGCACGCAGGGGCCATGCCCCCCCCCCCCCCCCCCTCGCATGGCACTTTTTTCTGATACACCCTTGTAAAACTTACAGATTTGACCCCAAATTTCCTAAATTTTACCTATATGGCCTCCTCTAACATATGGAGTGTACAATTGGCCCTCCTTGTCCATTGTTCCTGGCTCCGTACCTGTTGGTCCTGGCAAAGCAGGTGGAAGAGGCGCATCTGCTCCCACCGCATCGCGTCCAGGAGCTCCTGCCTGACGCCGTGGTTTACCACCTGGAACAACCCCCATTGACAAAACAAAAGTTATAATGATTCAGAAATCAAATACGTAGCAAAGCAAAAGTCTGAAGGTGAATTTCCCAAACGGAGCCCCCTCCCCCTGCTCATGCTCCCTTTATAATGCAAGCGAACGGTACAAACCATTACAAAAATAGGTATTATTTGAACTTTTAGCCATTCTTATTTCTTTCGGTAAATTTTATGTTCCTGTAAAAAACTGGGACTCAAAAATATTTAACGAAAGAATGACCAAGACTTAAAGAAATTCCATATTGCTTTAGAAAAATTTAAAAAGTAACGGAAACATGTTTTATAATAAGTATACTAAAAATTAGTTTTACTAGATTTAACAGTTAGTATCGAATAATAAGTATCTGCTTAGGGTCAAACTCTTACTACTGATATGATACTAGATTTTGTCTTGAAACTTTTAGTAATAAATCCGATGACTTATGTTCGAATCTGGTAAACTTATGGTGATGCTTGCTCAACGGTGACTAATCTAGGGTAGGACTAATAATACTCGATATAGGAAAGAAAAGGGAGCTCCTTTGCGGCGCTTACGACCCGCGCCGCCTACAGCCTGCTTATGTGGGCCGCGGCCCAATGTTTCATGCGCTGATTTGGCCTTTTTTTTTCGTCGTGACTGTTTCTTTAGCGATTTCCAAATCTGAAAAGGAAACTCAAAAATAATTCAAACCTATATTTTTAAAAACATGAATATTTTTGAATCTGAATATTTTAAATATACACCATTTTGAAAATCTAAATATTTAAAAAAATTGGAACCAAGTTTAAATTTGGAACCAATTTCAAAACAATTGGAACCATTTTCAATTTTGGAGCCAGTTTAAAATAAACGATTTCACGAATTAGGAACCATTTTCAATTTTCGAACCTCTATCAATTTTGGAACCATTTTCTAAATTTGGAACCAATTTAAAGAATTTGAAATTATTTTAAATTTTGGAACCATTTTTAAAATAAACGATTTCACGAATTTGGAAACTATTTTCAATTTTCGAAGCATTTTCAATTATGGAACCATTTTCCAAATTTGGAACCATTTTCAACAACTGGAAACCATTTTAAATGTTGGAACCATTTTCAAAAATGGAACTATTTACAAAATTGGAACCATTTTAAAATTTGGACCATTTTCAAAATTAGAATCATTTTCAAAATTGAAACCATTTTGAATTTTAGAACATTTTTAAATTTGAAACCATTTTCAAATTTGAAATCATTTTGAATTTTGGAACCATTTTCAAAATTAAAACCTTTTTCAAATTTAGAACTATTTTGAATTTTGGAACCATCTGAAAAATAAAAAGAACAAAAAATAAAAGGAAAACAAAACAAAAAAGAAAACGGAAACGAAAACGAAAAAATAAAAGAAAAAAAACGAAAAAAGAAACAAAAAATAGAGAAAGAATAACAAAAAAAGGAAAAAGGCGCTAGACGGGCCGGCGGAGTAAAGCCTCGCGGAAGATTGCGCCAGCGTTACGCGACGTTAACGGGCACGAAAACGTAGAAGTACTATGTGGGCATACGACGAGTAAACGGGCCAACAGCGTCGCAGGCCAGGCAACAATCAGCGAGAGCTTCTCGACAATAAAGCCCAATAAGAAAATAGCAAAGAAGAGACAACCAACACGGCTGCTTGGATCTTGGACTCGCTAAAAAACACTGCTTTCTTTGCTTCATTGGTTTTTCTAGATGACAAAAGGACTGTCTGTAGCTAGCTAGCTATGTAGTCAATTCAAAGATCATCTATCGTATCATTTTTAGAAGAAAAAATGATCATGTATCTTCAAATATATAATTCTTATTTTGTTGTCAAATTTTTAGTTCACGATTCGATAGCATCACGTTTTTCCCTCAATTCCCCCTAAATTATTGGTCAATTAAAAAAAAACGGTCGACCCATTTAGTTTGCCCGCCAGCAATTTGTTTGAAGCTCCGCCTGATTGTATGCATGGATCACCTATGTGTTCTCGCATGCGCGCTCATTAAAACACCTTTGGGTCAAGCCCACTAGAAAGCTCGATTTAGCCGTTTCAGCAGATACAACCTCGTTTCATGCTCCAACAATATAATGTGGTACATGATGTTGGTTCCACTCACTATTCTTTAATCTACTCCACCTTATCTCTTCTAATCAATGCAACATGGTTTCAGTTAAAATAAGTTTCAACTTTTGTTAATCTCTAACCTTTAATTTCGTTGAACCTTTTTACCAAATTTTGTCAAATTGATCCTACAAGGTTGACCGTTTGAAATTTCCTCTGAGTAGTAACTTCACCTCGCAATTTCACACAACTCTCGTGTTTTATTAGGTTTTTTATTTCGACGCTCATAAATGAAGGCTACCATGAACCTCGCATAAATCATGCAATAATATGATAACAGTTAACCAGTACAACTGGATTTACCATTTTGAGTATTTTCTTTTTTGGAACCAAATATTTTTTCTTAGTATATATGTATTGCATGATAGGACTAGAACGGGAGCATCTTCCATGACATATAACAATTAGAAACCGTAGTCTTATATTATGGTTATACTAACAACAATTAGTAAACATTCTTAAAAAATGAGTTAGTAAGCAGGTTTGATTCACATCCACACACTGAACATAGAAAAGCGAATTTGGCATTCGACCCAATAGTTGGTTCATGAAGACAAACAAGTTTCTGATTAAGTGCACTAAAAGCTTATTAAAGGAATTTCCAAATGTAGAGGTTTTGACAATTTGCCGATGAAAAAGTTAACTGGGCCAAGAAAAAGCGCCAAAACCTTTTTTGACCAATAAACTTTACAGAGATGTTTACTACACAAGGATATGCACAACAATCATTGTTCAGGCTAGATAATAAACTAAACTACATGCAACTGTATTCATGGCATCCATCTTCAGTTTCAGGAACACACCAAAAATTTCAGTGCCAAAATTTGGTTTTTGAAGAGTCTATACTGAATAATCCGAAATTTTAAGTAAAAGTTTTTTCTCGATGGGTCGGCAGGAATCCGGAACCCTAGAGCCGTGTACAGCCGCTCTCGGCAAGGCAGTTCGCCTAATTATACGTTTCCTCCTTCCTCCTATAATTGCGCGACACCTCCCGGCCAGAGTCGTCTCATATCCGCCTCTCACCTCGAACCCTCTTCCCTCCTCGCGTGCGCTCAACCAGCAAAAGGTAACGGCCCGCTTTCCCCTCCCCGATTAAATCCGTGATTTCTAGGACTTGAATCCCATCTCGTCGCGAATTTCCCATCGTTCGGCGCTTCCGCGGTTAGTGATTTTGGCGGATCTCGTAGTTGTGGTGACGGCGTGGGGAATTTTTGGGGCTACGCGGTTTAGTTTTGGATTAGATGCGCATGGTGTCTGAGGAGGGGTAGATGAGGCGGCGATCAGCCTCGTTTTATCTGTTCGGTGGTCGGAATTGAGGGGATTGATTAGTAGTTGGGGTAAAATCTTACGGCCAAATGATTACTCTCGCGATCTGGGCTTGTAGAATCCCGTGCCGCCTAATTCGATGCGATCCGTTCGTTTCTGGTGTCGCGGATGGGAGAATAGGGGGATTATTCGTCTCCTACTGGTAGGGAAATGGTTGGATGTGTTGATTCGTGTAGTCTGTGCAGAGTTTAATCTGATTCCTGAGGTCAAGTGCTTTAGATCGTGGAACTTCCTTGTGTCTCTGTGGATACTGTTTGAGAATTCTTGGGCATGTGGATCTATTGGTCTGTTCTGGTCGATAAATTTGGTGCAGAAGTTGTTTTGTAGTCGGCTAGGCATGAAGGCCTGGAAATCCTCTTCATTTATCTATTTTGAACATTTGCTCTATTGAATGGCGTGTGATGGATATGGTGATTTTGTGCAGCTTCCACTTAAAGACCAGCAATAAACTTTGATCTGTTTGGTGCCAGTCAAACCTCAACAACCAAGTTTCATGTCTGATCTCGACGTCACACTTCCATCTGCCTTCGGTACGTTTTCATCAAATCCACGTCTGTTACTGCTGATGGAGTAAATTGCTAAATTGAACATTTTGTAGTCTTGATGTATAGCATGTTACTCCGAGCTTCTCAAAACTTGATTATTTGGTAAAGCTGGGAAATTTATGTAGTAACCATACTCAGTCTGAGCAAAATACATCGTGTTGTTCATCTTGCCCTTTGTATGTACATGAGCTCTACATGCATTTTGATAATATATGATGTCTTACTTTGTAGATCCGTTTGCTGAGGCAAATGCTGAGGATGCTGGTGCAGGCCCAGGAGCAAAAGATTATGTGCATGTGCGCATCCAGCAGCGCAACGGCAGGAAGAGTCTGACTACTGTTCAGGGCTTGAAGAAAGAGTACAGCTACAACAAGATCCTCAAGGATCTCAAGAAGGAATTCTGCTGCAATGGCACAGTAGTCCAGGATCCCGAGCTAGGCCAGGTATGATAGTGTCGGCCATGCTTCAACTTGTTTTCAATTCTCTGATGATGTTGCTATCCTGTGACTGACCAGTTCACTGTCTGCAGGTCATTCAGCTTCAGGGTGATCAGCGTAAGAATGTTGCTACTTTCCTAGTTCAGGTACTCTCGACTTCTCACAACATGAACACCAATTGTCATCCTGTCGATGTTTTCTTATGTGATAGACTCGATTCTTTCTGCTAGGCGGGGATTGCGAAGAAGGACCTCATCAAGATCCACGGCTTCTAGGCTGCCTATAAATGCTTGTACGCAACAATATCATATCGTGTGCTACCAGATACTGGAAGCCTCGAAAGCTTGAACCGTGTGATACTTCTAGCTATTGCTTCTCTATATTGAAGACGTGTAAGGCTATTGTCGCCGTTAAAACCTTTCTTGCTTGATGCAAGTTGTTTTGTCACCCCATTATGCTGCTGTACCAGCATACCAGTATGGTTTGTCTGAGATGTTGCCGACTAAATAAACTATCCAGTTGTTTGCTTATGGCTCTATTTGGTCCCTTGTTTTTGTTTGTCCATTCGGTTATCAGTTATACCTGCTGTTTATCTGATGATCCTGATATACCGTGTATGGTTGCTGCTTATGCTGCTCAGTATTCTACCCTGTTTGCCTAATCACTTTAAGTGTAATGGAGCAGCTTGGTGATAAGTAATCGGGCAGATGATTGCAGTCTGGTTACTGAGGGGATGTTTTAGGGTAGAACGCACTAACGGGACGCCTCAGGTAGGAGCTCATGGTCCTTCGCTGGCAGAGCCACGTACGTAACAAAGCACGAAAGTAACAACGATTAGCAATCTGAATACGAATTGGAGTGTGTGGCTGGAGAATTCCCTCCCAAAGGCGAATCATATCATTCGCGTCATACAACCGCAACCTGAAGGGGCCGTAGAGTTTCAGAAAGGGACACAATCCATTGAACCGTCCAATTCTTGCTCCATTTTTGATTAAAAAAAAATAATCAACTTTTCTTATACTGCCTCCGATACGAAATAACTCGGACTAAGTAACGTGGAGTAGTTGTTTTGTATATATAGACAACTGGTTTAGGTACAGAAGCGAACCACAAAACAATTCTTCTCTATAAGTTCTGAATGTGACAATTTTTGGAATTCGTTTTGGTTGGGGTGCGCCGGGCCCAGGCAGCAGTGCAACGCCTGGGCGACACATAAGAGCCCAGTAGCAAGCTACTGTGGTGGGCCCTCCCCCACAAAAAATAACCTGGGCGACACATAAGAGCCCCAGTAGCAAGCTACTGTGGTGGGCCCTCCCCCACAAAAATTAAATTTAATATCATTGTGGCCACTTGGACCACATATCAGATATTAAACTGATAAGAACAGATACTACACTTGATCTTAGCCAAAAGGCCGAGAAAGGTATGATTCTCCCTGGCGCCCAGGGTCTGCTTATATAGCGCGTCCTCGCCTCCCTCCCGTCTCGCTGCGCGAGGTGGGACTAAACGAAACGAGAGCGCTGCACCGGCACAGCGCATCGCTTTGCTCTGCCCGGTTTGTTTGGGCTGTACTTGAAGAAAGCGCAATATACATGGGCCGGACAGTGGAAGCAGCACTGGTTGATTCATACCACTCGAAAAAAATGGGTTGATTCGTCGATGTTGCTTCCTCTGTTCCTTCAAGCCCAAAATAACCCACTCAAAAACAATACAGGATATTTTTCCCAGGATCTAAAACATTGTTTTTCTTACAAGTTACAAACGCACCGTTCATCAAAACAAGTCTGCAGAAACTGTGAAAGTTTATTGTCTTCGAACTCGAAGGGATAAGCAAATGCAAGTCCTGATCTACATGCTGCTGTAGCCAGCTCATTGACGTTTGCCAAGCTTACTGTTCCAAACGCAAATCATTTGGCAAAATTGTTGACCATCCCTGGGCCTATAGATCCCTGGACACACGCGGATTTTTACCAAACGCTGGCTCCTTTACAATGCATAGCAGCTCAAATTTGTTTGTTAAACTCCATTTCTTCCACAATGTTTTAGTCCAACCGAAGCCGAGATGATTTTTCTGCAGAAATGACATCAAGGGTGCATGGTACTGACTTACCAAAGGTAATGGGTGGAGACTGAAATCTGATTAAGTTCAGCCATGCAAAAATATGATGGTAATGTGCATATTAGAAGGATGGAAGATACATGGTCACCAGGACCAGCTATGGAGTTATACTACTAGAATATACAGAATGTCAGATTTCAACAGCAGAAACGGAATGAAGTATGCATTAAGGAAGAAGCTATAAACTTGATCAAGTAATGCATTGATTGAAGATCACTACAACTATTACATCTGATTACATGGACGTCGTGAATTTTCTAATCGAGGTAAGGGCTATCGAACATGAATTAGGTACAGCCAGTGATAGCACAAATTTCAGGGCCAATGATGCAATGATCCTTCTTCCAGTTCAGAGAGGCAAGGTCGTTCTATGTTCAGCCATAGAGGATAGCGTCTGACTAGGGCCATGCTATATCTTCTGCCTCAATGCTTGACGCAGCTGGAGCTTGCGGCCGTCGGCTCTTGAGTCCAGAAGGTTGGACTTCAGGTTGTGCTTCTGCACGACTTGAGGCCACTCTATGCGCCCCTTCATTGCGCGAACCACGTGAGGGTTTACTGACTCCGGGCTCCACTCTCCTACGCTTGGTGAAACCGTGCACACTTCGCTGCTCTTCAGAGTGGGCGAAAGGCGGAGTTCGACATTCTTCCGCTTGAGAGCCTACCGTTCGGTAACTCTGATCCTATCTTCTTACGGCCATTGTCGTTCGATGATCTCCAGAGTCTGGCGAAAGAAGACCCTTTCTTCCGGTACTTTTCTGCTGTTGTCGAGCAGACTTCACTGATCTCACTATGCAGTCATCGCAGTCCGTTCCGCTCACTGATGCGCCATTTTGTCCACCGAAGCCGTTTACTGACGGTTCACTTCCGTCTGGTGAGTTGCTAGAGCCGTGCTCATCAACATGGCTAACAGTCTCCCATCCGCTATCATCTTCCTCTTCATTTCTGGCACAGGGTTGGTGGGATACTTCTTTGATGGTTTTTCCAGGAAGATGTCAGTTTCAGGACTTACTGTATGGATCTTTGTTGCATGACTGGTGGGGGTATCTCCGTTACACTGCCCAATCTCCTTCTCGCTAGTATCTTCCCTCTGTCTGAGCTCCTCAAATACAGCAAAAATGTCCTCTGAAGCAGGTGGTGGTTTGTAAGAGAACTCCTTGATATCATGAAACTTCATAGAGCAAATTGCTTCCTTGAGCCTTTCTGCATCTCTTACTGTTTCTTTATCTACACTATTGCCTCGGTGGGAGCTGAGGAAAGCCTCAATCTCAGACTGAAGGTCGCTCAGCTGTGAATACTTGCTGTCTAGCGTCAGTCTTGCATCAACAAGCTTCATCTGAACCCTCTCTTCACGCCAAACCTCCGCCATCTGCAACATCTTCTTTTCTTCCTCCACCTCATCCCTCATCTTCATAGATTCACTCTTCAGAGCCTCAACCTCAGCTTTGTCTTCCGCAATCTCCTTTGCTAATTCGTCACACACCTCCTCCATAAGCTCCCTGGCCTTTCTCTCCTTTTCATAATCTTGCAAGTATCGCTTTGCTACTGACTTCAACTCAGATAGCTCACTGACCAACTTGGAATTCATAATTTCTGCCCTTTGCCGGTTCTTCCTCTCCCGGTTCAGACCCTCTTTAACATTATCAAAGATATCTCGAACCTTATCATGCTCCCTGCTCCTCCAGGTAGCCTTTTCCTCAGAAAGGCTCCTTAACATGTGATCAAGCTTCTTCTTTGCAGACCGACTCTCAGATTCAAGCTCATGAATCCGGCTGCGGGCCTGCATAAGCTCTGCTTTTAGTGCAGAGACTTCTGCATCAGCAGTCACTGGATATTGGTCACAGGAATCATAGTCAGCGTCCCTGAATGTGTTTAGGCACCGACGGTCCCACTTGGTTGCCACCTCCATTTCGATTCGAGGTGATGGAGAGTAAGCTCCCACCTAATTTAGGATAAAAACATTTGATCAATAAAACGACATAAGAAATGAAGGAGGTTAACTGTACTCTAAGTAATAATTCATGAACAAGGAACATACCTCATGAATGCTGCCATTGACAAGAGGCTTTCCTGACCTGCCTTCCAGGACAGATTTATAGTAATTGCACCGATCCGGCGTATGCAGAGGCTTCGGGTTAGGCTGCAAATTCGTTATGTTAGCTCACCACAACAATTGAAAACTACATATTAATAGAGTGTGTTACAAAGTTTACATGTCAAATGGAGTAAAAACTGAGAAAAACAATCTGGTCACCATTACATAATATGATAGTAACATTAACAGCATCAATATCTAGGGACCACGAGCAACCTAATTAGAGTATTGTGTAGATAATAATGGAAATAGGGTGATATGACATCCCTGGCCCCAACTGATGAAGATACATGGAAAACTAAGCAATCTGGAACCATAATGATCACCAAATGGTTCAATACAGAAAATGGAGTTGCTAAAATCTAAGCAACAAAAATAGCAGTTCCAATTGATCCACACATAAGTACTTTGCTATCAATTCCTAAACCAAAATTTGATCAGCCAAGTTGCTAATCATTGCTAAGCGATCAAAGTCCAACTCAATATAAGCTGTAGGTTCGATGCCCCATTTCGCGAGATGCTAAAATTCCACCTCGAGCTCAAAATCCCCACCCTCAAATGGTGCCTTCACGGCTTCACCCCTCGAACTGGTGAGTGGTGACACAATGTGCTGCGATAACAACATTGTGACACCCAACACAACCGATCATTTCACCCATTGGATGGGCAGATAGCCTAGTTTCAGAACAATCTGCTCATAACTTTTAGGAGAGCCCCAAGTTTGCCATCCCTACGACCGACAAAACCAGGAACCACAATGCAGCAAACCACCCAGTTCCTAACTACTACTTCACCTGATTCCCCCAAAGCACGGCCACATGAAACCCTAGAGGGCTACAGCAGCTTAGACATACGCAACCACCGGGAGATCCACGAGGATCTCGAGACAAATCCTACCTCGAACCGTCGGCGCGCTTCCCCGACTCCCGCGGCGGCGCCTGCGGCAGATGGACCCGCCACAGCGCCGCGGCGATCTTCCTCACAGACGCCGATGCGCCGGGAGCGCCGCTAGGCGGGGCGACGGCGTCCCCGGGCCACCGGAGCGGCGGGGTGGACGGCGGGGCGGCCGCGCGGCGCGCGGAGGCGAGGGAGGGGCTCTGGACCCGCAACCGGCGGCGAGGGCGGGGGCGGGAGGCGGACCCCGGGCCCGCGGCGGCGTCCGGCTCCTTCGGGCTGGGCGGGGACCTCGCCTGCGGTAGCGGCTGCTGGGGGCGGCGGGAGCGCGCCATTCGCCGCGGGTCGCTCACTGGGCGTGGAGGGCGGGGGGAGACGGCGGCGAGGGCGGTGGCATTCACCGGGGGATAGCGCGGGAGGGCGGGATGGCGGGCGGTGGAGATATGCGTGCGAGATCCAGTACTCTGCAGTGGTGCCCAGTGGTGGTACTCTAGTAGTGTAGGCCTGTGGGGAGGCTAGAGAACGTGGGATGGGGAAAGGGAAAGGGCAAAAAGGAGATGGATGGAATGGGAGTACTCGACTCTTTTTTTCCTTTTCTCCTTTGTTTTTCCGTGGGATTGTGGGTATTTCATACTTGTACCTGTTTTTTTGAGTTTGTGAGATGTGTGATAGTGAAATGTTTTGGGTAGATTTGGATGTTCGAATGGTTTGAACATTTTTGGATAGTGTTGATGTTGACTTATCGATGAGTGAACTCGGATTTTGCTATCTAGTACAAAATACTATACATATTGGTGACAATAATTTCATATCAGAGCAGTAGTAATTAAGAGTTCGACCGCCCTACTGTGGTTGCACCAACGTGTGATGCTATCTTCTTTCTCATTTCCCTTTTCCATAGAAGGGTGACCTAGGAGGAATGAGTTCCGATGTTCGGCGTCGGCTCCAGTGACTCATCTACCCGTCGTGCAGATTTACATACGTGTTGCATAGAAGTAGAAGCTAGACGAATCCAGCGTTTCTGCTTCAACGACGTCGAAGATGGGGCGGTTTCCGGGGATAGCGATGTCCAAGACTTGGCCCTAGTCAACATGACACAATGGTAATGAACCCACATATTTACAACATGCCACAAATGGATAGTGAAGTAGGGATGTTGCAATGGTTGCGACCCTCGGTCCATGGCATGCTTCTTCGAAGATTCATGTGAAGATGACAGAGTAATACAAAAGTCGATGGAGATTGAGGAATCCTGAAAGAACTACTTTGAAATTTCTTTTACTAGTTTTTTTTTATAAGAGTAGACTAGCATCTTATCCATCTGGTTTGTTCCTTTCGGGTGTATGTGACTGTGCATGGTATTTCACGTATAGAAGAAATATTTGTTGTCGTTTTAATTAAAATAGAAGTGTTCAATCATAAGTCCAGTAGCCCGTGTATTCAGTTTGTTCGTAACAAGTTGGACCCGCACTTTATGCAAATAATAGTGGGGTCGATGTTTAAAAGGGGGACAAATATATAGAACCGATATTTGAAAGCAATGAGAGAATGCCATGCAGAAGGATGCCTACATGTTGATTAGACCAAAATAAGGCACCAGTCCCTCTTTATTTTGGCGTACCTTACTCCGCGGGAGTAATGGCGGTTGGGATACTCTATCTGATTCGAGCAACATTTTTTTGTAATCTAAGACCAGCTTTGCAATAGGATACCATCCGCTTTGGGGTTTTTACTATCTCTTTTGAAGGGTATTTTCAACATCCTGCGGGCTATATTTTGTCAATTTTAGCTCTTACGGTCTAAATTTTCAGAGATCTATAGTAAGTACTTCCTCCGTTCCATAATATAAGACGTTGTAGATTTCAATACAGACCACATACGGATCGAAATGAGTGAATCAACACACTAAAATATGCTTAGATATGTACTAATCGGGGAAAAGGTAAAAAGCTTATACGTAGCAACGGAGGAAGTAGCTGGCAGAGGAGAGCGGGGACACGTATTTACGAAATATTTCTATGCGAGTGCCTACCATCGTCGGTCGAAATCCAAACCGAAATATTTCCAGAACATCATAACTTATATTAAACCAGCCAGTTTTTAGCAACTTTTTTTTTATCGTGGAGGAGATTGCACTTGTAGAGATCGAGTAGTCAGCCCCGGCGTACGGGAGAAACAATCCCCAGCCAGCTTTTCACATGCGTAGCTGCCTCTCTTCACGTAGTACGGTCGAAGAGCATAGTAGCTAGCGCCGAACTTCCAAGACGTCACATGGTCTCCACCCCGAGCCTGATCCCGTATCAACCTCCTCCAAATCATCAACGGACCGACGTGCGACGCACCTACACCTACGCTGGCCAGTCACGGAGTTCGCGCGTCGCGTGCCCTTTAATTAGTAGGGGCGGCCGGAGCTCACGTTTGAAACTTAACATAAATGCTGAGGCATGGATGCTTGCCTAAAAGTCTATGTATACAGTCCACATCCTGAGGATTCTGTCATGCCACATAGTATCTGCAAATCTTGGCGTGCATGTAATCTTGTTTCTCTGAAAAATGATGTGACACAAGTGTACCAACCAGTTGGTAATCCTACCATCTAGCTACTTTAATATACTTAGCCTGATTAAAATATAGCTAAGGAACTCGCTGAATGTTTTTACTTGTTGCACGCTTAGCTGGAACGAAAAATAATAATCACAGGGAATAGTTCACTTCTGGCGAGATTCGAGGAAGAAAGGAAGGAGGCGGTTTGGCTTGCGAGTTCACGTGCTTCTAGCAGAATGAACAAATAAAAAAATAGTAAAACAGTTCAAAAAATTATGAACAAAACTAGTGATGAACATATATAAGTTTTCTACATATTGTGTCAAGTTTCGTACTGAAATGACATTCGTATTGCTCTGTGCAAAAACAGGAAAAAAAAATCATTGATCTGAAAATTATATTTCGAAATCTCATCTTGGCCACTGATTGTTTTTTTGGGCATAGAGCACTACAGTACAGATGTCATTTTAGCACGCAACTTGGCACACATGTAGAAAACTTTTATATGCTACTCACCAATTGTTTTCAGAATTTTTGAAGTGTTTCTTATTTGTTTTGATTTTTTATTCAGCTAGGAGCAGGTGAACTCGGGAGGCAATTTGAATTTCTGGGAAGAATCCTGGGTTCCAAACAGTTCTCGTCTTCTCTCTTGGGTTCGGCTTGGCCATGTGGACTGGCAACACACATGGATGTGGGGACATGGCACTGCGGTGTCCGGGTCCGTGGAGTGGGGGCGGTGCCGCGGGACGTTCTGCTAGGCGATTGCTCTTGCGTCGACATCGGTGTTGCTCCCGCCGTTTTAATTGGATGCTTACGATGTTGTGTGTGGCACCAATACGAGTATCTGTATCTGGCCGATACGGATACGGAAATATGGTATTTAAAAAAAGCATCAATATTGGATATATTTTGATAATGTTAAAGATCAAAAAATTATACATGTACTAGCTAGAGGTGCCAACTGATCACACAAATTATATTTCCATTTGGTATTTTCATGACTATTGATTTGTCTAAGATAGTAACATGACTACAGGGTGGAGCCTTATAAAGTCTGTAGGTTGCTCAACCATTAGATAGCTATTTGTTTCCTCCGTTTTGAATTAGTTGACATAATTTCGTCTCAATAAGAATGTATCTGGATATATTTTAGTGTATTATATCCGTATTTAGACAAATCTGAGTCAACTAATTCGGGACCAGATCAGGTAGTACAAAAGAAGATATTGTAGAGGGAAGGGTGGAGGGAGCTGCAATTGGGTGACAATCCACATAAGAGATAGCATGAACGGTGATCAACTGACAGGACAGTGTACTTTTGGCTGCCTGCGACTTGCATAAGCAGAGATTAGTGCAGTTAGGCGGGGAGGGGGCACCGCACCCCCCCCCCCCCCTCTATATTATTGGCACATACCGTAAAAAATAAAAATTAGAGAGCTTAGATAGAGTTTTTATGTGTGTTTGGCCCCCAAGTAATTATATATTGTGTTTTGCCTCCTATAAAGTTGTGGTAAGCTCCGCCACTAGCGACTTTCAACAGGGAGGAGAGGGACCTATGAGCCGTGCTTCTGCTTAGGTTGTCGTTGTTGTGGAGAATGAGGTAGGTGGGGGTTGACAGTCTCTAGCTAGGTCTCCGCTGGCTGCCCGATCTAGCTGCCCGGCCCGATGGCTGGGACGGGGATGGGGTTGGGGTAGGATCCCAAGATGTCAAAACACGAGGAGAGGGGAACGAACTAGGGTTACATAGCTTACCTTGGCTAGGTTGTAGGTTGTATCGGATCAGGCTCAATACGTATCAAAGAGGTATCACCAGTCCTTTATGTTTTTATTTACCGATACAACATCACCAATACGTGTCGAAAAGGCATAGGGGCCGAGTTGATATTGGATAGTGTATCTGACACGGACACTCACGAGCTCCAGGCAAGGTATCCATGCAGCGTGGTATCGACGCCCCGTTGGAGTGAATGTGCTATACAAATTTGTAGAAACAAATCATAGAAATGCTAATAAAAACTCTGAAAACATGTGCACATGTTAGTAAATGTTTAATTATCTTGTGCTCTTTGTAACAAAAACATAAATTATCTTTGAAATCGTCATGCTCTCTAAGTTGAATGATGACCATCAATCTGTACAGGAATATACATACGAGTTGCATCACTTTTAGACTAGCTCGCATTGTAAAACAACATAATTTGCGATTAGAGGGCGTATGCACTTTTGTTGCACTTCAAATGTGGTGTTCTAAGGCAGAAGAAAAAATAATATTGTATTTGTTCTTTTACACAGGGTACAAAAGCCTTTTTTTCCACGAAAATTGGCTAGCCCGCAAAGGGTTCGAACACTTATATATGAATTGTTTCAAAATAATTTTTAGAAATACCAAGTAGGAAGTATACGTACACACACTCGAGTTTAGAATGCTTTTATGATATAAAAAATTGATTTCTCCACCTTAGAGCACATGCTCCTTGAATTTTTGTGTGAAACTATTTGCAACTGCCACAGTGCAAATGTGCATCGAATGTTAGCACTTAGCAGAAATGGATATGCATGTAGATGTTTGAGTCGCATGTTCTGCTTGAAAATAATTACGAAAAAAGAAACATTTTAAAGCAGGAGCAGGAGCAGGAGCAAGAAGAAACAAGTCGTCGTGGTTTTTTTTTGGCAATTTTTTTCACAAATGTACTTATACCAACACTGGAGTATACTTATATCAACATTGGATTTTTTTTTAATTATTTGTACGTTCATTTCGCTGCCCTCCTTTTCCAAGGGCGCTTTCTTTTGTAGCGCTTGCAATTGCTTGAGCGGAGCCACAAGTTGGGACATTAAAAAGTGCAAAGAAACCCGCGCAATCATACATGCCCGCCCTCTTTCAAGCCTCATCAAGTACAGAGAAGAGAACACATGCCACTTGCCACAATAAGAAATGTTTCCCGCCATTTGCACCTCGCTTGGTGCGGCGCGGTCAAGGACGACCCAGCGCGACCATCACGCAACCACGTGCGTGGTCTGTTGTGAGGAAGCTGGATGATGATCTTCACTGAAGATAACTGCAGGTTCGAGTACAGTTCAAATTTCGAAGTTTGAGCAAGTTTGAGATCCGAGCCCGTTCTTGATCGCAGCGAAGCCCCAGGTTCAAACATGGTGATCTGGGCTCAACCAGTGCATATTCTGGGCCTCTCATCCTCTTGATCAGTGTGAGAGATGCTCTCGCTCTGACGCCTTTGATGCTCGAGGCATCGGGATCGGGCGCCGATTAATGCCGCCACGCACGGCGAGGGCCGGAGCGTCGATCGAGAGAGTTCAAACATGGTGATCTGGGCTCAAGCGCTCTGATCGGTGCGAGATGCTCTCTTGGATCGTGCGGGTCATCGAGCTCCACCCGGAACATGTTCTCTCGAGAAGGCTAAAGCTCGGGCATCGATCGATCAGCGCCCGATCCGAGCCCGCCTGGACCCGGGAAACGTTGTGGATGTTTTGGCTCGATCCGATGGCCCGATAAACGCGCACGGGTATAGATTAGTCAAGGGATTACTAGTGGACACACTGAAGCCGTGGAGGTCACTGCATGTCTGCATGCGCATGTGTGGTTTTGACCTTGGTTCGCGTGACTCCTCCAGAAATGGTTAACTGCTGATTGATATTAAAATAGGCGGATCAGCTCAATTAATGCAGGATTCATGTCACTTTACGTAGTACTTTATCAGAAAATTTGTAGGGTTCATAATTTACTCCATGCGCATATACGGCGTCAGTGGGTGGGCCGTGCTGTCAGTCTGTCACTGGCCGTCCTTAATGCCATACCGTAATCTCCTGACTTAGCTGATCCTTGTCATGAAATCTTCAGATACTTCATCCATTCGTAGGAAATAGATTCATGGAGCCATGGATTGAAGCACGAATCCTGATATTGCGTTTGGATGTGCGTTCTCAGCTCCAGTGATTGATGCTACCTACTCTCTCCGTTCCAAATTAATTGACTTCTATTTGTCCACACATGGATGTATCTAGACATGTTACACGTATAGATATATACACATGTGGACAAATGCAAGTCAATTAATTTGGAACGGAGGGAGTACCTTGTTGGTTTGGCACGGGCAAATTGGTTGGTACTGCTTGAACATGACACCTTAACTCTGATACTAGAATCTACATTTTGCAGTACTGGCTGCAACACAGGGCTATGCTCGGAAGTTGCTTGCATTGTTGCAATCTGACATCGCTGGAGTATCTGGTTTGAGTGTGTTTCGGATTCTCTCTCAGCTTACTTCGATTCCTCTTTGGACTTTTCAGAACTAGTAGTCGATCAGAGATAAATTTAGTTGGTTATTTCCATGCATGACTGTGAAACCCCTCTACTTCATTGCTCACTTGAACAGATGTTTTGTCAAAGCTTATGGTGACTCACATTAGCTGATGTCTATTCCAAACCACCAAACTGGTAAAGAATCTGCATTTTTTTTACTTAGTTAAGCCAATGGGTGTCTCATGATTCAGGCGGTGATTACTGCTCCAATTCAGTAGTGGTATCAGTACTGACAGTTACTCAGTCTTACTGCTGTATTTCAAGTTTGAAATTGGAATTCAAAGGATGTGGTGTTAACTGTTATTCGTTCAGAGGTCAATTGGTCGGTCATTTCCATGCATAGCTGTTCGAACGTGAAACACCTCCACTTTATTGCTCACATGAACAGGTTGTTCTGTCAATCTTACGGCAGGTCAAATAGCTGTTGTTTATTACTGGGAATCAAACTACCAAATTAGTATGTAAATTGCATTTTTGCTTAGATTTTTTGTTTCATACGATCCCCCAAAACGGGACCGGTGACCACTATCACTGATAATGGAACAACATAGAGTATGTTCACAGGAGTTCAAAAGTAGAAACAGGAGATAATCCCACACACCGCCTACTGCTGGGATATAGAAAACGAAGTTTTTACAACGATTTGGTCTAGGATAGCAACACCAGCCATCCAACAAAAGCTCTACTCCGAGCCCGTTCTCGGTCGCAGCGAAGGTTCAAACATGGTGATCTGGGCTCAAGCAGTGCATATTCTGGACCTCTCTTCCTCTTGATCAGTGTGAGCTCTGACGCTTTTGATGCTCGAAACATCGGGATCGCGCGACGATTAATGCCTCGACGGCGAGGGCTGGAGCGTCGATCGAGAGAGTTCAAACATGGTGATCTGGGCTCGAGCGCTCTGATCGGTGCGAGATGCTCATCTGGGGATCGGAGAAGGATCGAGCTCCACTGGATCGGAAGTTCGGAACATGTTCTCTCGAGACGATGCACGGCTCGAGCATCGATCGATCAGCGCCCGATCCGAGCGCGCCTGGACCCGGGAAACGTCGTGGATGTTCTGGCTCGATCCCATGGCCCGATAACGCGCACGGGGTAGAGCCGTAGAGTGGAGTAAATAAATTAGTCAAAGGGTTACTAGTGGGATTACTCTGAAACCGTGGATGTCACTACATGTCTGCATGCGCATGTGTTGTTGTGACCTTGATTCGCGTAATACTCAGCTCATGAAATTAATGCAGGATTCAAGTCGCTTGACGTGGTACTTGTGGGTTTATGTATGGATGGAAGGACGAGCTCTGATGTTGCGTTCGGATGTGCGTTCTCGGTTCCTCTGATTGATCCTTGTCTTCTTTCCAGACCTGCTACAAATTTTCAGATAAAGTACTCCACCCAGTACTTGAATCCTGCATTAATTTCATGATCTGGAAATTCTTCAGATACAGTACTTCTTTCTTCGAGCAATGAACATATGTTCAGAGTATTCATCATTCAGAGAAATTATGCAGAGGCTGGTGTAATACTTAAACCTTTTAAGTAATAAAACTCTCTTTATCAATCAAAGATGAGGGCAAGGACTGGATCCTCGCAGGAGATAAGGCTCTTGCTGAGATTGTTGCGTAGAGAGAAGACATGACGATATTTCTCTCAGAGAGAATTGACGGTGTTGGTTGATTGTATCAGTCCCTTACTTTCAAGTTTTTTAAATTTGGCCTTGGGCCGTGTTGTGTTTGCTTCTCCTATATCAATATAAAAGGCAAATCTTTTGCCCCGCTTCAAAAAAAAAAATCATTCAGAGAAATTAGATGCTTGCATGGATGGAAGCATGAACTCTGACGTTGCGTTCTCAGTTCCTTTGATTGATGCTATGCATCTACTTGGTTTGGCACGGGCAAAATGGTTGATACTATCGGAACATGGCACCTTAACTCTGATACTAGAATCTACAATTTGAAGTATTGTCTTCAACACATGGCTATGCTCGGAGGTCGCTTGCATTGTTGCAATCTGACATCGCTGGAGTATCTGGTTTGGGCTCATAATTTGGGATTCTCTCGTCTGACATTACTTCAATCCCTCTTTGGACTTTTCAGAACTTTAATTAGTTCGGACACCAGTTGGCTATTCAATTTCCACGCATGGCTGTTGGACTGTCAAACGCCTCTAGTTTATTGCTCACGTGAAAAGATTGTTACGTCAATCTTATGGCAACTCACAAAACATAGCTGTTGTCTATTCTACGGGGAACCAACCCACCAAATTGGTGAACAGTCTGCATTTTTGCTGGCTTACTTAACCCTATCAATGTCTGATGTTTCAGGCAGTGATTATTGCTCCATTTCATTAGTAGTATCAGTACTGACAGGTGCTTACGCTTGATGCTGCAAGTTTGAAATTTGAATTTCAAGGATGAGGTGTGAGTTTGCAACAAAAGAAAGATCAAGTTCTTTATTAGTACTAGTCTACTGGATCCTGTTGCTACAAATTGTAGCTTCTTCCCTTCAGGGAATTAGATCATCAGATCCAAAACCGGTACGATTATCAATGAAAACTCCATCTGACCAAGATTGATGTTAGGTAATACATGCACATCCCGTACTGAAGTGCTGAACCAAGCCTACTGCATAGTACTGTACTAACTATCGCTAGAAGATTTGAGTTTTTGCAAATTAATAGGATCTTCGTGCACGAATAACTGCTTTTCATCCCATCAAACATATCGAGCTCGTAAAAGCACTAAAAGCAAGTAATATTCCCTCAATTTCTGAAAGTAAGCCTTTTTTTTAAAGTCAAACAATGTAAAGTTTGACAATTTACAAACAACAGTTGACGTCTACAATATTAAATAAATATTGTTAGATACATCATGAGATATATTTGTCCATATAATATTATTTTTGTTGGTTGCTTTTTCTCAATTCTTGGTCAAATTTTACATTGTTTGACTTCTAAAAAATTTACGTGTTACTTTCAGAAACAGGAGAGAGTAGTATTATTTGAATTGTGTTAGTGTTTCGGGTATCATAAGACTTAACTTTTCAGTTTGAATTTACTGTCCTATTTTCTAGTATTTGGTTTATGGCACCCTTTTATATTGGTTAGAGGCTTAGAGCAAGTACATATAGGTCTCAGTCAAGAGACTCTTGACATAAATAATATAATTTTACTCAGTTGGATGAGAGATAATACGAGAGAGAAAGAAGCGGGCTGTAAAATAAGAGACAGATGTATCATGTGCTCCAGTGAGAGTGGTGTTTTTTCTCCTGGATGCATATGCACCCTTTATTTAAAATTCATCTTGGACGTATTTTGAAAGGTCAAATTTTTTTTTTAAATATTCACGTATAGGTCTTCACATGCTATGTGTTCACAAAGTCGTTTCATGAAAACCGATATTTTTTGTGCTTGTATAAAAAAGACAAAATTTGGTACTAAAACAAGGCTTTTCACATGACATTTTTTTTTGTCTTTTTACACAGAGCACAAAAAATATCGGTTTTCGTTGAACGACTTTGTGAACATATAGATGTGAAGTATCCGCCAAATTTTATTTCAGATTTATTCGACATTTGGAAATATATTTTTCAACCTGGGTGCCAAAGTGAATTTCTGGTGCTCCAATACACTTTGTGCAGAGTGTAAGGTGGACAAGCTGCCAATAAAGTAGCACATATTTACAATTAACTGTTATATATATTGGGTATTAGCTGACTATAAATGACATGACACTATCTAGCATACTATTATTTGTACTCTTAAAAGTATGTGTGTTTCTACGCTTCTAGCAAAAGTAGGTGTGCTGCTTGAATATCTATGGGAGCTTCATGACCGGCTTGTTCAGGTGCTGACTGCACTGATCATGTCAATATATGCATTGTGTTTGCTGTAAAAATGTTGTAGCTATTGTCTCTACTCTTAGGCATTTTGATATTTATCGCGTACCCTGCTAAAGAAATGAGATCAACAATTGTGACGTTCACGTAATTGATATCTTCAAGGATAGAAATTGAAGCTATAGGCTAGTACGCTTTGGTGTGCAATGACCTACTATTGATCCTTTCAGGTTTGGAGGCTTTGAAGCACCTTCGAAGCGTGCCGAAAGAAAAACTTCAACTTGGATTGCCATACTGTACTTCAAATTGGTGAACTTCCTACAATTTTTGGTAGATGTGAACTTGCGGCAAATTGACATCAAAGGACATGTGGTTTCTGACAAGGAAGACTTATCTGAAATGGCTTCGTGGATCATAATCCCCTCACATCTTCAAATCCCTGGGTCGCTGACAACCGTCAACAACATTGATCTCCTATCCTCCAATCAATTAATCTAGTGAAAAATAGAACATCACAAGATAATAAAAAGAGGGGAGTCGACATTTGAATATCCGACCAACAAAGCACTTACCGGAGAAACACTCCAAAGAGTGTCGGTAGAATCGATCGACTCTGCAATGCGTCAACTTTAATCTCTTTAACTTCCTACGCGCTAAGGACCAGTTGTTGAAAGAAAAAAGGGTTTCCTAAAATATCATAAATTCAATTGAATCTTGTCCAACATCTTAATAACTAACTAACCATATTTATCATATTCATCTAATGATTTTTGGATCATGTATTTTGATGTATAGGTCGTTCTAGTGGGAGGGGGCATATGCCCCCCCCCCCCCCCCCGGTATATCCTTTTCAGGAACAAATATGCATTATTATTTCGGCAATAAATAGACAAATCAAGTTAAGAAGAACATACATAATCATACATTTTCCGAGGAGCCATGATTTAATGAGAAGACCCCATCCAGTCTGCAGGAACACAACCGCCCTAGTGAGAGCGGCTAGGTTCCTTCGGATGCATGTGACATTCTTTGTCTTAGGGGAAATAAAATATCTTCCTACAATCTCTCATGGATTATGAACCGCTTCATATCTGAAATCCCCGGGTGATGACAAGCGTCGGCATGATTGATCTCCTATCATCCAATCAATGAATCTACTGCAAATTAGAACATCAAAAGGTAATAAAAAGTGGGGAATCGACATTAGAACATCCAATCGGTCGACACATCAACATTGATCTCTTTAGCCGCCTAAGCAATAAGGACCGTCAGCTGAAAGAAGAAATTGGCTTCATAAATATCATATATACATTGATCTCTTTAGCCGCCTAAGCAATAAGGACCGTCAGCTGAAAGAAGAAATTGGCTTCATAAATATCATATATTTAATTTAATCTTGTCCAACATCTTGATAACCAACTAACCATATTTATATTCTTAAAAATGATTTTTTATCACGGATTTCGATGAGTTGCTTGTTAAAAGAATCATATATTTTTTAAAAAAATCGGATTCAAATTGAGCTGTATAATTTTTAAATTACATAACTTTAGTTACTTTGATTAAAACAATGGTTAAAGTTAAACCTCCGAAAATGTGTATGTCTCGTAATTGTTGACATAGGGAGTAAAAGCAATGGCAATGAAAGATTATAAGCAGTATATACCAGACTTCTGGAGCTTAGTACAAAAGCAAGTTTGGAGCAGTGAGATGTTTTGGCTCCCGAGTTCAAATGATTATGGTCTAAAAAACAAGAATTACATTTTAAAGTATCAAAAAATTCTTTAAAAAATACGTGGATACATACACACGTCCTATATTTATCTATAGAGTTTCCTAGATGATACGTTTTATTGTAGCCTGCACAAAAAATACAACATCTGAAAAGGTAAATAGAACTCATTTTTTCCTTCCGACATTTGTCTTTTTTGTGCAGAACAAATATGAAATATTTTATTTTATGAAAAAAATACATATACAAGACATGTATTTTCACTTTTATGTTTTTTGGGGAATTTTTTGGAGACCTAAAACTGATTTTTTCAAACAAAAAAAGCAATATCACTGCCTACAAGTGATTTCGAGTTCAGGGTCCATATATCATTTTCTTATCTTCTTCTCTCCCGACTTAGTAGCACAATGTACGTGGCTCACAAGCACCGGAAACTAAAAATGGCGATCCCAACAAAAACTCTTGGGTGCAATTAATTGGTAGAAATTTCGACTGGCTTCCTCCTTGCAACGCTAGAGAGTACAGTGCTACTGTCCGGCTGAGTGCTACTGGCCTCTAGTTTTATGAATTTACCCTCGGTATTGCGATAGTTAATTCAAAAAGTACCGATTGTTGTTATTAAGCGTGTTAACACGATTTTTGACGGGCGGGGCTCCCCGTCAGGCTGACATGGCATGACGGAAACGGTCAGGGGTGACTAACGTTAGACATATCTAACTTAGGGTATTTCTGTAATTTTTTGGGAGCCCCACCTGTCAGCTCCTCGCTCACACGCATCCTCAAATGTCCTTTCTTTTCTCTTATTTTCAATTCTAATAGGTGGGAAGTGTCGTGCGCCCGATCCCCTCGCCGCTGGGGGAGATAAGTTCCCCCTTAGGGACCGTGAATTACGCACGCCTCTACTCCTTCATACGCATCTCCCGACGTCGTCTCTATATATCTTCGTCTACGCCCCTTTCTGCATGGTCCTGAGGCCGTCATGTCTTCGCTGCTGTTGCCCTCGAAGCCAATTGACTGCCCCTCCGACTTCGCCTTGTCTCCTCCACGTCCCCGAGTAAGTAATTGAAGAGAGGCAACCACAATCACATGTACAACGATCGTTTTCTTTCGCTCCGGGACTGCGCCGGTGTCAAACACGCTAGGGAGAAGGCCGTGATGCGTGCCGGCACGCCAGTGTGCATGGCCACAACAGAGCACACACGTCGATCGGGATACAATCCTAGGTAAGGACCACGAGCTGGGATCGAGCTGAAGGGGAGGGGTGGCACTAGCAACCGGGGACGGAGGTGGGGATGAGGAGTTGTGGCATCGTCGCCGGCGGCCGAGTACGTAGGCGTTGGTGGGCACGACACGACGATGGGTGGGAAATTTGGTGACCAGGAAGAAGAATTGGAAAAAAAAAAGAATTGAAAGAGAGAGAGGAGCTGACAAGTGGGTCCCACAGAAATATAGAAAACACCCCAAACAAACTTGGATATGTCTAATTTCGTTCGTCTTCCCCGATTGTCACCATCATGACACGAAAGTTTGACAGTAGGAGTAGATCGTTAGAAAACTTTTTGGATCAGAAAACTTGTTAAGGTGCTAAGAATGAGCGACGAGTGTTATCTGCAACGAACCAGCGCAACCGAGGTGCACGTCTCACTTTTCCCCCTCTGTTTTGATGATGTGCGCACGTCTCACTTGCCTCAAACGCCGTGCCTCTTGATCCGAGGCGAGGAGGACGTACGAATGGGCGATTGAGAGCTGACAGGCGCTCTTGGTTTACGAGTTGCGGAGAGGGGTCGATCGAACTGAGGAGACGAAGCATACTGAATCACGCGCTCCCTGGTTTAACATCTGGTAATGCTCATGCATTATTTGAAGCGTGGCTCAAGCATGACCAGTAGTACACACTACACACAGCTTGTCGTAGCACGGGATGCACGCATCGATATCATTCAACAGCTTCTGCTCAGGCAACGGCGGTGCCAGGGATGCAGACCCTCTGGCCGGGGAACACGACGGGGCATGTGATGTGATGTTGGGGTCCTCAGGCGTCCGAGAGCCCCATGGCCCGCGCCACCGAGTCGCACTCTCCGCGGCCAGCAGGCAGGGACTGGGACGCAAACAATTTTGGGGATTACTATATTTCAATGCTATTTCATAATTCTTGTTGTGGTTCTAGTTTAAGTTTGAACTAAAACCACGATTAGAATTATGGAACAAAGTTCACTACAGAAATGCACGGCTACGCCGACGGCCAGAAGCCGTCGGCATAGATCGGATTGCTGTCGGCATAGGCTATGCCGAGGGAAGCCGTCGGCGTAATAGGGCGTTGACGCAGTACCGTCGGCGTACCAACTACGCCGACGGCATTGCCCTCGGTCAGGGCCTAGGCTAGAATTTTTCTCCCCAATATTTTTTTCGAAATTTTTAAAATATTTGAATTGTTTAACCGGTTAATCGCACTGGAGACATACTTATCTTTATCTCAAAGCATGCTTAATTTCAATTTAATCGCTCACTTCTTAGTTCCTTCGTAGAAAACGGTCCCTCTATTACGCTGGAGAAGCATATCCAGGTGCTTGCTGATGCTTTTGTTTATGGACAAAGAAGAACATCTTGAAGCAGAAAGTCACAAGAAGGTGCTTGCGTCGATTAATTTGCGTTTTACCTGTATATCACACATGTTGAATCATGCATACACAAAACGGTCCCTCTATTACGCCGGAGAAGCATATCCAGGTGCGCCGCGCCCATAGGTGGCCTTGCTAGCTGCGCGTGCCCGACGACGCGAGGAGCGGCGCCCAGAAGAAGCGCGGCCGCGGCTTGTCGCCATTATGCGTGCAGGCGGTGACCATTTCGAGTTGTCGCCATTATGCGTGCAGTGGGCGAAACCCTGTTTCGAGTTGTCGCCATTATGCGTGCAGGCGGTGACCGGCCAAAACGAGCTGTGTGCGCTAGCTTCTTGGTTTGTTTAACATGCTGGTAACACTCTGCATTATTCGAAACGTGGCTTAAGCACGGCCAGTAGCACACACACACACTGCGCACATCTTATTCTTGTCGTAGCACGACATGTATGCATCCTTGTCGGTTAACAGCTTCTTCTCAGGCAACGGTGGTGCCAGCCACGCAGACCCGCTGGCCGGCGAACAGGGGGCAGGTGATGGTGGGGTTCAGATTGCGGAACTCCGCGTCGGAGAGCCCCCCGGCCGGCGCCGCCGAGCCGCACGTCACCCCGTCCTTCAACACGCGGAGCTCCTTACTGCACAGCACCCTCGCGCGCCGTGCCAGCAAGCCAGTGTGCGCCGTATCCGTGGCCTGCTCGCTCCCCGACGCCCCGATGATCGGAGCCGCAAGCACGATCAGAAGAAGCGCGGCCGCGGTGGCGGCGAGGTTTGCTGCCATTGCGTGTGGAGGAGGTGATCGATGCACGGTTTTTGGTTTGGTTTGAGTTGGGGAGGATGAACGAATGTGCGATGCGGAGCTTGACGCGCGCTCTTGCCTTAAGAGGTCCTCCAACTGATCACTAACTTGGTAGGCTAGCCGCTTCAGAGCTAATTAAGAACATGTCCACAAATCTCCAAATACTTCTTTCATCAAAACAAATCAGTACTAGTAGAAGAAATCTTCGGATACTTAGTCTTCCATTCATGGATCGAACTTCGAAGCATGAATTATGATGTAGCGTTCGGTTCCTGCCTCTTATCTTCCATTGATTGATGCTACTCAGTCTCGTGGTTTGGCACGGGCAAAACGCTAGGTACTCGATCATGGCTCCTTAACTCTGATGCGTAGATGATAAATCTAGAATCTACTTATTGCTGTAGTACTGGCTGTAACACATGGCTATGTTCATAAATCACTTGCATTGCCGCAATCTGACATAGCTGGTTTCAGCTCACTGTTTGGGATTTCTCTCGATCGTCTGCCATCAACTTCGTTTCCACTTTGGAGTTTTCAGAACTTTCAGAGATCCATTGGTTGGTCATTTCTATGCATGGCTGTTAGAACGTTAAACACGTCTAGTATGATGCTCACATGAACATATTGTTCTGTCAATCTTACAGCAGCAAAAATAGCTGTTGTTTACTCCTGGAAACCAAACCACCAAATTGGTTTTATCGGAAAAAAAAACCCACCAAATTGGCATAGAACCTGCATTTTTTGCTTAGTTAAACTCATCTATGTGTGATGTTTCAGGCAGACTATTCCTCCAGTTCATTAGTAGTATCAGTACTGATAGCTCCTCACTCTGCATTTCATGTTTGAAATTTGAAATTCAAAGGGTGTGAGTTAGCAACAAAAGAAAGGTCAGGTATGATTTGAGGGGGAGGACCCATCTCGACGTGCCGGGGGACATATAGGGATTCAAATTTGTCCAGACCGATTGGAGATGCTCTTAGAGAAATAAAACGCCTCATGCAGGGCAGAGTTAGAGTGCAGGTTGAGCACATGAGGCGTGAGCAGAACTTGGCGAGCCATGCTCTTGCCAACATGGGTGGAGTTGAAGCCAAATCTGTCGTATGATTCGGTTCGGGTCGTGCTGCTATACCTAAACTCTGTAAGGACGACTGTAATCATGTTTCTTAATTAATACTGTAGAAATTTCCATTTGTAAAAAAAGGTACTCCTTACAATGCAAATCTTGTGGAGTACTACTTTTTTTTCTTCACATGTAAACCTTACGATGCAAATCTGAAATCTTGTCGAGGAAAGGAAATTGTTTCTCAGCACATGGCGCGTGGCTCCTTGGCGAAAAAGAAGTAATTTTTATTCATTGATCACCTCCAAACCCATAATTGATTTTGCTAGAGTGAACATTAACATGAGTACCTTGCTGTCAGACGACGACGACAGAAAACTTTCAATTAACACCGACTATATTCAGATCAAGCAACTGCCGAGCACCAAAACCATCTATTACTAGCAATCATCGAAAGAAGAAAACGTATATGAAACCAGCGGAATGAAACTAGACCGAGACTTGTGCGCAACAATGAACGAAGATCATATCAGTTGGTGGGCAGCGAGCCCAACCAAGGCGGCGGCAGCATCCCGGTCTGCTCGTGCACCGTGGACAGCAGCGGCGGAAGCATCTTGTACACCCCGGCCACCTGCTGTATCGCGCCACCGTCACCGCCGCCGTCGCCGTTGCTCCAGATGCTGATTTTGGGCTGCATGCCGCTGACGGCGCCGGCGTTGATGCGCGCCATCTCGGCATACATGCCGCCGTCGATCATGAGGTAGTCCCTGAGCGCAGCGTAGCTGCCACCGAGCGCCGCCAGCATGGACGCAACGTACTCCGCCTTGGCTTTGCCCACCAGCGCCACGGCCTCCGCCTCCCTCTGTTTCGCGTACAGCCTCGCGTCTTCCGCCATCCTCTGCTCGAAGAAGCGCGCGTCCGCCTGCGCCTTGCGCGCGTCCGCCGCCTTGGTCTCCTCGTACAGCGTCGCCTCCGCCGCCTTCTGCCTGCCGTAGAACAGCGCATTCGACTCTTGAACCTGCAAAATATCCATAATTAATGTGCATGTCATCGAATGAATTTCTAATTCATTTGTCGATCAAGAATTTTAAGATACACAAACAAAATAAATACCTGCATGTCGTACTGCACGGTGGCCTTGCTAAGCTGCTCGGCCTTGAGCTTCTCGGTCTGGCAGAGCGCGTTCTTGACCTCGACCTCCATCTGCAGCTCAGCCTCGCGGATGGCGACGGCCTTGGCGGCCTCGACCTCGGCGACCTTGGCCTGCCTATCCCACCCAGCCTTCTTCATGGCGAGGTCCGCCTTGGCCGCCGCAATGTCGGCCTCCCTGGCGTTCTCGAACACCTGCACCTCCGCCTTCACCTTGGCCTCCTCTTTGAGCCCCTCGCCTTGCTGCCGCACCGATAGCACCTTGGTCTGCGCGTCCACTTTGGCGGCGTTCTGCTTCGTCAGCCCGTCCCTCTCCTTCTCGCCCACCGCCCCCTTCATCCTCGCCTCCGCCACGTCCACCCAGGCCCGGCTCGCCGCGTCCTGCTGCGTCTTCTGCCCGAGGTAGGAGAAGTACTCGTGCCCCGGCACGTCCACCAGCTGCTTCACGTTTGCGTTGTAGATCAAGAGCCCGAACTGGTCCAGCTCCTTCTGCACGCTGTCAAACACCTTCTGCTTGAAAGTCTTGGTTCCCTTGAAGATCTCTTCCATCGTCAGCTCCGCCGCCAGCACCCGGGTCTCGCCCTCGATCACCCCCTTCACCATCTCCTCCACGTGGTTCGACGCGCTGTCCAGCGGCGCGATGAGCTTCGCGTAGAGGAGCAGCTTGGCCTCCACAGCTCTCTTGGCGGCCTCGCCGAGCTCGAGGGTGGTCACCTGGGGGCCGATGGTGAAGGCGGCGGGGAGGATGAAGGGGAGCTTCTCGGCGCTCATGGCGTTCACCTCGAACGAGTAGTTCACCGGCACGATGCTAAACTTCTTGCACTGCTGACCCGCGAACACCAACGACTTCTTTGCCGGTTTCACGTCCGCGATGCCCCAGCCCGTGATGGCCAGGTACTCCGACGAGTCGGCGACCACGAAACTCGCCATTGTTCTTTTTTCTTCCTCTTAGTTTTTGGTGGTAAGCTTTTGTGATTCGATCGTACGCGTTGATTGATCAATTCAGAGATACACAACCTGGTTATCTATATATATACACGGCCGGCCGGAGATCAACGCGTGAACTCACAAGGTAATTTTATTGACGACGGTAAACATGGCAACCATCTTGGCGGTGATGAATTCTAATAGGCCGGGAACCTTCCGTCTAAAATGCCTGATGCTCTTGTTGCCAAATTAGAGCATGAGGGAAAACAAGAGCATGAGGGAAAACAAGAGGAAAGTAATGGTGATTGCTTGGGCTTAATACTACTCCCTCCGTTCTAAATTAGATGACTTCCATTTGTCCACATGCGGATGTATCTATACATGTGTAGAGAGTACAAGGAAGGAGAAGATCTCGTGTTTCCCGATGATTCCACTACACCACCGGCGGTTGTATTGACTGTTTTGTAAAAAAAATAGTGGACTAGCTAGTTTAGTTTTCCTATAGTCTTCCCTGAAACATGACCAAAATCCCGACCCTCTCAGCTGGGTAGGGGAAAAATGTATACTTCTTAGAAAGCAAAACTCCGGTGACTGCAATTAGGGTTACTTTGATTCATAGGATAGAAAAAATATAGGAATAGGAAATCTATACGATTGGGATGGCATGTCTAAGTAAATCTTATAGGAAGAGGGATTCTCTTTGATTGTGTCAAAGGAATTTTCTATGAGGTTGAACCTCATGCTTCTTTCATATAGGATTTACACTACAAGATTCTAATAGGATTAATTCCTATATGATGTGATCCTATGAATCAAACAACTTCCATAGGAAAATTTCCTATAGGAACCTATCCTTCAAAATTCCTATGCCATTCCTTTGAATCAAATGAACCCTAATGTGTCTATCTCAGCATGTAAGTTACCCACATCTCTTACTGTTTTAGCCAATCAATTGTCCACATCGTCCCACTAATATTAATTAGTAATTGTTTATCTCTACAAGTGTAACAGCCCAACGTTGAGAACCTAAAAACCCGAATAAAATTTTCGCTTTTGTGTTGCATTGCATCATGGCATCCAATTTTAACTTGCTAAACAACACACAAAAGGTTTTGGCACCATTTAAAAACAAGTGCCAAACTTGTTCAATTACAAATTCAAAGCAAAGAGAGAATTCAAACCTGCAAAACAAACATACTTTGACCTCTTATATTTGTCAAGGAAGTTCCAAGAGTTCAAAATAAAATCTTGCACTTGCTTGAGATAATCAAAGAAATATCAAATTGTAATTAATGAAAATTACCATAAACAAGCCCTATGAACAAATGTTGTTCAAAAGATTTTATTTGGAGACGCCAATTTTTGTGGAGCCTCTACATGATATGGGGAGGCTGCCCAAATATTTTCATAATTTTTGAAATGAGTTAAGTGCCCCAAATAAATCCTTGTAGTGCTACTGGTTTTTAAAAGAAAAACAGGAAAAGGACTTATGCGTAAATGGGAAAAGAAACGCAGGGGGTTTTTCAGAAAAACGTGCATCCTCTCTCTCCTCCGCCCGACACGGCCGCGCCATTGCCGGGCAAGAGAGCGGCCCCCCCACGACGCCATGCCGCCGTGTCCCTCGCTCCCCTGCCGCGCACCGGACCCCCCTGCTCTCCTCTCCCCCTGCGAGGAGATAAATACCCCGAGACGCTCCTCTGCTCACTTCCCCCCTTCTCTCCTTTTTCTCCACCACGGGCCCGAGCTCGCCGAGCTCAACGCCGACGATTGAAGCCCTCCCGGACAGATCGAAGAGGAGCACTGGCACCGCCGCGACCTCCTCTCCCTTCTCGTCGAAGGAATCGGGCTGAGGCGCCCCGAATCGACGCCGCCATCTTCGTCTTCCCCGCGGCCGTCCAAGCACCGCCGAGCTTCGCGCCGTCGCTGTGGTCCTCCTCCACCGCCGCCGTTGCTTCCCACGCTTCGAGGGTGAGTACGCGAACGTCCTGGACATATTCGTCCCCCTCCTCTCCCCCTAGGACGCCGTAGCGCCGTCGCCGCCTCTCGGCCGCCGCTAGTCGAGCTCGCCGTCGTTGTTTCCGGCGACCTTACGGTCCATTCCGCCGCCACTAGGGCCTCGGTGATGCGCTGTTTCGAACGCGTGCCCTCCCGGCCTCGCACGCGCTTCCTGTTGCAGCCGCCGTGCGCGGCTCCGCCGTGGTCACCGCGCCCAGCGCGCCGGTCCTGGCTTTCCTCGCGGTCAAACGGCCGTGGGCCTCGCGTGCCCGCGTGGCCGCCCACGTGGCTGCTGACCTGGCCCTGGGCCCGCACGTCAGTGTCTGTGACTAGGCCACTGCCCGGTGCGAAAACGTTTCAGCCTTTTTCTGCAAATTAAAAGAAATTGAAAACTGAGAACAGATTCAAATCTTTACTTCTAAAATGCATAGTAAATTGAAAAATGAACCAAATTCGATGATTCAAATTTCTATGTGTAGATCTGGTTGTGCTATATCTGTTAACTTCAGTTTGGCATAAATGTTGTATTATAAATTTTGCACTTATTAAATAATTACAGAAAATGATTAATGAAGGTGAAACTTTGAAAATTCATATCTTTTGTTCTGTAATTCCAAATTGAGCAAATAAGGTGTCAAAATGTTTGTCTTAACAAACTTCACACATCCACACTTTATTTGGACAGATTTGAATTAATTTTCCGCGCTGTTTAAATGGAATACTAAAAATGGCAGAAAAGAAAAGGACTTTATAAAATTCATCATTTATTAAATACTGATCCAAAAATGGCAAATAAGATACCAAAATGATCAGTGGAATAAACTTCACATTCTAACATCATTTCCATGCTGAACTAAATAATGGAATTAACTTGTTCTTGCACTTTAGTAAAAGGGCAGATTTAAAATGGATTTTATAAATTCAATATCTTAATATTGGTTTATCAGAAAAATGTGTTTAATACATCAAAATGCTCAGAATAATATGAACTAACCAATAACATCATTTGCATGCATATTTGAGCACAATTAATGTACTGCACTTTTTAGAAGTTAGGGAGAAACACTAAGATAATTATGGGGTTAATTGTTTTAGTTAATATAAATATTTCCTTGCACCCCATTTAACTTGTTAGTTAATTTCAGTGCATTTGAAATGTCATGTCATCATGTGTTTGTGCATTGCATTTGTTATGCTGGTGTGGTTATTGATTGTGTCTTTCCGGTGTTTTTATGCATCGATAGATCGAGCAGTCGGGGTTCCACCGCAATACCCCGACGATCCGTATTACCAGCCCGTCGAACAAGGCAAGCGTAATCCCCCCTCTGAGCATGTCTCCTCCTATATTTCCGCAATTATTTTCCCCACTATAATATTGCATTTGGTTCCAAATGTCTTTTGCTTGGATTAGAGTATCCTACTAGTTGCATTAGAAATCTGTTGCCATTACCTGTATCCTTCCTAATATCCATAGGAATGAAGTGTTGGCCCGAGATAATTATACTGGCTATGTATATGCTTAGCCATGCTTAGTTTAGATGATAGATGTCCGGTGGATGTTTCAATGTTGGAACAGTTGATGGAATGGCCGGATGCGATGGAGAATGTGGTGACGGATAATAAATTGCTAAAGGCGGGGATGAGAGGCCACGGGAAATGTGGTGGGTTGTCTCGTTCTCGCCGCCTAAGTGCGAGTTCTTTACCTCTTGAACCAAGATCGAGCGTGCTTCCATCGGTGGGCTATATGGAACCCCCGTCGACCAACTAACTTGAGCGGGACTAGCCAGGGTCCTCTAGTTCGGGCTTCCATTTGCGCGTGCGTGATGATGGTGGTATGAACTGGGATGAGGATGGTGGTGTTAGGAAAATGAGTGGCCGTGGGGCGGGGTGTCGATGATCCTGGAAGTCCACTGATGATCGTGGGTTAGTCCTTAACAAGTTAAAGGTTGTAACCGTTCCCACTCAGCCGGCTTTCCCCGGAAGAGAGCTAAGCGTAGGCAATGAGCCGGGCGGTACCGGTGGTTAAAAACAGTACACCCCTGCAGGGTAAATCTTTTCGAAAAGCCGTGTCCGCGGTTATGGACGAACTTGGGAAGTGAAGGTAGGATCATAGAATAACTTGAACGGAATGATTAAAAACTGGGTACTAAATGTACCACTTCAAGATTGCAAGGTGAGCTTCCTCGAGGGTGATTCGGGGAGGTGCCTTTGGTGAACAGGTACAGAGGTTGATGGTGGTTGATGACGAGAAAGGTGATTCAAAAGAAAAGAGTCACTTCTTACCCCCTTTTAAAAAAATACTCTGAATAGTCGATGCCTTTGAGTTATGTTTTCATAAATAAAATCAGCTTTATGCAAAACAGCCATAAAACCTTGAAAGCTTCATCGAGCTAAAGCTCTATATATAATCTTGCGAGTTCGTCGAACTCAACGTCGTTTGCTTTGTTTCAGAGGAGGACTTCACCGACCTCGACGGTGGGTTCTTTGTGGACGTCGACGAGTAGTCTGGGGTTCCCAGGTGGCAGCTTGGGACATCCCGGAACAGCTGGCGCTGGGTGTTTATCTGTAGGCCTTTAGGCCATAATTTGGTTCTTGTTGTTTAGAACAACCTAATTTGCTTCCGCTTGTTGTAATGTTGGGTCTGTGACCTCTGGTTGTCATTTGCTATCTTTCTCTATTATAAGAGTTGAACTATATGTTTTGTGTCGTAGAGTCTGTGATGTGCCAGTTGTTCCTCAAGTCTTGATCTCTCTGTTATGCTTTGATAGTGTGTCTGGTGGTATCGGATAACCGGGGACACAGTATCACTGTATAGCAGTCGGGTCGGGGCGCCACAAGTTGGTATCAGAGCAGTACTGCCTGTAGGAAACCCTTCTACTGGTCGACGTTGAGTCTAGTGTTTGTGAAAATATTTTTAACCTAAAAATGAGTTGTGAAAACCATCTTAGGATTCTTTTTACTCCTTATCTGGTTACCCTCTAATCTCGGAGCAATCTTACCTCGATTTGAGTTAAAAGTTTTACTTCTCATCTGTTACTTCAAAATGATTAGAAACGGGGTTGGGTTCGACCGTTAGTGTTATGTGTCCAGTTGCTCCCGCTGCGTTGCAATCCCAAATCAACTCAGATGTTTCTACCAAGTCAAATCATTGCTCTTTCTTTGGGTTTTAACCCAAGGACTTGAACATAAGGTCCCGGATTGTGCCGGATAGTGTGGGTTGAATCACGTGGTTTCTTAGCCATTTGAATCTCACGCTACTGGTGCATGATGCTGATCTTCGACCCAAGTCCCATCTTGTTGGTTCCTTGTTCGTTGTTGCACAAAGCATTATCGTCCCTAGTCTGAGTACTTGAGTACGCTAATGCTAATGTCTCAACCCTATCAAGGTGGATACTAACTGCGTCCTTGTCAAATCTACAGAATGGCACAACGTCCTCCGCTCCATCAAATCGAAGCCACCCCAGGAACCCACTGGACACCCGTTGTTCGGCAGGAATCTCATACATCTAAAGATTTGCCCAAGAAAGCTAGAAACAAACGCAGGTGTGACACTTGTAAGGAGCGGCATCCGTCCGGAAGTGCCCCTTAAGTACCCAGAAAGGATGGACACCACAAGGAAAGGCATGTAGTCAGTGCGGAAGGGGTGGACATCAGGCGAGTCAATGCCCCGGCAGTTGCCCGCACTGTTTCAACTCGCATCCACTTGGCCAGTGCCCAACCGCTAGCGCCACTTGCTACCTATGCGAAGGAAATGATCATGTCCGGCTAATTGTTCTATGGAGTTCATAGTGGAGGCAGTAAAGGATGCCCATGAGAAGATTGCTCAGCATGCCACCACGCGCCCCACTACTTCGACACTTGGGGTAGGCAGGAGTGGGTATCGACCTATGCTACCAGCTCCACGACTTATCTGCTACACTTGTGGCCAAGCTGGCCACTACTGCAGGGAGTGCCCCCAGAAGGCACCGGTCACGGGAACACCTGCACGAGCCCCTGCCACTCCAGCTGGCAAGGCTGGACCTATTGTGCGTGGTCGCCTGAACCACGTCTCTGCTGAAGGAGCTGAAGAGTACACCGGCATCCTTATGGGTGAGCTACGAATCAACAATAATCTTCTATAGTTTTGTTGACTCTGCTGCATCTCTCCTTTTGGGCATGGTTATCACAATTGAGTAATAACCGGTGCATCTGCAACATCTTGGATTTCTCCTGAGCATGTTTCTTACTCTGATCTGCTTCCGACTTTGTCTGTCAGTTGGCAGTAAAGTATCATCGTGCGTTGGTATGTTCCGATGCAAGTTACTCTTGTGTTTCTTCAAGACTTTCCACTTCGTCTGTTAGGAGAAACAAACCCCGTACCTTGTCCATCTCCCGGACCTGGTCAAAGAATGTAATCTCCAGAATGAGGGCCTCGTTTAGCTTTGTCTGCTCCACCTTAGAGTGTCACACTCTTTTATATCAAGGGGTCGTGCTGAGTGTCATGATCCTCTTGATGAAGTGATGCTCTTACCTTGTTACTCTCCGTGTTCTGAGTGACTTATTACTCCAGAGTGTTGAGACGTGAGTAATAATGTAGCTATCGGACATTCTCGCAGTTCTTACTGTGCGGAAATCCAAGGATATCCATTGTCCTACTTAGCATGATTGGTTAGCCGATCAATAAGCTGAGTTTGACAGTGCTACCAAGTCAGTTGGCTCTGATGCACTCCCTCGGTCAATGAGCTAGGTTCGTGCTAAAGCTCCCAAGACCACCTCGTTGTGCCTTGAAAGGCATGATCCTCTCTTGAACTCAAGATCCACCGGTATGTCGTGATATCCTATAGGTGGATTGTGATATTCGGAGGTCTTTCCAGAAGTATCGCCAGGTTGTCACCTGACCGTGATGTGAGCTTATGAGTAAGCTGGTTCTCCGAACAACTCCTTTCTCCAAGAAAATCGTGTTGGATGTCCTGAATTATTCGGTTGAGCTTAAACAACTTGGAGAGTTAAAAGATAAAAGCTCTATCTGATATAGTTCCTTCTCAATGGGATGTCTAGTTGTACGTGTCGAAGCAAGGTGGTATCTCCTTTGTGGGTATGCTATCCTACGAATCTTTTGATTTGAATTGGGCTATCGTCAAATCAAACTCATACCGACCTACTTGAATGTGTTAGTCTGACCAATACTTATGCCTCGTTCTGGCGAAATATGAGTCTACCGTCTTGGAGTATCGGATAAGTTTGTTGTTGAGCCCATCAACTACCTTCTTATTCTCTCCATATTGGAGGAGATTCATATTGGATATTGGGCGTTAGCATTGGAAAATTGTTGGAACTAACTTTGTGTCTACACAAGGTATGTGTTCTGAAGTTAGAAGTGACTTTCCCTGGTTCACGTGCAATTGCTGAAAGATGTCGCCGTGGATCTGAGTGAATTGTCTGGTTTCCTCGAAATCCTTTCAACTCGATCATGCAAGTGTAGAATATTCTCGGAATGGTATGTTGTTACCTCCATTCCCGGAGAATTTCATCTATGCATCCAAGCCACACTTAAATTGTTCCAAAAAGGGAGGAAGTCTGAGAACTTCCTTGTCTGCTATGGTGCTTCCCATCAAGAACTCAATCGTGTCTCGCTACAAGATATTCAATTAGGGCAGCTGTCTCCTGACAAGTTGCTAATCCGCGAGTTCCGCCATCTAGTCCCTCCTTTGGAGTTTGACCTTGTAGTCCAACTCTTGGGGTCATAGCAATGGTAAACCGTTGGTATGCTTTGCAAAGCTTCCTATTCCTACCGGTGCTGAGTCTGAAGTATCTCTACACTTCCCAGGTTTGACTCTCAATCAGAAACGGTAGTTGGTGATCCTCAAGAAGTTTGTCCCGATGTCTGGAAAATCAAGAAGTGTTCCCAATACTAACGTTTGCAGAGTTTCTAAAGTTCTCTCGGTCCATCTTCATGATCCTTCTACCGTGGTCCGAAGTGCCTTCCCGTGAGGAAAGTTCTACTCGAGTTGTTGGTAGAAGCTGCCTCATCATATGTTCGAATCTTGTTTAACCTTCGTCTTCAGAAACTTAAGGCCTTGTGCAAAGTTCATATTCTCAATCTCCTGAGAAACAGTTGTCGACCAACTGGGAACTCATTATCAATCTTCCGTCACCCGTATGTGTCTCCTAACTGTCAATTCAAGGGATGCTTGAAGGCTCATCCTAAGTTCTACTAGGAGGTACTTGGTCGTGGTATCTTCACCAAGATCCATCCTCCGGTGAGGTTCCCTTCCTTCCTATGGAGTACGCTGATAGTGACCTCGAAGTGAAGCCGATGAAGATCTTCATGGTGCACTCGATCAACCTCTTCAAGAAAGAAGCCACCTGAAGCGGGAAAGTCGTGTAGTACCGTCGTGACCCTTTTCCCTCTTTCCTACTCTAAGAATCTCGGGACGAGATTCCTGTAAGGAGGGTAGAATTGTAACAGCCCAACGTTGAGAACCTAAAAACCCGAATAAAATTTTCGCTTTTGTGTTGCATTGCATCATGGCATCCAATTTTAACTTGCTAAACAACACACAAAAGGTTTTGGCACCATTTAAAAACAAGTGCCAAACTTGTTCAATTACAAATTCAAAGCAAAGAGAGAATCAAACCTGCAAAACAAAAATACTTTGACCTCTTATATTTGTCAAGGAAGTTCCAAGAGTTCAAAATAAAATCTTGCACTTGCTTGAGATAATCAAAGAAATATCAAATTGTAATTAATGAAAATTACCATAAACAAGCCCTATTAACAAATGTTGTTCAAAAGATTTTATTTGGAGACGCCAATTTTTGTGGAGCCTCTACATGATATGGGGAGGCTGCCCAAATATTTTCATAATTTTTGAAATGAGTTAAGTGCCCCAAATAAATCCTTGTAGTGCTACTGGTTTTTAAAAGAAAAACAGGAAAAGGACTTATGCGTAAATGGGAAAAGAAACGCAGGGGGTTTTTCAGAAAAACGTGCATCCTCTCTCTCCTCCGCCCGACACGGCCGCGCCATTGCCGGGCGAGAGAGCGGCCCCCCACGACGCCATGCCGCCGTGTCCCTCGCTCCCCTGCCGCGCACCGGACCCCCCTGCTCTCCTCTCCCCTGCGAGGAGATAAATACCCCGAGACGCTCCTTGCTCACTTACCCCCCTTCTCTCCTTTTTCTCCACCACGGGCCCGAGCTCGCCGAGCTCAACGCCGGCGATTGAAGCCCTCCCGGACAGATCGAAGAGGAGCACTGGCACCGCCGCGACCTCCTCTCCCTTCTCGTCGAAGGAATCGGGCTGAGGCGCCCCGAATCGACGCCGCCATCTTCGTCTTCCCCGCGGCCGTCCAAGCACCGCCGAGCTTCGCGCCGTCACTGTGGTCCTCCTCCGCCGCCGCCGTTGCTTCCCACGCTTCGAGGGTGAGTACGCGAACGTCCTGGACATATTCGTCCCCCCCCTCCCCCTAGGACGCCGTAGCGCCGTCGCCGCCTCTCGGCCGCCGCTAGTCGAGCTCGCCGTCGTTGTTTCCGGCGACCTTACGGTCCATTCCGCCGCCACTAGGGCCTCGGTGATGCGCTGTTTCGAACGCGTGCCCTCCCGGCCTCGCACGCGCTTCCTGTTGCCGCCGCCGTGCGCGGCTCCGCCGTGGTCACCGCGCCCAGCGCGCCGGTCCTGGCTTTCCTCGCGGTCAAACGGCCGTGGGCCTGCGTGCCCGCGTGGCCGCCCACGTGGCTGCTGACCTGGCCCTGGGCCCGCACGTCAGTGTCTGTGACTAGGCCACTGCCCGGTGCGAAACGTTTCAGCCTTTTTCTGCAAATTAAAAGAAATTGAAAACTGAGAACAGATTCAAATCTTTACTTCTAAAATGCATAGTAAATTGAAAAATGAACCAAATTCGATGATTCAAATTTCTATGTGTAGATCTGGTTGTGCTATATCTGTTAACTTCAGTTTGGCATAAATGTTGTATTATAAATTTTGCACTTATTAAATAATTACAGAAAATGATTAATGAAGGTGAAACTTTGAAAATTCATATCTTTTGTTCTGTAATTCCAAATTGAGCAAATAAGGTGTCAAAATGTTTGTCTTAACAAACTTCACACATCCACACTTTATTTGGACAGATTTGAATTAATTTTCCGCGCTGTTTAAATGGAATACTAAAAATGGCAGAAAAGAAAAGGACTTTATAAAATTCATCATTTATTAAATACTGATCCAAAAATGGCAAATAAGATACCAAAATGATCAGTGGAATAAACTTCACATTCTAACATCATTTCCATGCTGAACTAAATAATGGAATTAACTTGTTCTTGCACTTTAGTAAAAGGGCAGATTTAAAATGGATTTTATAAATTCAATATCTTAATATTGGTTTATCAGAAAAATGTGTTTAATACATCAAAATGCTCAGAATAATATGAACTAACCAATAACATCATTTGCATGCATATTTGAGCACAATTAATGTACTGCACTTTTTAGAAGTTAGGGAGAAACACTAAGATAATTATGGGGTTAATTGTTTTAGTTAATATAAATATTTCCTTGCACCCCATTTAACTTGTTAGTTAATTTCAGTGCATTTGAAATGTCATGTCATCATGTGTTTGTGCATTGCATTTGTTATGCTGGTGTGGTTATTGATTGTGTCTTTCCGGTGTTTTTATGCATCGATAGATCGAGCAGTCGGGGTTCCACCGCAATACCCCGACGATCCGTATTACCAGCCCGTCGAACAAGGCAAGCGTAATCCCCCCTCTGAGCATGTCTCCTCCTATATTTCCGCAATTATTTTCCCCACTATAATATTGCATTTGGTTCCAAATGTCTTTTGCTTGGATTAGAGTATCCTACTAGTTGCATTAGAAATCTGTTGCCATTACCTGTATCCTTCCTAATATCCATAGGAATGAAGTGTTGGCCCGAGATAATTATACTGGCTATGTATATGCTTAGCCATGCTTAGTTTAGATGATAGATGTCCGGTGGATGTTTCAATGTTGGAACAGTTGATGGAATGGCCGGATGCGATGGAGAATGTGGTGACGGATAATAAATTGCTAAAGGCGGGGATGAGAGGCCACGGGAAATGTGGTGGGTTGTCTCGTTCTCGCGCCTAAGTGCGAGTTCTTTACCTCTTGAACCAAGATCGAGCGTGCTTCCATCGGTGGGCTATATGGAACCCCCGTCGACCAACTAACTTGAGCGGGACTAGCCAGGGTCCTCTAGTTCGGGCTTCCATTTGCGCGTGCGTGATGATGGTGGTATGAACTGGGATGAGGATGGTGGTGTTAGGAAAATGAGTGGCCGTGGGGCGGGGTGTCGATGATCCTGGAAGTCCACTGATGATCGTGGGTTAGTCCTTAACAAGTTAAAGGTTGTAACCGTTCCCACTCAGCCGGCTTTCCCCGGAAGAGAGCTAAGCGTAGGCAATGAGCCGGGCGGTACCGTGGTTAAAAACAGTACACCCCTGCAGGGTAAATCTTTTCGAAAAGCCGTGTCCGCGGTTATGGACGAACTTGGGAAGTGAAGGTAGGATCATAGAATAACTTGAACGGAATGATTAAAAACTGGGTACTAAATGTACCACTTCAAGATTGCAAGGTGAGCTTCCTCGAGGGTGATTCGGGGAGGTGCCTTTGGTGAACAGGTACAGAGGTTGATGGTGGTTGATGACGAGAAAGGTGATTCAAAAGAAAAGAGTCACTTCTTACCCCCTTTTAAAAAAATACTCTGAATAGTCGATGCCTTTGAGTTATGTTTTCATAAATAAAATCAGCTTTATGCAAAACAGCCATAAAACCTTGAAAGCTTCATTGAGCTAAAGCTCTATATATAATCTTGCGAGTTCGTCGAACTCAACGTCGTTTGCTTTGTTTCAGAGGAGGACTTCACCGACCTCGACGGTGGGTTCTTTGTGGACGTCGACGAGTAGTCTGGGGTTCCCAGGTGGCAGCTTGGGACATCCCGGAACAGCTGGCGCTGGGTGTTTATCTGTAGGCCTCTTAGGCCATAATTTGGTTCTTGTTGTTTAGAAAAACCTAATTTGCTTCCGCTTGTTGTAATGTTGGGTCTGTGACCTCTGGTTGTCATTTGCTATCTTTCTCTATTATAAGAGTTGAACTATATGTTTTGTGTCGTAGAGTCTGTGATGTGCCAGTTGTTCCTCAAGTCTTGATCTCTCTGTTATGCTTTGATAGTGTGTCTGGTGGTATCGGATAACCGGAGACACAGTATCACTGTATAGCAGTCGGGTCGGGGTGCCACAACAAGCATATATCCACATCATCTTTTCCTTTAGCTAACAAATTGTTCACAACATCTTTCTTTTATTGTCGTTCGAATGATAAGATCACACCATCCCGCTATCTAATATAGTCTGTGTTACAGTCGTAGGCGCAATATTGATCTACCGAGAACCAAGCAATCCGCAGCAAGATGACGACACCGAGATTTGTTAACGCAGTTCGGCGAACTCGCCTACATCTGCGGAGCATGACTATGGGTGCTCCTCCCCTCTGATACTGCAACCCTGGCCGCCCTAGGCGCCGGCACAAGCCGCCGGCTCCCCCTGCGTGCCTGTTGCTATTAAGTCGTCATGGGTTACAACATGTGGTGCCCCTCATTATATGGGAGGCCCTACGATACAACGTATTCGACTCCAACACTACACGTACCCTGTCCACACCTATTACAACACCAAGTCCACGTAACCCTACTCGTACAAAATATTCGACACTGTAATACCCCAGCATTTAGGAACTAACGAAGGGTAGAAATAGGAATTTGTGCATCTGCATGCATGCATCTGAAAAACCTGAATAAATTTTTCGCAAACTGAAAACCCTTGAGTGATCGGAGTTCATTCATCTTCATGATTTAGGATTAGAATATCTTAGGTGAAAATGAGGATTTCGACATGACTTCTAGGTAATTTACTTGTAGTGAGAATTTTGAATTCAATTTGAATATTCAAATAAAATTGAATTTATATAGTAATTCAAAGTAAAACAATAAAGTTATAGAAACAATAATTAAGTAAATAAATTTACAGTTGTTTGAATAATTTAAATCTTTACAACACATATTACAAGTTAAAGAATTTAAGAAAGATAAACAAATAACTTTATTGATTATTTTCAATAATACATTGTCTTTACAATTAAATTACAACAAACTGAAGTACAAAAAGGGAAATTACAATTGTTTCCTAAACTAAAATGTCTTGTATTCCTTTCTTCTTCTTTTTGATCTTTATTCCATCTTGTTTTCCTGCACAATAAATAAGAAAACAGAAACAAAAATAAAATGGGGATTAGTGGTTAGTGTTACTCTCAGATTAGCAGTGAGGTGCACTGCTAGTTACATCATCGAGTTGTTTAGGCAACATAGTGATGTATCTGCTCTTAATCAGTATGTTTTGCCTCAGTACAACATCCCAGGCTCAAATTTCACTTGGCTAGTGAAAAGAATGGAAAATCTGAAGATAAACTCAAATCCAATCGATGCTCAGTTCACTGAACTGAGCAATCAGAGAAGCACACATCACACACACCCTGTGCTGTCAACAGCCCAGTGAAACAGACCTGCGAGGGATAAGGGCAAAAGGGAGTCGTATGACACAAGCCCACACAGCCCTGTTTCACTCACACACCAGCACAGCTTGAGTTCATCTCTGTTCTGAGCTCAGTTCACCACTAATCACTCACCTCAACTAGTAATCACCACTGAATCCTTGCCAAAAGCAAGAGCAAGATGGGATAGAGGAAGCAAGGAGCATAGGAGCAATGAGGGGAGGCCAGAAGCTCAAGGGAAGCATCTGGAGCTGGAGGAGCAAGCCAGCAAGGTGAACAAGGAGGAGACCACTAGATCTGTTGATCAAGAAAGCCAGAAGATCCACAAGCACACCACACAGCCAACACCACCATTCATCAGAAGGTGAATAACCAATATTCTCTAGCAAATGAATTGCTGGATTAAATATGTGGTTTAGTTGTATATTTCCCTCAGATAGGCATAGAAGTGCTATGCTAGTTCATCACAGGGATTTTAAATCAAGCACAACATCTGTTCTAAATAAATTTGGGCCTCAGCCTGTGCATCATAGGCAGGGGAGGTAAATCCACTCAACAGAGCAAAGGCACATAAGCAATTTTGCTTAGATTACCATCTGTTGGTAGCACAGATCCAACATATGCATTGCTGGGCACAAATCCACAGGGAAGAGCACCACAAGCACAAACCACATATCTAAATAGCACTACCAAGTTTCAGGAATCAGTTATACCAAAAGAATTAGGCCATCATGTAAACAAATCAAATTGTGTGAAGCAGTGGCACATCTCTGAACACAAGGTTCAGAGTAGCACACACTTGCTACACTGTCTTGGGCAGATGAGTGATATTGCAAAAGACAGCACAAGCAATTTTCATCACCGCAGTAGCCACTAGCAAGATCATCTTTAGTAAACACTACAGAAGCACTAGAGCACATCCAGAGAAAATCACAGAGCAGGGCACGAAGGCCAGGGGAAGAGAAGAAGAAGAGGGAGAGAGAGGAGCAAGAGCTTAGCATACGCCCATGGCCATAGGTCCACGGCGACGGGGCAGTGCCCGTGTGGCCAGAGGAGAAGGAGCCACGGGGACGCGTTCTTCACCTACACCACCACGGCGGCACAGAGGGTGCAGCTCTGCACTAAGCCACGACGGAGCAGCAAGGGCCGGGAGCACGGCGATGCCGCGCTGCTACCGAACCCTAGTGTTTGTGTTGCGCCCGGCCGCATCAGGCGAGGAGGAGTGAATCGCCGTGGTAAACTGGTAATTTTACCAGCAAATTAAAATTAAAAATTGATTTAAATCATTAATTCAACAACAGATACAAATACTAATATGTAAAACAAGTAAATTAGTTAAAAATATTTTCAAAGCTTAAAACAAGGTAGTACTTAAATTAAATTCATTCACTTTGATTATTAAAATATTTTATTTACAAAATCAAGTTATATTGAAAGGATACTCCTAAAATTATAAAATTCAATTAACACCAAATTGAAAATAGAAATTTACTCATTTGTATTTAACACTTATTAAAAACAAATTCTTATTATTATAAACAAATATTTTGATATTATTTAATAAGTAAATATTTTCTTTTATGTCTTAAAATAATTCAAAAAGATAAATATTTCTAAAAAACAACTTCAATCTTCATAATTCACCAAAAATTGCTATAACTCACTAAGGAAACTTAATGCATAGCATTCTTATGCATAATAGCATCATTTGCTTCTTTAAACATTGTCCTTACCAGACAATGATGGTATTTTTGTAGAACCAGGAAGTCCGGAGCCACGCCAAGTATCAGACTCCACTACCTTTCAGTCACAAGGCAAGTTCATTACTTGCTCATATCCATTGAAGTATCTACTAAAAAACTATTTGCAAACTCCTTATATACTATCATCTCTACTCGAAAGAGAAAGCATAAATCCCTATCTTCACAATAATATGACTATTTGGTTGTCTACTTAAATGTGGATACCCTATTATGGCTGGCAGATGGAACCATGGTATGATGTGGTTGGTGGAGGTTCCATTTGCACGGGAAAGTATTACCTAGGACTTAATAACCAATGTCGTCAGTGTTCTTGCGCCGTAAATGACGCGTTAACCATGAGGCCTGGTATGGGCCGGGGAAGTCATTTGTGATCTTCTTCCTTTCATATGTCAACGGACAGCCAGAGCCATACGCTGTAGATCTTGCGAGACTACATGCACATGGGTGGGATCTCTTAATGCCCACGGACTCTGGTGTCTATGATGGTCTGCAAGGGGATGTCTAGGTATCTACCGTGAGGGGTAGAGTATCAGGGGTGATTCTGCTATGCATGAATTGGGTGGACATCTGGGGTTGGTGGAGAAGCACGGCGAATGGCTTGGCTCATCAATCGGGCCCCACACCAAAGGAAGTGTGGACAGGAAAGTACGCCTGGTTGTGCAACATGATCTTGATCTCTTATGGGTAAAGCAACGCACCTCTGCAGAGTGTAAAAAAGTGTGACATGTTACTCCCTGTTCCGGGAAGGAGCTGCGAACGCTGCAGGAAAGGGACTCCATGAAGTTCTAGCACCTGTTAATAGTTGGCGGGCATAGTTTTCAGAATAAAAGCAACCTTTTGAAGAAATGTTTACAAAAGACAACTACATTAGCTTACGACTCTTTAGAGTCTAAGGCTGTATTTAGTGCATCAAACTTTCCACCATATACAGTGAACTTGTTGAGTAACGCTGGTTACTCATTCCTTCCTTTTGAATCCCCTGCTTAGAATATGAAGATCTGGACGACGCAACGCTGAACCTCATGGAGGACATGAAGGCATCTACTATGAAGAACCAGACCTCTCAGGAGGAATCGAAGGAGTGGATTATGTTATCCGCTATGGGGTCGGCAATGAAGAGGAGGAGTCCGAGTAAAGTTAGCTTGGACTAGTAACCAAACTATATAAGCACGGTTGAAACGAGCAGCTCAGAACTTACTAATAAGCTGTTGAGTGCCCGTGTACGCACTAATTTACTTTTTGTTGGCTTTGTATAACACTAAGTATGAGGTGACCACTTGTTGGAATCATCTCCTTTAAGCACGACTTGGTTTTGTAATATATGGCTGTATGATATTGGACCCGCAATGTTTCAGTTGTACCACTCTGAGGGATGTAATATTTGTGGAACGGTGTTCTGTAAGTGTTATGCCAACGACTTGCGTACTACAACATGCAGTGGTATGCTGGGTCACCGCAGTTGGTATCAGAGCAATTGCTTTGACCTTTGGTTGGAAACCTAGTAAAGGGATAGAACCTGTTGGTATATGGGGCAACGGTAAAGAGTTCGCTAGAAGTATGATGAATATTCACTTGAGAATAACATTGTCATATCTTTAGTGTTATAATTCTTTATTATGATGCTATATTAACGTATATATTTCTTATGAACAGTTGCGATGGCGCAAGGGAAACCTGCAAGGATGGTTTGGGCACAGCATGAGAGGCTAGATGACTATGATGGGACGTTGACTGGACAGTTGTGAGCATTACTACGAGCTTTTGACTGTGATACTAATATCCCAGTCCAGATTTACACCTACAAGGATGGGGAGGTTGTAGTGAAGTATCGGGTGCTTATCCTGATACCGAAGGAGCTGACGCCACATCTGACGATGCCTCGGGGTGAGGGTCCTAGCCAGACAGTCGCATATCACGAGGCTTTGGTGGAAGCAGTAGCGACCATGAGAGAGCATCAGGCAGACCAGCTGTCAGGTACTAGCTTTACCGCTATTCCTCACGACACCTTGACATCGGAGTTGGCACTAGATCACTCCGTGTTAGTCAAGAATAAGCCCGGATTGGCTTCCAGGTTGTTGGATCGCTACCGTCAGTTGGTAGGATCACTGTACAACACACACAGGGTCATGGTGGAGGATAAGGATGAGATGCTTGAGGATCTCATGGACCCTCATAGAGCAAAGAAGCTAGGAAAAGAGATAGTAAATGAGGTAGGAGGAGCACCTAGTTCACCAGGAGTGGGCACATCTAGGCAGCCACATCAGTCAGGACCATCTAGATACTCACCGACTCCAGAGCCTATACACTATCCTATCATAGAGCCTAGTGATCCCGAGGCTTATCACTCACATGGATTCTCGGATTCGGAGGTGCCTATAGAGAAATCTGATGGATGGCGGTATGATTGGTATCCTGGTACCAGTCAGCATCCGATTCCATGTTACGACACAGCTGATGACGGGGTTGAGTCTAGTCCGATTGGAGTAGCGTCGTATGCAGCTGACGGTATGAATGACGTGGTCATTAACATATCGTCAGATGAGGAGGAGCCTATGGAGGCACAGCAGGCACAAGAGATACCCTTTGATCACTGATTGCGTGGATCACATGTTCGCTGGGAGACCCCAAGAGGAAGGTATGATGCAGTATAGAAACAGTTTTCCCTCAGTATGAAACCAAGGTTTAATCGAACCAGTAGGAGCAAGAAATCGCTTCGGAAGGTTGTTGGTAGCGGAATATGGCACGGCGCAGCACCAGGGAATCCGGCGCCAACGTGGAATCTGCACACAACACAATCAAACTACTTTGCCCCAACGAAACAGTGAGGATTTCAATCTCACCGGCTTGCTGAAAACAAAGGATTAAACGTATGGTGTGAAAAACAGTAGTAAATTGCAGAGAATGAAAAGGAACAGTGTTTGCAGTTGGTTGTATTATCAGTGTAAAAGAATGGACCGGGGTCCACAGTTCACTAGTGGTGTCTCTCTATAACAGATAACTAACATGCTGGGTGAACAAATTACAGCTGGGCAATTGACAAAATATTGAGCGCATAACAATGCATATATATGACATGATGATTACTATGATATTCATGTGGGCATTACGACAAAATACATAGACCGTTATTCCAACAGCGTCTATGACTAATAATCCACCGCCAGGTTGTCATACCGAGTTCCCCGTTGGTATTAAGTTGCAAGCAACAGATAATTGCATTAAGTAATGTGCGTAAAGTAAACAAATGCATTAGACCTAACGGCGTACCCTTAAGCTAAGCATCGGTTATTTTATCCCTAGTGGGAACAGCACATCCACAATCTTAGAAGTTATTGTCACTCTCCCAGATTACCGGAGGCATGAACCCACTATCTAGCATAAATACTCACTCTTGGAGTTACAAGCATCTACTTGGCCAAAACATCTACTAGTAACGGAAAGCATGCAAGATCATAAATAACATATAAGATAGATTGATAATCAACTTGACATAGTATTCAATATTCATCGGATCCCAGCAAACACAACATGTAGCATTACAATAAGATGATCTTGATCATGATAGGCAGCTCACAAGATCTAAACATGATAGCATAAAGTGGAGAGACAACCATCTAGATACTGCCATGGACCCGTAGTCCAAGGATGAACTACTCACGCATCACTCCGGAGGCAGGCATGGTGATGCAGAGCCCTCCGGTGATGATTCCCCTCTCCGGCAGGGTGCCGGGAAGAGCTTCTGAACCCTCCGAGCTAGGGTTGACGGCGGCGGCGTCTCTGGAACTTTTCGTGGATAATGGCTCGGGTATCTAAGGTTTTCGCGTCGGGAGGAATAAATAGGCGAAAGGGCGGCGGCTGCGGAGCCACGAGGGCCCCACACCACCCCACGGCGCGATAGGGCGGGGGCCCACGCGGCTCCATGGTGTGGGCGCCACGTGGCTCCCTCCGTGTCTCCTCTGGACTCCGTCTTCGTGTTGGAAAAATAGGAGGTTATGTCCAAGTTTCGTCCAATTCCGAGAATATTTCCAGACTAGCTTTTCTAGAATACAAAAACAGCAGAAAACAGGAACTGGCACTGTGGCATCTTGTTAATAGGTTAGTCCTAGAAAATGCATAAAAATGCTATGAAGTGTATATAAAACATGTAACAATTGGTATAATATCAACATGGAACATCAGAAATTATAGATACATTTGAGACGTATCAAGCATCCCCAAGCTTAGTTCTACTCGTCCTCGAGTAGGTAAAACGATAAAAACAAAATCATTTCTGAGGTGACATGCTACAATCATAATCTTGATCAAATAATACTGTAAAGCCCATGTTATGAATGAAGTGATCTAGGTCAATGGTCTATAGTTTGCTAGCAAGTAGATAATGAGCAAACAACTGAATCATATAAGAAAAAACTTTTCATGAATAGTACTTTCGAGACAAGCATCAAGGAGTTTTGCATAGGAGTGCTTCATAGCAAAAAAATTAGCTTAGCCCAAGAGTGCTACGCAACTAAGGTTAGCGATGCCCAGGAGCGCTTTGCAACAAATTAGCTTAGCCCAAGAGTGCTACGCAACTTCGGTTAGCGATGCCCAGGAGAGCTTCACAATATTGTAAATTTGGGGACTTGGGGGCTTGTGGCTTGAATAGTCCGGCTTAAAACCCTTGAACCCGGCAACAGCCACCAATTTATTCTTGGTTTTCTTGCCTGTAAAGCCAGATGCCACTCGCACTATGTGACCTGATTGCTCGCTTGACTTGTCAATCATATGCCCATGATGGCCTTAGTTGACCCTGAACTTGTCAAAGCTGAAAGCGACAGAGAAAGTCATGCGACCGCCTGCTTTCAGATGCTAAAGAAATCAAAAGGGTCATCTAAACCAAAAGGATTTGCAGAACGACATATCATGTTCATGAAAAAAGCAAATCCTCAGGGTGCATGTACACCATCAGTATAATTATTTGTAAGTTACTAACTTATTTGGACTGATTATTATTCGACATCTTTGCCCAAAAGGAGTGCTAAGCAGATATATCCTATAGCAGTTGCCCTTGAGAGCACGCATAGAGACTTGATGTCCTATAGTTGATTGCCCAAGAGAGCACGCATAGAGATTTTGGATCAGTGGGGTAATGTGGCAGAGTTAAGCGCTTACCTTTAGACATTGATCCAGGTCTTGGGGGCTCTTACTTGAATAGTTTGTAGCTGCAATCCTAAGACCGGGCTTTTATGCCACCAGTTATTTCTTGGTTATACTTGCTTATCCAGTTTGATGCGACTCGCATTTTATGGCCTGATTGCACACCTGTCAATTTCAGTCAACTATGATGCCTATACTGGGACTTAGTTTGACCCTGTTTTGCAGAGAGGAGGCAACAGAGAAAGTCATGTGAAAGCCGACTGATAGATGCTAAAGATAAACCAAAAGGGTCATCTAAACCATGAAAGATAAGACAAAAGTTTATAACATGGCTCAAGAAGCCGGGTTATCAGTTTCCATCTCCTTTGAAGAAGGATCTTTAGCACTGGCCGGGTTATCATCAGGTTTCCTGGACTGGGACTGATGTTCAGCATGAATGGGCTCTCCTGGAATTTTTTCTGTATCATCAGTCGGCTTATCTATAGCAGCTTATGTTGGAGTTGGAGCAGGATTATTGGAGTGGAGGAGCTTGGAATGACAACCTTTTTCTGTGCTGGATAATCTGGGAGAGTATTTCATCATGATGAGCAATATAATTCTGGGTTAAGAAGGAAGAGTGAAAGATGATAAGATGTCAGTCAACAATTTCAAGTATATGAGAAAAGCAATTCAGAAACATGGGGACTGAAATAAATTTCAGTCCACAACGGCAAGTAAGTCCGGTTGATATTATGCAAGAGGTAACATAAGAGTACATTTATCCAAGTTCCGGATGACTGACAAGCAGATTACCCGGTACTTGGGGACTGCCATATTTTCAAAGTTATAATTTGAGGATTGGAGTAATTTTTAAGTACCAGATGATTGTTGACATATCACCCGGTATTTGGGAAGTATGGTAATTCAAAAGTTTACAGTGTTGATGTCAGTTCAAAAGCAAGTCCCAGGTTATCGTGGACTAATAACCCGGAACTTGGGGACTAGGATATGGCAAGTAAGTCCAGTTGATAACAAGTAAAAGAAGATACAAGGGTGCATTTGTACAAGTTCCGGATGACTGAAGAAGCAGATCACCCGGCACTTGGGGACTGGTATGTTTTGAAAAGTTGCAGATTATAATTAAAGCAATTTCTCAAAGTTCCAGGTGATTGTAAACCGATCACTCGGAACTTGGGGGTTATGAGGATTTGAAAGTTTAAAGTTACATAAAGCTACAGAGATTGCAGTATTGGTAACAGATAATAGCAAGTCCCAGGTTATCGTGGACTAATAACCCGGAACTTGGGGACTGGGGTATTTTGAAGTTTTCAAAGTTGAACAAAGATACATATTTACAAGTACCGAGTGACTTAGGACAGTTTACTCGATACTTGGGGACTAGGTTTGGTATGTAATATATGGAGAAAAGAGAGCAGGCCTTCAAAATTCATATTGCCATAATGTGGCGTCAAGGAAGCTTTGTCCTTATCAGTTGGATTCGGGGAGCAGAAGGCATTTCCACTTACATCTTATCAGTCGGATTCGGGGAGCAGAAGGCATTTCCACTTACATCTTATCAGTTGGATTTGGGGGAGCAGAAGGCATTTCCACTTCCATATTATCAGTCGGATTTGGCAGCAGGCACAGTATTCTACTCAGGGATGGTTTCTATGTTGTCCTACTCAGCAATGGGAGGGCTTGCCTCGTTAAGCCTTGCTTTTGCCCTGAAAATGGTGATAAAGAAAGAAGAAGTAAGTACAAGTGACGGAAACAAGTTGAAGGCATAAAATGCATAAAGATGTTGATTAAAGACAAAAACATTACCCGGTATTGACTACAAAGTCACGAGAAAGTTCGTCGCTGGAGCCTGAAGAAGCTATTAAAGAATATGACTTAGAGATTCTGATTTGACCGGCTAAAAGGATAACTATCAGATTGATGTTTCTGGAGTTCAATATTGGAAAAATGAGAAGTGCCATAACAGTGTGGAGAGATCTTGAGGCATTATAGAGTTGGAGATAAATGAAAAGCCGGGTTATGAAATGAACCGCCAAAAGGAGCTGGTCTGATAACATAACCCGGACCACATCTTATTTAATGGTTATTATGTTTTCAGGAGTTTAACTCGAATAAACCCATCATTAGCTGCCCTCAAGTAATCATATCAAGATCAAGATTATCAAGTGAAGCGATCGATGAGCTTATTCAAGTCAAACTTGGGGACTACTGTTGGGGGGATAATAACCCGGTATACCTTTGACAAGGAAAGATTGATGACTCAGCCAGAACATCACCCGACTAGAGGATCACTCAGCAACAAGAAGATCAGTCGGCCAGAAGATGACCCAGCCAGAGGATCAGTCAGCCAGAGGATGACTCAGCCAGAAGATCAGTCGGCCAGAGGATCAGTCGGCCAGAGGATGACTCAGCTTCAGGATAACCCAGTTTCGGAAGATGCCATAGAAGGAATATTCTAGATGACCCGGAATCCTTGTACAAGTTGGACTCAAGACTTGGAGATCACGAAGGACTAGGATTAGGACTCCGTATAACCCAGTTTTTACCTTGTACGACCAGGAGACCCAGCCATCTATATAAGCAGGCTCCTAGGTCACATATCAGTAGGCCGAATAAGATAGACAAAATAGAGAGAGCTCAAGAGAGAGCTCCCACGCCGGAGTCATTATAACCCGGTAATCATCGCCATTGGCGCACCATGTAACATATTATCATATAGTGATTTATAGCAGGATGTAGGGATCCTCCACCGAGGGGACCTGAACCTGGGTAAAAAACATCTTCCCCCTTGTAGAGCTAGACAAATCTCCTAAACACCAGAGTCGCCTTGCCCCAATCTCAAGTTACCCCGTGTAACATCTGCCGTGATTAACCCCACGACATAAAGCAATAGATTCTAAGCAAAAGGTGTTTAACCAACACAAAGGAAGATTTAAGTTTCAGCAATTGCTTTCAACTTTCAACATATATATCTCATGGATATTTGTCAACACAAAGCATATAATAAGTGCAATATATGAGCATATAAAAATTGTTGCACCAAAGTTGACACTAGTGTTTGCTTCTAAGATAGAAAGAAGTAGGTAAACTGACTCAACATAAAAGTAAAAGAAAGGCCCTTCGCAGAGGGAAGCAGGGATTAAATCATGTGCTAGAGCTTTTTAAGTTTTTGAAATCATATAGAGAGTAAAAATAAGTTTTGAGAGGTGTTTGTTAATTGTCAACGAATCAGAAAATGGAAAGTACAATATGACCCCTGCCAACCAGACTTTTAAGAGCGGCTCCCATGAAGGACGTTATTTCTACCAGCAAGGCAGATCATCCCTCTTTCTCTTTTGTTTACACATGCAGATATTTCACTGTTTGTCATTGCTTGACTGATAAATCAGGGCAAAAATGTGAAGAGAATTAAGCGGTTAAAGTTGTAATTAATTGGGACTGGGCACCCCATTTGCCAGCTCTTTTTGCAAAATTAATGGATAAGCGGATGTATATGCCGCTAGTCCGGTGGTAAAGTCTGTTTGACAGTTGACATAAAGACATCCACCCCGTCCTCATGAGCTTGGTAAACATTGACACAAAATAGGAGTAATAAAGTTTGAATAGTTTAAAGGTAGCACATGAAAAATTTACTTGGAATGGCAAGAAAATACCACATATAGGTAGTTATGGTGGACACAGATGGCATGGATTTGGCTCAAGGTTTTGGATGCACGAGAAGCATTCCCTCTCAGTACAGAGTTTAGGCTAGCAAGGTTATTTGAAGCAAACACAGGATATCAACCGACACAGCAAGACTTATATGAAAACATATTGCAAGCATTATAAGACTCTACACTGTCTTCCTTGTTAACCAAACCCTTTTACTAGAAAATATCTAGACCTTAGAGATACCAAACATGCAAACCAAATTTCAACGAGCTTTACGGTAGTTCTTCATTAATAGGTTTTAACTACATGATACAAAAGCTTAATCATGAACTACTTAATAACTCAAAACAATTGACAAGTATCAAATTATCCAATACAGCGATCTACAAGAATATGTAAGCTTTTTCCATTATACCATCTACCACATGCAACATTTTCTGTTCCAACCAAACACCAATCAATTTATTTCAACATAAACTCTCCAAACAATTATAAGTGAAGCAAGAGAGTACTTTCTTTAAAAGAACTAACAGCTCTGAATAAGAGATGCATGAAAAACAGGAGCTAAAAGCATAGCAATAGCTAGACAAGAATACTCAACAAGTATAAGTGAAGAATAGGAGTATTCATATGAAAAAGCGGAGCGTGTCTCTCTCCCAATCAAGAATGCTGGGGTCCAATCAAGTTGACCATACGAAAAATAAAATACTGAAAATAAAAGCACACAGACGCTCCAAGTAAAGCACATATGATGTGAAAGAATTAAAATATAGTTTCACTAGAGATGACCTGATAAGTTGCTGATGAAGAAGGGGATGCCTTGGGCATCCCCAAGCTTAGACGCTTGAGTCTTCTTGAAATTTGCTGGGGTGATCCATGGGAGCATCCCCAAGCTTAAGCTCTTCACTCTTCTTGATCACATTATATCATCCTTGACCCTTGAAAACTTCCGCCACACCAAACTCAAAGTAATTCTCATTAGAGGGTTAGTGCACAATCAAAAACTCACATGTTCTATAAGGACACAAACATGACCGTTACTTTTAACATTAGCTACTGCCACTGATGTTATGTGAAGCTCTTCACCCTAAAAAAGAATTCCACTCAACACTAGTAAAAGAGAGAATGCGAAAAATAAAAGACAGAATCTGTCTAAACAGAACAGTCCGCAAAGACGAATTTTTTCGAGGCACTTACGTTGCTCAGATCGAAAAACTTTAAACTAACGAAAGATGCGTACATATCTGAGGATCACACAAAAAATTTCAGATTTAAATAATTTTTCTGTGATTTTACAGAATTAAAACGGTGAACAGCAGAAATCTGTTCCTGCGCAGAAATCCAAATCTAGCATCATCTTCCTATTAGAGGCAATACTTGGCACAACAATGCGATAAAATAAAGATACAAAGGAATTGTTACAGAAGTAAACAACTCCTTGACTAAAACTGAAAACAAAAGATAATGGGTTGCCTCCCAAAAGCGCTTTCTTTAATGCCTTTTAGCTAGGCTTGAAGATTTTAATGATGCTCTCATAAGAATAAGAGTTGAAAAACAAAAGAGAGCATCAAGAGGCAAATATCAAACACATTTAAGTCTAACCCACTTTCTATGCAAAGGAATCTTGTAACAAAATAAATTATTGAAGCATAAAGCAACTAGCATAGAAAGATGAAACAAATATAACTTCAAAACTTTCAACATAAAGAGAGGTGTTTTAGTGACTTGAAAACTTTTACAACCATATTTTCCTCTCTCATAATAACTTTCAGTAGCATCATGAACAAACTCAACAATATAACTATCACATAAAGCATGCTTTTCATGATCTACAAACACATAATTTTTATTAAGCTCAAAACAGTGGGGTCATTAAACCCACTTTTGACAATAGTAGTATAATAAATATCATTAGGCAATATAGGACCATCATCAAGAGCATTATCATATAACATTAGGGAGCACATTTTTACTTTCTGCAATTTCCTTTTCTTGAGTCAAGGAGTTGTTACTTCAAATTTATCAAAAGGAGATATTTCAATAGAATCATGACATTCAACAATATAGCATTCTCCTCCTTAGGTAGGCATGGAGGGCAATCATATAATGTAAGAGTTAAAGAGTTACTATCATTAGAAGGTAGATCCTCCTTTTGTTCATCACTCTCTCCTCTTTTTCATCCAATGAGCTTTCAGCTTCAGCAATTTCTTCTTCCACAGGTTCCTGCAAGGCATAAGTTTCATCTTTTGGAGGAAACATCCTCTTAAGATGTTCAGTAATATAAGAATTATTATCCTTGTAGGTATCATAACAATATTTAAGTATGCCAAAACTTTCAGATTTATAAGGGGCATCAATTTTATGCTCAAGATAAGAACTAATTTCAAGGGCACCCTTAAAAACAATAAATTCTTCAATTCTTTCCACCTCATACCCATTATAGTAACCTTTAACATAAGAAGCTAAGGTTTCATTATCATTACAAGCACATTGGAAAGAAAAATGTTTGGACTTCCTATAACAATCAGATTCATTAAAGCAAAAAGATTTGCCAAATATAAAGCATAAATTTCTAGCATATTCCTCTAGTTGATTTAAGATTTTCCATAAGTACATCCCTTTTTGTGACAAGCGGTAATTCCTATAATATCTTCGTTCATCCTCAGTGGACCCACCTTGCCAACAAGATCTAGTTTCATAGAGATAAGCCATTGATAGCAAATAAACAACTAGACATAATAACAAACCGAAATAAACTAGATGCAAGAAACTAAATTTTTTGTGTTTTTGATAAATAAAGCAAACAAGACTAAATAAAAATAAACTAAGCAAGACAATAACAAAGTAAAGAGATTGGAAGCGTGAAACTCCCCTTGCAGAAATCCTCTTGCTTCCCAATATGGCGTCAGAAAATATGGCGTGTGGAAGGAAGGCAAGGAGATTGCTGAACCGAAGTGCTTCTGCTCCCCGGCAACGGCGCCAGGCTTGATTGCGTGGATCACACGTTCGCTGGGAGACCCCAAGAGGAAGGTATGATGCAGTATAGAAGCAGTTTTCCCTCAGTATGAAACCAAGGTTTAATCGAACCAGTAGGAGCAAGAAATCGCTTCGGAAGGTTGTTGGTGGCGGAATATGGCAGCGCAGCACCAGGAATCCGGCGCCAACGTGGAATCTGCACACAACACAATCAAACTACTTTGCCCCAACGAAACAGTGAGGTTGTCAATCTCACCGGCTTGCTGAAAACAAAGGATTAAACGTATGGTGTGGAAAACAGTAGTAAATTGCAGAGAATGAAAAGTGTTTGCAGTTGGTTGTATTATCAGTGTAAAAGAATGGACCGGGGTCCACAGTTCACTAGTGGTGTCTCTCCATAACAGATAACTAACATGCTGGGTGAACAAATTACAGCTGGGCAATTGACAAAATATTGAGCGCATAACAATGCATATATATGACATGATGATTACTATGATATTCATGTGGGCATTACGACAAAATACATAGACCGTTATCCAACAGCGTCTATGACTAATAATCCACCGCCAGGTTGTCATACCGAGTTCCCCGTTGGTATTAAGTTGCAAGCAACGGATAATTGCATTAAGTAATGTGCGTAAAGTAAACAAATGCATTAGACCTAACGGCGTACCCTTAAGCTAAGCATCGGTTATTTTATCCCTAGTGGCAACAGCACATCCACAATCTTAGAAGTTATTGTCACTCTCCCAGATTACCGGAGGCATGAACCCACTATCTAGCATAAATACTCACTCTTGGAGTTACAAGCATCTACTTGGCCAAAGCATCTACTAGTAACGGAAAGCATGCAAGATCATAAATAACATATAAGATAGATTGATAATCAACTTGACATAGTATTCAATATTCATCGGATCCCAGCAAACACAACATGTAGCATTACAATAAGATGATCTTGATCATGATAGGCAGCTCACAAGATCTAAACATGATAGCATAAAGTGGAGAGACAACCATCTAGCTACTGCCATGGACCCGTAGTCCAAGGATGAACTACTCACGCATCACTCCGGAGGCAGGCATGGTGATGTAGAGCCCTCCGGTGATGATTCCCCTCTCCGGCAGGGTGCCGGGAAGAGCTTCTGAACCCTCCCGAGCTAGGGTTGACGGCGGCGGCGTCTCTGGAACTTTTCGTGGATAATGGCTCGGGTATCTAGGGTTTTCGCGTCGGGAGGAATAAATAGGCGAAAGGGCGGCGGCTGCGGAGCCACGAGGGCCCCACACCACCCCACGGCGCGGCAGGGGGCCCGCGCGGCCCCATGGTGTGGGTGCCACGTGGCTCCCCTCCGTGTCTCCTCTGGACTCCGTCTTCGTGTTGGAAAAATAGGAGGTTCTGTCCAAGTTTCGTCCAATTCCGAGAATATTTCCAGACTAGCTTTTTGGAATACAAAAACAGCAGAAAACAGGAACTGGCACCGTGGCATCTTGTTAACAGGTTAGTCCCAGAAAATGCATAAAATGCTATGAAGTGTATATAAAACATGTAACAATTGGTATAATATCAACATGGAACATCAGAAATTATAGATACGTTTGAGACGTATCAATCACTCTCGGTGCACCACTACTACTTGTTTCGGAGAGGCAAGACCTTCACAGCACATGAGTGCTAAGGAGATGAGAGCTTATTTGTCGAGCTACGTTGGGCTGGAGGGACTTTTCCTGAGTGACACTTCAGTCACAGAGACTTCAGACTTGGACTATATTCCATCCGGGAGGCCCTATGTTCCAGAGGCAGTGCGTAGGACTTCACGCCAGCATGGGTGGACTCCTGGCAGGTACCGCGAGTAGCGTTGCAGCGGAGCGACGGAGGAACGGACGGGAGGACTTTACTAGTGTGATAGTTTGGTAGTGTACTATGTATGATTTTGGGAATATGTATCATAAATAAGGGTCGGAAAGCTTGTGAGACCCAGTTGTACTTTTATATGACCATATGTGTGTAACTCACCTTTGGTGAGGGTATTGTACTCAACTCCATAATGATATGTGTAATATGTTTAATATTTCTGGTTTTTATTTGGATTTGGATTTGATTTCCATTGTATGACTAGTACTGCACGTGAAGTGAGGCTCAGAAAGCATGGGCATGGTGTAATTATGAGTTTATTTGCTTCATGTTGCGGGACTAGGGGAAAATGGACACGGGTAGAACCAGCGAGTCCGCAGAGGAGCGCATGGAGCGCGAGAACAAGGAGAAGCCAGATCAAGAGGCAAGTGGGGAAGTACCACCACCACTTAGGCCGTCGGCGGAGCTGAACTTTATGCAGTACATGCAGTTTATGCAAGAAACGCAGAACAAGTTTATGCAAGAACTGCTGGGTCAGATGGGAACGGCGAGGGGTCCCGAGATCAGAGCGGCAAGTTTATCTGATTTCCTGAACACCAAACCTTTACCTTTTGCTACTGCACCTGAACCAATGGATGCAGGGGATTGGTTAACTGACACCGAGAGGAAGTTAAAGGCAATTGGAGCTAATGTTGAGGAAAATGTGCGTTATGCAACACATCTTCTTTCTGGACCGGCAGCGTCCTGGTGGGACAATGAGGTGGCGATGTATCCACCGGAAAAGATATTTTTTTTGACCATGTTACCGTAGGGGAAACCCCTACGGTGTAAATTTTCCATTAATATATATGAGAAACCAGAGGTTTCCCAAGAAAGTTGTTACAACCAGCTGTTACAAAGATCAGGGAGGAAAAAAATGGAAAATAGGTAACATGGTCAAAAACTGAGGGTCCAATCAGGTGAAGGCATCAAGGACCCACGCCAACAAGGGCTGAACAGAAGAGGGGCAAACCCTGTGTTGATGAAGCAGAACATCAGCCTGAAAAAGGACTTTCCAACGCTCTATCGAGGGCAACTTATTTTCGAAGATGAAGTCGTTCCGAATCTTCCAAATGTTCCACAGCCCACAGATCACAATCTCCATGAAACAAGGACCCAGGAATAAACCTTTTGCTTGACTGAATCTATCTGATATGGGTATCGAGCAATCCCAGTGTAGATTGATGAAATCCCAGCAGTCAAGAGCAAATTGGCAGGAGAAAAAGAGATGATCGCGTGACTCCAGGATGGCTGCTGAACATAGAACACAATTTGGACCAGAATCTACATGCCAATGTTTACGGATCATCAGGTCTTTCGTATTCAATCTATCCATATGAAGCAGCCAGGCAAAGACCTTAAGTTTCGGCATGCATTTTGATTTCCAGATGGCAAGCAAAGAAGAATCCTGTCGAAGCTGAGCAAAGATAAAATTGTAGAACTGACGAGAGGAATAGGTGGTGGTGCCCCATACAAATCGCCTCACATCTGTAGCTGCTTCCTCCAGCGTACAAGCATCAAGAACCGGTTGGAGCTGCTCCATCTCGGCAAAAGCCTGCTCTGAAAGTGGTAAGTGAAAGGAGGATGCCAGAGGAGCAGTAAGCTTAAGCGTAGCCACGGAGACGTCTTCATTGATAGCAAAGGAAAAGAGGCGATCAAATTTATCACATAGAAGCTCATCATCATGCCATCGATCTTTCCAAAGCAGTGTACTGTTGCCATTGCCAATTTCAGAACTAGAGATGCTTCGGTAGGTGTCCATAAGACTGAAAACATCACGCCACCAAAAAGAGCCACGAACAGATTGGGTATGTGGGGGAGACGCTGGATCATAGAGTTGCCAAACTAGTTTGACCCAGGGGACATCCGGTTGAGAAAAAAACTTATGAAGCTGCTTTAAAAGCAATGCCTTATTCTGTATCTCCAGATTCAGAATACCGAGGCCACCATATTTCTTCGGTCGACACACCAGAGACCAAGCTGCCAGAGAATGCACCGAAGAACTGTCCTGCTCCTTCGCCCAAAGCCCATGACGTCTGGACTTATCAAATCTATTCAGAATTGTTTTATGGATTTTGAGGGTACACAAAAAGTGTATTGGCAAAGAGGAGAGAACAGAGTTGACAAATGTGAGCCGACTTCCATAATCCAGAAAGCGGACACTAGCATTTAACCGACGTTCCACTTGATCAACAATCGGCGAGAGATCATTTACTGAAGGTCGCAAAGTACCCAGGGTAAGCCGAGATAAGTAAAAGGCAGGGAGCCAACAGCACAGCCAAAGGTTTCCGCTAGTTCAGCAAGGCGAGCAGCATCAACATTGATAGGCATAAGGCATGATTTCGAATAATTTACCTTCAGGCCAGTGGCTTCCGAGAAGACCTGAAGCAAATTTTTTAACGCAAGCAGCTGAGCAGGGCAAGCCTGAAGAATAAGCAACGTATCGTCGGCATATTGAGCTATCGGGAAGTCAGTGCCAGGAATAGGGAGAGGCGCCTGGATCACACCAGAAGCGGCAAGCTGGTTCACCATGGACTGCAGAAGGTCAGCCCCGGCCACAAACAGAATAGGCGAGAACGGATCTCCTTGGCGCACACCCCGGCGGCAAGCAAATTTCTTTCCAGGGACACCGTTTAGAAGAACAGAGGAAGTGCCGGTGGCAAAAATCATCTCCACCCAACTGATCCATTTGTCATCAAAACCCCAACAACGCAGAATATTAATAATTGCCTCATGTTCTATGGTGTCAAACGCTTTCGCAAAGTCAAGTTTTAGAATAACCACTTCCTTCTTTGTTTGCTTGCACTGGTGAATGTACTCGTAAGCCCATGCAACGCAGTCCTGGATTGTGCGAGTTTTCAAGAACCCATACTGGTTGACATGCACCAAATCAAGGATTTTACTTTGCAGCCGATTAGCTAAGATCTTCGTAAGGAGTTTCAGGCTTGAATTTAGTAGAGAAATTGGACGAAAATCATTTGGGCATTCAGGAGACTGAACCTTGGGAATCAAGGTGATATATGCATCATTAATGCTCTGCAGATTGACAGTTCCCTCCCAAAACTGGTGGCAAAGCCGATAGAAGTCATGCCGAATTACAGGCCAACAAATCTTGAAGAAAAGGCCGGAGAAGCCATCAGGTCCAGGTGATTTATCAGAGGGAAGATCAGCCACAATTTTATCGATTTCATCACATGAAAATGGAGCCGAAAGAGCATCTAAGCCATCATGATGGGGGATAAAGCTCGAGAAATCAAAGTGAGGGTTTATGGGAGTGGAAATCCCAAGCCGGTCTTTAAACGAATTCCAAAGAACGCCCTCTTTCTCCGAGTGCTCAGATGCCACAGAACCATCAGGGCGGGTAAGTGATGAGATGCAATTATTTCTGTATCGTATAGTGGCCATCGAGTGGAAGAACTTGGTATTTTCGCCGCCAAATTTGGCCCATCTTACTGTACACCTTTTCTTCCAATAGTCTTGTTTACAATCAAGCAGATGCTGTAATTTCTTTTTTACAATATTCCTGAAATTCCACTCAGTGAGATGAAGTGTACGAAGTTCTTCTATATCATCCAAACGCAGGATGGTAGAATTACAATTTGCAATCAAATGATCAATCACCGAGATACTTGAGCTCCAAATGCGCAAAGCTTTGCGTAATAGCTTAAACTTGGCCGAGATACATCGAGCACTATCACCAGGACAATGAATCTCCCAAATGCGCCTAACAACATCAAGGAAGCCAGGCATTTTGATCCAGTGGTTTTCGAATCTAAAAAGAGAGGCCCGAGGGATGCAAGTACCAATGGAGACAACGCAAGGCGTATGATCTGAGGTTGGGCGAGCTAGAGGACGAACTGTGGTGTTAGGGAATTTTAGGGTCCATGTATGCGAGGTAAAAAACCAGTCAAGTTGCACAAGCAGGGGATCCAAGTGCATGTTGCTCCAGGTATAGCTACGACCCTTAATTGGTAATTCAATCAAGCCAAGATAGCTAATTATTTCATTAAAAACCGCAATGTCTGCAAGATTAGCTCCAGGTCTGTTCCTGCTATCTGTATATCGATAGAAGTTAAAGTCTCCTAATATCAACCATAGCGTATCATCCGCCACATCAAGATGGAAAAGCCAGGCAACAAAGTTCTCACGTTCTATTCCATCGCAAGGGCCATAAACATTAACTAGAATGAAAGTTTCCGCCGACGAAGTGGAAGTGAATTGGACGACGATACCAAAGCTTTCAGTGAGTAAAACCTGCCCTTTGAATCTACTACTCATCCAAACCACAAGTAATCCCCCAGATGCCCCATCCGAAGGCACAAAGGCAAACTGGTCAAAGCGCTTAGGAGCAAAAGATTTGAGGAATTGAGAATCAAAACCTGTGCGCTTGGTTTCCTGAAAGCATAAGATCGACGCAGCACTCTCTTCAATCTTATCACGCACAAGGGGCCATTTTTCAGGAGAATTCATACCACGAATGTTCCAACATAAAATATGCCAAATAAGTTTAGCAAAACCAGACCGAGACGACGACAAAGATTGACGCGGCATAGTTCAAATTGAACTGAAAGCTAGGAAAGCTCTCAAGCCTCACGCTCCTTCATGAGCTGTGCAACAGACAGCTCATCAGGGTTAATGTCGCAGTCTTCAACTCCAATGCGCTGCATTTCTTCTATCTGCAATATGGCAGGAGTACACGCTTTCTGAACTTTAGTCTTCTGGCGGCTAGCTTGAGTGTTGGGAACTGCCTTTATCAGGAAACCAGATGGGTAGCGCCTAGGAGAGCGACGAACCATCGTCTCAACAGTAGGAGTATCAACTTTACGAGGACGGCCACGAGGGCGAGAGCCAGAAGCAGCAACATGCACCACAGAACTAGCCTCATCAGCAAACACAGAGGCAGACTCAAGACGAAGACCCAGTGGCGGGAGAGGAACATCCAAACCTCCACCAGCGTCAGTAACTAGCCCAGCAAACACATTCGGCCTAACAGGCACAGCCCAAGAGTGAAGAACCAGGCCCATCACGGCATCCTTCAGCTCAAAGAACAGAGCCAGACTAACAGCAGCAAATTCAGAAACTTGAGCATGTTCCTCTGACAGAATAGAGCGCAAAGACACCTTGCAAGCCATCCAACCCAAGAAGTGCAAGAAAGAGGGCCAGAGAGGAAGATCAATCATCAGCTGGTTACCCCCAGCTTGAACAAAAGTGGAGGCAGACCCATGTACAACAATACTATTGATACGATGTTCAGCTGCAATTTCAATCTGTGCGACATGATCATTCCAGGCTGAGGGGTCATCATCAACAGCATTACTTTCTGGTACAACCCCATCTATCATGGAAGGCGGCGAGCCGGGGCGCAGAGCTAGGGTATCGGAACCAGGATTAATGCGCGACACATATGTAAATACCGAGGCAGAGCAAGGAGAAGCCCTCGTTAAGGTAATTGATTCTGTCGGGACAGGGGTCAAGACCGGTTCGTCACCTGAATGGAAAAAACCAGCTGTCGTACGGGAAACATTTGCAGCCGCCGTAGGCGCTGCGCTTTGAGCGGGCTGCCCCCCAGATTGGGGCAAAACCCTAGCTTTAGGAGCCCACTTGAGCCGTAAAAGCGATCCTTTAGCAGAATTACAGTCCAAAGTTCTATGACCCCAGAGCATACATTGAGAACAGAATAACTTCCCAGGACAGTTTCGCGAGAAGTGGCCCAAAGTAGCACAAGAGCCACATGTAATAGAAGGAGTAGTGCTCGGGATAGAGACGCGTTTTAAACCAGCCAGGTCAGGGTTACCAGCCTTGGGCTCTTGCTCTTTTAATCGACAATTCGAACACCCAACTCCCAGAAGGCGGCAGTCATCACAAACAGTACTAGGCTGGCCACCCACTATCTGACGCACAGGGCAGGACGCCGATGAGTGCAAGTCCGAACCACAGCCCACACACCGGCCCAAGAGGTCATAGATGACCTCAGAAGGTGGCAGGCCCCAAAGCCCAAGCATCTGTTGAATTTCATAATCGGAGTAACCTGCTTGCCGGTGATCAAGGGTATGTTCCAAATTCAGACGCGAGAAATTAGGATCCTGATTGAAGCGAGTTGCCCAGAAATCCACCCGAGAAAAATTCCTTCCCATAAAGAACCTGGGATTATGACTCTCCTGAGTAAGCCCTGAATTAACGGGAGTCTCCAAAAATGAACAGGTCACCGATCCCACCATCAAAGTGCAGACTCTCGCCGGAGCAAAACTGAATTCCGGCGAGCTAACCGGAGAACGAGAATCAACAGATCCAAACTGAATTTTCGTATTAATATCAAAATTACCAGGCGAATTGAAACCAAACTTGGCTAACTCAGGATTAGCTTCAGCAGACGAGATCGACTGATTCAGGAAATTCAGGGAGGTGTTAATCGCAAGGCTTGGAGCAGTGGCCGAGAGTTTCACAGGGGAGGAGCGAGCCACTTTCTTGGAAGCCGGAGTCCAAGAACCATCAACTGAATCATTCGGGGCCTTTTCAACTGGTAACCAACAGAAATTCGAGATTGCAGACTTACCCTTAGGGTCAAAACAGGCTGCATCAAGATGGCCACGAAACAGAGAAAACACGCAGTGGAAATCCGGCCAGATACGGTCACGCAGAGAGTAGATGAAATGCCCAACTTTGCTGGAAGCTAAGGAGAATCTGAACCGGCGATCAGAAATCTTGCAGACACGAAAGCCAGCAGCATCACCACCCAAACAACATTCCAGAGCCAAACCAACTGAGTCATCCGTGAGGGAGAAAGAGGCATAGGGGAAAGAAGCCACCAGAAAGAACTCCTTGGTAGCCGCCGAGGGAGAGAAGTGGACAGGGGAGTTGAACCTGCGACGCACCTGAGCCGCCAGGGCCTTGCCCGGCGAGAAATCCCAGAGGAGGAGCACGTCCATGATTACCAGCAAGGAGAGAATCACCATCGCTGGAGAGGAGGGGAGGAGCGCCGTGGGAGGTGGGAGGTGGGAGGAGGGCTCTCCATTTCATTCTATCTGTAACCGAAATATGACTTGTTCCGGAATACCTGGGAGGAGTTCAAGGAGAAGTTTAGAGAGTACCATGTACCTGAAAGCATCATGGAGTTGAAGCGGAGGGAGTTTGAGGATCTCCAACAAGGTAACTATCCAATGATCAAGTACATCAGAGAATTCAGTAAACTATCTCGTTATGCGTCCGACGAAGTGAATACCGATGCTAAGAGAGTGAAGAGGTTTCTTAGAGGACTGGATCCTTATGCGGCAATGCAATTGAAGATGACCAAGCCCAAAAACTTCCAGGAACTGATGAATTTTGCTATCACTTGGGAGAATGACTACAAGTTGGTTCAATTAAGCAGGATGAAAAAGGCAAAAACAGAGGCTCAGAAGTTCCAACCAAACAGGTTTACACCAAATCGGAGTTTCAAGCCCGAATGCAGACGGGAGGTACCCCAACGAATCGTGGACCAGTTAACCCAAAGAGCAAAATCATATGTCACAATTGTGGACTTCCGGGTCATCTCAAGAATGAATGCAGAAAGCCCAAGATTATATGCTTTGGGTGTCGACAGGAAGGGCACATCAAACCTGAGTGTCCTAATAAGACTGCTGGAGGTGGATTCAACAAAGGTGGAGGTAGACTAGGAGGAGGCGGCGGATTCTCAGCTGGAGCGGGAAACAGTGGAAAGAACAACAATGGAAAGAGGGGAAGGCCATTTGGAAGGCTCAACTGCACCTCTTTGGAGGAGGCCGACAACTCAGAGACGGCGGTACTAGGTACGCTAAACATTCTTACCCACTATGGCAAAGTTCTTTTGATACCGGTCCCACCACTTCATTCATCTCCAATCATTTTATTGAGAAATATGGGATAAGGTGTGCGCCGTTAGAACGCCCTATCACCGTTGTTACGCCAGGGGGTACGTTGTTAGTAACCCAAGTGAAGCAGGAACATGTCATTACGATCTGTGATTGTCCGTACTACGCGGATATTTTTGTGATTCCACTAAAGAACATAGAAGTTGTTCTGGGAATGGATTGGATGACGGAACACGGAGCTCAAATTGACTGTGAAGAGAAGACAGTTTCCATCAGGAAGCCTGGAGGAGGTAGAATTACTTATCAAGCGGATAAACATACTCATGTAGAGGTTGGAATCCAACTCAACTCACTGAAAGAGGCCAAACTGGAGGATATCCCAGTAGTGAATGAGTTTCCGGATGTATTTCCTCAAGAGTTACCTGGAATGCCACCAGATCGGGAGATCGAGTTCACTATCGACCTCATACCAGGTATTGCACCTTGATACGTCTCAAACGTATCTATAATTTTTGATGTTCCATGCTTGTTTTATACCAATTGCTACATGTTTTGCATCCACTTTATATCACTTTTATACATTTTTTGGGACTAACCTATTAACAAGATGCCGAAGTGCCAGTTCCTGTTTTCTGCTGTTTTTGTATTCCAGAAAAGCTAGTCTGGAAATATTCTCGGAATTGGACGAAACTTCACGGGGATCCCTATTTTACCAGAACACACCTGAAGGACCAAAGGAGCAGCAGAGGAGAGCCACTAGGGCCCCACACGCCACTAGGGCGCGGGTCCCCCCTGGCGCTCCCTAGGGTGGTGTGGGCCCCTCGGGGGTCGTCAGCCGCCGCCCTTTCGCCTACTTATTCCCCCCGACGCGAAAACCCTAAAAGGATCGACGATTTCTCCAGAAGAGTTTCGTAGCTCCGCCGCCACCAAAAACCCTAATTCGGGGGGACAGAAGTCTCTGTTTTGGCACCTTGCCGGGACGGGGAATTGCCCCCGGAGCCATCTCCATCGACGCCACCGCCATCTTCATCACCGTTGTTGCCTCCCATGATGAGGAGGGAGTAGTTCTTCATCGGGGCTGAGGGCTCTACCGGTAGCTATGTGGTTTATCTCTCTCTCCCATGGTGTGATCTTTATGTGATCATGAGCTTTGTAATCTAGTTGAATCCATAGATGTTACTCTTCATTATCTTATATGCTACTTGAGTGGTTTTATTAATGTAAACTCCGGAGTCACCTTTGTCGCATGGTGCGAAGTTGACAGTGTGCGCACCGTGTGTGGCTCTTAGGCTAAAGATTACATGAATACTTATCATGAGTTATTATTTGTGTTGGATGTCTCTATGAAATTGTGGTGTTTGTCTAGTACTATTTAGGGCGCTCAAGTTGACAGTGTGGGGTTCCCTAGATGTGGAATGCGACTTTAAGGTGTGCTTTTATAGCCCTACACAGTGAATTGGTGTTCGTTATCCAACAGGAGAATAGCTCAGAGTAGCATAGTGAAGAGGAAATATCTATGTATTCAATTATATTATTATTGTTGAGAGTGTCCACTAGTGAAAGTATGATCCATAGGCCTTGTTTCTAAGCATTGAAACACCGTTTACAACCAGTTCTGCTACATGTTTGCTTGCTGCCATTTTTATTTCAGATTGCAATTACCACTTATAATCATCCATATTATTTGTATTTCACTATCTCTTTGCCGAACTAGTGCACCTATACACCTGACAAGTGTATTGGGTGTGTTGGGGACACAAGAGACTTCTTGTATCTTAATTGTAGGGTTGCTTGAGAGGGATATCTTTGACCTCTACCTCCCTGAGTTCGATAAACCTTGGGTGATTCACTTAAGGGAAACTTGCTGCTGTTCTACAAACCTCTGCACTTGGAGGCCCAACACTGTCTACAAGAATAAAAGCGTGCGTAGACATCAAGCTATTTTCTGGCGCCGTTGCCGGTGAGGTAAGGTAAAAGGTACTCACATCCTCCGTCTACTAAGCTATTTTCTAGCACTGTTGCCGGTGTGTGAGTGCTTGAAGGTATTTCCTTTAGATTCTGCAATTATATCTTTTTGTTTCTTGTTTTTATTTCACTAGTTAGGATTAATGGAAAACAACAACAAAATTAGAGAGCTTTATGAAATTTATCTTGAGTTGGGACATGATGTGTTTGAAGAGAAAATTAAAAAACCTATAGAAACTTATTTGCATGATGGTAGCAATGTTATTACTATAAATTTTTTGAACACCATTATTGCTAATGCTATGGAAGACTTTAAGCTTGGGGAGGCCGGTTTTGATGAAAATAATATTTTTAGTCCCCCAGGTATTGAGGAAATAGTTTATGTTGATTATGATATGCCTCCTATATAGCAGATGTTTACAATGATGAATGTGATATTTTCAGTCCATCTACTATTGAGGATAAAATTCAATATGATTATTCTATGCCTCCAATTTATGATGATTACAATGATGGATGTGATACTTTTACTCCCACTATTACTAATGAAACTGATTATGCTTGTGTGGAGAGTAATGATACTTTTATGCATGTGGATCATGATAAGAATGCTTTATGTGATAGCTATATTGTTGAGTTTATTCATGATGCCACTGAAAATTATTTTGAGAGAGGAAAGTATGGTTATAGAAATCTTCATGTTACTAAATTTCTTCTCTTTATGATGAAGGTTTTGAGCTTTCTCTTGATTTGCTTTTATTTGCTGGGTACTTTAAGACCTACTGGTCCTTATGAGAGAGGGAGACACGGTTTCATATATCTCAATAATATTAAGTCTTCTCTCTTTATGTTGAAATTTTTGAAGTTGCACTTGTTTTGCCTTCCTATGCTAGTCACTTTGTGCTTTATTGATTTATTTTCTTACAAGATTCCTTTGCACAGGAAGTGGGTTAGACTTAAATGTGTTTGATATTTGCTTCTTGATGCTCTTTCATATTCACCTCTTATACATATGAGAGCATCATTGTAACACCCCACTTTTTGGAAGTCAGAAAAACATAGTTGTTAGAGAGCCAAAAATCAGGGGCAACAAAAACTTTTTGAAATGCTTCAATAATGATAGTGTTTTCCTTCCTATTGCTCTGTTTGACCTTCTGTGACTTGCTAGAGGTGTGATCCTTTCCTGTTTATTCTTGGAGTGATTATGCTTGTTTGTTTGTGAGTGTGTGTGGACCTAAATATTTTGTAAACCTTTAAATATTAGGACTTTATAAAAAGGATCTTCTTCAAATCCTGTCCTTAGATATCTTCCTAGCTTCTGAAATCTTCCAACTTTGGAGACATGCCATTGTGGCAACATCTTGCTCTTCTCATCAATGCACCATCAGGGATCTCATATTCCATATATATACTTTCCATCCAAGCTTTGAAAGTAGATTATGATACTCTCTAGCATCTTATTTCAAAGCCCTTTTCATGGCTTTCTAAATTAGTAACTATATCCCTCTTATCTTGGCAATCTTTGTATAATCACTTCTTAATCCTTTTGATCTCAACCAAGCATTGTTCTCCCATCCTCATGACTTGTGTTTCACATCTACTGTGGCTAATGTTCTTGTCTTGGCCATTAAACCCCCTTTACTCTCCAAGTTTTGGAGCCTACTAAAAAGCCTCCTGTTTTCCTTGTTTTCAAGAGAAACCTCAAATGTTTTTCAAAGGATTTATTTATTCAAAATCTCTTCTGTGATCCATATTATATACCCTCTCATCCCCATTCAAAAATATATGTTTTGAAAACATTTTCTTATTTATTATGTTTTATCTTCCAAAAAGGCCAGGAGTGGATTTTAAAATATTTTGTGAATAAAACTATTTCCAAAATTCTTAGCAAAATTACCCAACATTCTTATGGTCATTTGTGACCCTTTTATTTAAAAATATTAACTTTTATTATTCAAAACCTTGGGGAGAACTTGGCAAACCTTCTCTGGACCTATTTTCACTCCTGTCAAGAGATAGCATTTTGGCACCTCTGTCATAACTTGAAAACTTGCTCTTTAATTTTATTTCTTGCCATGGTATTGAAGTATGGTGTTTGTACATCACTGTAAAGCCAAGGGATTTCCTGTTGGAGTTTGATATGGTGATGGTATCATGCTCTCAGTTTGCTATTAAATAACAGTGCTGAGAAGCTGTTAAAACATAGCATTTCTTCCAATTTAATTCTCTTAGCTAGATCTCTTTTTTGGATCCATTTCTTTGGTATCATCCATAAATGGAGTGAGTACTGTTTTATAAAAGTTATATCACTTCATTTGGAATAGTGTAAACTCAAAAGATCATCTGTTGAACCTAGCTACTCTCTGACAGAACTCAGGGACTTGGAATTTTTCTAAGTCTGAACTGAATTTTTCTGAAAACTGTCAATTTGATTCAGATTTCGAATTTGATTCAAAACTCGATTGTTTTTCACTCAAACTCTCACCTAGCACTCCCTCTCCTCTCACACACTCACTCTAGTGGAGTGTGGGCACTTGTGCTGTGCGTGGAGGCCGAGCACGGCCGTGTCGAGCTCATGGCCACCTTGGCCGTGCTGGGCACAGACACGCGCCACAGCGTGCACACTCGTGCACACACTTCGCCGCCGTGCACCACACCCTCCCTGCACCCTATCCCCGGAATCCCAGGCACGCGAGAGGACCGTGTTGTCCAAACCAGCCGTGTCCACCTCGGGAACCCGCAGTGAGGACAGCCCTCTCTCTCTCTCTCTCTTCTCTGTCGCAGGGGACGATCCAGTGGGTGAAGGTGGTGCCCTGCACCCCTGCCTACCTCCCAGACACCGCCTGCTCGCCCAATCGCTCTCCAGCAGCCACCCCACTCGCGTCCGTGCACGCCGTGCACCGTGGACCAACCACCTCGAGGATATAAGGCCACAGGCCCTCTCCCTCTCCTTCACTTTGTCATTCTGCTTCCCCTAGCTCTCCTTCACCACCCTGAGCAAAGAGGAGCAAGATCTCGCTCCTGGTGAGCGAGGAGGTGCTCTCTCTCGCCGCTGCCCATGTGTTCTTCCCGGGAAGGCTGCGTTCCACCCAGTCATCCTCTGCTCTCCATTCTTGCTCCATCCCTTTCCCCTTCTCGAGATCTTTTTCTGAGACATCTTATTTTTGTCCAGGGAACGCCGGAGCTGCCGTCTCCATCTCGGACCCACCACGGATGGCATCAACCTCGCCGTCGCTTGGAGCTCGCCGCCTTGATCTGCAGCCACCCCAGGTCTCCCCTCGAGCTCCTTGTTCCATCCAGGCGCTCGGTTTCGACTTTAGCACGCCCTAGGTGAGCAGCCCATGCTCGTCGCCATGGACGAGCTTCTGCCCGTGCTCTGCCTGTTGAGAGGAAGCAGACAGGCTGCTGCTGTGCGAGCTGGGCCAGATCCAGCCCAAGTTGGCCCGTCCCTGTCCAGATCCGGCCCACTAGCATGTTTTTTTTAATTCTTTTATGTGTAGATCTGTTTCTGGCCTGTTAGTTTAAATCGTTTTGAAATTGTTAAACTTAAAATTTGTGCAAACAAAAATTTGCAGAGGTGACCAAATGAGTTGGGGACCATCTCCAAGTTGTAGATCTGAAAAATAATTATTTGTGTGACCATGAAAATTACAGATCTGCCACTGGTCAGAAACACCATTTGTTGAACAACTTGAGTTTAACAACTCCAAATTTTATAAACTCACATGTTTTGGAAAGCCCTCTGTTGTAGCTATCACTAGAATTTTACTGCATGTCTTTAGGATTCTTAGAATAAAAGTTGTTTGCTTGTGAAGTTTATGTCAGTAGACACTTTGTGTATTTTTGGTGATTTTTGGGAATTAGATTTTAGATCAAATCCAATTGTGTTAGTTCCTGATAGTATCCTAGAGTTTAGATCCAAGTTTGTGTGATGTTTTGTTTAATATAACTCTCTGAATAGAATTGTTAGTGAAACTAGTGTTTCTGCCACTTTTTAGGTTAATTAAATTAAGTGGTTTATTTTTAGGACTTTGTGTTTTAGATGTTTTGGTACTGTTGTTAGCATAATAGAACTGTTTTGTTTGTCTTAATATGTTAGTACTGTTAGTGGCTTGTGCTAGGTTTGTTTATAGACTAGCAAGTGTTGTTAAAGTAGGTTTAGTAGCTTTTCAAGTAAGTGTTAAACCTTGTTTGTGTTGCTTGATTGTGAAGCAAGATAAACAATCTTCTTAACTAAGTTTAGCTACTGTTTGTTTAGGTTTGTTAGTTGTGCTTAGCCTAGCATGTTGGTAGAAATTCCTAAAAGATGCTTAATAACCACTTTAACCCTATCTCTACAAAAATGAGTAGTGTTGTGTTTGCTAAACTTGTTTGTTAGATAATAGTCTTGTGTCTTGTTTATTGCTTGTTAATTAAGCTTGATGTTTGCTTGGTTTGGAATGCCTTGCTGTGCGGTTGATGGTGTATTAGTTAGTGAGTAGCATCTAAGTCTCCCCTGGTGTGTAGGTGTATTTTAGTTAGCTAACTTTGTCTGAAGTAATTCCTTGTGGTTGCATGCTAGTTGTCACTTGTTGGCTTGTATACTTTAGATTGTTGTCAACCCGCGTTCGTAGTATTGACGGTAGTCCGTTTACTTTTCCGGTACCTTAGGACCGCGGGAGGAGGAGCTGTACGTGGGAACTGAACCTCACCACTTTGCTGAGCAAGGCAAGCCACCTCACCACTCTAATGAAATCCTATTATTTCTACAAGCATGCTTTGTTTTCAAAATAAAATAATGCATGTTTTCTTTCTTCTGTGGTATTTTGCCACCCAAAAACTATTTTACAAAAATATTGTTTGGCCAAAGATATCTACCAGTATATAATAGGTTTTATAAAATAGGTCTTCACTTGAGAAGCCTTCTAATGAAGGCGCTATCAAGAAAATTATGTTCTCTAGTAGTATATCCTTATAATCTTACCTCAAAACTATAGGATGGGAGCCTGGATCTGATGAAATGTTTTTGAAAGAAAACCCGAGTTGCTGGGAGCAATCGGCGAGAAAGTGTTTTATAAAACCCGAGTTGCTGGGAGCAATCGGAGAGATTACGAAAACCCGAGTTGCTGGGAGCAATCGGAGAGTTTACGAAAACCCGAGCTGCTGGGAGCAGTCGGAGGTGAAGAGGTTTTTGAAAACAAAGTACAGCCCTAGCGGCCGCCCGAACAATTAACCCGTGCAACCACATTACCTGAGATGGGTAGGGCTTAGCCGGAAACTTGTTTATCTTAGTACGGAGCGCCTCAAAATGCTTAGGAGAGCGGGGCTCTCTGAACCAAGTTATCTAAATGCGGGATCCAGTTCGAGTCTGGATCGCTGCTGGTTGCAAACAGTGGGCCTCCTGTCATGGCGTAGTGTTGCTTGGAGGGACCGGATCGATACGATGGCCATCTCCACTGGGTGCCGGGGAGATTCAGACCCACTGAAGAGGAGGCTCTGTACTAGGGTCGACATAGTGAAAAGCTTTGATCATGTTATCCGAAACCCCGCATACTGTCGTATGAGGACCGTGGCTGATCACGGCGGAATGACTGTTTGGTGTGGTGAAAGTGCACCCCTCTGCAGAGTGTAAAACTATTCGAATAGCCGTGTCCGCGGTCATGGACGGTTGGAAAGGCCACCGATCTAGGCGTATGGGCACTTTTTGTTTTAAAAATAAAACTGTTTTCGGCAAAGAAAAAGTAGGCATCAAGGAGGTACCTGGGAGGTACGGATTTGGGGGAAGATGGTTGGTGCGGGGAGTCAACTAGTCGGAACCCGGAAAGGAAAAAGGGGCATCCCTATCCTAGTGTCTTTGATAAAGTTTTACAAAAGTGTTTTCAAAGTGTGGAAAATGGTTTCTGCTATTTCTACTAAAAGGAGAACTATATCTCCAAAGTCTAAAAGCATCGTTTGCGAAAACTAAGCCCTATAGTTGTATTTAGCAGCTATCCCAGTTTTCGAATAACATTTTTCTTGCATCACCATAAAAACTTAAGCCTTGAGGTGGTTTTGCGAGTACGTAATTGTACTCATATGGCTGTGTCCCTGGATATTCAAACGTCCAGATTACAATGAGGAGGCTTACGCCGGAGAAGAGGAGCACACCGACGACTTTGCCGACTATGCTGTCACCGGTCAACTGCACTTGTGGGAACGTGTCCGGTGGTGACGAGGGCCGACGTTAGTCACGAGCTTCCGCTGTATTGTAGTTAATTCCGTCCTGCGCGACGATGTTTTGTAGACTTGGTCATGAGACCATTTGGTGTTGTAAGATTTTTATTCGTACGACTTGAATGATGTAACTCTTGATACCATGTTGGTTATGTAATTGCAATGCACGGATCCTTGGGATTGCAATATGTACATAACGTGGGCACCTCGATCTGTGGTTTTCGAGGGGTCCTTACAATCATCAAAATTATCATGCCTAGCTAAAAGGCTTTAAAGAAAAGCGCTTGTGGGAGACAACCCATTGTTTTTAGTTTCTGCTATTTTTATTTTATTTGAGTCAAGGTGCTGTTTACTTCTGTAACAACTCCTTTGTATCATTATTTTATCGCATTGTTGTGCCAAGTAAGGCCTCTAATAGGAAGATGATGCTAGATTTGGATTTCTGCGCAGGAACAAATTTCTGCTGTTCACCGTTTTGCTTCTGTAAAATCACAGAAAAATTATTTAAATCTGAAATTTTTGTGCGTGATCCTCAGATATGTGTGCATCTTTTGTTAGTTCAAAGTTTTTCGTTCTGAGCAACGTAAGTGACTCTAAAAAATTCGTCTTTGCGGACTGTTCTGTTTTAGACAGATTATGTCTTTTATTTTGCATTCTCTCTTTTACTAGTGTTGAGTGAAATTCTTTTTTTGGGTGGAAGAGTGAAAGGGCATGGCGCCCCCATGTGTGGTTTTGGTAATTAATGACAATCCCTATGGACTAATGGTTGCATTGAGTTTTACTTGTAGTGTTTGTCCATAGACCAAGCTTGAACTCCATATGTTGGATTCAAGGTTGATGCCATGAATATATTGATATAATCAAGTATTTGGCATCAAGATCATCGAGTTGAGCATATTGCAAGTATGTCTTGAAGAAAAGAATTATGTGATCATTCATGATTATCTTCAAGACATCATCTATTGAAAAGAGTAGAAAAGATACAAGGTTGATCAAGTATTGATCAACACACAAAGCTACAAGATGTACCAAGTGGGATCACGTATCTCTTGGTATGGTAAGCAATTGTCCATATAGCTTTGTGAACTAACCCATGATATGTGTGTAGCATTTCTATGTGTGGTTAGGTATCTTTCTATGGGCTTGCATCAAATGAAGATTTCATATGGCCCATGATCGATGACGTCAAGTGGTGACCGTCATCAATGTTGAGAAGCGCAAGTTCAAGAGGAGCATCTCGAAGAAATCCTAGGCTTGAAGCTTGCCACCCATTTAGAGATAATGTTCATGTGAAGATGTGCCTAAGAGAGGCTCTCCCATAGTGGAGTATGGGGGAGCAATGTTTGAGTCTTCACCAAGCGAAGCGCAATCAAGAAAGGTGGTCCACTTGAAGAGATCAAGATCGACGTCATCTAGCTCAAGTGGTATGCGCAAGGCAAAGGTATGATAGGGTTATAGGATAGATACCGTACTATCAAGAGGGGCTCTCGATTGAGCTTTAGCGTATCAGTTGGAGAGAGCTCAAACCTTTGCATACTTGCCTTCATCATCTTTCTTGGTTCTTATTTGGATTTTCTCCTTGTTGGGTTTTGGTGCTTGTTGTGATCTTCATGACAAGCCCAAGTTCTCCGAAAACGGATTTCGTATGGAAAACTTGTTGCGTTTTCAGGTTGGAAATATTATCGGTCCACCTTCGAGATAGGGTCCACACCTTCCCATGATAAGCTCTTGTCGCTACCTTTCCAACAGAATTGGATTCACCTGTTTTGGAGTTCGAACGAGAAAGTTATTGCATTTCAGGTTTTCCTGTTTGTCATGGTGCGGAAGTTCCGCTCGTTTTCCCGGAAGTTCCGAGTATCGGAAGTTCCGGGTGAAGTTCCGATGCAAGTTCCGCTTAGTATTTTTGCTCTCGGGTGTTTTCATTTCATAAGCGGAAGTTCGTTCGGAAGTTGGCTCGGAAGTTCCGGTGGTGCGGAACTTCCGCTCTTCGTCTCGGAAGTTCCGGCCCTGCGCAAAAACTGGCCAACGGGCAGATTTCTCACATATCCGGAAGTTCCGGGTGAAGTTCTGGAACTTCCGACTCTGCGCAAAAACTGGCCAATGGGCAGATTTCTCACCTACCTACTTAAGGGGTCTTCTTCCCCAAGGAGACCCCAACTCTTGAGCTCGAAATTTGCCACCATTGTTGACCTTGTTGAGCTTTGCTATCTCTCTATCCCTCCATGATTCTTGCCTCCAATTAGAGGGAAAAGAGAGAGGAGATCTAGATCTATCATTCCACCAATCAATCTCTCCTCTAAGTGAGGGGAAGCCTTTTGATCTAGATCTTGGAGGGATTTGGTGTTCCTCATTGTTCTTCCTCTCTTCTCCCCCCAATAGCATTAGTTGCTTTGGTGGGATTTGAGAGTGAAGGATTTTGAGCACTTCTTGTGTTCTTGCCCATTGCATCGGTTGCATCGGTTTGAGTTCTCCACTGTGATACGTGGAAATCGAAGTTGAGAAGCTTGTTACTCTTGGGTACTTGGGGTGCCCTAGAGCTTGTCCTCTTGGGTACTTGGAGTGCCCTAGACGGTCCTTGTTGATCTCGGAGTTTTGGTGGCTCGCGGGATAGTTGGGAGCCTCCAATTAAGTTGTGGAGACGTGCCCCAACCTTGTGAGTCTTGTGGCTTTGGGAGCCGCGGGATTCCGGTGAGAGCCTCCAATTAAGTTGTGGAGTGTGCCTCATCCTTGTACGGGTTCGGTGACCACCCTCAAGTGTCCCATAGTGGCTCGTGGCACTCTACATTGGTAGAGGCACGAAGGAGATTACGGGGTGCCATTTGACGGCTATTCGGGGATCACTTTGTGACTCCGCACCGCTCCAACGGAGACGTAGCTTCCATTGGGAAGTGAACTTCGGGATAAATCATCGTCTCCAAGTGCCTCGGTATTTCTATACCCGAGCTTCTTACTTATGCTATTTACTTTGTGATAGCCATCGAGCTTGAAGTAATATATCTTGCTATCACATATTTGCTTATCTTGTTTAGCATAAGTTATTGGTGCACATAGGTTAACCTAGCTTGTTTAGGTTTCATGCTTGATAAATTAAACGCTAGTTTTATTCCGCATTTATTCAAGTCTAAACCGCAAAGAATTTTAATCGCCTATTCACCCCCCCCCCCTCTAGGCGACATCCGTGTCCTTTCAAAGAGCTTCACATAACATCAGTGGCAGTAGCTAATGTTTAAAGTAACAAGTCATATTGCGTCTTTATAGAACATGTGAATTTTTGATTATGCACTAACCCTCTAATGAGATTTACTTTGAGTTTGGTGTGACGGAAGTTTTCAAGGGTCAAGAGAGAAGGATGATATAATAGGATTGAGAAGAGTGAAGAGATTAAGCTTGGGGAGGCTCCCATGGATCTCCCCAGCATATTTCAAGAAGACTCAAGCGTCTAAGCTTGGGGATGCCCAAGGCATCCCCTTCTTCATCGACAAAATTATCAGGTCATCTCTAGTGAAACTATATTTTAATTCTTTCACATCATATGTTCTTTTCTTGGAGCGTCTGTGTGCTTTTATTTTCAGTATTGCACTTTTATTTTCAATAAAGCTTGACTGGACCCTAGCATTCTTGATTGGGAGAGAGACACGCTCCGCTTTTTCATGAGAATACTCCTATTCTTCACTTATATTTGTTGAGTATTCATATCTAGCGATGTTCAGCTTTTAGCTCTTGTTTTCATGTATCTATTGTCAGAGCTATTAGCTTTCTTTTAAAGAAAGTACTCTCTTGCTTCACTTATATCTGTTTGGAGAGTTGTTAAAATAAATTGATTGGTGTTTGGTTGGTACAGAAAATGTTGCATGTGGTAATTGGTATAAGGAAAAAACTTGCATAATCTTGTAGATCATTAATTTGGACAACTTGATGCTTGTCAATTGTTTTGAGTTAACAAGTAGATCATGATTAAATTTATGCATCATGTGAGTTAAGCCTATTAGTGAAGAACTACCGTAAAGCTTGTTGAAAATTTGGTTTGCATAGGTGGTATCTCTAAGGTCTAGATATTTACTAATAAAAGGGTTTGGTTAACAAGGAAGACGGTATGAAGTCTTATAATGTTTGCAATATGTTTGTCATATAAAACTTGGTGTACGGGTTGATATTCTTGTTTGCTTACATAACCTTGCTAGCCTAAACTCTATACTGAGAGGGAATGCTTCTCGTGCATCCAAATCCTTGAGCCAAAATCCATGCCATTTGTGTCCACCATAACTAGCTATATGTGGTATTTCCTTGCCAGTCCAAGTAAATTTTTCATGTGCTACCTTTAAATTATTCAAAATGTTATTATTCCTTTTTGTGTCAATATTTACTAGCTCATGAGGAAGTAGTGTGGTTATTCTTTATTCGACTTGTCAAATGGACTTTTACACCTGGACTAGTGGCATATACATCCGCTTATCCAATAATTTGCAAAAAGAGCTGGCAACGGGGTGCCCAGTCCCAATTAATTACAACTTTAACCATTCATTCTCTTCACACTTTTGCCCTGATTCATCAGTAAGCAATGACAAACAGTGAAATACCTGCATGTGTGTAAACCAAAGAGAAAGAGGGATGATCTGCCTTGCTGGTAGAAATAATGTCCTTCATGGGAGCCGCTCTTAAAAGTCCGTTTGACAGGTAGAATACTGTTCTCACCCACTACCATTCGTTGACAATTAACAAAGACCTCTCAAAAATAGATACTCCTCCATGGTATGTGATTGATGGAAGGCACCCGAGGATTCGGTTAGCCATGGCTTGTGTTAGCAAGGTTGGGAGGAGTATCAAAAAATTTATGCAATCTCTATATGCTTTCAAAAACCTAAAAGCTCTAGCACATGACTTAATCCCTACTTCCCTCTACGAAGGGCCTTTCTTTTACTTTTATGTTGAGTCAGTTTTCCTATTCTTTCTGTCTTCCACAAGCAAACACTAGTGTCAAATTTGTTACAACATGCGTTATATGCTACGTATTCGACTTGTTATACTACTTTGTGTTGACGATATCCATGAGATAAATATGTTGAAAGTTGAAGCAAATGCTGAAACTTAATTCTTCATTTGTGTTGATTAAATACCTTTTATTAGAGACTATTGCTTTATGAGTTAACACTTATGCAAAACTGTTTGATGCTTGTCTCAAAAGTACTATTCATGAAAACGTTTAGCTTGTGTGATTCATTGTTTACTCATTATCTATTTGGTAGCAAATTATAGACCATTGACTTGGATCACTTCATTCATTTACATGTGCCTTGCAATATTATATGATCAAGATTATGATGGTAGCATGTCACCTCAAAAATTATTTTGTTTTTATCGTTTACCTACTCGAGGACGAGCAGGAACTAAGCTTGGGGATGCTGATACGTCTCAAACGTATCTATAATTTTTGATGTTCCATGCTTGTTTTATACCAATTGCTACATGTTTTGCATCTACTTTATATCACTTTTATACATTTTTTGGGACTAACCTATTAACAAGATGCCGAAGTGTCAGTTCCTGTTTTTTGCTGTTTTTGTATTCCAGAAAAGCTAGTCTGGAAATATTCTCGGAATTGGACGAAACTTCACGGGGATCCCTATTTTACCAGAACACACCTGAAGGACCAAAGGAGCAGCAGAGGAGAGCCACCAGGGCCCCACACACCACTAGGGCGCGGGTCCCCCCTGGCGCGCCCTAGGGTGGTGTGGGCCCCTCGGGGGTCATGAGCTGCCGCCCTTTCGCCTACTTATCCCCCCCCCCGACGCGAAAACTCTAAAAGGATCGACGATTTCTCCAGAAGAGTTCCGTAGCTCCGCCGCCACCAAAAACCCTAATTCAGGGGACAGAAGTCTCTGTTTCGGCACCTTGCCGGGACGGGGAATTGCCCCCGGAGCCATCTCCATCGACGCCACCGCCATCTTCATCACCGTTGCTGCCTCCCATGATGTGGAGGGAGTAGTTCTTCATCGGGGCTGAGGGCTCTACCGGTAGCTATGTGGTTTATCTCTCTCTCCCATGGTGTGATCTTTATGTGATCATGAGCTTTGTAATCTAGTTGAATCCATAGATGTTACTCTTCATTATCTTATATGCTACTTGAGTGGTTTTATTAATGTAAACTCCGGAGTCACCTTTGTCCCATGGTGCGAAGTTGATAGTGTGCGCACCGTGTGTGGCTCTTAGGCTAAAGATTACAGGAATACTTATCATGAGTTATTATTTGTGTTGGATGTCTCTATGAAATTGTGGTGTTTGTCTAGTACTATTTAGGGCGCTCAAGTTGACAGTGTGGGGTTCCCTAGATGTGGAATGCGACTTTAAGGTGTGCTTTTATAGCCCTACACAGTGAATTGGTGTTCGTTATCCAACAGGAGAATAGCTCAGAGTAGCATAGTGAAGAGAAAATATCTATGTATTCAATTATATTATTATTGTTGAGAGTGTGCACTAGTGAAAGTATGATCCCTAGGCCTTGTTTCTAAGCATTGAAACACCGTTTACAACCAGTTCTGCTACATGTTTGCTTGCTGCCATTTTTATTTCAGATTGCAATTACCACTTATAATCATCCATATTATTTGTATTTCACTATCTCTTTGCCGAACTAGTGCACCTATACACCTGACAAGTGTATTGGGTGTGTTGGGGACACAAGAGACTTCTTGTATCTTAATTGTAGGGTTGCTTGAGAGGGATATCTTTGACCTCTACCTCCCTGAGTTCGATAAACCTTGGGTGATTCACTTAAGGGAAACTTGCTGCTGTTCTACAAACCTCTGCACTTGGAGGCCCAACACTGTCTACAAGAATAGAAGCGTGCGTAGACATCACACCTATCGCTCAAACACCTTATAAAATGGGTCCTAAGGAGCTGAAGGAACTCAAAGAGCAGCTTGATGAACTGGAGAGCAAAGGATTCATTCGGGAAATTGTATCACCATGGGGATCACCAGTTATTTTTGTGGATAAGCGAGATGGAGGTAGAAGGATGTGTGGAGATTTCAGAAATCTGAATCATGTTACAATCAAGAACAAGTATCCACTGCCCAGAATTCAAGATTTATTTGATCAATTTCAAGGAGCCGGAGTATTCTCCAAGATTGATCTAAGGTCAGGTTATCACCAGATCAAAATCAAGCCTGAAGATGTTCCAAAGACATCATTTGTATCAAGGTATGGACATCATGAATATTTGGTTGTTCCTTTTGGATTGACCAATGCACCAGCTATTTTCATGAACTTGATGAACAAGATCTTCATGCCATATTTGGACAAGTTCGTGATAGTGTTCATAGATGATATCTTGATTTATTCCAGGAATAAAGAGCATCATGCTAAGAATTTGAGGACAGCATTGCAAGTTCTTAGGGAACATCAACTGTATGCCAAGTTTAGCAAATGTGATTTTGGCTAGATCAAGTGGAATTCCTTGGACATGTCATTAGCAAGGATGGCACTGCAGTAAATCCTGCCAAAGTACAGTCAGTTCTGGACTGGAAATCACCAACCAATGTTAAGGAAATCAGAGGTTTCTTAGGAATGGCTGGATATTACCGACGATTCATCGAGGGATTCTCCAAGATCGCAGGACCAATGACCAAGTTGTTAAGGAAAATACTCCTTTTGAGTGGTCAGATAAGTGCGAAGCAAGTTTTCAGGAGTTGAAGACTCAGCTAACAACTGCACCAATCTTAGCAGTGCCGGAACCTGGCAAAGATTACACAGTATATTGTGATGCATCCAAGAATGGATTGGGCTGTGTACTCATGCAGGACCGAAAAGTGATAGCTTATGGTTCAAGACAGCTCAAACCTCATGAAGTTAACTACCCAACACATGATTTGGAGTTGGCAGCGGTTGTTTTTGCTTTAAAGCAATGGAGGCAATTTCTCTATGGATCCAAGTGTGAGCTCTACACAGACCATAAAAGTCTCAAATACTTATTTACCCAGAAAGAGTTGAACATGAGGCAAAGGAGGTGGTTGGAGTTGATCAAGGACTATGATCTTACAATCAATTACACTCCGGGAAAAGCCAATGTTGTAGCCGATGCTTTAAGCCGGAAGAGCACTGATAACCAACCAACACACCATGATTTGCCCAAGGAGTTGAAAACAGATCTGGAAAAATTAGGAATCCAGCTACTGGAAGTAAACTCTATGGAGGCATTGAATACCTTGAGAGTACTGGAAGAAAGACACAGTGACCTTCGGAATGAAATCATCCGTCGGCAAGAGGAAGATCCTTTTATAGCAGAAGAAATTCGTAGAATTGAGGATGGAAGACTATCTGTATTCCATTTGGGTGACTACAACTCACTATGGTTTAATAACAGAATCTGTGTACCCGATATACCCGAGATCAAGGGGTTGATACTACGGGAAGCACATGAAACACCATACTCTATTCATCCAGGAGGTACCAAGATGTACATGGATCTGAAAGAATTATTCTGGTGGAACAACATGAAGAGGGATATTGCTAAGTATGTGTCTGAATGCCATACATGTCAGAGGGTGAAAGCAAAACATCAAAGTCCAGCAGGACCATTACAACCTCTAGAGATTCCAGAATGGAAATGGGAGGAGATTGGCATGGATTTCATCACCGGTTTACCAATGACCAAGAAACATAAGGATATGATATGGGTAATCGTGGATCGACTTACCAAGAGTGCACACTTCTTAGCAGTGAACCAGAAAGACAATGCTGAGAAACTGGTCGATCTTTATGTGAAAGAGATTGTCAGTAAACACGGAGTACCCAAGAGAATAGTCTTAGATCGAGGGTCTATATTCACATCCGTATTCTGGAAGCAACTGCAGAAAGCACTGGGATCACAATTGGATTTCAGCACAGCTTATCATCCACACACAGATGGGCAAACAGAAAGGACTAATCAGATATTAGAGGATATGCTTCGAGCTTGTGCGTTAGACTTTGGAGGGTCATGTGATGAACATCTACCTTTGGCTGAGTTCTCTTACAATAACAGCTATCAAAGCAGCCTGAAGGCAGCACCATTTGAAGTACTCTATGGGCGAAAGTGTAGATCACCAATATGTTGGTACGAAGCTGGAAGCAGTATAGAGTTTGAACCATATTATGTCAAGGAAAAGCAAGTTATGCTGACCAGAAGCGAAGGACATACGAACCTCAGATAGGAGACATGGTATATCTTAAAGTTAGTCCGATGAAGGGGGTTAAAAGATTCGGAGTTAAGGGAAAATTGAGACCTCGATACATTGGACCTTTCAAGATTCTGGCACAGAACAGAAATGTAGCTCTCACATTAGAGCTGCCAGAGAAGTTGAAGCAAGTCCACAATGTCTTTCATGTGTCACAACTCCGGAAGTGCTTAAAAGTTCAAGAAGATGCAGTCACTCACGAGGAACTAGAGCTACAGGCTGATTTAACTTATGTTGAAGAACCAGCCCGAATCTTAGCAGAAAACTGGAAGAGACTAGAGCAATCAAGTACTGTAAAGTTCAATGGAAACATCATCCGGAGCGAGAAGCTACCTGGGAGAAGGAGGAAGACTTGCGACAAGCCTAACCAGGACTCTTCAGGTACACACACCACAACTTCGGGACGAAGTTTTCGTTAAGGGGGAAGACTGTAATACCCCAGCGTTTAGGAACTAATGAAGAGAAGAAATAGGAATTTGTGCATCTGCATGCATGCATCTGAAAAATCTGAATAAATTTTTCGCAAACTAAAAACCCTGGAGTGATCGGAGTTCATTCATCTTCATGATTTAGGATTAGAACATCTTAGGTGAAAATGAGGATTTCGACGTGACTTCTAGGTAATTTACTTGTAGTGAGAATTTTGAATTCAATTTGAATATTCAAATAAAATTGAATTTATAAAGTAATTCAAAGTAAAACAATAAAGTTATAGAAACAATAATTAAGTAAATAAATTTATAGTTGTTTGAATAATTTAAATCTTTACAACACATATTACAAGTTAAAGAATTTAAGAAAGACAAACAAATAACTTTATTGATTATTTTCAATAATACATTGTCTTTACAATTAAATTACAACAAACTGAAGTACAAAAAGGGAAATTACAATTGTTTCCTAAACTAAAATGTCTTGTATTCCTTTCTTCTTCTTTTTGATCTTTATTCCACCTTGTTTTCCTACACAATAAATAAGAAAACAGAAACAAAAATAAAATGGGGATTAGTGGTTAGTGTTACTCTCAGATTAGCAGTGAGGTGCACTGCTATCATCGAGTTGTTTAGGCAACATAGTGATGTATCTGCTCTTAATCAGTATGTTTTGCCTCAGTACAACATCCCAGGCTCAAATTCCACTTGGCTAGTGAAAAGAATGGAAAATCTGAAGATAAACTCAAATCCAATCGATGCTCAGTTCACTGAACTGAGCAAGCAGAGAAGCACATAACACACACACCCTTGTGCTATCAATAGCCCAGTGAACCAGACCTGCGAGGGATAAGGGCAAAAGGGAGTCGTAGGACACAAGCCCACACAGCCCTGTTTCACTCACACACCAGCACAGCTCGAGTTCATCTCCGTTCTGAGCTCAGTTCACCACAAATCACTCACCTCAACTAGTAATCACCACTAAATCCTTGCCAAAAGCAAGAGCAAGATGGGATAGAGGAAGTGATACGTGCATTTTATATCATCATTTATACAACTTTTAGAATCATATTAGAATGTTATTTGCATTGTTATATCATTGTTTTTACATGTTTTAGATGATTTATGGGACTTTCATACAAAGTCCCTATTTTTGGTATTTAATTTCTGGGAGGCAGAAAACCTCCTTTTTCTTGTTTTTAATGTTTCAGGAGCTACAGGAACCCAAATAATAAAAGGAAAATACACAGCTGGTTTTTCGTCGAGAGAAAGGCAGAGGGAAGAAGACCGAAGAGAGGAGAGCCACGAGGCCCAAAAGGGGTGGGCCCACGCGGCCCAAGTACCTGGCCGCGTGGGACCCACCAAGTGGGGCCTCGGGCACCTCCTCGCCTGGGGCTTTTTATCGACGCCTTCGTCCTCCCCGAAAAGTTACGCCCTAATTTTTCCAAGTCCATCCGAGGCCGCGGCGGCGGCGAAACTCCTGATTCCCTCCGAGGGGGATCAGATCCTGCTGCTCCGGAGCTCCGGAGAAGGGGGAAATCATCGTCATCACCTCTCCTCCTTGGCGTGGGAGGAGGCCTCTACATCATCACCATCACCAAGACCAGCACCATCTCCATCATCATCTCCGTGATCCACTCCGTTCCCCTCGTAGTTTGAGAGTTGCTATACCCTAGATACTTGTCTTGTGCTACTATTCATGTTTGTGATTGAGTACTTGTCATTATTTGGTGGTGAAGTTATATTTTCAGATTGTGTTGTACCACTTATGCCACTGAATATTATCATGTTTGCACGTTGTGAGTAGTTCCCATATGTTCCTGAGGGCATAGGATGAATTGGCAATGATTTATATATAACATGTGTTGGTATTTTGTCAAGAGTTTATCTTTTATGTGATTCTATGATGGTGTTGTGCGAACGTCGACTGCACAACACTTCACCTATATGGGCTCATAGGAGAACACCGTAGTATAATGAATTGAGGGAGACTTGGGAGGACATGTAAACCTGGGACCGAATCATGAAGTTATATTATGAGGGTATTAGTATCGGGGACCTTAGAGTGTAATGCTATGGTGGGACTTTATGTCTTAATAATTCTTGTGCAGTCATTTACTTGGCCACATGATCCATCATAAGGGGTTGTAGTTTATTTATTTAGCTATACCTAATAATGGCTCCGTCCAAAGAAGATTAAAACTTGACAAGATATTCAACGTGTTGTTTAATAAATCTCTATGCCTAGCAATATCCATGCCGCCCTCGGGAACGTTTTCCACATATAAGTTACACATCACTTGAGCTTGTCCTCTTGCACATAAGAGGATTGGGCTTTCTCTCTTTGAGAGCTTTGACTTGCTACTGTTTATTTCTGCATTGCAACTATACAACCAAAAATACCAAAAACACTTGCATCTTTTATTGTTTTATTTATCAATCTTACTAACCAATACCTTCAGCTCCTCGTGGGTTCGACAACCTTTTCTAATTGAAAGGTACTACAATTGATCTCCTGCACTTGGGAGTCATCAAGACACTTTTCTGGCGCCGTTGCCGGGGAGCGTAGCGCTATTGGTAAGAAGTTTGGTAAGGAAACTTGAAAGCTGTTTTATCTCATTGTTACTATGGCATTTATGAATCGTTCCTCGCTGCATCTTGCTCTATATGACAGTGCTTATGCCACTACTCCTAAAGTGGTTGAAACTACTGTGTCTGAGATACCTAAAGTGGGATTTAAAATTCCCGTTGGTCATGTTAAAAGAGTTATGAAAAATCCATTTACAGGTGATGGAACTAAGTCTGCACGTGAACACATGGAGTTATTGAAGATATATGTGGTTTATTTAGACTTCCTGGTATTTCTGAAGATCAGGTAAAAAGGAAGTTATTATATTTGTCTTTATCTGGTAATGCTCGTGATTGGTACAGGTCTCTTGATGAAGAGGTTGCTATTGAATGGAATATCTTGAGGAAGGTTTTCTTTCTTAAATATTTTACTCCTAAAGAAGCTTATGAGAACCGCTGCTATATATTTAATTTCTGGCCACATCTGGGAGAGAGTATTACTCAAGCTTGGGGGAGGTTAAAGGAACTCCTTCGCAAGAATCCTTGTCATGATCTTACAAGGAAACTTATATTGATAAACTTTTATGTGAGGCTACCGTCGAAGCACAAGGAAATTCTGGATAATTCATCTGGTGGAAGTTTTACTAATAATACTGAAGAAGAAGCATGGAATTTATTGGAGACTATTTCTGAAAATACTAGTCATTGGGATCTTGATAAAGGTAATGAGCCTATTTTGATTATGGATATTCATGTGTAGAGAACTTCTCTACTTCTATGTTGTTTAAAAATCTGAGTGATACTTTTAATCTTGATCCTTATGTTATAATTGAGATAGCTAAAGGTTTTGCTGAGCATATCTGTGTTCCTCAAAGTGGTTTTGAAGTTTATGTTGAACCTGTTAAACAATCTATTGTTGTTCCTAAAGTTATTAAACAGGCAGAACCAGTGTCATCTGTGACAATTGAAGAGTATGTTGAACCACCTCCATATCCAAACCAATTAAGGAGAATTTACTTATTGCTGTTACTAACAAGAGTAAAAGAAGATGTTCTCAGCCTTATGAACAGGTGGAAGTCAACAGTCAAATTTCAATTATCAAACAATTAAATGAAGAAGACCCTGTTGATGTTTATTTATGTGAAGATGCTACTAAGGTCATCAAAGGTAATTCGGCCAAAGTTGGTAAACCTGTTATATCATGCTCTATTGGGACTTCAAGTTATCATGGTCTATGTGATATTGGAGCAAGTATTAGTGTCATTCCATATTCTCTTTATCTTGAAATCAAGCCTGATATTGATCCTATCATTATGGAAGAGACAGGTATGACAATTCAACTTGCTAATAAAGATTATATTAGTCCATTTGGAATTGTTAGAGATGTTGAAGTATTGGTTGGCAAAATAAAATATCCTGCTGATTTTATTGTGCTTGGTTGTCCTCAAGATTCTTTTTGTCCTATCATTTTTGGTAGACCTTTCTTAAACACTGTTGGTGCTGAAATTAATTTGCCTAAAGAGAAAGTGTTTATTAAATGTGCTGGTGAAAAACTTGAGTTCAACTTTTCCAAATTTGCTGATAAACATGTTGTGAAAGAGCCAATTTCTGAATTGACTCTTCAACAGATGTTGTAGAACGTTATATGCTTAATCAAGATGAACCATTTAATGATGAGGAAAAGGATGCTTTAGAACAAATATTATGGCAACAACCACCACAATTACAATTGCATATCCCACCTGATAATTTAGGAGTGCTACCACCACCTAAAGGGGATCCTAGCTTTGAATTAAAACCTTTGCCTACAAATCTGAAATATGCATATTTGGATGAGAAGAGCATATATCCTGTCATTATTAGTGCTAACCTTTCAGCTGAAGAAGAAGAGAAATTACTTGATGTGCTTAAAGCTCACCGACCAGCCATTGGATACTCTCTTGATGATCTTAAAGGTATAAGCCCAGCTCTATGTATGCATAAAATTAATTTGGAGAGGATGCAAAACCTGTTGTTGATTATCAACGCCGTCTCCATCCAAAAATGAAGGAAGTGGTAAGGAAAGAGGTAATAAGACTTATTGAAGCTGGTATCATTTATCCCATAGCTGATAGTAAGTGGGTTAGTCCTGTTCATTGTGTTCCTAAAAAGGGTGGAATGACTGTTGTTCCAAATGATGAGGATGAACTTGTGGCTCAACGTACTGTTGTTGGTTATAGGATGTGTATTGATTTCAGGAAGTTAAATAAAGCAACTCGTAAAGATCATTACCCATTGCCATTTATTGATCAAATGTTAGAAAGGTTATCTAAACACTCTCACTTTTGTTATTTAGATGGTTATTCAGGTTTCTCACAAATTCCTGTCCATAAGGATGATCAAGAAAAGACCACTTTTACTTGCCCATATGGTACATTTGCTTATAGGAGAATGCCATTCGGTTATGTAATGCTCCTGCTACTTTTCAAAGATGCATGAATGCTATATTTGCTGATTATATTGAAAAGATAATGGAAGTCTTTATGGATGATTTTTCTGTGTATGGTACTTCCTTCGATAATTGCTTGTTCAACCTTAACAAAGTTTTGCAGCGTTGTGAAGACCAACACTTAGTTTTAAACTGGGAGAAGTGTCACTTCATGGTTACTGAAGGTATTGTTCTTGGGCATAAGATTTCTGGAAAGGAATAGAAGTTGACCCAGCAAAGATAGAAGCTATTGAAAAGCTGCCATACCCAAGGGACATCAAAGGTATAAGAAGTTTTCTTGGGCATGCAGGTTTTTATCGTAGGTTTATTAAAGATTTCTCCAAAATATCAAAACCCTAACCAATCTTTTGCAAAAGGATGTTCCTTTCTCTTTTAATGATGATTGCATTGAGTCCTTTAATATTTTGAAGAATGCTTTAATAAGTGCTCCTATTATTCAACCTCCTGATTGGAAATTGCCTTTTGAAATTATGTGTGATGCTAGTGATTATGCAGTTGGGGCTGTTTTGGGCCAACGTGTTGATAAGAAACTGAATGTCATTTATTATGCTAGTAGAACACTTGATGCTGCTCAAAGGAATTATGCCACAACTGAAAAAGAATTTTTAGCAGTGCTATTTGCTTGTGACAAGTTTAGACCTTATATTACTGATTCGAAAGTCACATTGCATACTGATCATTCTGCCATTAAATACTTAATGCATAAGAAAGATGCTAAGCCTAGATTAATAAGATGGGTACTTCTATTGCAAGAATTTGATTTACACATTGTTGATAGGAAAGGGGAAGATAATCAAGTAGCTGATCATCTTTCTAGAATGGAAAATATACCTGATGATCCTATTCCTATTAATGATAGCTTTGTTAATGAACAACTTGCAATTGTTAATGTTTCTAGTGCTAAAGTTGCATCACCATGGTTTGCCAACTATGCAAATTTTATTGTTGGTAAGGTTCTACCTCCACACTTCACTTTTCAACAAAGAAAGAAATTCTTTTATGATCTTAGACATTATTTTTGGGATGATCCTTTCCTTTATAAGAAAAGTGTGGATGGTATTATTAGACGTTGTGTACCTGAGCATGAACAACAGGCTATTATAAGAGATTGTCATGACAGTCCTTATGGAGGGCATCATGCAGGAGATCGTACAGGTGCAAAGGTATTACAATCTGGTTTCTATTGGCCTACTTTATTTAAGGATTGTGCTGAATATGTTAAATCTTGTGATAAATGTCAAAGAGTAGGAAATATTGGTAGGAGAAATGAAATGCCTATGAATTATTCTTTGCCACTTGAGCCATTTGATGTTTGGGGCTTTGACTTTATGGGGCCTTTCCCAGAGTCAAAGACAAACATACTCACATTTTGGTTGCAGTGGATTATGTTACAAAGTGGGTGGAAGCAATTCCAACCAAGAGTGCAGATCATGCCACAGCAATGACGATGCTCAAGGACATCATTTTCCCCAGGTTTGGTGTTCCTAGGTTTTTAATTACTGATGGTGGTTCTCATTTCTTGCATGGTATTCTTAGAAAAACATTGGCAAAATATGATGTTAACCATAGAATTGCATCTCCCTATCACCCTCAAACAAGTGGACAAGTTGAATTAAGTAATAGGGAAATTAAACTCATTTTGGAGAAGACAGTGAATAAGTCTAGATCTGATTGGCCAACTAAAATTAATGATGCATTATGGGCTTATAGAACTGCTTTTAAAAATCCTATGGGAATGTCTCCTTATAGAATGGTTTATGGAAAAGCTTGTCATTTACCTGTTGAATTAGAACATAATGCTAGATGGGCTATTAAACAATTGAACTTTGATTTTAAGACTGCGGAGAGAAGAGAATTCTTGATTTAAACCTACTTGATGAATGGAGAAACGAAGCTTATGAAAGTGCTAGAATGTTTAAAGAGAAAGTTAAAATTTGGCATGACAAGAAAATTAAGAGAAAAGAATTCAAAGTAGGTGATCAAGTTTTATTGTACAATTCTCGTTTCAAGTTTTCTGCAGGAAAGTTAGCTTCAAAGTGGCAGGGACCATTAGTGATACAGGAGGTGTACCGTTCAGGAGCTATCCGTCTTCACGGTGATATGAAAGGTAAACCTCATGTAGTCAATGGACAACGCCTTAAACATTATATTGCAGGAAGGAGCTTCATCGGAAAGGTGGAGGAGTTGAATTTAAAGACACCGGAGGAGGTAATTGCGAAGAATTTTGCAGTTTCAGAAACCCAAAATCAATAATAGGTAACTTTTGTGTTGGAAAGTTTCTCGGAATTGCGTAAAATTTTACGGAAGTCATTTTTTATGGAAATTAACGTGTGGGACAAGAAAACTGGACGAAGCGGAGACCCGAGGAAGGAAACAAGGGGTCCCACGCGGCCAGAATCTTGGGCCGCGTGGGCCACTCCTTTTGCCCCTCGGAGTCCCGTTCCGTCTCGTTTTCGACTCCGACGCTTCGTCTTGACCTAAAAACCGTCAATATATACCCCTTTTCGTTGATCTAATCTCGCACCGAGCGTTCTCGAGCGATCTTTGCTTTTGCTGTTTCTGTCTGTCAGGGTTTAGCCATGTCTTGCTCCGGATCCAACCATGAGGGGGAGATCGTCCCCAAGGGAGGTGTTGTGAACCGCTACCTCAACTCCGTGATGGCTCCACCGAAGGCCGTGACCTTCAAGGAGGGTGTGTTGCTCGTGGAGGAGGTGAAGGCTCCCAAGGCCACCGGTACGGTGGAGGAAAGGCTGGAAGACAAGACCTTCAGGTATGGCACTGTGGTTTACCGCAGCCTTGATGCTCATCACTTCATGAACCTGGAGCTGGAGAAGAAGGTTGAAGAGTACAAGGGGAGGCTCGAAGAACTAGAGGAAAGATACAAGGACGTCATCGAGAAGATGGAGAAGATCCAATGCTTTATGTGGGATGTAGAGAACCAGAACTGCGAGTATGAAGAACGCTTCAAGAAAATTGCAGCAGCTGCCACCCTCAGGTACAATGATCCACCTACATCTTTCCGTGATGGAAGGCCTTTCCCATGGAAGATGGCTGAATGGGAGGAAGAATATGAGAAGGAGAGGCCGCAGCAAAGAGGCTCTAGCAAAACGTCAAGCTTGGGGGAGTTCCACCTAGTCTTTATCTCTACTAGTTTATCATATCTATCTAGTCATGGTGTGTTTTGCTTTTATCGTTTAGTTATCAATATCTCTTAGGCGTGTGTGAGCTCATGGAGCATTATCATGTATCTCTATCTTGTGGTTTATCAATGAATATGAAAGTATGGTGTCATCCATGATTCCTTTTTGGAGATTTATGGGTAACACTCATGCAAATGAGCGTGGCATATTTAGAAGTTTCAGTCACATCTTGCCTTGAACTAATTAACTTGAGTATGTTGGACAATTGTAGAATCACCCCATTATAAAATGAGTAAAGAGAATGGTTAGTTCTATGGACACTCATGCATGCATTTAGATGGTCAACTTTCTCCCTCTTGCTAGCCCAAAAATTCCAACAAGTAAAAACTTGTTTCCAACACCTTCAACCAAAGTTTTTCCAGTGAGTCCACCATATCTACCTATTAGCTTTATGCTATTCCGAGTATGTTTATCATGATATTTGTGTTATCTATACCTCTGAATGAAAATGCTTATGTTGTTGATTGTTATGGGAAAAGTTGGTTATAGAGCTCTCTCGAACTTGATGCACACTTTACTTTTATTGCATAAAAAATATGACCCATTGTGATTAAAATTATGATGTTGTGGGCTTGACAAATGTCTTTGGTTGAGAGTTAGCTCATATGTGCTGTCACATGGCAAGCTTTCAACATTGCACATCATCTCATTTAGTTGATATCATGTACTTTTGTTTATGGATGCTTACCATGGGTGAAATAAATGAGGAAATGAAGTGAGTTTAAATGAGTTTGTATAAATGGTTAGAGAGACGCCTGGGCCGCTAATCTAAGCCATGCATCATTCATGGTGGAAATTTACTTACATGCTATGGTGAACCTTCTGTGATACACCTTACAATAAAAAGCTATCCAATGGTAAATAAAAAGGGTGTTGAGATTGTTCATTATGTTTGTTTGTCTTGTCATTTTGATATGGGCTTGTTCCATATCCTGGGACAAGAGGTACCCCAGTTGACGCTCTTAATGATACTATTATTACTTACAATGATATTTAACTTGAACTTGCTTTGTTTTCCAAGTTGAGTAACACATGGAGTAGGTACTTGTATTCAAGGGGCATGAGACTTTCAACCTGTACTTTGTCAAGCACATTACTCATATTTGCTTTCACTTTAAACTTAATCATTCAAGATGCTATGATAGGGGAATGAGAGCTTGACACCAAGGATTACCATATTACAATCACTGACTTAAGTAGAGAAGTTCAGAAGTTAGATGAAACTTATTCATGCTTTACCTCTACTCATATATATATATATATATTTCCAAAGTGTCCACCTTTTATATTCAGATTTTCATCAATACTCTATGGCCATTATAGAGCAAAAGCATGTGAAAAATAGTATGATTCAATTGTCCAACATACAATGGTTATTTGCTTTCAAAAGTAAGGGGTGATTGCTAGAGCTTCTACTTATGTTGCCCTCATGTGTATGAGTTTTAGTTCATTAATCTTACATTGCAACTGAATATGATGATGATACAATGCTCGTATTTATTTATCAACCATAAGTCCATTGATGCATGTAATGATCTATGTCCTTACTTACTCGAGGACGAGTAAAGGTTTAAGCTTGGGGGAGTTGATACGTGCATTTTATATCATCATTTATACAACTTTTAGTATCATATTAGAATGTTATTTGCATTGTTATATCATTGTTTTTACATGTTTTAGATGATTTATGGGACTTTCATACAAAGTCCCTATTTTTGGTATTTAATTTCTGGGAGGCAGAAAACCTCCTTTTTCTTGTTTTTAATGTTTCAGGAGCTACAGGAACCCAAATAATAAAAGGGAAAATACACAGCTGGTTTTTCGTCGAGAGAAAGGCAGAGGGAAGAAGACCGAAGAGAGGAGAGCCACGAGGCCCAAAAGGGGTGGGCCCACGCGGCCCAAGTACCTGGCCGCGTGGGACCCACTAAGTGGGGCCTCGGGCACCTCCTCGCCTGGGGCTTTTTATCGACGCCTTCGTCCTCCCCGAAAAGTTACGCCCTAATTTTTCCAAGTCCATCCGAGGCCGCGGCGGCGGCGAAACTCCTGATTCCTCCGAGGGGGATCAGATCCTGCTGCTCCGGAGCTCCGGAGAAGGGGGAAATCATCGTCATCACCTCTCCTCCTTGGCGTGGGAGGAGGCCTCTACACCATCACCATCACCAAGACCAGCACCATCTCCATCATCATCTCCGTGATCCACTCGTTCCCCTCGTAGTTTGAGAGTTGCTATACCCTAGATACTTGTCTTGTGCTACTATTCATGTTTGTGATTGAGTACTTGTCATTATTTGGTGGTGAAGTTATATTTTCAGATTGTGTTGTACCACTTATGCCACTGAATATTATCATGTTTGCACGTTGTGAGTAGTTCCCATATGTTCCTGAGGGCATAGGATGAATTGGCAATGATTTATATATAACATGTGTTGGTATTTTGTCAAGAGTTTATCTTTTATGTGATTCTATGATGGTGTTGTGCGAACGTCGACTGCACAACACTTCACCTATATGGGCTCATAGGAGAACACCGTAGTATAATGAATTGAGGGAGACTTGGGAGGACATGTAAACCTGGGACCGAATCATGAAGTTATATTATGAGGGTATTAGTATCGGGGACCTTAGAGTGTAATGCTATGGTGGGACTTTATGTCTTAATAATTCTTGTGCAGTCATTTACTTGGCCACATGATCCATCATAAGGGGTTGTAGTTTATTTATTTAGCTATACCTAATAATGGCTCCGTCCAAAGAAGATTAAAACTTGACAAGATATTCAACGTGTTGTTTAATAAATCTCTATGCCTAGCAATATCCATGCCGCCCTCGGGAACGTTTTCCACATATAAGTTACACATCACTTGAGCTTGTCCTCTTGCACATAAGAGGATTGGGCTTTCTCTCTTTGAGAGTTTGACTTGCTACTGTTTATTTACTGCATTGCAACTATACAACCAAAAATACCAAAAACACTTGCATCTTTTATTGTTTTATTTATCAATCTTACTAACCAATACCTTCAGCTCCTCATGGGTTCGACAACCTTTTCTAATTGAACGGTACTACAATTGATCTCCTGCACTTGGGAGTCATCAGGAAGCAAGGAGCATAGGAGCAAGGAGGGGAGGCCAGAAGCTGAAGGGAAGCATCTGGAGCTGGAGGAGCAGGCCAGCAAGGTGAACAAGGAGGAGACCACTAGATCTGTTGATCAAGAAAGCCAGAAGATCCACAAGCACACCACACAGCCAACACCACCATTCATCAGAAGGTGAATAACCAATATTCTCTTGCAAATGAATTGCTGGATTAAATATGTGGTTTAGCTGTATATTTCCCTCAGATAGGCATAGAAGTGCTATGCTAGTTCATCACAGGGATTTTAAATCAAGCACAGCATCCGTTCTAAATAAATTTGGGCCTCAGCCTGTGCATCATAGGCAGGGGAGGTAAATCCACTCAACAGAGCAAAGGCACATAAGCAATTTTGCTTTGATTGCCATCTGTTGGTAGCACAGATCCAGCATATGGATTGCTGGGCACAAATCTACAGGGAAGAGCACCACAGGCACAAACCACATATCTAAATAGCACTACCAAGTTTCAGGAATCAGTTATACCAAAAGAACTAGGCCATCCTGTAAACAAATCAAATTGTGTGAAGCAGTGGCACATCTCTGAACACAACGTTCAGAGTAGCACACACTTGCTACACTGTCTTGGGCAGATGAGTGATATTGCAAAAGAGAGCACAAGCAATTTTCATCACCGCAGTAGCCACTAGAAAGATCATCTTTAGTAAACACTACAGAAGCACTAGAGCCACGGCTACACTGTCTTAGTAAACACCTAAACCACCGCGGCGGCACAGAGGGTGCAGCTCTACACCAAGCCACGGCGGAGCAGCAAGGGCCGGGAGCACGGCGATGCCGCGCTGTTACCGAACCCTAACCCTAGGGTTTGTGTTGCGCACGGCCGCATCAGGCGAGGAGGAGTGATGAAGGGAGAGGACCGAGAGTCGCATCGATTGCGCCGCAGCACGGCGGCGAAGCTTGCCGGAGTTTGTCGGAATCGACCGGAGACGGCGGCGGCGACATGGGGAGAGGGGTGAGAGAAGAGCACGGGGTCGGGGGAGAGGAGAGCGTGTGAGCACGGGTGTCTCGGTCGGATGACCGGGTCGAGCCAGACCCTGGCTTTGGGTTGGGTTCAACCCACTCAAGCCAGGGGTAAACTGGTAATTTTACCAGCAAATTAAAATTAAAAATTGATTTAAATCATTAATTCAACAACAGATACAAATACTAATATGTAAAAAAAATTACTTGGCGGGCATAGTTTTCAGAATAAAAGCAACCTTTTGAAGAAATGTTTACAAAAGACAACTGCATTAGCTTACGACTCTTTAGAGTCTAAGGCTGTATTTAGTGCATCAAACCTTCCACCATATACAGTGAACTTGTTGAGTAACGTTGGTTACTCATTCCTTCCTTTTGAATCCCCTGCTTAGACTGTGAAGATCTGGACGACGCAACGCTGAACATCATGGGAGGACATGAAGGCATCTACTATGAAGAACCAGACCTCTCAGGAGGAATCGAAGGAGTGGATTATCTTATCCGCTATGGGGTCGGCAATGAAGAGGAGGAGTCCGAGTAAAGTTAGCTTGGACTAGTAACCAAACTATATAAGCACGGTTGAAACGAGCAGCTCAGAACTTACTAATAAGCTGTTGAGTGCCCGTGTACGCACTAATTTGCTTTTTGTTGGCTTTGTATAACACTAAGTATGAGGTGACCACTTGTTGGAATCATCTCCTTTAAGCACGACTTGGTTTTGTAATATATGGCTGTATAATATTGGACCCACAATGTTTCTGTTGTACCACTCTGAGGGATGTAATATTTGCGGAACGGTGTTCTGTAAGTGTTATTTCAATGACTTGCATACTACAACATGCAGTGGTATGCTGGGTCACCGCAGACACAAACACAACAAACTCCACCTTGGCGAATATTCTCCACCACCTTGAGTTCGTCCAAGCGTCAAACTTCCATGTACTCCGGACTTGGGTTGTCTTCTTCGTAGCTTACCGAGAGCTACCCGACGAGTCTGCCGCAGACCCGTTGCCTCCATGGAACATAGCTGCTACTCCCGCAACTCCACTCACGATGCCTCCACCTGCAATAGTGCTCCCTCGCAACTTTAAAGATGTGACGCCGTCCTCTCTCCCGTCATCACGGTCACCTCATCCTCCATGATTCTCATGGTCTTCTTATCCCGATCACAACGGCATACCATACCACCATCATGGAGAACTCCAAGCGAAATTAGATTCCTTCTTAGCCTTGGCACATGCCTGACTCCCCGAAGCACCCGCTCCACTCCGTCAAACATCTTGATTTTGACGTCACCTACTCCAGCAACACGGTAGCCCGTGTCATCCCCCAGGTAGGCTGTATCAAGCTCACCAGACTTATACGAAGAGAACCACTCCCTATTGGGCGTCGCATGAAAAGAGCTAGCTGAATCCAACATCCACGCTTCACCTTTGGTTGACCGTCTATTTGACACTAAGAGAACATCACCATTGTCGTCCGAGTCATCACCATGAGTTACTACATTAGCACTTGTCCCATCCTTGAGATCTGGACAGTCCTTCTTGATATGTCCCCACTGCTTGCACTTGTGACACTGCACCTTCTTTTTCTTGTTCTTCCCTGCCTCGTATCCTTTCCTGCTTTGCACACCATTGACCAGCAAACCTACACCATGAGCGACTTCCTCTGCGGTGTTCTTCTTCCTCATATCATAGGACAATAACGCCGCAGTGACATCCTCAAGCTTGATGGTCTCCTTGCCGTACGTCAACGTAGTGATCAAATGCTCATAGGATGGTGGCAACGAACATAAAAGAAGAATCGCCCTATCCTCTTCGTCAATCTTCACACTCAGACGTGCTAGATCCGTGACGACCTGATTAAAGACATTCATGTGCTCCACAAAATCCAACCCCTCCTGCATCTTCAGCCTGTATAACTTTCGCTTCAAATACACCTTGGTCGTCGCAGTCTTGGACATAATCTGACTTTCCAGCTTCTCCCAAACCTTTTTCGGCGAATTCTCATCCATCACATGATACATGACCTGGTCCGATAAACACAACCGTATGGTTCCGGCTGCTTGAATCTGCAACTCCTCCCAGTTATCATCATCCATCTTAGCTGGCTTGTTATCCCGCAACGCCTTCAAGCATCCCTGTTGTGCCAACAAATCCTTCACCCTAGTCTGCCATAACGCGAAGTTTCCAGTTCCGTCGAACTTTTGCACTTCAAACCTGGTACCCGTTGGCGCCATGATTTTTCCTGTACGGCTAACCCAAGAAGAAATAACCGAGCTGTTGTCCCCGTATGCACGTAGCAATTGGAACTCCTTTTGCCTATACCTCACGTACTGCTGCTCCCTTGTTTGGCTCAACACCCGACGCTAGCTGCTGCCTTAACTCGCCCTGCTACTTCCGATGGCCTTGATGGAATTTTTCGCTGAATCGATTTGCCGGCTCAGACGACGATCTCCGACGGCCGCCGGAAAATCCTGCGAATTCGCGATCTTCGCGTGCACCATGATTCTCCACGGCTGGTCTTCGTCTTCTTCCTCTAGATCAAACAATCCGCGACCTCCAACCTCGCTCTGATACCAATTGCTACAGTAGTAGGCGCAATATTGATCTACCGAGAACCAAGCAATCCGCAGCAAGATGACGACACCGAGATTTGTTAACGCAGTTCGGCGAACTCGCCTACATCTACGGGGCATGACTACGGGCGCTCCTCCCCTCTGATACCGCAACCCTAGCCGCCCTATGCGCCGGCACAAGCCGCCGGCTCCCCCTGCGTGCCTATTGCTATCAAATCGTCATGGGTTACAACATGTGGTGCCCCTCATTATATGAGAGGCCCTAGGATACAACGTGTTCGACTCCAACACTACACGTACCCTGTCCACACCTATTACAACACCAAGTCCACGTAACCCTACTCGTACAAAATATTCGACACAAACACAACAGTCTGCTCCAGTGATGTAATCCTCAATTACGACATATACATAACATCAAGCAATGCAAATATGGTATATCGGAATCCGGTGCCAGCATGATATGCTGCTCGAGCGATGCGAACCCAATTTACCACACGCGGCGCGAACATCAAGCAATGCAAACATATAGACTAAAACATTCATTCAACAGCAGTCTTCTTCACCAACAATATGAAGTTATAACATGGAATTGCAACCTTCCGACAAAACCCACCACCATCATCATCATCCCAATTTGGCATATCAAACCCACGACACCCCAAATTCTGCAAACTAAAACCACCACGGCTGAGCCTAAATCATAGGCAGCATGTCATCGGCTTGATGGTCGTAGCATCCCAGTTGACCTCTTCCACGCCAGCGTTTCTTTATTTTTCTTCCACAGCAGTGTCGCTTGTGTCTTGACTGACCTCTGCTTCAACTTTTGTTTTTTGAGTGGAACCTCTGCTTCAACCGTGCCAACAGTGTCTGAACCGGCCCAGGAGAAGCCTCCGTCGCCTCCTAGAACAGTTGTCGGGCTAGCCCAGGTCGATATGCGCATCTCGCCTGTGTGCATGTTCCCGGGCCGCAAGGACGTGGAGGGCTAGCAAGTCGTTAGGATGGGGCCTGCTTGCCAGGCCGACCCGACCTCTTTGGAGTTTTCAGAACTTTCTTTTAGTATTTCAAAGATCAGTTGGTTTGTCATTTTCATGCATGGCTGTAATAACGTCAAACACCTCTAGTTTAATGCTCATATGAATAGATTGGGCTGCCAATATCATGGCAGCTCAAACCGCGGTTGTTTATTCCCGGGAACCAAACCACGAAATTGTAAAGAACCTGCATTTTGTTGGCTTAGTTAAGCTATCAGTGTCTAATGTTTCAGGCAGTGATTTATTGCTCCAATTCATTATTGGTGTCAGTACTAACAGCTCCTCACTCTTACCGCTGCATTTCAAGTTTAAATTTTGAATTCAAAGGATATGGTGTGAGTTTGCAACAAAAGGAAGATCAATTCTTTATTACAAGTAGTCTACTGGATTCAGATTGTGTGCGTTGCTACAAATTGTAGCTTCAGCCCTTCAGGGAAGAACTTCATATCCAAACCGGTACGATTATATCTCAATGAAAACTGCATCGGACCAAGATCATTGTTAGGTAGTACATCGACATCCCGTACTACAATGATCAACTAGCCTACTACCTAGTACTAACCATCGTAATATAGAAAAGTTTTTGCAAATTAATGATCTATGAAGTAGGCAACAAGTACTTCTCATCCAGTCATTTTAATAAATTTTTTTGCTTGAGATACTTGTAAAAAGGGACTCTGCTAACGCCCCCTGCCAAACTTACCCGATAATTCGTATCCACCACACGGTAGACCAGTTGCAGATTTCCAGAACAATATCGGATGAGCTCATCGTTCAATGCAGGAGATCTCAGCTAACACAACATGCTGAGAGCCTGAGACAGACTAACCTCCAGGCAAACAGGTGATACTACTCGTCCTGCCCTGCGTCACTGAGAGCGCTAGAACTGAACAACTGATGCAGTGTCACTATGCATTCTTCTTCACAACAGTGAAGGGTTTGGTGCACCTACAACACAAGCTTGATCTTTGTTTTGATATAACCATCTCAGCTACCAATTTTCAGTTGAGCGCATCAGATATTTAGCTGGTAGTTTCAGGGCCTACGTCATCCAAGCTAGATTATCCTATGCTATATGACAGCAGCAAGAACAAACTGTGCAATCAAGGCACGGCATCAGGAGGCCAAACTGGCAGCCATGGCGAACAAACAGCATGGCATGAACAAACCACAAGACCAGCACAGTATCGAGTCAAACGCACAGTTTAAACTTTTTCAGCACAGGCAGTACAAAATCAGCATCCATCAAGTCAAACGCAAGGTTTCAACTTCCAAAGGTACAAGACAGATACACTCCAACATCAACTGCCCTTACTTTGGGACAGGGTGATGCATAACAGTATCCCCCATCTTTCGGGGTTCCCCGCTGGGAATACTGCAACTACAGGGATTACATAAATAGGAAAACATACACTTCACCGAGATTACGGACAGCACGACACAGACAGGCGCACATCTTAGGCCTTCCAAGCACCGGGTCCTTTCTGGGAAAATGCAACCAACAAGCTTGCGCTTCAGGAAACAAGAGGACATCACGAACCACCTTCCACAAACATTACAGGGATGATATTTACTAAAACCACAAGGCAACCACCACCTCTGCAGCAAGCTCAGGCGTCTTCTGACTTGCATAGGTCTAGCAGTGACAGTGTCTGCAAAATTGAGATGAGAATGTTCAGTTTCAGTGACCACTTTCGGTTAAATCACAGTATCCCTTTTATTAATTATATAAGCATTTTATGGTGACAAGTAACCTCAATAGGAGATTTGGTTTTAAGAATAGGTGGGCAATTTTTTTTTTTTTTGGCATGCCAAGCAAGCTGGTATGCTGCTCATCCCTAAAAAAGTTGACATAAGATTTCCAACGTTCGCTCGTAACCCCCGAGACCACTAATAGATATGTCATATATAAGGCATGAGCTTGCAGACTAGACACCAAGAAAGCCAGTGTTATGCTTGTAAAAAATGAGAACTATACTGGGACCAGCTCAAAATGAATCTTGTAAGTTGTAACCACTAAAACATGATAATCCACATTAGACTATGTTACAAGCATAATTAACGAAAACGAAAAAATTGATTATATGGTCAACAGCATGAACTGTCCAGTGCTACTACAGTTCATTTGTAGATAGGAGCTGCCATTGCATGACTGTATACTATATACTCCCTCCGTTTCAAATTAGTTGACTTGCATTTGTCTAAATACGAATGTATCTATACTTGTTTAGTGTCTAAATACATTCATATTTTGACAAGTGTGAGTCAACTAATTTGAAACGGAGGGAGTACCACATAACAGCATAGACAAACCATGTGAACAGCTGGAGTACAGCACATACCTCTGCTATGGAGAGCTCAAGGCGAAACTTAGGACCATCATAGTGGTGCAACACTGGCCTGAAAGCATCCTCTTCCAAAGCCTTGCAAAGCTTTCTAATGCGGATCCTCACCTGACATGATGATGATGTCAGCACATGAAAATCCAAAGCCTAAAGTTCCACAAACATATGTCAAATTGAGTATTTACCTGTGCTGGGAATCTAGATTCACCTTTACACTTCTTATCTTCCCAAGCGGTGGGATCAATGTTGGATCCTCCAAAACTAGCAGCCTGACAACAAAAAAACAGGTTAGAACAATTAAAGACAAGCTCTATAACATGCTAGATTTCAATCGAGATAAATGTGCATTTCAAATGGGAACTTATATAACATGTAGTTATAATTTCAGTCAGGCAATAAGGGGAGGACCAAAAAAAGCACATTTGGCTAATGGGGGCACTAACATCAGGAGAATGTTGGTTAATACTAACTGCTTGACAAAAGCATAAATTTTGGTCACATCAACCATGGTTTAGTGTTTTACTACAGCCTTTTGCAATCTAAACCATTGGACTTCAGTCCAACATTGTAGAAACAATTGAACATCAGCAAATAAAAGCATTTGAACTTGACAGTAAAATATAAGGCAAGGCAAGGCAAAGACAAGCATACATCAGAACAAATAGCTAGCATTTGTAAAGAAAGAAGAATAAGTTAGCCTTTGTATGTTTCATCCATGTATCTTGATTGCAGATCTCATAGATTATTAGGTTATTATATAAAAAGGCTGTTCAAAAGATTAACAACTTCACGATAACTAGGAAACAATAATTTCAAGCAGGAAAGGATGATGCACTATATAAGACACAAATATTAATCTGCTAAGTTTCTTGATTACATATGGTAGTTATCTAGACCACCAGGACGACATTCCTATTTAATTTTGCTCCAAAAATTTTGTAGGCCGAACAAGAAAAAACGAAGAGAAACAGTAACAAAAATATTCCATCTAAAAAGTAACAAGACATGATGCATATGGATCTCTAAGCTGCATAAATGTACATCAAGTCATATATGCATTTACTTCATGAAGAGAGTCGCAGTTAAGTTCAAATAAGGGGTTTTGTGCGTATCAGAAATACAAATAATCACACACCTCAAACACCCCATGGAGCTGATGGGTTGTGTAGTTATAGAGGAAAAGAGGTAGACCAGGAGTAATTGCTCGGACTGAATCACGATATCTTGCTGGCAAACCTGCATGGCAGTAACAAATTTTGAGAGGCCATATAAAAAAGTAACCTACAAAATCTTTGTTTAGATGATAATTGAAATTATTACAAGGATATTTTGTAGCAGTAGCACATACCAAAAAGCTGCCTCTTGAGATCCTCTTGCATGGTATCATTGTTGCAGACAAAGATGTATCCACCAAGAACCTCATTCCTTGGTAGCATCTCACTTGTTGGCAATGTTTTGAAGCGCTTGTCAACAGAGTTGTTGTTGCTGTTCCCTCCATTGTTGTTGTTACTACCATTGTGTTTGCCATTTGCCTCTTTCCCATTTATATTATTCGAATATTTGTTGACCCCAGCATTCATCTTGAATGAATTGACATTACCATTGGTTCCCTTGGGGTACATCTGATTGATGTTATATGGCATGTTGCGGAAAGGGTACTTCATGGCAGCCTCATTCATCTTGAGATCATTCATCTTAAAATCCAAGTTCATGAGGCCAAGGTTGAGGTGGTCCATCTTGTTGTCATCTTGGTGGTAGGGCAGCTGTAGCTTATCCCACTGCTTCATTTCAGGGACAGTGTTCATCCTCGCATAGTCAAAGTCATTCATCCTCTCAGCCTTTGATTTTGTGATCTCAGCCAACTTTGAAGTCATGAGAGACCATTGGCGATCCTCCACCACCTTTGATTGCCCACGGAACTCATCTCCGAGATGCCACAAGTTGTCCATAGCTCAGTTCAAGCTCTCCACCTTCTGCAAGGAAAAAATAACATATATCAGGTCACAAGCATATACTAGTAGGATAACCTTGTTTTCCAAAACTAAATGCACCAGAGGACATAATGAGATTGCAGCACCATATCTATCATACAGCAAAGAATTCAAATAATTTCGTCAAATAGTTGTTTAACCAAAACACGTTGCGGTTAAACTTTTAGCTGTTATCTAACTTTAGGATCAGATACCTAGATCACTATTTTAAAAATGTCAAGCTACAACACCTATATTTGCAACTCGGACTTTGAAAAAACTCAGCACTCAATCAAAGTCTGTGAGTAAACTTTTAGACAAAGTAAGCTGGAATAGAAGGGAAAAAACTAACAATGGAATACGTGAATCGATAATTAATGCTAGATCATCGCGACAGTAACAACAAGCTCTCGGAACCCAGACCCCATATGGCTACAAGAACAAATGGAACAAACACTGAACAGATTCATGCCCACAGCAATTTTCTACTGCAACCAAAGGTTTCTACCACCACAAATCAATCTTCCAACCGCGCAAAATTAAAATTTTGGTACACGAATTCATCACCAAAAAAAGAACCCCGAATCACAACTCTAGCTAGATCTACCGTAGCTCCCAACGACTCGACCCAATTTTGCGGAGCACTAATCCCGAACCCTAGATCTGCCATCCCCACATCTCCTACCTCGGGTCAAGGAGGCAGCAAGCGGAGTCCAGAAAGGGAGCTCCGGCTTGCGACGCCAAGGGAGTAGGGCGAGACCGAGCGACGGCCGGTGGCGCCAGAAAAGCGCACGCGCAAGGGTGGAATGATACGGCGGCCACGACGGGCCGCTCTTCCCGACGCGAAGGTGCCGCGGCCGTGGGCCAGGTGGACGTGGCGATGCGAGAGGCGAGAAATGGAGAAGGGGAAGCTCGGTCGTTACTAAATGGTGAGAAAAAATGATGCGAATCTGGCGTAACCACCGCCCCTACCCCCGCGACCGCGTCAAAATCCACGGCCAGAACACCGTCGAGATCGCGTCGCGGAGCCTGCAACCAGAGGGATCGGAGGAGGGCGCCGTACCTGGCTCGATCCGGCCCCGAATTCCGACGGGGACGGCGCTGGATTTGGGGGAAGAACCGCGAGAGCGCTGCGAGAGAGAGGAAGAGGAGACTCGGCTCCGCTCGGCTGGCTTGGCTCCCACTTCGCTCCGCCCGCACGGAGTCCACCGGTCAGAGGGATGGATGCAGAGGGTGAGGGAGGTGAGGTGTCCTGCTGGATTTATAGGCGGTGGCGACGGAAGTGGGCTCCGGGTGCGGGTTATTTACTTGGCATGCCACTGGTGGGTGCTGGGGAATCATTTGTTTGCTCTGGTTGGTGGTCGACCTCGATGGTTGTTGTTTGGGTTGAGCGGATGCCATTTGTAGAACCTGTTAGAAAACGCTAGAATCTTGTATTTTGAAACTAGCACTAGAATCTTGTATGTTTCTATTATTAGTTAGATCATACTTAGCCACTTAGATATGCCTGTTATATTTTTGAGGTTGCAAAGAACTCATGGTGTTCATAACATTTCGTTGATTGTGATGGATTTCGTTGATTGAGGTTAGATCATTTTTGCACACATGAAGGATTAAGGTGTCTCAGCTAGGGGTGGAGTTAGGTCACACAACTCTTCCCTCCAATGCTTAAATTTTATTCTTAGTTAATCCTACATGCGAGATGGCTTTGATGAGAGTTTTTGTGTGATTTAAGATTCATCCTCGGACCTTATTTACTTCTAGTGTATTCATCCTCAATAGTCCTTTTTTCAGCCGGCTTTAGATGAGATCATCCCAATATATTCTTCACCTTCACCAATTTTTTTTTGTAGATTAAAAATACTACACCATACTAGTGTGTTGGGATGAAGATTTTTTTTTGTGTGAAATGAAGATTTCACCAAATTCTCCCATTCTTAATCCCCTTGGGATGAAATTACACCCCTAGTAAACAAAAGCCTTAATATTCATCAATTATACGCAAAGTTGATAAGGTGTGGCGTGCTCACGAGTCATGAAGGTTCGTATTCCACGATGTCTATGAGCATGTGTGTTTTGTATAATGGCAGATAAACCGAGATATATCATATATGGCAGGTGACATCGTTACCGGTCGTCTAGAATCAAACACCATAATCGATGTAGATAAATATAGAAAGTCTTATGATAGAGACGTCATCATCAGATAGATAGAAACATCGATATAAGTGATTATACACCAGATAATATAAATCTTTATTAAAAATTGCACTCCAGCTAGATAGATAGGAGTGTCATATCACCATTTATGGCACTTCTGGGGGCGGAGGACAAGAAAATCTTATTAGCCATATACCGATCAATGTCCCTTTGACCATGATCTTTCGTTGTCTTGTCGTCTCTAATCCTCTTAACTGATACATTCTCATCCTTCCCAGATAGGGTGTGTCTTTAGTGACGTTTATGAGCATGGGTGTCTTGTACAACAACATATAGAATGAGCAAGGTGGTAGGTGACACCATTGATCGGTCTCCTAAAACAAACACCATCGCACCGCTATCGGTAGATAGAAATTTGGCAACATATATGCGATCATTGGATAGATAAGAACACCAATACGAGGGAGTATACATACAAAATCTTCAATTAAAGAACAAAAGCATAAGAGCGGAATCCATCTAGATAGATATGAATGTCATACACCCATTTATGGCGCGTTCGGTGGCGGTGGATAGGAAACTCTTATTATCCTTTGCTGATTAATATCCCTTTGACCATGACTCTTTCTCGTGCCACATCAACCCCCAGTCGCTTCGCCTCACTGACAAAGAGAATGAGAATCCACCGAAATAATCATGAATGATAGAAACAACATCAGAGAAGAAATTTCAAGTAGACCAAGGAGGGGGGTGGGTGTTGACACTAGTTTGCCTCCCTCGATTGTCCGAGGCTCTATCTAGGAACCCTTGGTTTCTTGGTAGATCCTCAAGGCATGAGCAGAGCTATCATACTATCATTCATGTCAATGGTACCAATAGGTTTTTACCAGGCCCTCTTCAAAATATGCAATGTCAGATTTAAAGATCTGGCATGAAGGATGTTTTTTGTGGCTCCGTCCTTGATTAAATCACGTCGATAGGTATCAGCAACGGTTTGGGGGCAATTTGACATGCATGGTATTTCAATAGTAGAGTGAAACACAATAAAATATAGCTAGCATCATGAGTAGGAAATATGTAATACTTAACTAGAAGCCGTGCGGAGATAATAACACTAATGACTTGATGTACATCATATGTACTACACTTTTATACCCGATTAAGCATATTGTCAATTAACTATCACAACTCCTTTTTTTCATAATCCTAAACAAAGTCTTGTTGCAGTATTGAGTTACATGTACCGAACAATCAACACAACATGTTAAATCGGTAAATTAAAATCGATACATTGTAAAAAAGCCAAATGCCAAGAGGAGTGTCAAAGTATGAGTACTTAAATCGCTTTTTTTTAGTACTCTCTCTGTCCCAAAATAACTGTCTTAGATTTGTCAAAAAGTAGATGTATCTAGACATAAAACAAGTATAAATACATTCACTTTTGTACAAATTTGAGACACTTATTTTAGGACGGAGGGAGTATAACTTTGTTCTCACATGGCTGTGCCAAGATGTCGAGACATGCAGGCTCATGAACCACGTACGGATAAGCACAAGTGGGTTAGGAAAGAAACACATGAAAGGCACGTCCGTCATTCGTGTATATCCATCCATCTGCCTCCCAACCACACCGCACCCTGCTTTCCGGCAACACGCATCGCATAATCACTTTGCGCTTTTGTTGCAACACATTGTATCCACACACTTGTCACTACGGGCACTTTTTGCCGAGGTCACGTTCGACGACAATTCATGCATGGATGTGTTTAAACTAGTCCCCAGAACTTCTCTCTAGGAACAAAAAACTACTCATAGTAAGTCTTCGAGTTCTATGCATTTCCCCATAGTAAGTCTACTTCGAATTTGAATGAAAACAGTACAATTTTGTACTCCCTCCGTCCCAAAATAAGTGTCTCAAGTTTGCACAAAAGTTGATGTATCTATACATGTTTCATGTCTACATACATTCACTTTTTGACAAAATTAAGACAGTTATTGTTGGACGGAGGGAGTAGAATATTGTATAATCATGGGGATCGAAGAGGTCGGCCGGTTTCTCTCTCCCTCTGCCTGCCACACCGAGTTCTATGCACTCCATGTGCATGGTCTCGCGTCGGCGCCCTTATTTTTCGAATGTTAGATGCGTCGTGTCTAAGACTAGGAGGCAGAGATGTGGCAATCCGGTGCACTCTTGCATGCATGGAGCAACGGGAAGAAGACGACACTGTGTGTGGGGGGGGGGGGGCAAAGTGCCGCACACGGCCGCTCCTAGCATATTCCATTTGTCAGCGGGTAGTGACAAACGGGCACATGGAGTTGTTTGTTTCTCTTGCGTGGCAATAGCTAGAACCAGTGCTGTTTTGTTTGCATATTATTCAGGTTTTTGAATTTTGAATCGAGCTTGGCATCTTGCTAGCACCCCCGGAAGATTCTTCGATCGGACCCTGGCTTGGCTTGGCTGACAAAATAAATGGTTATTAGCTGCAGAGAGGATATATAGTAGTACAAAGATATGCAGAGGATATCCATCCAGCGATGATAATCACGGGGTTCCTGCCCTCCAGAAAGAAGAACAAAAGAGAGATAATCACATGGTTCAGTTCAGCGCACTTAATCCCAAGTTGCAACGCATCTGAACCACTCCTAACACTTTAATCTTCTCCAGAAGCCCTCTTCGATAGGATAGATTAGCTGGATATAGTACCGATGGCATCCATCCAATAATTAGCTTAATCCATTATATGTTCGCCAAAAGAAAAGGTTAGCTTTAAGTAATCATCCATTCATCCTAATAAATTAGGATCGCATGGAGCTAGTGGCCATGTGCTCCGGCTTCAGTGGGTGCAGTGCAGAACTGCAGATGCCATCACATGAGCGAACCGGCCTCCAATTAAGCACGGCATTGACCATCACTGGTTCCGAAGGATGGATTAATTCATGCACGCATTGCTGGTGCCCGGTGTGCGATGCATCAACATGTGAGGAGCATAATTAGCTGCATTAACATATACGGATTATTCAATTAATGGGCTTTGCAGGGACATGAGGAAACAGGGAGAATCCTATGCAAAACTTCCATCACTATTCACTGGACTACGATTCTACGAATATCTACATACATACTACTAGATATTTTGCCTTGTTGTTCAAAACCTTCCCGTTTGAACTGAAGAAACCTAGAGGTATTGGATATTTTTTGTTTGCAAGTCGTCGTCGTCGTCTACGGTTTACGTGGAGAGCAGAGAAAACAGGTGTTCAATGAACACACAAAAAAGGAAACATACAAATCCCAGCTGTTGTAATGGCTACCACAAATTCAGGGCTGCGACGGGAGGGCGACCTCTGTGTTTGCTTGGTGCTCCAGCTCCTGTGACAGCTACGGTGAGACGTCCTTCTTTGTGCAGCTGCCACGTAGTTTTCCGTCCCTCTTGCCGTCCTTCTTTCTCTGCCATGACATTTTTCTGCCGAGAGTGCAAGCTAAAGAAAATCAACACCGGGAGCAGCCGCGAGCGCGACAGCAAGAGCAGAAGGAAAAAGACAATATCGCTCATGGGCCGGGTCAGTTTTAACTTCTCGTCTGACGGCCGCAACAAGGAGGCCTACGGCTGGCCCATCCAGATGGTTTCGGCAGCGCTGGCCTTCGTGTACTAGGCCCAACCACCGCACAGACGTGCTCGCCGCGCCGCCGTCGCATCGTCGTCGTGCACTCGTCGCCGACCGGGGCCGCCCCGCCCGCCGGTAGGAGACCAGCTCAGCTTCTCTTCCGCTCCCTGCTCGCGGCCCTACCATAGGCGCGGCGAGGTACTGGATGCGCTTTTCCTCCCGGCGCGCCGCTGCTTGGCGGGTGGGCAGCTCGCCGGCACCCGGTGGATGGGATTATTTACCATTTCCTTCCCCTCCGTTCACATGCCGAGCTAAGGTGCGCTCAGATTCCTCGCGCTGTACTGCTCCGCCAATGCTCGAACGGATTTGGTACTAGTAGGAGAAAGGCGACGGATGTGGTGTTAGCCTAATTCAGTAATTGATGCCTGTATTAGTTCCGGACAAGTGGTTGCTTGAATCGAACGGATAGTTTTGTATTGCTGGAAGCCCGTCAGTTTACACGACCTATGTGGTTAGTTTCTTCTCTAAGTATACACTTTTAGCCATACATTAAAAGACGCAAACATTTTTGAGAAAACCAATGATCCTAATGTTTATCCGCCATCTCTTGATGCTACTGGCTCTGCACGGCTGAGATGGTGCATTGCACATCCACCATTTAATAAGTATCTATGTTACTGAAATGCGTTTTCCTATCTGCTTCATTCTTAAATGGAGTATTCAGGATTAGCTATCATCACTTGAAGAAATAGGCTTTCACCTGCTATATAAATATAGCAACCACACGGTACAACTTTGAGTTCATTGCTGGGGCCAACAGCACAACCAAGCCCAAAATAAAAGAGAGAAAAGAAGAGAAAACAAAGGCGACATTAGCGGATCAATGAAAACGAAAAAGACTCGCAACCGCTGCGTACTCTTCGGAGTAATCACACCACAAACCTAACGCTCTGAAACACCGCGTACCAAGCAACACCTCCAAGAAGGAAAGCGCGACGACGACGCTGCTGCCCGGACTGGTCCTAGGGTTTCCCCCGGTACGCTCCGAGGAGTGGTGAAGAGGTACATCCGACGCCCTCCAGAAAGAACGGCGACACTCGCAAGCGTCACCGCGTCGGTGCCAAGGTGACAGGGATTTCAGATTAGCTATCATCACTGAGTTTAGTGACTGCTTCATTCTTAAATGGAGTATTCAGGATTAGCTATCATCACTGAGTTTAGTGACTAGTGGTTGGTACGCCATTTTTACCATTCTTATCATGTCAAAACGGCAACCATTTGACACAAGTTCTATCCTTCTCCATGCAGGTGAAACCATCAAATGTCCATAATCGCAATCTACCATCAACCACTGTCTCAATTAGTGCACTAGGATATCTTGCTGCTGAAAATATGTTTATTCCTAATTAAAAACTTAAGCCAATCTCATTCAAGAACGTCATATGTTGTTACATCCTTCCTATATGTGCTGTACATTACAGAAGAGACATCATACATGATCTCTGGTACCTGTACAAATCTGGCTAGCTTGATTCACCATCTACTCGTCTCAAAAGTCACAAGTCATTTCAGCTATCTTCTACTCATTTTTGCTGGAACTTTTTTCAGCGCATTCAGGTTCTCTTAGGCTAAGTTCTCTGTCCAAAAAGGGAGCTGATATAGGTTGAGGTTCAATGTCATCTGGAGGATCATAGTTTGGATCAGCAAGAAATGTAAGGGCCGTCACCACATCACTTATTAGCGGGCGACTGCTTGCTTCTTCTTGTAGACACATTGACGAGATTGCAAGTGCCTGGTTTAACCTTTCAGGGGGAACTTGTTGTCAAGAAGTGGATCAGCCATCTTGATGAACTTCTTCTTGTCCTTGAAGAGTGGAGCTGCCTGCACATATATAACACTTAGAAAAGCAGCATCTTAATCCGAAACTGTATGGGCTATCTTTATCTGAAGCATGAACTATTTACTCGGTTACAATTGAGTATGACTCCTAAGTGATATCTCATATCTATATTATTTCCTGATCAACTAGATGTAAATCTCACCCAGTGGACAAGAATCTGCTCTCGAGTCGGCTTCGTGGTATCGATTGCTCGCCTCCCGGTGATGAGCTCTAGGAGAACTACACCAAAGCAATATATGTCCGACATTTTTGTCAGCTTGCCACTCATGGCGTACTCGGGAGCGCAGTATCCATATGTTCCCATCACCCTTGTGGAGACATGACTTTTGTCGCCGACTGGGCCAAGCTTTGCCAGGCCAAAATCTGCTAACTTTGCATTGAAGCTCCCATCCAAGAGAATATTTGATGCCTTGAGATCACGGTATATCACTGGTGGATTGGCTACCTCGTGCAAGTACTCGAGGCCTCTGGCAGCACCAACCGCAATCTTCATCCGTGTATGCCAGGACAGTGGCTGAGATTTCGGAGTGAGATCTGCAGAATTCAAGTATCAAATGGGTGTACTTACAAATGTGCAGTCGTAATTTATGACCATCCAATTCTGATTCTGTGGAATATGATTGAAGACTTATCGTTCTGTATTACCTAGAAGATGATCTTGCACCGAACCGAGTGGCATATACTCATACACTAGAATTTCTGGTCACATTCGGTGCAGTACCCAAGCAAGGTGACAAGGTTTGGGTGATGAAGGAGGCTAAGCATCAGCACCTCGACGAGGAACTCACGGTTTCCCTGCAACCCATCCTTGTCCAGCTGCTTAACCGCTATGACCTAGGTATGTACATAATTTACATCAGAAACATGTTACTGCTGCATGTAGCATAGCATCTTGAGGTGCCAACTTAAGGAAACATAGAAATGTGAAGCTGGTAGTAGCTTATTACTTCCATGGTCTCTGAAATGTATCCTCTATACACTCTTCCGAAGCCACCTTCTCCCAGGAGATTCTCCAGGCTGAAAGAATTGGTCGCGTCTGACAATTGACCGAATGTAAACACCCTGCTAGGAATGTTGTTATTGCCGATCCGCAGTATCTCCCCTGCTGCAGCCCTGGCCTTGGGACTATCTGCTTTTAACACCTTTGCTCAGTTAGAAATGCTCACACGATCTGCTTTCATTGTACACACATGAATTAATTCAGAAATTATAAATTTGTGGCGGAAAGTGGGTCCAAGAAGAGGGCAATGGAACTCTCCTGAACATTACTAATTTGTTTTTGCTATATGTTTGAACAAATAATACGACCACCAAATTTCCTATTGAAGACTTGAATGCTCTCATCAACATATGTATATCAGGGCTGTGCAAATAGTAATTAATATTGATCTGCATTGGTAAATTTAGTTTTCTAAAAATATGGATAATAAGATGATGGAAGGCATTACTTGCGAGTGAAATCTCTTTCACAAGGCTTGCTAACTGTTCGTTCTTGGCCTTTTCTTTCTCCAAATCCTGTTCTTGAACCATCTTTTCTTGTCCGTCTCAGAGCTCGTCGCCCCATTCTTCCTCTTCTTCTTTGTCTCTGATGTCAATGGCTCCTCCGCTTCTTCTGCTATCTTGCCACAGAAACCACGCCCCCATTTCCTCTTTGTTTTCTTTGTCTCTGATGTCGATGTTTCTTGCCCAGTCTCCCTCTTCGTCCTGCCACATACTCTCCGGATCCACGAACAGCAACACTTGCAGCTCGGAAGCCTGCGGATCCACGAACAGCAACATGTGCAGCTCGGCAGGCTCACTGTGCTGCATCTCTTGGCGCAAAAACCACGCACCCACGAGCAACAGCACCCCATCGGATCGCTGGATCGACGCGAGAGTGGGCGAGCACTCTCAAGTCGATCATTACGATCGGTTGAGAAGAATTTTCACCAGCGGGAAGGAGCGGCAGGAGGAAGAGTTAAGTGCACACTTGTTCTCTCGTTTACCTTGTCCGCACCTGCAGGTTTCCTCCCACTCCTTTCTCTGTGGACGGGAATGAGACAGTTTCTCTTTCCCTTGGAGGCTTGAATGATGAAAGGTCTCAAGCCAAGAAACCATTTTTGGCCTGGTATTCTCTCCTTCTAAGTGTTGTTATTTTTAGCACCACTGGTCTTGCCACACGTTGTTTCTTCGCATGCAAAATAAGGGTTTGTTCGCACTCGTTGGCTGACAATGAGCTGAGAGCATATATAGCACCATCTGTTCCCTTATTTGGAGAAGCATTTCATTGTTCAATATTCTTGAATTCTTATTGTATTTGCATGCAACACTGTGACCACACGTCACGTTTATTATCTAGCTAGGGGTGCATGCATGCATGCCCAAGCAACATGCTGAGTTAGAACAGTTCTAGCCTAGTAATGGCCGGCAGAGAAGGCACTGCTCTCCAGCCTGCACATCGCCGGCAGCTGCGCCGCGACTTGCCGCGCCCTAGCCACCACCTTCAGTTGCCTCAGGCGGGCGGTCTGCTGGTCGGTGCCAAAACGAGGTGGAGACGAACACCCGCCCACCCCGTCTCCTGCTGCTGTGTGGTCTGGCCGAGCTCATGTTGGGCTGGCTGCCCAGCATGGCGGTAGAGGATGTTCATGCCGTAGGGCTCTTGTCTTCCCTGTTTTTGTTGCTGCTGCTGGGCTGTCGACTGGCTGCAGAACCCTCCCACCTGTTGGCTGGGGCGGTATGAGTATGACCCTTGCTGGTGCTGCTCCGGACGATAAGTTTGGCTGGGGCGATACCACCCTTGTCCTTGCTGCTGCTGATGATGAGTTTGGCTAGGGCGGTACCACTCTTGCTCTTGCTGCTCTTGAGAAGTTTCACTTGGACGGTACCACCCTTGTCCTTGCTGCTGCTGATGAGTTTGGCTGGGGCGGTACCACCCTTGTCCTTGCTGCTGCTGATGAGTTTGGCTGGGGCGGTACCACCCTTGTCCTTGCTGCTGCTGATGAGTTTGGCTAGGGCGATACCACCCTTGTCCTTGCTGATGCGCCCACCCTTGCTCTTGTTGTGGATAAGTTTCACTGGGGTAGTACGACCCTCCTTGCTGCTCCTCGTCCTCGCCGGGGTAGTATGGATCAGTTTGATGCTCGTATTGCCTCGCGATTTGGCGGATGGCGGCGACGCGGCACACGCCACTGATGTCCCGGAGCTGCTGACAACATTGCACCCACACCCCTGTTCCCAACTGCGACGATCTTGGATGGCAGCTGAAGCAGAGCTGCCATGGATGCACTCCCGGGAGCAGCTTCAAGCTCCCCTACATCAAATCCCGCCGCCAGCAGTCAGGAAGGCGGAGATCCCCTTTCTGCTTGCCGCCATGATAAGCACTTGCAGAAATCGCCGCATTCTGACCATTGCCAACCGATCTTCTTAGATCGGGCTTATTAATGCTGCCTCCGCCATATCCTCCACCCGCCGCCACTAGCCACCATGTATCGCGGCCCTTGAGAGGTCGGACCCGCTGCTGGCACTGCGCATGAGCACCAGGAGCGAAAAGCAGTACAACATGACACCATTCGCCATGGAGGGGATGAGCAAACCCTAAACCTAGACCTACTACTATTTACAAAGGAGGGCCGACTGCCCCTCCCCTAGCATCTCCGGCCAGTGAGGCCGCCAGAGAGGAGTCAGGGCGACGGTGGCGACTCTCAACGAGCGAAGAGGAGAGAGAGGGAGGAGGAGAAAGTGAGAGCCCCCGTTGATGTACCACCGGCCTGAGGTACCGGCCAGTATAACCGACGCTTTGTTCCGGTTACGAACGGTCCAAATCTGATCACTCCTACTGTCCGGGCGACGACCAGCACGCCCACCATATATATTTACAAGTAACTTAAACAAATAAGATGGCTCCATTAGAACAAAGACTCCATTCACAAATCCCATAAGAAGAGGACTCCGCACCTGCACGAACAACACACAACCAATCGATTGATACAATCGCCAAAAAAGGATTTAAATTGGTGGGAAGAAAGAGCAGCATGAGCGAGAGGTAAACGCATGACCGTTATATAGCTTTTCTTGCTGCACCCTCATGTTTCCTCCGCCCCTTTCTCAGTGGATGAAAATGCGGCGATTTCTCTTTCCTTAGAGGCTTGGGTGATCAAAGGCCAAGAAACCATTTTCGACATGTTCTTTCCTCCATCTAAATATTGTCAGTCTTTTTTCTGCATGCAAAACAGGAGAAATGCATGCAACACATAGAATATAGCACCGGATGTTCCATTTGAGTTAGTTGGAGAAACATTACATTATTATCGGGTAATTATTGTAGTTACATGCAACACTATGACTGCGCGCGTCATGTTTAATTGTTTCTTATCTCACTAGGGTGAATGCCTAGTACTCGCCAGCAGAGAAGGCGCTACCCTCCACCAGAAAGCACATCGCCGGCAACTGTGCCGCAACCTGCCGCGCCTTGGCCACAGCCCTCAGACGGGCCGCCTGCTGCTTAGAGCCAAAATGAGGTGCCGATGATAACCTGCCGAACCCCGTCTCCTGGCTTTGCCGGCCGCAGTGCTGACCTTGTCCCTTCTGCTGCTGCGGACGATAGGTTTGGCTGGGAGGGTACCACCCTTCTTGCTGCTGCGGAAAAGTTTCGCTGGGTTGATACGGCCCTTGTCCTTGCTGCTGCTGCCTCCACCATGGCTGGTGCTGGTGTGGAAAAGCTTGGCGCCCTTGTCCTTGCTGCTGCTCCCACCCTTGCTCTTGTTGTGGATAAGCTTCACCAGGGTAGTACGACCATCCTTCTTGCTGCTCCACGTCCTCGCCGGCTTGATGCTCGTAGTGCCTCACGATCTGGCGGATGGCGGCGGCGCGACACGCGCGGCTGATGTTCAGGAGCTGCTGACAACATTGCGCCCGCGTCAGCCCTGTTCTCAAGTGGATCGATCGCGGGAGGAAGAAGGGCTGTTGGACGGCGAGTTGGTGATCGACGACCTGCTGGCACGCGTCGAGGGAGCTCTCCTGGACCTCACGTTGGCACTGGAGCTGCAGGATATTATCCGGTTTAGCGGCGGAGAGAGCCACAAGGGCCATGAGGACCGCAGCGAAGAACGGTCGATTAGCCATTTATGTGGTCTGATTATGAATTAACCTCTTGATTGTAGAGCTCGGTGCTCTTGGTGGTGATGAGATTTTGGAGATTGGCTGGGCCGGCTTTTATAGAAACTAGGTGAAGGTTTTGTACCATGGTTGTGTGTACGGCAGGGTTAGTTTAGATTAAGAAGAAACAAGGGAAAAAACAAATTAAATGAGCTGAATATGTGCAGGAGTCAATGCTTGGCAAGAGTTAAAGGATGTATGCAAGGAGGATTTGGAGTTTGCAAAAAATATTTTTGGGACGCTCCGCCAATGCTATGTAATCGGTTTAGAGCATCTCCACCGGGGGCCACCAATTGACCCTCCAAAAGCTCATTGGGGGTCCGGACGCCAAAATCGGCCACCAACGGCACCACCAAAAGGGTCGGACCGAGCAAAATCGTGTCCGACACCCCCGAAAGGGCCCCCAAGTTTGGAGACCTTCTCGTAACTTGAGGGCCCTCTCGGGGTGTCGTACATGGGGCGGACATGCCCTCCGACAGGGTGGCCTGCCCGTCATACACACAGCGCCGGCGCCCTTGGTAATTAGGGCTATGCAGGAGGCCGTTCGCGCGATGTTGTTCCACCCGATTAATGGCGAGGCGACGGACGGCGGTACGCCTGTCAGCACGCGTCGCAATAACGCCCTGCACACACGTCGTCGGCAGCGCCCTGCACACACGTCGTCGGCGTCAATGCGTGGCCAGACGAACCGGTTGCTAGGCGTTAATGCAGGCCACCCAACCCCGCTGCTCCGGTCGCCTTTAAAACCCGGCGCGTCACGGCCCTCCTCTTCCCACACCACTTCTTCTCCCCTCTCTCAACTCGCCACAAGCAGATCGGCCGCCAAGCATGGTGGGCAGCCGCGAGACGCCAGAGGAGCGCGCGCTTCGGCGTCATCGCGACTTCCTCACGGCGGAACGTGCTCGCCGCTGCAACGAGCGCCGCGGCCAGCAACGCCACAAGCAGATGGAGGAACGTCGCCGCCGCAACGAGGAGGCGGAGATGGCCAAGGCGTATCAACGCGAGATGTGGCGCGAGGAGGCAGCCAACGCGCCACCGTACGTGGTGTCGCTGAAGACCGCGCGGCTGTGCAGCCGCCACAACGTGCCGGTGGAGGACGACGCCACCCTACCCGAGGGTGGACGAGGAACGCCGTCAACGTGCCGGTGGCGCCGCGGCTCAGCGTGCAGGAGCGCGTCGACTTCCTCAAGCGAAAGTGGATGGAGATGCCGTACGAGCAAAAGCTCGACCCCAAGTACTCCATCTCGGCGCCCTACTGTGGACGCGGAGTACCTGGCGCGTCTCAGCGGCGTCTTCCTCCCTTCCGGGGCGTGGGAGCCAACGCCGGAGCTGTCTGCTTCGAACGACGAGCGTGCCCGCTCTGACGGCGAGGACGACGACCCCGAGCTGCCCGATCTCCCCTTACCACCGACGGGCGCATCTTGGTCAGCAGTGTCGCCGTCATCGGAGAAGGGGGCGCCAGATGAAGCCAGGGAGGCTTCCCATCAGGCGCGCCGCGGCTTCCAACGGCGGTAGATCAAATCCCACTACGCACCGGCCGCGAAACCAGAAGCCTCAGCCTCAGCCGAGGTTACGTTTGTAAAGGCCGTAGCCGACGGCAATAGCGGATGAAATTTCCGGCGCCAGATCATCGAGGCATGCAAGTCCGTTGATGATTCCGGCGCTGGCTCGCATCTTCTTCGCCGGCGCTAGGCCGTGGAAGCGACATCTTCCTCGACGCCGGCGCGTGTAGTGGTTGGCTAGACGCTGTAGCGTGTAGCTGGTAACGGCGTAGTTTAGGTTTAGTTTGTTAAATCTCGTTTAGATTTGAAATTATAATTTTGTTAAATCTCGTTTAAATTCTGCCAGAATTGTTAATGAACGAATGTTAAAAAAAAAGTTTGCCGTACTTGTTTAGGGTGCGCCGCTGTGGGCTGCACCCCCAATTGGCCAGACATGTGTCCGGCACCCCCCAATTGGGCCTCAATTGGGGGTGACGGACACCGATTTGGTGGCCCCGGTGGAGATGCTCTTAGTTGTGCAAAATGACACCTTACGTACACGGTACACCTTACTTCTCAATCCTTCAAAGAGGTAGAGGAGGTAAGAGGGATCTGGTGCTTACAAAACAGAAATGTTGGACGGTCCGGCAATGTATATAATCTTAAGGTACACACCTAACTTCTCAGGCTAGCTCTCACATGAAAAATGATGAGATTTTTCTAGTGTTGTATATGGAGCTTACAAAAAGTGGTTATAGTTATGGGACTTTAGCAGGTCATGTGTCTTTTTGTGTTTATTATTGATTATGCAAATCATCTTTAAAAAAGCTTGTTGAGGTTTCCACGTGTAGTCTACACATATCAATGATATGACTCACATCATCTATCAAGTATGACGCACAATATCTATCCATGCTATGACACAAATAACAACTTTTGTTGTGACGTGACATACGAAAATCCAAAAAGTTCCTAAAACATTTGTACGATTCATACACGTACAAAAACTTCTTCTTTCTATGTCAAAATCCCATTAGTCGTTATCTTTTGTAAGTCATGTCGACATACATGAATTTTATAAAAAAATTGATGTCAATGTTAACATGATTTTTTTAAATGTCCGGAACAACTCCATGAGTGCATATGTGAAGAAAGTGAGCAGGTCAAATTTGGCTTTTGGTGGAGTCGGAGATTGAGATGTCAAACATGAGGAAGATGTAGGGACAAGTTCATGATCACCGGATATAGCGTCGACGAAACTCCAACTTTCCAGATCCGCATCCGGCAAGGTAAGTAGACGGAACTAGAGCCACCACGGATGATGATACAATGTTAGTTTTCTTCTTCTTTTTAGGCTACATGTTGCAAACACGTGTGTATTTTGCTGCAAACACACGGACGACATGCTAAAAAATGAATTTCAGAGCCTATTGCATATGTTATTCAGTGCTATAAATATTTCATGAGAAGCGGCAAACATAGTCCTCCCATGCTGAATACAGAATCCGTTAACTTTTTCTGAGAATTTGTTGTGATGGACATGAATTCTATACTATCAATGCGAATTTGCTGCGTACTCATATTATTTTGTTGCACTGTGTTTTTGAAATATTGCAATATTGTGAGATCCTGTCTCAGAGCTTAATATGATTGATAGAATACTCATATCGACAAGTTGTAACTTCTTTTTCAGAAGCTCATCTGGAAGGAACTCCAAGGTTAAGCGTGCTTGGCTCGGAGCACTCCAAGGAATGAGTGACCGATCTGGAAGTCCTTTCCAGATGCGCACGGGTGAGGACAAAGTGCGCAGAAAAGACTAGTGTTGATCTGTGGGGCCAGTCTAAAGATTCTAGAGAGCTGTCGGGGTGACAGACCCGACCCGATGATGGGACGGGGTGTTACAATTATTTTCTACATGTTTTGGCCCATCTTGGGATAAATTCCTGCACCGATGCTACAACAGTAAACAATTCTATGTGAGTGAGGGGTATGCTGCATGGGTCTGACGGAGGAGATTTCTCGTTGTATGACGATTAGGCGGTGGAGGAGGTGGACGATTGAACCCGTCCGGATGACGCATATCAATCTCCATATTTTAATGTTATGATGTATTGTCCTAATTATCAGACATTAGGTTGTTGAATATAAATCCGTAGGATATCGCTCTCCCATTAATACCTATGTGTGATTAATTGAGCATCAGAGAAATGCATGTCTTTATTATCCTTATTAGGGCATGGTAAACAAATCAAATGTACACTGAACAAAATTTAGAACGTCTCGAACAAATTTTAGCATGTTTAGAATATTTCACGAATACAATAGGACTAGGCCAAGTGGAACTAAATTTTAGCACCCGTGTAACGAATCATGAGTACAAGCGGACCACAAATTTAGATAAGTAGAACACAATTTAAGAGGCCATGGAATAAATCAAACTAGAGGTAGAATAATAATTTCAAACTAAGTGAAACGAAATTTTATGTCACATGGAACAAATCATGACCCGTCGATAAAATTTGGACCAGATGGAAGAAAAGTGTATTTCCAAAAGAACAAAATAAATTCTACAAGCTGTAAACTTAAAACTATGAGACTCTTTTTAGAGAAAATGAAACAAAATAATGAATATAAAAGGAAGCAAAACGGTACAACAATGTTATTCAGTTAGCGACATATGTTACCAAGTAAAGCCTATAAACCTAGCCCTTTCTTACTTTTTTATCTATGCCAGAGAAAATAAAGTTTATGATATTTTCATGTGTAACACTAGGAGAGCTTGTAACAAGCTGGTTTGGAGCCAGAACAGCTTGATATTAATAAAATTTATACTAAAATTTTATCCTTATTTACAACTTAGTTTTAGCACAATATAATTTTCGCGAGTATATTTTTCTGTTACTTATTTGCCATAGTTAACCACACAACAAATTTAGTATATATAATTTGTATTTTTGTTTGATTCAATTACAAAAAATCACATTTGCACTTTGCTGAATTTAACTGTATTTTCTAACATAATTTCAGCCATACATCGATTTTTGACAATTTTGTATATGAACTACATAGTGTATTTATGTTTATGGTAGGTATTTCCTAAATAATATGATCTAAAAATAGCTTAATATTGTTTTTTGTGTATGATTAGTTATGTAGTTTATAGAAACTTCTAGACTATAAATTGACCAATTGGCATGATTTTTACATGTTGTCTGAATTAAATGTGTTTTGTGAGTTACAAAGGTTTGGTAGTAAGTTGACAACATATGCATCCTTTCTGTGGACGAGATTTCACATTTTATTATGATGATCGGGAGGTGGAGGAGGCGGACAATCGAACTCGTCCAGATGACGCCTATCGATTTCCATATTTTAATTTAATGATGTACTCTCCTAAGGATACCCGTCTCCCATTAATACCTGATATATATGCATTGCTGGCACATGAATGTGTAAATAATTCAGCAACAAAGAAATCATGTCTTTATTATCGTTATTTGCGCATGAACGAATATAATCATTCATCCATCACACTTATTAGCAGGCCCGGCTAACACGTCGCATAGATCACTCAGCTAGCCTAGTATTGGTCTGCGGAGAAGACACTACACTCCATGGGCTCGATCTGGCACAGGGTCGGCAGCCCCGCCACGTACTGCCGCCCCTTCGTCAGCTTCACGCGACCGATCTGCTGCTGCTTCGGCTGTGCCTCCTCATGGTATGACGTCTCGCCGTAGAACCCTTTTCCATGTTGCTGCTGCTGCTGATGTTGCGGTCTCTCGCCGTAGTAGCCTACTCCTTGCTGCTGCTGGCTTTCAGCTGTCTCACCGCCGTAGTTCCCTTGTCCGGTCTGCTGTCCATGCTGACCACGCCCTTCTTCGCCGTAGTACCCTCCGCCGTGCTGGTAATGTTCAGCTGCCTCGCGACCGCAGTGTCCTTGTCCAGGAGATGCCATGGTTTGTTCGTAGTCCCTCACCATGCCTCGGATGGCGGAGCAGCGGCACTCGCGGCTGACGCTCTGGAGCTGCCGGCAGCACCGCTCCCTGGCGTCCCATTGCCTCCGAAACTCCAGGGCCCTCACGCCCTCCTCGCGCGCACCGCCAGTCAGCTGCTGGTGCAGGATCTGCCGGCAAACTGGAGTGGCTTTGCCATGACCTCGCGCCGGCACCGTATGTCCGTGAAGCTATGCTCGGACACGCCTTCGGCAACGGAGAGGGCCACCAGAGCCGCGAAGAGCACGGCGAAGAGGACGAACTTACCCATATTTGATATTTCACTAGCTAGCTTGCTCTTGTTTCTGTGTAATTGAATAATTTGTGGAATTGAGATGTGGAGGAGACGATCGACGAAAATTTATAGGAACGAGGTGACGGTTTGGGAGATGGTTTGGACAGATGCATATGGTTGTGTGCACGGTGATATCAAGCTAGTTGTATTGAACAAGTTTTAGTTGAAGTAAAAGATTGCAATGCTTGGAAGAGTGAAAAGGGTGTAAACTAATGGTTTGGGGCCTCACATTAGTCGGTTTTGGGTAAGGTAAAGCTTTACATTATCTGTCATATATAATGGCAAATGTGTTTGTTCTATTGGAAGATATGAGGTTGTACACTTGTACTTTTTTAGATAAAGAGTGTTTATTAATATCGAGACGATACAACATGCACCCAGCCTCTGCAACAACGCAATAACCGAAGCCATTACGGATGCACACAGCCAAAAGACAATAATAAGAAGAAATAAAAAGAAAAGTCCCGCTAAACAGTTACAGTCCTTGCAGCAGCCGCACAACCACCACCAAAACAACACCTGATTTCCAATTCTTCAAAAGCAACGCCTTCAAGAAGAACAGTGCCAGGCACAACCAATTAAGGCCAGACCTTGGGTTTTCACCCTGAAGATAGTCCTCGCTCTCAGAACAGTGTCTTCAACAAGACCACTGTCAGGCACAACCAATTAAGGCCAGACCTTGGATTTTCACCCTGAAAGGTAGGACGTTGGGCTTCACGTATGTTTTCGCCCCCACTTACATGCCGCTGCTCCAACTCATGAAACACCAAGCCAATTCCTCAACAGCACAAAGAATCAAACCACCATTGCCAGTCCTCAGATCTCGCCTTCCATGTCATTCTCCGCCAGCACCATGGAACGAGAAAGCGTGCTCCATGATATTAACAGCCAGCAGAGCTTCGAAGCGCTCCCTCTAAAACCAAACGGTCAGAGAAAAAACACGGGTGCGCACGATCGAATACCATCCGATCCAGCAATCTCCAGGCATGAATCGCCCAGTGGAGTTCGCCGGCGAAGCCTTCCGAAACACGACCGTCCAACAAGTTCGATGGTGACCAACATCCGGCAGATCTTCATCTTGGCGCGAATAAGAATCAAGGGCCACCGCCATTATTCGCGAGACCGACAGGCCCCCACACCGCCGGTCGCCTCCATGACGGATTGGCTGGAGAAGAAGGAAGTCCAAGCACAGGGCAGCAAGTACCGGTATTCCAAAGAACCACCAAACCCGCCGCCCCGGCCGTGGCCGAATCTTCTGGCCCGATTGGATCTAGCCCAGATCTTGCCCGATTCAGCTCGCCGCCATGCGCCTAGACGCGATGAGGGCGCCCGCCATCTCCTTCCCGCCGCACCGCCGAAGGGCCTCAGGCCCCGGCCGGAACAGCCGCGCCGCCCCTGCGCTTCCACCGGCGTTCCCCCTCTCCCAAGGACCACCCGCATCCGCACCTCGCCATCCCAGCCGCCGTCGTCGACGCGGAGGGAGCCGCTACCACCGCCGGGGGAGGGCAGCGGCAGCGGCCAGGCGGCGGAAGTAGAGTGTCCAGCTGGAAAAGTATGCATACTTGTGTCTATAGGTTGATTTCTTTTTCGAGATTGAGTACGGACGTGGCATGCTTTGCGCGCTGTTGTGTACGGCAGTTTCTTACACGATATATATCAGGAGAATGGTTTGGTGAAGAGATTGAGATTGTAGCAACAGACACGAAAATGATATTTAGAGCTTTGCTAAACAGATTTCCGGGTGTTTTAGGATGAGCTAGAAAGTTGTTTTTGACTGTCAACACTACCATGATGGATGTACTCGAGCGGCATGGAACATGTTTTTGCACTAGTAATGATGATGGTGATCGTGTATCCACTTATCTAAATATCTTGTGTGGGGTAAACAAATTTCTGAATTTCCTATATATCTATGATAAGTACTGGTTGCTTTCCACATCATCTAATGAGACAAGATTGCTGTGTGGGTTTGCTTGAACATGAAAATATTCCGTAGAAGATGTGCTTCTGTATAGGAATAATCTCTATAAGGTGGACTCTAATGTTGATGATATGTTAAGTAGCGGATTTCCAAGTGGAGGATGGGACTCGCCTGAAGTTGCCTTTCTATACAGTTCCAGCCTTGGGGATCTCCTCATGTATTTTTAGTGGCTACCGATGGTGGTTTTTGAGCTGGCCAAGACCCGTGAGTGCTTGCGGAAATCCCGCCCCACCAACTCATGGTGTTGAGCCTCACTAGGAAGGCTCTCCAGCAGGTGTAGAAGATCCTTCGAGGTAACGATGTAAGTGGGATGAACACAGGATTACCGTTTCCCACCTAATCTTGTCCACCGGGATAAAACGGGTTAAGTGGGAGATTGCCTGGCAGGACACATGGGACCACGGAAAGCCCACTTAGCCGGTTCGCGCTATCAGCGGAGGGAGTCGCGATGATGACCGGTACAAGTCTTTACTGCTGTGGTGCTGCTTTCCTCAGTCAAACGCGATATAAGCGGGACAACCGGGCATGATTTCTTGGCCCGCTGGCATTACGTGGATGCCCACAAAGATGTTAAGTGGGTCATACACTCATACTGGCGTGATTCCAAGCGGGCTAAGCGCGCTCCCGCTCCACTTGAAGGCTTCCTTTGGGTGGGCGGGGTGACCGCTAATGGCGGCCACTGCCATGTCAACTGGTTCAAAGTTTGTCGCCCACTGTAATTTGGTGGTTTGAATATACCGGATCTCGCCTGTAATCAGACTTACGGTCCATTGGCTTTGGAGGATGCGTACCATCGGGATGCAGTGTCCTTAAGGTCGAGCAGCAGATTTTGCACGCATCCATCGGGATGATGCTTGGTGACGAGACCTCCGCCCTGCTTTTGCATAATAGGTTCTTGATAGGAAGTCCTTACGGATAGCGCCGAACCTCTTTTCGCTAACCTCTTAGATGCGAAATGTGCTGATCAAGCATTGCTGGATCACTACTTCGGTGATCATGTTCACACCCTGGCAGATGTGAAAGCATCACACGCCATCTTCGACAATTATTGTCCCTTTGTGAGCTCTTTGTTTGACATGATTATAGAGGAGGCACATGCATGGGAAAATGTCGATGCACGTGGCCTTCGCAAACTGCTATCCTAAGTCTTGGGTTGCGTTGTATGACGCGGCGTTCGCTCCAATCTTACGCGCTTGTGCATAACATTCTTCTCTATCAATGCATCGAAACACAATGTTTTTTGTTTTCGCGAAAAACGCCCGCGAGTGCCAGCCACAGGTACGATTGTAAAAAGACTAACCTTCCCAATTCCATATTTTAGCAGGGAGGAGCGTGGGACGCTTCGGAGCTAACACGTGTCTCATAGAGAGCATCCGTTGCATTAAGGGTTTTTTCTAATGTTTCCTTCTATCTTTTCTTCAGATTTGTTTGTACTTAGTTTGCACATACTTCCAAGTAAAGCGTGTGTACCTCCAAGTCCACGTCCTATACTTTCAAGTGTAAAACACACGTATTTCCAAGTACACGTCTTGTGAAGTGTAGCGCATTTTCAAGTATATGTCTTGTACTTCATGTGCAACGCACTTGTACTTCGTGGTTTACGTGTGTACTAACAATACAAAGTAAATTATCCTAAAACCCAAGTAGTCGATGAAGTACAACTCTTTATCTTAAAAAAAGTCGATGAAGTACAACTATATAGTTTTAGCAGTTTCATTTTTTTATAGAAACATATCAACATGAGATTTAGTTTGAAAACCTTAACGTGAGGAACGCAACGGTGAAAACCATTCATAATTCGGTTGAACGGATCTAAATATATTTTGGTTTGAAGTATGAATCTAAGAAAATACTACGTAAAATATGTCACCCATCCAGCGTCGGAAGGAAAATCTCACGAAAATTCTCATGTGTTGACACTTGTCGGACATGTGTCATGTGTCACATGTCAGAAATATAGAAATTATCAGACCGTTGCAAAAGTCAGCATTAGTGGTTACCATGACAGATGGGTTGCTGGCATGTTCGTGATCTTGTAAACCGGGCCCTCCTCCCTACCGCTTGGGCGCCTTCCATCTGCATTTGATCAGGGCCCAACGGTCCATCAAGGTCAAGCAGCGAGGCCTGCACATTGTTTGTTTGTTTGGTCACGTGCGTTTTGTAATTGCTGGGCCAGAGCGCAATATATAAACTTGTTGGAAACTTCTTGGAAAAGAAGTATGATACTCAAAATTCAAGTAGTAACAACTACTCCCTCCGTTTCAAAATGTAATATGTTTTCTGTGTTTCACATGTTGTTTAAATGCATATTAAAATGAATGAATATACATACTAAAACGTGTCTAGATACATTTGTGTACATATGAATGTGGACACATGCTAAAACATCTTATATTAAAAAATGGCTAGGTATATGTGAACAAATTGTAGCCCAAGACAAAGTAAGCATATGTACATGCGGAATACACTTTTGGAGAAAGTGGAAGACATTCATGGCTAGAATCGGGATAAGAACATGAGCGCCCGGCGAACAAATAAAATCTGAATGGGGAACAAAATTTAGAACACGTAGAAGAAAAGTTCATCATCTTTGCATTTCACGAATACAAAGAAGACTATGCAAGTGTAATTAAATTTTAGCACCCATGAAACAAATCATGACTACAAGCATAACAATTAAAATTAGACAAAGTGAAACAAAATTTTAGAGTCTATGAAACTAATCATAACTACAGTTGGAACAAGAGTTTCAAACTAGGTGAAACAAAAGATAACTCACATTGAACAAATTAAAACTTTAAGAACAATAAAATATGGACAAGATGAAACCTAGCCAGGAGTAGTGGGTTTTGCTGGCCTAATTTTGACATAGGATGATTTGAAACAAATAAAATTTGTACTTAACTTTTATACTTTTTTACAACTTAGTCTTAGCATCATACACTCTTAGCGGGTATATTTCTCCGTTACTATTTGTGATATGAGGTAAGCACACAACAAAGATATTAAATATAAGTTCTATTGTTGTTTGATATGCATTTTTATAATATTTTGCATTGAAGATAGACTTCCACTTTGCTAAAGTAAACTTTAGTTTCTAACATAATTTTCTTCACACAATAACTTTTTCCAACCGCGTATATGAACTATATAATGTATACATATTTATGTTATATATATTACTAAATAATTTTGTCTAAAAACATCTAAATAGTTTTGGTACATGGTTAGTTAATAGAAACTTCTAGAATATGAATGAACCATTGGCATGATGTTTTTACTATCTTTTCATTTTTATTAGAATATTTTGTTAATCGACTGGTCGCTCGACCATAGGTTCTACCCCCGATGAAATAAATATTTTTAACCAAAGTGCGTGGTGGTTGTTGCGACTGAGGTTTTCTTAGGTTGCTCATAGTAGAGAGTAACCTAGACTAGTAACATGCAAATGTTACTATTCTATGTTACTACCTCCACAGTGGAAAGTAACATATGTGTGGTATCATGCAAAAAAAGTTAATTAGCTTGTAGACTCATATTGCATTATAACAGTGTGATGTTACGGTAACTACCTATGTTACTCCATTTGCCTCTCTCTTCATTAATTACATGTCATGTTAGTTTTTTACCTATGTGGTATCTATATTTCTACCTATGTTACTTCCACTATGGGTGATTATGCGCTCTGTGGTTGAAGGAAATACCAACTTACGGTGGCCAGCTAAATCAGTCCGTGGGTGGGACGATTTGAAACAAATAAAATTTGTACTTAACTTTTATACTTTTTTACAACTTAGTCTTAGCATCATGCACTCTTAGCGGGTATATTTCTCCATTACTATTTGTGATATGAGGTAAGCACACAACAAAGATATTAAATATGTTTGATATGCATTTTTATAATATTTTGCATTGAAGATAGACTTCCACTTTGCTAAAGTAAACTTTAGTTTCTAACATAATTTTCTTCACACAATAACTTTTTGCAACCGCGTATATGAACTATATAATGTATACATATTTATGTTATATATATATATTACTAAATAATTTTGTCTAAAAATATCTAAATAGTTTTGGTACATGGTTAGTTAATAGAAACTTCTAGAGTATGAATGAACCATTGGCATGATGTTTTTACTGTCTTTTCATTTTTATTAGAATATTTTGTTAATCGACTGGTCGCTCGACCATAGGTTCTACCCCCGATGAAATAAATATTTTTAACTAAAGTGCGTGGTGGTTGTTGCGACTGAGGTTTTCTTAGGTTGCTCATAGTAGAGAGTAACCTAGACTAGTAACATGCAAATGTTACTATTCTATGTTACTACCTCCACAGTGGAAAGTAACATATGTGTGGTATCATGCAAAAAAAGTTAATTAGCTTGTAGACTCATATTGTATTATAACAGTGTGATGTTACGGTAACTACCTATGTTACTCTATTTGCCTCTCTCTTCATTAATTACATGTCATGTTAGTTTTTTACCTATGTGGTATCTATATTTCTACCTATGTTACTTCCACTATGGGTAGTCTTATGCGCTCTGTGGTTGAAGGAAATACCAACTTACGGTGGCCAGCTAAATCAGTCCGTGGGTGGGATGCTAACAGTACAACACCTCCAATCACATGAAAAACAATATATGTCTGGAGAGACTTGGGGATTTGAAAATAGCTAGACTAGCTGACCACGTCCTCGATATAGCATCAAAAGATAGTAGTGTTTGTAAAATGCTTGGAGGGCCAAGACATCATAATGAAAAACTATATGGGGGGAGGGGGATGGAAAGGGAGGAGGGAAGGACAGGTGGGATAATTGGGTAAGCGGATAAGACATGTCTAGTTTTTTTTTGAGGGGGTATAAGACATCTCTAGTGAGACTTAGTTTTTGTCCAAAAACATAATATCCACTCTGGATGGGCCACCATACGAGCAAAGGGAGGGCATCTCTCGACTAGGCATCTATGAAGGCTAGTACACGTGCATATGAAATAAAATTAATTATAAGTGTGTCCTACCTATAGAAAATTCCACAAAACCATAACTTCCGTATGCAACATAAGAATTGTTGGGTTACGTGCAGAAATTTCAAAATTTTGCCTTACACGTAATAATTAAGATCTATCTAAGAAGATATAAGCGAGAGTTGATCCAGTTACCATACTGACACCGTCTAGTGGAACTAGTTGTCGATGTAGATATTGATGAAGTCTGAGGAAGATTCTCACTGCTAAGCCTAGCTAGCGGTGAGAATGTCGCCGATTCCCCGCTCCAGTCCGTCAGCATCCTGCCATCCAGAATTTCGATGTCCGCGTCCAACTCGAGTTGGATCAAACATTTGATCACTCTGAGAGTCCACAGACATTTGTCTCCTCAAGTTCAGCAGAACTTTGTCGTCCAGGACTAAGTTTCTACTGGAATAAGTATGGTTGAGGTGCCAACACATGGGAGAGAGATATATCTAGATCTAATGTGAGATGACACCAGGAGGGGGAGGGGCACACCTCCCCAACTCCAATGCACGGGAGGAGGGGTGCCCCTCCCCTCCTTTACATAGGGAGAAGGAGGACCTAGGGTCGGCCGCTCCAGGGAGCCTTGTCCCCCAAGAAAGGGCGTGCAGCTGCCCTAGATGGCCCTTTTGGCCCAATTCGGCCATCGCCTTCCTTGGCCCTTAAGACAAGTGGGGAGGCAGCCCAAGAGGGCCATCCGCCAGCCTAGGTGGGCCTATGGACCATGCGGCTTCCGCTTGGTGTAGCGCAGCCCTGGGACATCCCATGCCCCCTTCCGACTCTTCTCTCCTCTTCCAGTATTTGTCCAAAAACCTCCAGATGAGTATTTTACCCTTTATAGAAAATATTGGAATTAATCCGATAGTGATACAAGTTATTTCTCTGACCCGAGGACATCTCGGACCCACTTATTAAATTCTCGGAACACTTCCGAAATCTCTCCGAAATATTTCGATCACTTCGGAACTATTCCGGGTGACTCTATCTCATTTTTCCAACCATCAATTTGTTCAACCACCTAAAGTAGACTTAGGCGTGTGATCCTACATGTTCGATACTACCGGTCAAAAACCAATAGGGGAACCTGTTAGTTCCCGTACATGGTTCCATTACTAAACATACACGGGGTGAGATGCACTACAAGGAAACAACTAATCACCGGCGAGTCGTTTTTGGATCACCGGCGAGAAACGCACATGCCGGTAACTTCACGCCAGTGCTATTTGAGATCACCGGCGAGCGTGAGTCCACGCCGGTGATTATTTTGGGATCACCGGCGAGTATGCGGCCACGCCGGTGATTAACTGAGATCACCGGCGAGTCTGTGGCCACGCCGGTTTTTAGCTGCGATCACCGGCGAGGGACGCCACGCCAGTGATTTGTATTAAGGAAATTAAAAAAAGAGCACTAATTTAAAAGTCGATAATTAACAGCATAATTCACAGAAACATAATCATGAAATTTAACAGAAATAGTACTGGCAACAGTGCTCTCCTCAACAAAGTTCTTACTAGTCAACTTATTTCTAACTAGACTAGATAGAGCTAGTTAGTCACTTAGACTCTGAACCACCTCAGGCTCAGCCTCATTCCCACCTCTAGGGTCATGATCCTCCGACTCGAAACTAGAGGAGGCTTGTGGTCCCCTGTACATGAAGTACGTCTCTTCGTGGTCATGATCAAGAAAGAAGGTGCACCTATAGGTAGGTTCCATGTTGTATGAATGAACAAGTTGTGTCCAACGAGCACCATTGAAGTAAGTGCGCCTTTCAGAGTTCGTACACAGAACTCTGAAACTCCTAGTGGGAAGCGTCATCTGTACCAAGTTGACTTCAAATGTCCTATGGTCAGTGAGGGCAACACGCACATGCTCCAAAAAGTCACGTCTAGCCTTGCACGTTGCCTTTAGTCTTTACATCAGATACGGAGATTAGTTTTTTACCGTTTGTAATGAGGGCTAAAGGAAACAACAAAAAAAGCCGGTGACGCCTGCTGCACCGTCGACGGAGCCCTGTGGTTCCTGCTTGACGGCCGCCGGTTCTTCACCTTTCTCTTCGCCCAGCTTCATTGCGTGGTCTTCTTCTACCTATTTAGTACTGCACAAAAGTCTTGCTCCTGGGGGCGCCGGCTTCAGTGGACCGTGTGGACGGAGCCCCGCTCCTACGTCTTCACGGCCGCCGCATAGTCTCCAGGTTTCCTCCTCGCCCTAAAGGAGATGAAAAAAATCAAAATGTAAGCTCCTTCATCTCTATACACAAGACATATGCTTCTTCATCGGCATTACAGAAAATATAGAACTAATTACAACTAGAATCTAGCCTAAACAATGCCTCATATATAGGTAGATTGGACACACAAATTTCAGGGATGGAGCAGGCGAGCCAAGTAGGATGCACAGGATGCACAAACCTAAAATCAGAGCAAATGCCTACTAAAAACAGAGCATATCCATGGATAAACAATTAGCTACTTACAACTAGAAAACAGCTAAAATCTATGTGTAAACAATGCCTACTAAAAACAGAGCATATCCATGGATAAACAATTAGGTACTTACAACTAGAAAACAGCTAAAATCTATGTGTAAATAATGCCTACTAAAAACAGAACATATCCATGGATAAACAATTAGCTACTTACAACTAGAAAACAGCTAAAATCTATGTGTAAACAATGCCTACTAAAAACAGAGTAAATCTATGGATAAACAATTAGCTACTTACAACTAGAAAACAACTAAAATCTATGTGTAAACAATGACTACTAAAAACAGAGCAAATCTATGGATAAACAATTAGCTACTTACAACTAGAAAACAGCTAAAATCTATGTGTAAACAATGCCTACTAAAAACAGAGCATATCCATGGATAAACAATTAGCTACTTACAACTAGAAAACAGCTAAAATCTATGTGTAAACAATGCCTACTAAAAACAGAGCAAATCTATGGATAAACAATTAGCTACTTACAACTAGAAAACAACTAAAATCAATGTGTAAACAATGCCTACTAAAAACAGAGCAAATCTATGGATAAACAATTAGCTACTTACAACTAGAAAACAACTAAAATATATGTGTAAACAATACCTACTAAAAACAGAGCAAATCTATGGATAAACAATTAGCTACTTACAACTAGAAAACAGTTAAAATCTATGTGTAAACAATGCCTACTAAAAACAGAGCAAATCTATGGATAAACAATTAGCTACTTACAACTAGAAAACAGCTAAAATCTATGTGTAAACAATGCCTACTAAAAACAGAGCAAATCTATGGATAAACAATTAGCAACTTACAACTAGAAAACAGCTAAAATCTATGTGTAAACAATGCCTACTAAAAACAGAGCAAATCTATGAATAAACAATTAGCTACTTACAACTAGAAAACAGCTAAAATCTATGTGTAAACAATGCCTACTAAAAACAGAGCAAATCTATGGATAAACAATTAGCTACTTACAACTAGAAAACAGCTATCCTACTGAACTGGGGTCTTACATTAGGCGAGGTGGGCTCGCTTAGCGTCGCCGCCGGCGACGGAGCTAGCGCCGGCCTCCCCTGGCGGCGCCTTGCCCTCGCCGTGGACCAAAGAGAGGTCTATGGCGGCCCGGAGGTCAGACTGGTAGACCGCCTCCTCGGCGCGTTCGACCTGGGTCGACGCCTCGGAGAGGAGGACCGCCGCCTCCAGATCGGCCTCGCCCTGACGACGCTTGGCGTCCTCGCGCTCGAAATCGGCGCGGGAGAGTTGGCAAGCGATCTCCAGATCACGATCCTCCTCCTCTTCCTCTTCCTCCTCGTCGGAGGACGAGGACGAGGAGGAGGAGGAAGACGGATGGCGGCCGGGGTACATCGCCTGGCGGATCTCGCGGTAATGGTGGCCAAATGAGCGGGTGCGGCCGGAGCCTTCGCCGTGCGGACGAGCGCCAAGGCTGCGGGACCGGCCCGCGGGGGACGGATCGGCGGCGGCCAGTTCCGCAAGCTCTTCCCGCAACACCAGCTGACGCTGCTGCTGCCTGAAGGCCCGGAGGGTGGGGCGGCCACGGCCGCGATGGCCGGATCTACCAGCGCCGACGGTGGAAGCCATGCGAGAGAGTGGAGAGAGAGGAGACTGTGCGGCGGCTAGGGTTGGAAGTGAGTGAGAGTGAGAGTGAAGGGCATAGTAGGTTCTTATAGGCCGGCTGTCGGGCTGCTTCTAATGGCAACGGAGATTACGAAACTGTCCGTGTGCGATGAGCACACATCGGTAACGGAGGTAAACTAACCTCCGTTGCCAACATATATTCCACTATTCACCCGTTGCCGATGTTGTGGGCCTGCTTTACGGCCTAGTGCGGGCACGCGGGGGATGTCGCGATTTACCGTCGCCTAACTCCTGCCGTTGCCATAGAGGGGTATCCGATGTGTCGTTCTATACTAGTGGTGGCACACCTGGCAAGCCACATACCCTCAACCCGGATAGTCTTGTACTGTAGTCAGCAACACAGCTGTCATAGGGAAATATTCTTTTTTGTAGGCGTCCCATGTAAGGTTCCTTACCTCATCCGCGAACTCTTTGTTCCTATAGTCAACCCTTTTTCCACTGCAAACCATCCGCTGGGTGTCTCATCATGTTATCACTTACTCTTTCCTTTGTCCTATCCTTGTGCCAACGCATTAGCTCCGCTTCTCTCTTGTCCTGATAATAGCGTTGCAAACGAGGAATGAGAGGAAAGTACCATACAACCTTGTGAGGACTCTTCTTTCCACGCTTGTAACGGGAGTGACCACACACTGGACACACTATACTATTCGCGTGCTCGTTCCGATAGATGATGCAATCATTGAGGCACGTGTGATATCTAGTGTGCGGCAAATCAAGAGGGCACACGACTTTCTTAGCCTCTTCAACACACTTTGGTAATTTGTTCCCATTAGGTAACAATTCGTGCACATACTCTAAAATCGTATCGAGGCATTTATCGGTGGCTTTTGTTTTCGCCTTTATGTCAAGAAGTTTAAGCGTCACGTCCAGACGGTTGTGGTCAGGACTGCTACCTTCGTACAAAGGAGTTTTTGAGTCTATCGACAGTTGCTCTAGCTTCTTAGCCTCCCTACACGCTGCACGTTCATTTGACGTTTGCTTACGAAGCAACTCTTGGAGATATGGGTCATCCAACTTTGTTGATAACGAGCTTTGTGTGCCCATCTGATCAGTTTCTTCAGACCCGACATCATCACCATGATCATCATCCACGTCGACAATGTTTCCCCCTTCTTCATCATCGTCCGACGATGACCATTCCTCAACATCAGGCATATTCTCATTTCTGTCATCATCACCCTCATCTGGCGCCACCAACTGATCATATCCTTCCATGAAACCACGTTTGAGCAAATGCGACAACGGAGTTCCTCGGAAGGGGTTAAACATAAGTGTTGTCTTGCATTTAGGACAAGGACATGGAATAACCTTTTCATTCATGTCATACATTTTCTTAACCGCTATCTCCATATACACAGCTGCGGCTTCACCTCGATTGTCCATGTTGACCGCCATCGATGCCTACACAATATGTACACGAATTAAACCAAAATAGAAAAATTCGGCATGACCTTTGCTAAAAATGGGACGTATTGAGTGCCAGAAATTTGACGAAAGATCGTTTCGTCAAAACATTGGCACTCATTTCCTGCATGAGAAACAACACACCACCGACAATACATCTTCGTGACAATAAATGCATCACCGAATTCGGTTCCAACCACTCATGAACAAGACAATAAATGAATGGCCAAAATTAAGATATGGCTCCAACACAAATATATATGCGATAGTAATGATCGAGTTGGAGATGAGAGATGTTACCACAAGTAGTAGAGCACCCAAGTTACTAGCTAGCTCCACTCCATTGTATCCTCCATTAGTAAACCTAGAGAGAGGGAGTTCAATTAATTAGAGAGTTAGTGAGTGTGGGGCAACTAATTAAGAAAGTGATTGTTGGAGAGAGAGAGGAGAGAGAGTAAGTTACCGGCGAGTTCTCCATAGGACACGCCAGTGATTACACAGGAAGTTACTGGCATGTCTTGTTACTCACACGCCAGTAATATTTTCCACCGTGGTTGGATTTTTGGGCCCACAAATCACCGGCGTGACGCTAAGCTGTCCACGCGGCACCGGCGTGGTAATTTTCCCACGCCGGTGATTAGGTGCGGAATTTGGTCCCAGCAGATCACCGGCGTGGGTTTTAGGTAGCCCGCCGGTGATTAAAAGCTGGCTATTAGCTGTTTTCTTGTACTGATGTTCTGATATATGTGTGAAGCACCTCTTTATCACTATATTTGTTATCCTCATTCCTGGTTTGTTTCCTTTTTCTGGTTCCCATATTCCGGTATCACCATGATTTATAACATGTTCTGTCTGTGTAGACAATGATGGATACCGTTATACCGAGTGAGTTTGGAATGTATCTCTCCATCGCCGGAGGAGCTAGCAATTCCCAGAGGTGGATCTTTAAGTGCAATACACATTCTACGAGCTACCCAGAAGCTGTCGTTATGATCACCCTGTTATAGTGTGATGTTAGACAGAACTAGAGTAGCCTTTCAAACATACATGTTCCTAATACCCTCATGGTTTAATGGCGTATGTGCACGATAACTAATCTGTGATATTTCTAACAACGCTGTGACGATATGATCTCAGAGTATATCAACAGTGGGGCCCATCTAGTCAACAATGTTCCGCCAACAATGTGCTCCTGTTGTTGTCGGTATAAATCATAACCCATGACCAGAAGATAAAGCCATCATACAACTAATGAGTTAGTCTCTAGAGGCAATACCAGTACTTTATTTGGCATTTATTATTGTGCATGTGTGTAATGGTTTTCCTTCTGAATCTCATATTCAGAGACCATAACAGTTATAGCATAGAATATAAACATTAATTATGAAACATATATTAATAAGAAAAAATATTATTATCTCTAGGGCATATCCCCACCAAACAAAATCCATGTATTGTAAATGAATTGTTCACATATAGAAAAGAAATGATACTTATACATGAAAAATAAACATTCATCGCAAACCACAAAACATGCACAATTAACAAAAGGCTGCTCATAGATTAAAGAAATGTTCATGTGTATTAAAAGTATGTTCATGTTGTGAAAAGCAATGTTCACTGGTTGTAAAAGATATTGTGTACCCGTAGATGTTCATATATTATTTAAAATATGCTCTTGCATTTTCAAAAAGGTTCATTCATATAAAAAAACATTGATACGTTGAAACAATATTCATATAATAAAAACCCGGCTTAATGTAGTTTAAAAAAAGTACTGATGTATTTACTGAAAAACGAAGAGAACATGGAAATTTGAAATGAATACAACAGAATAAAATATAGAAAACGAAGACAACCGGGTGTTCCCTGTTGCTTGCAGTAAGCGACTTAGGGCGTGTTTGGTTGCTCGCATCAAAATTTGTCACTTTGCATCCATGGCTCACTTGGGCCTAGCCTGGAAAAACAGGAGTTGATCCATGTTGTGCATGTAGTTTGGTTGCCAACAATGTTCTAGCCAGACCCGTTCGGTTGGATGCAAGATTTTTGAGCACGGTGTTTGGTTTCATCCGTGTTTCGTGTACTCTTACCCCGTGTCCATATGGTAGACTTACCTCACACCATCACAACACCATGAAGGACGGCGAGCAGGAGAACGGCGTGGCGCAACGGCGGTGTCGGGACGGCGGCGGTGCACGGTCAGTTCACGCAGGTACACTAAGCACGGCCTAATAACCGCCGCGGCGATGACGAATTCACTACGAGCGACGTCGGTGAGCGAAGAACATGTCGAGTAGCTAAAGAACACCTACACCAAGCATAAGCGACTTAGGGTGTGTTTGGTTGCTCGCATCAAAATTTGTCACTTTGCATCCATGGCTCACTTGGGCCTGGCCCTGGAAAAACGGGAGTTGATCCATGTTGTGCATATAGTTTGGTTGCCAACAATGTTCTAGCCAGCCCCGTTCGGTTGGATGCAAGATTTTGAGCACGGCATTTGGTTTCATGCGTGTTTCGTGTACTCTTACCCCGTGTCCATGTGGTAGACTTACCTCACACCATCACAACACCATGAAGGACGGCGAGCAGGAGAACGGCGTGGCGAAGCGGCGGTGCCGGGACGGCGGCGGTGCACGGTCAGTTCACGCAGGTAGCGGCGATGACGAATTCGCTACGAGCGACGTCGGTAAGCGAAGAACATGTCGAGTAGCTAAAGAACACCTACACCAAGCATACCTAGTAGCAGCAATGGCAATGGCGTACACTAGGCTGCAGTCTAAATACGTGCATACATACACAAGATCTGTTTGTATACGGCTGTTGAATCAGAAAACTTACAACATGAAAATTGTGCGGAACGTTGAGATGAACCAACACGTCAAAGGATATCTCAAACGGTCGACCATACGCGATGAATTTGACAAAATTCGTCCAAAACAGCAACAAACTCCGGCCCAGATTTGACATGCTACGCTCAACGAAACTCGAAACCGAGAACGGGAATGGAACCTACTCGTCGACGCGTACATTTTTCATGTATACTTCATTTTGAATCGAGCAATATTTAGGTAGAAGTGGAGAAGATTAAGGGAGGTAAGCGGACCAAAGTCACATATGAGCTCAGCCACCCACACGCACGTCATGCCCAGGTTTTTTTTTTGAGATAAAAGCCACCACTTTATTGATCACTCAAGTTTGCAGGAATACAAAAAAAATCTGGCGATACATCTAGCCACACATGGCGGGCATATTCTTGGTAGGCCGACGACCTTGCAAGGCCATGGGCTTCCCTGTTTGCAGTCCTTCGCTCGTGTACAAATTCGACAAAAGCGAACTGTGCTGCTATCAGCTTAATCTCTTGCAGGATTACGCTAAACTTGCCTTTGTAATTTCCGTCCATGCAGTTGATTACCTCGAGGCAATCCGATGCCACTCGGATTTTAGTCAGGTGCAGGTCCAGAGCGAGAGCAAGGGCCTCCCGACATGCCATGGCTTCAAGAAACAGCAGGATCTGTAGAGCCCTGTATGACAACCGACGAAGCTCCTAGCAGTTCGCATGAAACTGGTTGCCCAGGTGAGCAATCTCACAGACTCCAAGATGGCTCATGAAACAGCCGAATCGAGCGTTCCTGCTGGGCCTGGCCCTGTGTGCGTGCTTTAACATTCATGCTTGTGCAATGGCCATGGAACGGGCAGAAAACCAAACAGGCCGAAAAAAAGAGAAACCCACATTTCTATGCGCAGTTGGCAACCAAACAGGCCACAGTGGATGCGCTTTGGTCGCGCATACCGTGGCGTCGTGCATACCAGGCCATTACCCAGCTCGGCTTATAAGCCCATTAGCCCTGAAACTTACGAGGTGGCCCAATCTGGCCTAATAAATCAGCCCGAGAATGCAACGTCATTCCCCTTGGCCGGCAGTTTCTTGGACCTGAGCAATGCGTCCCGCTCCCATCGAATCTTTGTGGGAGCTTAAAGCATCGATACAGCAAGTTCGATATCCCCTAACCATCCGCAGTGCAGTCGGAAGGTGAAATCTCCCTGTCAACGGCTTACCGGCCGGATGTTGCCTTAGAGCTCGAGCGTCCAGGCAATGCAAGCAGGTAGCCGGCCAGCCAGCCGGCCACATGCCCGGCCGGCCCCGCCGATCGAGCTAGTTACAAACCATCTTGATTAGAACGCAAGAATCCTTCCGGGGCGAGCTAGAAGCCAACGTTCCCGGGCCAGTTGGTTCATTCCCGTAAGAGAAAGAAGCTCCAGCTGCCCCATGTGGTGGATCGGAGACGATGGATGCCTTTGTGTTCTGGTGCCCTCCTACCCCAAGGCAGATATGGCCACGTTTCTGGGCCATTCGTGCGGGGGGTGTTACGGTTGGGCGGCTGGCTTGGCTGCTGATTGATCCGCGCGTGGCGACGCCGGTCCCGAATAATTGGCTGGAGCTTACTGTCTTCGGATAATCCTGCCGTCGCAATGGATTTGATCGGCTGCCGCTCTTCATGAACTGAACTTGATCGACTTTTCAAGTTTAAGATTTCAGGTGAAAAAACTCAGCTGGAACGTTCTTCCAATGATTGCAAGATCGATCGAGGTCGCTTTTGTTACGGTTAGTTCATTCTGGTCGAGAAAAAGAAAATATTGAAGTCGTTGTTGTTGTGTTGTACTCCTGGCTGGCATCCGTATGTGTTCCTGTACACTGTGCAGTCCTTATTGCGTAGCGTTTGCGTGCAATGAAGGGCTTCAGGTTAATTGGTGCAACTGGTTGTACGTGAACACGGACGAGCGCGAGAGGCTGTACTTGGACTTACTATACCATTTTTGTGATGAATTGGACTCCAGCTTTATTTGCAGGACGAACCCCGGATAGCTACGACTGAACAGACAGCCGAACCGAACCAGCGGTACTGCTTAAAGCAAACGGAATACAGTGTTTATTTACTTGTGTTCCGATGGAGTTTCATTTTCTTCAAAAATACCACATGGCTTGCTGGTCCTACTACAGGGAAGGGAAGGCCTTTAGGCGCTTGCAGATATGGTGGATAACTCTGAAGACTCCTCCACGCGAACAGAGGGAGAGACAGACAAGAACTAATTCAGTTTGGGTTTGTTGCAGTTTGGACCGGGCATATTGTGCCTTTCACTCCGCGCCAGGTTATGAAATGATTACTCACTTTATAGTTTATACTATTGGGCCCACTCTACTTAATTTGTCACTTTGAATACCAGGTAACAAGGAAATGATACCCAAATTGGACTGTGAGTTCCTCACTCAAACATAGACGAAAAACGAAGGACACAATTCAGCCAGTAACTGTTCAAAGTGTAATGTACGTTGGGCTCACATGATTTAAACTTACAAGACAGTCCTCTTGACAATCACGAATTATATGTTGTCGAGGTGAAGTGCACTACAATAGGTTATCATTGACATATTAAATAATAAAATATATTTCAAGCACACAAATATCATGACCATGGTAGGGCTTCATCTAAAATTAGGAAATTAATGAAAATTACATACACATGTGCAACTCATGTAAGGACAATGGCGATTTTTTTCTAAAAAAATTGCATGTAAAAAAATCTTTAAGGTGGGACTCCACCTTATAGCTGTGTGCACCAATCGGTGCATGCCCTACTTTTCCAAAGAAAAAAGAGTTAGTAATCATATTCTAAAAGTGCTTGTGCGTGCACTTGGACACGCGATGTAGTAAACAAACGGTAGATTTACATATGTACACCTAAATAGGCGCAATTCAGAAATGATGTCGTTGAGAAACATGTTAACCGAATAAATAATATGAGTAAACATGCACTCAATAGCGAAGTACATTTTTAACCATGAAAACAGAATTAGAAAAGTAACTAGGAGGCGATAAGTACAAGAAGGAAGCACCAAGTGCTGGAAGTGGTAAGAGAACTCTAGTAGATTTCCTAAAAAGGCAGCCTCTTAATTGATTTCGGCTCTCTAAAACTCTAAACTGTTTTAGAGGATTTGGAGCCTTGTGCTAATTAAAATTTCACAACACACTTGCTCTATAATGGACTTGCATAGGTAGTGTCATATGAAGTCCACCCTCAGGGCCTCAAACAACTTTCCAGTTTTCTTATCCTATCTATCGGAGCTCGCATCCATGGACGGGGCATGCCCTTCCGCGGTGCTTGCGGACACCCTTGAAACCGTCATCCTGATCTTGACCTCTGGTGCTCTCAGTTCACCAATGCATTAGAAATTCTAAAATCTGATCAAAATTTCGTATGGCCTATATAGCGTGTATCCATTCTAACTCATGTGTATCTACCGTGCAAAAGCACCAGAATTTTTTTTAAATAGATTTATTTTCCTTAATAGCTTTTTTAGCCAGCAATATTCTTTTTCTTAAGAGCTAGATGCATGTTGATTGTTGAAGACTTGAGGCACCCTATAGTATAAGAAGTTTGTGTATTTTCTACTTAGTGCATGCTATATATAGCACGTGGACATGCATAATCACCCGTTCCTTCCAAAATGGATTTATTTTCACGTAAGTGGTTGCAAGGTGTTGAGCCACCCCATAGTTTTGAAAAAGAAAATATGTTGTTATGTATTTCTTTTGCGGGGAAAATGTTGTTAAGTTTGTGGTTCATGTTATAACACGTGAACACGCAAACTTCATGGACATAATGCATGCCATACCATGTGAACATGGAAAGATATGTGTGTCCTGAACTCCTGATACCTTGAGTACACAAGTCTACGGATCATGCCATCTTCGAACTAACTACCAGTAGGTGGCACTGACTCTTGCATGCCCGATCGAGGGCCGGACTCATCAGCCTTTGCGTTTGATTGGAACTGGATAACAAATTTTGCTCCGTGATTAATAACTAAGCTGATGTGAGATATCAAAGGGAAAAAAAAAGCTAGGCCGCATGCGCTCCAGTGGCCCGTGCACCTGCTCCAGAAAAGTGCAAGCAACGAGCCACTCATGGAGCCATGCATGCAAGCAAACTTGCTAGGGTAGCTAGCTGCTGTTTCCGAAGCAGGACAGCCTACCACACGCACGGAACGACGCTATAAATCTTGGCTCCCGGTTCCATTCACCAGCAGCAGCACCGGTTCAAGCTTCTTCTGGTCGATTAATAGCAGCCTAGCCATCGTCGTCCTTGCCACAGGTAGCCAACCAAGAACCTAGCAATCCATTTGAGATTTGACTCGTGGACATGGCGTCGAGGGCTGTGATGGTGGCGCTGCTCCTGGCGGCGGTGGCGGCGTCGTGCGCGCGGGCGCAGCTGCAGGAGAAGTTCTACAGCGGGTCGTGCCCCAGCGTGGAGGACATTGTCCGGAAGGAGATGGTGAAGGCGCTCTCCGCCGCGCCCAGCCTCGCCGGGCCACTGCTCAGGATGCACTTCCACGACTGCTTCGTCAGGGTAAGTGCGCAGTGCACGCATGTCATTGAACAATTCTGATGCGGCCGTGGCCTGACCTGACCACCGTGAATGCATGGATCCAGGGTTGCGACGGCTCGGTTCTGCTGGACTCCGCGAACAAGACGGCGGAGAAGGACGCGCTGCCGAACCAGACGCTGCGTGGCTTCGACTTCATAGAGAGGGTGAAGGCCGCCGTGGAGAAGGCCTGCCCTGACACCGTCTCCTGCGCGGACGTGCTCGCCCTCATGGCCAGGGACGCAGTCTGGTTGGTGAGTAGTACAGTGCAAATTGGTAGACATCCATCTGGGAAGTCATCACCTAGTCGAGGGCAGAACATCCGATCAGACCTTAAGATTCGTGCAAGTGCAAAAAAGAAATCTCAATCTGGCATAGTTTTAAATAGCCCGCTATAGCCCCATTTAGTTCCGATTTAGCCTGGCTATAACTCTTTTTAAGGTTTGATGCTATTTTCTATAGCCCGCTATTTAAAACATTGCGATCTGACCGTTATCAGCATGGCAGACACTAGCTAACAATTTCTCTGTTGATCCAATCTAATTTTCGAGTTTGCTTGTGTGATTTGTTTCAGAGCAAGGGGCCATTCTGGGAAGTTCCTCTGGGTCGGCGTGACGGCAGCGTGTCCATCTCCAACGAGACCAACCAGCTACCGCCTCCGACCGCCAACTTCACCGTGCTGACCCAGCTCTTTGCCGCTAAGAACCTTGACACCAAGGACCTCGTCGTCCTCTCCGCCGGCCACACGATCGGGACGTCGCACTGCTTCTCCTTCTCGGACCGTCTCTACAACTTCACCGGCAGGGTCAACCCCAGCGACATCGACCCCACGCTGGAGCCGCAATACATGGCTAAGCTCAAGAACAAGTGCGCTAGCCTCAACGACAACACGACACTGGTGGAGATGGACCCCGGGAGCTTCAGGACCTTCGACCTCGACTACTTCAAGAACGTCGTCAAGCGGAGGGGACTCTTCCACTCAGACGGAGCGCTTCTCACCAACGCCTTCACCCGCGCCTACGTCCAGCGCCACGCCGGCGGTGGGTATAAGGAGGAGTTCTTCGCCGATTTCGCCGCCTCCATGATCAAGATGGGAAACGCTGACGTCCTCACCGGCAGCCAGGGCGAGATCAGGAAGAAATGCTCTGTGGTTAACCATTGATTGATCGAGGTAGAAACGGGTGTGTAACCCGTACGTACGTACGTACACAGTGTGACAGCTACAGAGATTGACGAGGCTTCTCCTCTGTGACCATCTTTTTCCATGTAGCTTACTTCCTTCCCCTCAGTTTTCAGTAAATTAATTGATTGTTTTGTTATTTACATCCATGTAAAGTTTTCTCCAAGAAGTCACGATCTTGTAATAATGTTTGATTTACCCTTGCAATATACTCACGGTTGTCCTACTTTTTTTATATATTTTTTGGACATTGACTTGATCTCTCAGTTGAACTTTGATGATCAATTAAAAGTTTGTCTTCATATAAAATTAATTACGTATCATGAAACTATATTTGGTGATGAATCCAGAAATATTTTTGTTAATACTCTCTCTCTCTAACACACACGCGCGCATGCACGCACCGCACGCACGCACGCCCCCACACGCAGCCAAATTTTTACATCATACCCAAATGAATTTGTTAATGGCAGTAATTAAGAACATGAATGCATCTACTCTGTAGTGCCTTGAGGTTTGTTCAAATTATTTTTGTGAGTCACATGCCTTAAAAATGGCAGGGTTGGATATATATAGTGCAGGTAGTGCAATACCATACCCCTAACCACATTGCTCATGGGTAAATAACTCTACCCATACCCTCCCACGGGTATTAAACACTACCCACACCCATATCCGATGGGTACCCATCGGGCATATCACAAATACACAATACTTCACATTGATCATAGCACATGCATACGAAAACAATGGTCTCTGGCGGTTGCCGTTGTGTGGGAAATAGGGCCGAGCTTGGCAAGAGATTGTGATAGTGGTTTGGGGAGTTAGGTTTTCACTCAGACATATAGACATTACACAATATGGACTCAAATATTAGCTTATCAGGAAGAAGTGCTCCGTGGTTAACCATTTATTGATCGAATCATCTAGATAGAAACCATCCTAACCCTTTCACAGTGTGACGGCTACAGATTGACGAGGCTTCTCCTTTGTGACCATCTTTTTCCATGTAGATTACTTCATTCTCCATATGTTTTCACTATATTAATTGATTGTTTTGTTATTTACATCCATGTCAAATTTTCTCCAAGAAGTCACGATCTTGTAATATTGTTTGATTTACCGTTGCAATATACTCACGGTTGTCCTACTTTTTTTTTGGACATTGACTTGATCTCTCACTTGAACTTTGATGGTCAATAAAAAGTTTGTCTTCATATAAATCTCTCTCTCTCTCACAAACACACACAGTCAAATGATGCTTTTGTTTCCTTCGTGACAAAACATCGATCCTGAGAGTTAATGCATGAGTGGTGCTGAATTTATACGACCATTCCGCTCCGTATATTTCAGATCACGTAATAAGTGTGCTAATTTCCCAACACGAATGAACATACATCCAAGGGTATAGTTCTTTTCGGCTTAAGTTTCTGTCCACCTATAAGCTACTCAGAAGGTTGAACGAAATGACCCTAGAAATGATAGAAAGGTCCAAAACTTGGGCCGGGCCAAGCTCAAACAAGCCTAACCTAAGAACATAAGCATGAGCCCAACATGGCCCAAAGTATGTAAGAAGTAGCCCTAACAAAAATAAAAATAAAAATTGCAAAATAGGAAACATAGTTATAATTGTCTTTAAGAAGTATTTTTCATTTGAACGATGGTATATTGTATATAGTATTTCTTTTCAGCCGAGATTGTAAAGGAGTATTACCTCATTGTAACTCACTAGGCTTTGGGGCAGCCTAGACCTGAGTCTGATCGATCGGGCTCGATCAGCTGGCTGGGACGCTATGATGACGTCCATCGTTAAAGACACTCGACACCCAGTATAGATATGTGCGATGATAGCACCATGGTACTGGTAGAATATACGGGTCGTGAGATTTCCATCTCAGCAAACTACCGGTAGGTGGCATTGACCCTTTTCCTTTGCCCTTCCCCTTGTTGATTAAAACTATTGGCAGCCAATTTACTCACGTTCCTAATCACCAAGTTAATTATGAGTTCATCTAAAAAATTGATTATGAGTTGATAAGAGCTGATACTACGTGCTTCCGTCTGGCTGGCCGGCCGGCCTGGGCCGCCTCCATTATACATACGGTGGCCGCCGGTGTACCTGCCACGGCAAAGATTCGGCAAAGTGCAAACACGGAAGGGACAACTCATGAAATCATGCAAACTAACCTACTGCTTCGGAAGACAGCCTACCACATGCAGGCGTGGGGTCAGTCCTGGTCTATAAATTTCGTGGGCGCCAATTCAGCATCAGCAGCAGCAGTTCAAGCTCCTCCTGATCAGCTAGCAACCGTCGTCCTTGCATACCCGGGGAAGAAGTAAGCAAGCTGTAGCTTCTGGAGATGGCGTTGAGGGCTGTAATGGTGGCGGTGTTGCTGGCGGCGACGGCGGCGTCGTGCTCGGGGGCGCAGCTTCACGAGAAGTTCTACAGCGAGTCGTGCCCCAGCGTGGAGGACGTCGTCCGGAAGGAGATGGTGCGGGCGCTCTCCCTCGCGCCCAGCCTCGCCGCGCCGCTGCTCAGGATGCACTTCCATGACTGCTTCGTCAGGGTTAGTACATGCAACGCAAACTCTCGTTGAAAAATTCAGAGGTCGACTTTGTGTGACGCGAATGACATATGCAGGGTTGCGACGGCTCTGTTCTGCTGGATTCTGCCAACAAGACGGCAGAGAAGGACGCACTGCCCAACCAGACGCTTCGTGGCTTCGATTCGTGGAGAGGGTGAAGGACGCCGTGGAGAAGGCCTGCCCCGACACCGTCTCCTGCGCCGACGTGCTCACGCTCATTGCCAGGGACGCAGTCTGGCTGGTCAGTAAAGATAGTGTAGTAGTACATTACAATTTACAAACTAGGAGTAAGCAAAATTGAAAAGGACTGTACCGAAGCGAAAATTCTCAATGGTGCTCGTTTGCATGCTTTTTTTTTCAGAGCAAGGGGCCATTCTGGGAAGTTCCTTTGGGCCGGAGAGATGGCAGTGTCTCCATCTCCAACGACACCGACGCGCTGCCCCCTCCGACCGCAAACATCACCGAGCTCACCAAGCTCTTCGCTGCCAAGAACCTCGACATCAAGGACCTCGTCGTCCTCTCAGGTAATGCACGGAAACATTAATAAGTGTTACGCTTACTAACTGCAATGCAGCAGTGCCGAAAGCCAAAATGATGATGTACAACTCATATAAACATTCAACGCTAAATCCTGGCCGTTCAACCACGGATTGAATGGTCCATATATGAGTTCTGCGTCATATGAGTTATAGAAAATCACTTTGGTGCCCAAAGCTTCGGTTCAGTAACGGTTGTCTAATCAATGGCAATGCATGTTCTGTCTCTACTTCAGCTGCACACACGATCGGGACATCTCACTGCTTCTCCTTCTCCGACCGGCTCTACAACTTCACCGGCATGGACAACGCCAGCGACATCGACCCCACGCTGGAACCTTTCTACATGGCGAAGCTGAAGAGCAAGTGCGCCAGCCTTGACGACAACACCACGCTCGTGGAGATGGACCCCGGGAGCTTCAAGACCTTCGATCTCGACTACTTCAAGCTCGTCAGCAAGAGGAGGGGCCTCTTCCACTCCGACGGCGCCCTCCTCACCAACGCCTTCACCCGCGCCTATATCCTGCGCCACGCCACCGGCGCCTTCAAGGAGGAGTTCTTCGCCGACTTCGCCGCTTCCATGGTGAAGATGGGAAACGCCGACGTGCTCACTGGAAGCCAGGGCGAGATCAGAAAGAAGTGCTCCGTCGTTAACCACTAGCTACTTAGCCAACAGTGTACGAGTTGGCCGTTGATTCATTCGTGACCATCTTTTTCCTGTGTAGATTTCCAGCCATGTAATGTTTAAACTCATGATCATCATATATTATAAAGTCTGGAGCTCCACTTCGGCACACCCCATAAATTCATGGACGGCCAAGATTGCTCCATACCCCTTCGTAATTGAAGGCGATAGATAATAAAACTATATAGTGTTATATTATAGCCTTAATTAAAACACGTACGACCCATGTTAGCATTGCCCTCCAAGATCAACTTAAATGGTTGGTAAACCCCTCTAGCTTGATGTCAGTGGGTGACAGTTTGATCTTACGAACCATTTTATGCAAGAAACAATTACCCAAGAGTTCAACCCTACGTGGAACTGTGTGGGGTGCTCGACGCCCGGCAGCCTCAGCAAGCCCCTTGGGTTCACCCATCTCATGACAACCTACACGCGGTAGCAACTTCCCTTATTCTCAGACGTGCCACGTGGGGGCGACGTGGCCCTGATGCGCCACGTGTGCGTGCACCTGCCTCGTGGCCTCCTTTGTCTTTCCTTTGGATTTGTCTTTTTTTCTCCTCAACAATTATTGGGTATTTTTCTGGAATTTTTGAGATATTAATATCTGCACAAAAAACAGCCACCAAGATATTATGCTGAAAACAACGTTTCAGGTTCGTTTTATTCAAATCATGCAAATTAGAAGGCAAAGTAATAGTGAAAGTGTTTCAAGATGTATATATGTTTGGGACGTATCAATCCTCCATTGTTCTTCAACCTTTCAGCGAGATCCCAGCAGGCAGTACAATTCTCCAGCTAGCTCGCACGCAGGGAAGCAGCAGTTCGCTCAAGTCACTCCCACCTCGAGCAGCTTTCTTTCCTCGCATCCAAATTCTTCCTCTTTCACGCAGAACTGCAACCACGGCGCAGCCGGACCGCCTTTGGTCAGGCGTCAGGCACCCTCACTCTATGCTCCCATACCCTGTTGAAGCAGAGAGGAGCTCCCCTCCCGATTAGGGATGAAAAAAGGGACACGTTTGTCCCACTTATACTACATTTTGTGCATGTCTAAAAAAATTGTATTAAGGATGCACAAAATAAAGTATAAGTTGGACAAACGGGTCCCGTTTTCACAACCTTACTTCCGATAGCTGGCGACTTGTGTCGTTTGGTTGCTTGATCTTCTCTAGCCCTTTCTCTTTTAGGTCAGCCCCCACATGGGTTTGGGCCATACGAGCCAAAGTGAATAACGCTTCCACAACATATATGCATGTGGGACAATAGAATCCTTGTACAATATACACATCGATCTCCATCTTAGCAAACTACCAGTAGGTGGTATCGATCGATCCTTGCCCGAAGCCTTTGATGATTAAAACGATTGAGTTTGTTCATCTCTTTCTCTTTTTCTTTTTTTTGGGGGGACGATCGCCAAGTTAACTATGAGCTGATACGTGCTTCCGCCCGTCTGGCTTGCCGGCCTAGGCCGCCACCATTATACATACGGTGGCCGCCATTGTACCTGCCACTGCAAAGATTCCGCAAAGCGCAAACAGCGGAAGGAACAACTCACTAAACCATGCAAACTTACCTACTGCTTTGGAAGACAGCCTACCACATGCATGCGTGGGGACAGTCCCTGCTCTATAACTTTCCTGGGCGCCAATTCGGCAGCAGAGCAGCAGTTCAAGCTTCCCCTGATTAGCTATCACCGTCGTCCTCGCATAGCTTTGGCAGATGGCATCGAGGGCTTTGATGGTGGCGCTGCTGCTCGCGGCGACGGCGGCGTCGTGCGCGCGGGCGCAGCTGCATGAGAAGTTCTACAGCGAGTCGTGCCCGAGCGTGGAGGACGTGGTCCGGAAGGAGATGGTGAGGGCGCTCTCCCTCGCGCCCACCCTCGCCGCGCCACTGCTCAGGATGCACTTCCACGACTGCTTTGTCAGGGTAAGTTGCATTGCAGGATATATTCAGTGGTTCGATACTCCGATCGACTGTTCTTGTGCATTGGCCTGACCAGTGGAGAGTGGGCGAATGCAGGGATGCGACGGCTCTGTACTACTGGACTCTGCCAACAAGACGGCAGAGAAGGACGCACTGCCCAACCAGACGCTTCGTGGCTTCGACTTCGTCGAGAGGGTGAAGGCTGCCGTGGAGAAGGCCTGCCCTGACACCGTCTCGTGCGCCGACGTGCTCGCCCTCATTGCCAGGGACGCCGTGTGGCTGGTCAGTACATATAGTGTAGTACTAGAAACTAAGGAGTAAGCAAAACTGCCAACGGCAGTAACGAAGCGAAAATTCTGAATGTTGTTCATTGTTTCTCTTCTTCAGAGCAAGGGGCCATTCTGGGAAGTTCCTTTGGGCCGGCGAGATGGCAGCGTGTCCATCTCCAACGACACCGACGCGCTGCCCCCTCCGACAGCCAACATCACCGAGCTCACCCAGCTATTCGCCGCCGTGAACCTTGACATCAAGGACCTGGTTGTCCTCTCAGGTAAATTCTCGCACTGGTTAAACTGGCAGCTAGCAATGTTCAAAATCCTCAGTTCAGTAATGGTCTCATGGACATGGGTGTTCTGTCTCTGACTCTGATGCTTCAGCCGCCCACACGATCGGGACGTCGCACTGCTTCTCCTTCTCCGACCGGCTCTACAATTTCACCGGCCAGGACAACGCCAGCGACATCGACCCCACGCTGGAGCCTTTCTACATGGCGAAGCTGAAGAGCAAGTGCGCCAGCCTTAACGACAACACCACGCTCGTGGAGATGGACCCCGGGAGCTTCAAGACCTTCGACCTCGACTACTTCAAGCTCGTCAGCAAGCGGAGGGGCCTCTTCCACTCCGACGGCGCCCTCCTCACCAACGCCTTCACCCGCGCCTACATCCTGCGCCACGCCACCGGCGGCTTCAAGGAGGAGTTCTTCACCGACTTCGCCGCCTCCATGGTCAAGATGGGAAACGCCGACGTGCTCACCGGAAGCCAGGGGGAAATCAGGAAGAAGTGCTCCGTGGTTAACCACTAGCTAGCTAGTTTGGCATGGCAACTCTTTTGATTCGCACGTGACCTGCATATTTTTCCTGCGTAGATTATTACTGTGAGACTGTTACTTCATTTTTCTCTCTGATCCGCAGTTCTTTTCTTCATTGATTCATTGTTTCGTCGGAGCTATATAAAGCTTGCACCAAGTACAACTCATGATTTATAAACCGTTCTTTTTTTCCTTACAGTATATATAATTTGCTGGAGTACATCTGCCTTTGCATGATTATAGTACGTAGATGCAATCATGCAATTGCCAATTTGCCATGCAATGATTCAGTAACACAGTTCAGCACATCACATGCATTTGCCTATCTGGGACACCCTGATCTGCTCTTGACGACTATATAATTCAATGTACACTGGTCAAGAATGTGCTCATTATTGATGCAGGCATGACCTGTGTTTTTCCAGAGAAAGCATCTGAGCTGATGTGTTCCTCGGTGTCAGCAGCCCCCACGGATTGTCTGGCACTAAAACACTCCAGAGCCGGCGTGCAAACTGATCCCCTGGATGTTAGTACAAAAGGGATACATTTAAATAAGTAGCTTCCCACATGCCATGCACAATAATGAAACCCTTGTTTGTCGAGCCGTCTCACCAAACCACACCCTTTCTCCAACGGTACGATCGAACACTTTTTAAATTATGCAATGGTACGAAAACTTGCAATATTAGATCTATTACATGTGTAAAGCCAGCAAGCAAAAAGTTACAAGGGAAGTTAAACTCGGTTTTGGGGAATATTTGTTTTCTACGTTCAAGGACACAAGATCATCACCACGAAAAAGATAAAAAAAAAATAGAGTATGATGTCGTTCTTTACTTGATTATTACGCAAACATCTCTTCTGAATTACATGTTCAAGATCAGTTTTACTTGGAAAAAAAGAACAAACATTTATGTCCAGATAAATGAAAATAAAAAATCACCATTAATACTAAATTTTCTGGCTTTAGTTTTTTGTAGCACAAATTAGATTCAACTTCAGAAACTAAAGTGATACGGTTGGCAGCCAATTTTCTGGACTTACATCATCCAAACCCAAACATACTTTAAAATGATGTTAGCAGCCAATTTTTATTTTTTTTATTTTTTGAAACTAGCCAATTTGTAGTTGCATGCATGCCACGTTGCATGTGTATCTTATATATTAGTACAAAGTTTTAGCATGTGAGGCATTGCAAGTGAGGTGGCCTACACACACTTAAGTGAAAATCACTTGTGTAATTAAAAATATGTGGTGTGGAAAGTGACATGGTTCAAGGTTTTTTTTCGTAATATATGGATTCTGTGTCTGACTCAATTCCATCACATGACTATCTTTGAACTGGTTTATAGTAAAAAAATAACATTTATGATACCAAATTAGTATCATTAGATTTATTATGAAATATATTTTACATTTTATATTTATTTAGGATGTGAGATATTGATATTTTTTCTTCCAAGAACTGTGGTCAAAAATAGCCTCATTGCCTCTCTTTTTTGGGGAACTTATTGTCTACATTATTTACTTTTTATTTTTGACAACACTAAATTATTTATTTTATTCGAGCATACTTTGTTGTATCTTATCAGCAGGAAGATTTAACATGTGAAGCATTCCACGAAATAAAAAGGCTGGACGGGGCTCGTGGTGGTAATTAATTATGGACTTCATGCTAGAGTCCCGTGAAGTCCCCAACTTGAGGGGAGAGGCGTTTTGTCTCCCGGGTGCATATGCTCCTGTTATGTTTGTCAAAATTAAACAAATATGAAAACACATCAAAAAAATCTGGAAAAAATTTAGACACGAACATATACATGTTTGCAACATTCGTGTAAAATTGCGGAAGCAAATAACACTTTATGTGGTCTGTACAAAAAAGTTAAAATCCGTGCTTTGAAAAATGTATTTTTAAATCTCATTTTGGCCGGACGACGCTCGTGGTGGGAAATAAGTAGTTTTAGGAAAATAATTATGGGCTTTTGCAACCGACCAAGGCATGCCCGGCCCACGAAGTGCTTTATCATTATTCTACTACCCTCAAACAAACAAAAAACCCAGCGCATGACACGACACGAGCATGCAAGCGCGACACGTCCGCACGTCGGAGCCGAAACCGGCCGGTGACCGGATCGGTCGTACCCGCCCGACGGCGAAGAGCATTCGTGTCCAGCCGACGCGCGCAGCCGCACCAACCAACCAACCAGCAAATCCCTCCAACCCAAAGCAAAGCAACCTGGAGATGGTGTCAGTCATACTCAATCCCAATGCCGTCACACGCCGGGACACAGTCTGAAAACCACAGCGCAACCACAAAGATTGACCATTGCCCGTGATCTCACCATTCACCAACATCGCGCACCTACAATCGACTCGCGATTTCATTTCAACCATAGCTAACTGCCTCGTTTCTAAAGTCTGATCGCTGCCCATCGATCGTCTTCTGTCTTGCGTTTCCTTGATGTCCAGGGGTAGGGAGCCGCGGCGGCGGCTGCTAGTTCTGGCCCTGGCGCTGGCGGTGGTGGCGAGCGTCGTGCTGCCGGCTCCGTCGTCGGAGGCGGCCCTGGCGTTCGGGTTCTACAATGCGACGTGCCCGATCGCGGAGGGCGTGGTGTTCGCGGAGATGCGCGCCATCCTGCAGGAGGGCGTGGTGTTCGCGGAGATGCGCGCCATCCTGCAGGAGGACCCCAGGGCTGCGACGCCTCCGTCATGCTCAGGTCCAGGCGAGGCACGGCGGAGCGGGACGCCACCCCGAACCGGAGCATGCGGGGCTACGACGCCATCGAGAGGATCAAGGCCAAGCTCGAGATGCTCTGCCCGCGCACCGTCTCCTGCGCCGATATCATCGCCATGGCGGCCAGAGACGCCGTGCACCTGGTATGTACGCATGCATGCGAAACACTCACGAAACTCGATTGATCGAGCGTCTTCGCTGAATTGTTTTTTCTTCGCGCTGATTATTTGTACGCAGAGCGAGGGCCCGTGGTACGAGGTGGAGACCGGGAGGCGGGACGGCAACGTCACCGTGGCCGACTACGCCGCCAACGACCTGGCGCCGCCGGACTCCAACATCGTCGACGTCAAGACCTTCTTCAGCGTCAAGTCGCTCAACTCCAAGGACATCGCCGTCCTCTTCGGTACGCTACCTTCACGTTCACTCTTCCCTTTCACCTTTCCTTCGCTTTTCCCGCGTGGAGAACAGCAACAGCTCAACACACATCTCACAAATTAATGGCGCCGTGCCCGTACGTGCATTGCTCCGATCCTCAATCAGGGTCCCATAGCATCGGCACCTCCCACTGCGCGGCCTTCCAGAAGCGGCTATACAACTTCACCGGCGCCATGGACCAGGACCCGTCGCTCGACGCCGGCTACGCGAGGAAGCTCAAGAAGCTCTGCCCGCAGACTGGCGCCCGGGGCAGGACCAAGGTGCCCATCGACCCCGGCAGCGGCTTCACCTTCGACCTCAGCTACTACCGGCACGTCCTAGAGACGGGAGGCCTCTTCCAGTCCGACGGCAGCCTCCTCGAGGACGCCGTCACCAGGGGCTACGTCGAGAAGATGGCCAACGCGTCGTCGCCAGACGAGTACTACAAGGACTTCGCGGCGGCGATGGTCAAGATGGGGCGCACCGACGTGCTTGACGACCATACCGGGGAGGTCAGGGACACCTGCGGCGTTTTTGTCGACTAGCTAACCATGTTCAGGGTTGCACCTGCGCCAATGCACTGATTTAACTGTATATGGATCTCTGTGTATACGTGTCGTTGATACTTATGCTCTGTTACCCCAGAAATTGCACAGGTTCAGGGTTTGCCCATGGCAACAAGATATGGCTATGCATCATCCATACTTCCGTTATTGTCAGTCAAACATGTAGTGTACGTACTATGCATGACCGTAGTTGGTCACGAACTGACGGCTCATGCATATAGGTAGTTATCCTAATCTCAGTAGACAGATAGTTTGACGAACCACCTGTTTGGTCAACCACAATTGGGCCACCAAATCTGGGCAGAGCACACAAAAAAACAGTGGGTACGGCAACGTGACCTTCATGCAAGTTGACTCGTGCGAGCAAAAAAATCATCCTTTCATGTAAAAAGGTTTTTTACATAGCCATTCTATGCAGAAACACCAAGGCTGAATACTATTCAACGAGCAGAGATGCACATATAATATGGACAAATGCACTAAAATACAGAAACTAAGGCAAAACAAGTTAAAAATGTCTGGTGCATATATTTCATTCCAGATAACAGAATCCAGTAAATGATCTTCCTATCCTCAATTTTCATTTGAAATGTCCCCCTAAAGATCCTAGTAAATTCGGAAGCTTCAGAAAGAGCCAGACTAAGCACAGTGCAGTGAAATTGTTCTTTCTTTTGTTTAACTTCAGTTTCAGAAATTACATCTAATGTGAAATGAAAAACCTGTATGTAACTAAGAACTGAATATTTCTGAGACTACGCATGCCGGAAACAACACTTGACACACTAATGCATACGATGTTATTTTTTACCCCATATATATATCCCAGATGCTATTACTGCACTTAGTGCTCCAACGGATGCCAAAATTTTCATCTTCGAAGCACCTTGCCTAATCACTGGTAATTCCAGTAAACTTGTACCTGCAAGAAAATTTGACAGTTGAAGTGAGCATTATGGAAAATAAATCTGTTTTCAGTGACAATTAGCACAGAATAACAAGACAAAAATCTAAAATTAATAATGAGTTTGTAGTTCGTAAAAGTATAATGCACATGAAACATTTTTGGTAGAAAAGAATCTAACCTCAATTGGCTGTTGCCAATTTTTCTTTATTCCAGAAACATGCCCTTTACCCACGACTGCCACCACCGAAGAATGCTCCCTTGCTACCTTCAATAATTTGGAAGACATGTACCTAGAAGAAAATCAACGATTAAAGCTCAACCATAATTTTAAATCTGAGAATGACAACACAAAATGATTTATAAAAATTGAAGTAAATTTCAAGCAACTCACATATCACGTTCGTGTAGAAGGGTCTCCATCAGACTAGGAAATGCCTTACTCATCTCTTGAATAACAAGTGTTAGCATGTCAACATCATCCATATCCTTTAACTGCATAAACAAGCATTGGCGTTGATATGTGAATACACTAAAGCAATGATTTCCTGTATATTTAATCTAAAGCCTCAATAGTACATTAGAATATTAACTCTTGTCACAGGACACCATGGAGCATTTACAGCAACAAGGGAAAGATAATAGAACTGTTCATTGTAAGAAATGGAGTACATCACAGAAGACAGCGTACCATTTTATTAAGATCCTCTGGGCTTGGTAAAAATAAGGACTGGAAAACAATGTAATACAGAAATTTGGCTCTGTGCCACAGTGACATCTTCCCCCAAGTTCTCCTCAAAGTGATCTTTAAAAATAGGAACAACGAAAAATTGGCATGAGTTAACTATTGACAAATCTGCTATTTAATCTGCACAAAATTTTGAACGGGACAGGGAGTACAGAAGCATAAGGCTATATGGCATGCTGAATGCAAATAATACGATGCCAGCAACTAGCAGCAAGTACAGAGCAACAACAGTTACATAAGACAAACTGCAGTGATGCTTCATCTTTTATCGGTAAAAGCAAATCCTACTTTAGCTAAACGCGATGATAACTAGATGCATATAAGAGCAACTATAGCAGATGCTATAAAATCAGGGCCTCTAGAACTGGTTTATATGCTCCTCTAAACAGCTGTGCGCAGTTTTATCGGCTGGGTGCAAGTCGGACGTCCTAGACTTGGGCCTCAAAATATTTTGCTGCATTTCCATTTCTTTGATCATAAGAGCTCCATTTCATATCCGAAATCAACTCAAAATGTTTGAAATATTTAGGTTGAGACCAAATATATTTCAATCATTGTTTAGATCCATATCTTCCAAATTTTCAAATTCAAATTTGACCGAATAGATCAAACCATTAAAATAGTTCATACATCATCGAGAATAAATGATCCAAACATAGCATAGGATAAAGGACATGATTGAAATGGAGAATATCAGCGACCAAATGCTCAATAAGATCATCCCGAAGATGGGTATGGGAAAACTGGTCTTCTATATGTGGTACACGGTTAGGAATCTATCAATTCGATCAACAACTAAAGTCTTCGGAGGCTGTAACCAACATTTCTCTAAAAAAAAAATCGATCAACAGTATGCCGAGGGATCACATGAGTCCCAATGCTAGAGTGGTCGTAGTTCACCTCCTGACCCCTCTCATCTTGTATGGTCATGAGGATCACACAACATGTCACGATGTCTCCAAAAGTATTCTTATCCCAAAAGTGAGCAGGTCCACGCAGAATTGCAAAACTAGATTGCAAACTCCGAATACTCACTCAATGTTCTTCATCAGTGTTTCTTGTGGCATAGTGTGCATTTTTCCTATTATAGGGCTTTGAATTGTCTTCACAAAGGTGGACCATGCGGGTTAGATGCCATCAGCTAGATAGTAGCCCATATCATACACATGGCCATTGACACTGAAGTTGCGTGTTGGGCTTCCAAATCTGCTAGCCTTGCAAAGTAGGTGATCTTTGAAAGACATTTTGAGAGTCAGGCATTCCAAAGTAGCTATGCCAAATCCATAGGTTAATTGAGGCAACAACTTCAAGAATGATAGTTGGAGCATGGAAATGCCCCATGAACTGTTCATGCCATGCTGCAAGGAACTTCTTCCACCTCCAATGCATGTAATCGATGCTCCCAAGCATCTCAGCCAACCTCCAGCTGCTTTCATTGTCGAGAGCCTTGCGGTTTCTGCTTCATTGGGTGCTCTGAGGTACTGTTCTCCAAAGACTTTGATCAGTCTGGGACAATTTCCTGACGCCCTTGAGTATGGTGTCATCCCCAGTGTGTAGGTATTCATCGCCATAGTTTGTGGGACACCATATGCAATCACATGTATTCTCGTCATGACCTTCTGCATAATACTAAACCCAAGTTGTCGGGCTACATTCCTCCGCCGCTCTAAATACCTACTGTTCTCCTCCATAGCCCTGCAAATGCGCCGGAAGAGGGTGGGTGAAATCCTGTTCGGCGATGACGGCACCAAGGTGGGGAATTGCCTGTTCGGCAATGCACCATGGCAGGGAAAGCGCGGAGGCGTGGGAGGGCCAACCGACGCCAAGGACAGGTTCGCGGAGCCCTCCACTCCTGATTGGTGGCAGCACGATGGGGGAGGAAGGACGACAACGACCTCGCGGTTGGGAACAGGACAAGGGGAAATTTTGGTCGGACAGGGAAAATGGTCAAATACAGGTGCCTGTGAAGTTCAAGGTTCGCCCGCTAGGCTTGAAGCTCAAAACAATAGTTTAGATGCCCTTTAAACTTTGTTTATAGGCCAGGATAGGGCATGTGCTAGAGCTTAGCACACAGCCTCTAAATTGGAAGTTTTTTCAAAGGCCGGGTGTTTTTAGGGCATCTGCCAGAATTGCTCTAACCTTTTTGGGTCCAATATCCAGAACCAACCTCGTCAATTTACAACACACCACATTAAAATATTGAGATTAAAAGTTGAAGACACAAGCAAGCATTGGCAACTATCTTTTAATCAATCCAAGCACATAGATATGATGATTATTTAGACTCGATATATATTTTTCTGAAGTTCTACCAGTACAATTCCGTTGGTCTCAATTCTCAATTAATGAAATCTAAAAATAAATGGCACGTGATAATCAGCAATATAAGACTGGTTAATTTGAACTGTTGAAACAAACTGTTCACATTAGTTGAATTAGACTGACAACAAAACAGCAACAAAAGTTGAAAACAGTTATACATATTTGAAACTTAAATCTGCATAGTTAGTCAACTAGTTATCAATGTCGATCCTTCCATGTAATTTGTTTCATCTGGTACCCTTCTGAATGAAAAAAAAAACTCTACCACTATGTTGTATACCTGGACAGGGCGATCTCCAAGGATAACTTTCCCGCCATAATTCATTGCTTCCTCAAATGCCACCCGAAACTCAGCTCCAGGTAACACATCAAGCTGGCTAGCAACCTTGGGTGCCAAAAGCAACATCAATATCAGCAACCATGAATTATACTTAGAACAGTACTGACTACACAACAGGACATACCTTCGCAAGAAACCAGCTATATATAATCCCGAAAGTGTTCATCTTCTTCTTCTTCCACATGTCAATCATCTCGTTCATGGTAGGCACCTATGAAAATAATAGATTGAGTGATGAACTGGAAGAATGATGACACTCTGCAATAGAACAGGTCAACCTGGAGGTAACATCTTGAGCAACCAAAGAGGTCTGATTCGATGATACAATTAAGTGCAATATAATACGTTACATGCATGCAATTAGAAGAAGGATCTGTTATAACAATATACTAAGAGAACATTGCGTGCATCAACCAGCACAGGTATCCAAACCTTGCAATGATTTAGAATCCAGCCAAGACACGCCATAATATGATTCGTCTAACAGTACTTGGCATGAGGAGTGTCCCGTATCCATGCGAATATGCTGTGTCACATACGCAGTTTGAAGCTCATTTAGTCGTTTCACTTAAGTACGCCGAATTATGAGCAAGGGTTTGTTATCTGTTTTACTCAAGAACTTCCGAACAATTTCCTCTTTGGCAAAATTCAATCATGTTATCTAATCGACTAAGTATTAGAGATATCCACAGGAGAATTTCCATTGAGATTATTTTGTGAACCCAAACTATATTAAGTGGTCTTTGATAGCCATCTGACAGAATAATAGGTAAAGATTATGGCACAACAAACTCAGCATTCTTATTATGTGTCTGGTAAATCATTTTCAACCTTTTCATTTCCACAAATACAATAGCTTCAAGTACCAGTGATTATAGGAAAAACATGCATTTCCTCATGTAGTGTCTAACAGGTGTCGAATGTTCATACCTGAAGGTTTTGTGGTGTCAGAATGGAAACCCTGCTGGAACAGAGTTCCAAGAAAACAGCCTGCATTCGCAAAATGGATCCAAAGAAATTAGTGGAACGCCTCCCTGATCAGTTACAAAACAGAAAACACTCTAAAGCAGGCAGCCAACCTGCCAAATGATACTCCAAATGGTGAAATTGTTGATAATCAGTAAAGAAAGGAAGAAACCTGGGGTTTGAGGTAGTTGATGACGGCTTTCACTTGATCACAAGATTCCTGCAATGAATTTGACAAGTTAGTTATCAATGCAAAACTTCAGAATAATTTTATCTGCAGAGTCCTCGAAATCTTAAATCGACAGTACTCCAAAAGTAAAATTATCCCGAAACTGAAACAAATGCCTACACATTGCAACTTCTACACCCACTTCAGAATGCACAATGAGAGAACTACAACAAAAGGAAACGCGTAACGAATCCTCTGACTCCTGTCATCCCACACAGCCCAAATTAATGGAAAACCTGCAATCCGCGCTCGAAATGGAGGATACCTGCGAAACATGGGCGGTGCCTACGATGTAGACGCGGCAGGTAGAGTCCTCTCCGGCCTCCATGGCCTCGGTCGACGTCACGCACTCGAGGCACACCACACCCCTGGCGAGCTCCTCGGGCAGCTCCCGCGGCTCGTCGCCGACGGCCGTCATCCCGGGCTCACTCCCGGCTTCCGCGTCCGCAAACTCCGAGTCGTCCGCGAACCCGTTAGTCTCGGCGTCGGCATCGGCGGGATCCATCAGCAGGGCGAGCGGCGCGAGGCGGCAGGACGCGAAGCGCCGGGTGGCGGCCGGGGGCAGGGTTTGCGAAGGGCGGATGGAGACTGGCGGCCGGCGGCGGGAGCTACGCTGGTCCGGGAGGAGGAGGCGGTGGATCGGCGAGCCGGAGAGGAGGAGGAGGGCGGGGCGAGACGGGCGGATCATGCGCCGGTGGGCGCCGATTTGGGGATAGCTTGTCGCGCCGGGCGGGAGGTGGGCCTATGACGTGGCCTCCCTCGGTGCAGCGGCTGGGATCGCTTTGAGCGGCGTCGCGGCCTCGCGGGCGGGATCTCAGCCGTCCGATTCACACTTGACACGTATGGTCGACCGACGTGGCATCGCCTCGCTGGCACGCTTTATTACTGTAGCTTGATGATAGCAGTGTTTGAGAACTGAAGAATTGAGAGAATGAAGTGCTGATTTCATTGATGATTGAGGGGCTTAGAGCATATCTAGTAGTGCCCTTAAACCCTCAAACCCTTATAGCAGTTTTAAGGGTTGGAAATAACCCTTTTTGTGCACTTTTACGGGTTGAAAAACAGGGGCAAAGACTAGAACCCTCAAACCCAACCCTTATAACAGAATATTTCGTTATAAGGGTTGGGTTTGAGGGTTCTAGTCTTTGCCTCGACCCCAACCTCTAAAACTGTCATTTGACACATCACAAATTTCATCACATTTCATCATTTGACATATCACAAATTTCATCACATTTGACAAAAAACAATAATCATTCTAGGAGAATTTGTCATATCACATTTGACATAAAACAATAATCACATTTGACTTAGGAAGGAGTACTACTTCAGAGTAAAATGGTAAAATGGTAGTACAAAAACAATGGGAATTAGAGAAAGAGATACAATCATACAAAAGAGTTTACAGAAACATCTAAAACAAAAATTTCAAATTGCAATCAGGCCCCCAATCATTCGAGCTAGCTAGCTAGCTCGATTTCCATCCGCGTCTGCAGGCCGGAGAGGCAGCGCGCGCTCCGTTCGTGCGGCCGCCGTGCGCCGTGCGAGCTCCCGCGGCGAGGAGAGCCGGCGAGGAAGACCAGGGGAGCGGCGCAAGGAGCGGCTAGGAAGCCGTGCTCGGCCGCGAGCAGGCGACCCTAGGCGGTGCGAGGAGCCGCGGAAAGCTGCGCTCGGCCGCTCGAGCAGGCGGCGCGAGGTGACGGCGCTGGGAGGCGCGAGGAGCCACGGAATCCGTGCTCGGCCGCTCGAGCATGTGGCCCTGGGCGGCGCGAGGAGGCGGCGCCGAGCAGGCTGCATCTGGGCGGCGGGCGGAACTGGGGGCGAGAGCGACTGCCTCTGCCCGTGGCCCCGTCCATCGCCGGCGAGCGGTGCGTGCGGCTGTCCATGGCGCGCGGCGGCGCGGAGGATGGCCGGCGGCGGACGCCGTGGTCGCCGATCTTGGCGCGGATGCGGGGGCACCCGACGGCGGCGTCCCAGGCGCCGAAGGCGGCGACGGGCGGCGGGGCGGCCGGGGCCCGGGTCGGGGGCAGCGGGAGGCGGGGATGGCGGCGACGGGCTGCGGGGAAGTGGGCGGAGGAGGGGCGAGGCCGGCGGGGCGCGGGTACGCCGGGGACGGCGGCGGGCGGCGGTTGGGGAGGATGAAACTTCCCTCCCGCGCGTCGTTTCTTCGAGTACAGGTCGACCCGGGTTTTGCTCCCCAGCCCTCACTTCTACAGGTTGGAGATGTGTTTCCAGGTTGGGCCTGTAAAAAAATTTGAGGGTTTGAGGGTTAGAGGGGTCTAGTCTACGCGATTTTTTCTGTCCAAACTGTAAAAAAGCGGTTATTTTTACAGATTTGAGGGTTTGAGGGCACTACTAGATATGCTCTTATATACCCTGGAACAGGCGGTAAGTCTATCAAGTAATAGGAACCAGAAAAAGAATTTCTGCTTAGGGAGAGTTCTTATTTCCAAACACATTGAAATGGAGAGGGGGTTGCGATAGTTGGTGTCAAATTTGCATATACTTTTTTGTATGAATAATTTCCCTTCATTCAATCCTCAGAGTCATTGTTTTCCATCTGGTTTTGAAGGATAAGTGTGAGTTCTTCACATTCCTGTGCTGCAATCATGGACAATGGGAGGTGAAACTGTTCATATATATCATCTTCAGATAATGAAATAAACTTTATCAAGCTGGATTTTTTTGCCTTACTCTCAAGCGGGGGGTCCTATGGAGAAAGAAAAGCTCAACGGAAAGTGTTCAGAAGACCAAGTTAAACGTCGGTGGACCCTCAAAGCACTAGTAAAATGTTTCGTAACCATCGTAAGTGCGTGACAGAAATATACTCCCTCCATTACTAGCTATAAGATGTTTTAGATGTTTGAATATATACTATATACAGAATGAAATAAAACGTGTCTAAATACATGTGAATCTGAAAAAGCTAAAATTCTTATATTTAGAAACAGAGAAAGTAACACATAACTCAAAAGTCTCTCGATGGTTGTGGTTCCATAGCTTGTGTCCTACTAACTGCAACTTTTCCTTGAAACCGGTTGTGAATACTGAGATGACAAGTTGAGAACGGTCATCGTGAACAAGTGTTGAAGGTTTTCTACTTACTCTTGACCTCTTGTATGTTAATTTTTTTTGAACGGGTCTTGTATGTTAATTTGGAGCAACTTTTCCTTGTTGTTTCACACCTGATTCCTGCCATTTGCCAGCGCATGACATTATACCGCGATTCAACTGAAATACTCTTGCAAATCACCACAGTTGTGCGCCTGTACTGAAGTCGTTGTTGTGCAAATGCAGCTCGAATTACCAAATCAAACCTTTCGCCATGACAAACATTTCAGACTACCAGGCAATTAGCGTGACAGAAGAAGTTCAGAACTGAATTAAGCGGGCTCACTGATGTTTCCCCATCCTCCCTGTCACGTTGTACACGAGCTCCCTGAGAAACCTGGCCGACTTGGTCACCGGCGAGTTGGCAGCCATGAGGTTGTACATCATGTTCTCTACCTCGCCGATCGTCGGCCGCCGCTTCAGCCGCGACACCACCTTGAACTCCGGCGCTTCCACGTCGTCCTCCTCCACCATGAGCACCCAGCTGTCCCCGCCGAACCTCCCACCCTCCACGCACCGGAGCAGCACCCCCTTCTTCTTGCTCAGCAGGCCCTTCACTTCCAGCCCCATGAAGGAGTACACCACGTTGAAGGAGCCCACGAAGCCCTTGGCGACGCCTCCGAACCCTCCCTCCTCCTCCACCTCGAAGCTCCACGCCGGGTTGAACAGCACCGCTGGCTTCGGGTCCAGCGCGTTCACGGCCGCCCTCAGCTTGTCCACCTGTGCCCGGCCCGGCGCCAGGAAAACGGCGGCGTCGCAGGCGCCCAGCGCGTCCGGCGCCACCGAGTCCAGCTGCGCGTGCGCCAATGCCGAGTCCCCCCAGTTCTTGAACTCCCGCACGGCCAGCTCCAGCTCCCCGGAGGAAGGCCACACGAGGAGCAGCCTCGCTGGCGAGCCCTTCCGGGAGACGCCCAGGCCCGAGAAGACGTCGAAGGCGAGGCGCGTGAGGGAGCCCGGCGAGTCGTCGATGACGGGGATCTCGGCGCGGAACCGGGGCTGCCGCTGCTGCTTTTTGAGCTTACGCGCCGGGAGAGAGTTATTGAGCGGCTTGCGCAGCGCCGTGGCGAGGCAGGACCTCGCCTGCGCTACGGCTTCCTCCCTCGACGCCGGCGGCGTGGGCGAGGCGTCCGTGGGCGTCGGCGGGGACGACGGCGTCGACGAGGACTGAACGCGCCGCGGCGGCGGACTGTGGAGGAGGAGGGCGAGGTGGAGAGGAGGCAAGCGCGGTGGTGGGAAGAGGAATGATCGATTCGGGAGTGGCGGGACTGGGGATCTGAGTGCGATTCTAGAGGGAGGAGGGTTCAAGACGCTGAACGCCATTGGCGCGAACTGGACAAGACGATAAGATGTTCTGTTCCGCTCTACATGGTGCGGAGGATGCGAGCTGGGCTTGGAGCTGCTGACCCTGGCAGTGTGGCCCCAATTGTCAGAAGAGCAGCAAGGATTTTTTTTTTTTTGAAAGTTCCAGCAATTGCTGGCTTCCGATTTCAATAGTAGATAGAATATTTACAGGGTTGCCCTAAGGCAAAGTAGTAACTGAAAAGAAACCCCTGAAACTAAAAGGCAAGAAAAATTCAGGGCGGTTCCCACAGAAGCCTCCGTAGTTTTTTTGGCTCCAACGAAAGCCCACTCTCGTGCCTCATCCCTGATCATCTGCACAAGGTGCGGTACGGTGGATGATCTCTGGTTAAAGAGCCGGTTGTTTGGTTCCTTCCCAAATGGTCCAGCATGTAAGAGCATCTCCAACAAACGCGGGGTTGCGCCGCGCACTAAAAAATTTTTGTAGCGTCAAAATAGCGTTTTCGTGCGCGGGTTGGATGTTTGGGTTTACCAGACGCGCTATTTTTTAGCGCGCGGAGGAGCAGGTTTCTCAGCGCGGCACAAACACATTTTGCATCTTTTGACCACCAAAAACAAGATAAAAAAGACAAAAAAAAGTTGACTGAAAATAGAAATTTTATTAGCAGATGAACACGAGGAACACACTTCATCAAAACCGAAATCAAGGTCTAAAACTAAAACTAAAAACTACTAGTCGAAGTCGGCATAGTCGGAGTCGGAGTCGGAGGTGTTGGAGATGTCGCTGAACAGGTGTTCCCACCGTTCGTCTTGCTCCGCCCAAGTGGTGTTGTTGAGCTGCGCCTCCGCCTCGGCCTTGCGCGCCCGTCTCTCGGCCCGCCTCTCCGCGCGCTCGGCCGCCTGAGTTTGCCAATACTCCTCCTCGGCGGCGGCCTCTCTCGGGTGGGTGGCACACCAATGGGCGACGGCGAGCTCATCCCTCTCCAAGAGGAGGAGGCGGGTCTGGGTCCGGCGTCGGACGCGCCGGTCTTCTTCGGTGACGAGGCGCGGCGGCGGCGCCAGCTCCTGCGCCTGCTGCGCGTTGCGGGCGTCGCTGAAGTTCATCTGCCGCCGGGAGCGACTGAGGCGCCACGCCGCCGCGTCCCAAGCGCGGGCGGCCTCGTGCGCCGTCTCGTACGTTCCAAGCGGGATGCGGTCGTTGCCGAACCGTATCTTCGCGTAGTACGTGCCGTTGGGGCGCACGCGGACGTTGCGGTAGCTGGACTCGCTTGCGGCGGCGAGGAAGCTCGGCGGGGGTGGGGGATTTTTCTAGATGTGCACGCGAGAGAAAGAAAGCGGTTGTGTGGCGGCTGCGTGGCGCGCGCTGGACATGCCGCGGGATATATAGTGCGCCGCGCACCGCTTTGGCCAGCGTGCGGGAACGTTTTCCCCGCGCGCGGGCTTTTCCCGCGTCTGCTGAAACGCGCGAACTAGCAGGAAATTGCCGTTACTTGGCGCGCACGGCCAATTTAGCGTGAAACCGGGCACTCCACGAACAGTTGGTGTGCAGTTTCCAGGTTCCTAGAGCACAGTGCGCAGAAGTATGAGTTGGGCCAGCCGCGTCGAAGCAGCCGATCCGCGCACCACAGCCTATTTTGGAGCAGCAGCCATGAGAAGAACTTGCACTTCGCCGGTGCCCATGGCTGCCAGGCTAGGGTCTTGATCGGGCTTCGAATTCTGCCCTCAAACTGGATCTTGTGTGCAGATTGAGCAGTGTAGCACTTGTCGGTCGTGAGTGTCCATGCAATGGTGTCCGGGACATGCTCTTGAAGGTTGATCTGAGCGCGCTGAATTTCACGCCAGAGTTCCAGGAAGACAGTCACCAAAGGCGTGGCGGCGATGTGTCGCAGATCAAGCACCCAGCGGTGATTTGCGAGCGCGGCTGCCACAGAGCGCCCTTTCCGCTGTGACGCTTTGAAGAGATTAGGGTACCGATGCCGCAGCGGCGAGTCGCCAATCCAATTCGAGTTCCAGAAGGTGGCTGTTGTTCCATTGCCAATTGTCACCTTGGTGGATGCAGCGAAGAGGTCCTCAGGAGTATTATCACAATATCACTTGGATTAACCTGATGTTCTGCAATATCATTGTTTTTTTCATCAAGTTGCTGGAATTCACCATGCCTATTTTCACTTGGATTAACCTAGATCTTCAAATGGAACGGCAGATTTGGGCAGAAAATTAATCAGTGAGCACTGATGCAGAGAAGCATCAGCAGATACAGGTGACTGACATCATAAGATGAGCAGCATCGCAGGGTCCTGATCAAATCACTGGGATGCAACCAACCTTCATATGAGACCTCTCACAAGTCCACAGCTGATAGTGGTTTGCAAAGAAGGCACAAGTCACTCCCCTGGCTTCAGCATCTGATAATTTGCCAATGACAGAGAGCTTGTTCAAGGAATGTCAAGAAAATAGGGAGGATGTGCTAGAGCAAATGAGTAATCGAATTATATTATCACGACAAACAAAAAGGGAGGTCCACAGCAAACTGACACAATACAGCATACAACATCAGCTTGGATGATAAAGCACCAAAGCCATATGGGATTGCTGTACATATTGATCATTACAGTTTCAGGCTACAGCTATTTTCAAACACTGGTTAAAACGAACATAAGTGCCGCCGAGCAGCTCCAGGACTAGCAACAGTGAACTTGTAATATTTGGACCATGCTGATGGTTTCTCGCTTTTCGTTTCAAATGAAAAAATGTTGGTCCAACAAGCAGAGCATGTCAGGTTGGCATTTCAAGCAACACTTCTTGTTTATGAAGAGCGGAAAGTTGTCTGATGCATACAAATGCACTCTTTGTTTTTTGAAACTGCTAGGTGTATACAGGTTACAATTTGGTAATAAACCTGAAGTTGCCTCACAAGTTATGACCGTACACTCTCATACGTTTCATCAGAAACCGTTAACAGTTGCATGAACATGTATCTGCTTCCATCTATCTTCTGAACAGTTCCTATATCAATCTACAAGGTTGCTCTACCCTGTACTGGATCAACCTCAGGTAGAAGAGGTGTTCATCGCCACTCACCAGCTCTGTTGCTATACTAGTAGCCTCTTACTGTACTATAATACTAGTACTGACAACATCAAATCTGGTGTCACTCTAGTGCTATCCAATATAACACCACAAACTGCGAGCTAGTTCCAGGTTATAAGTTATGCTCTCATAAATTGCAAGCCAGTTCATGGCTCACACTTGAAATGACTAACGACATAAAGCAATTCCATTCCATCAAATAACTGTGAAGCAAATCGTGGTGGAGAATTGTGATCATTAGTTGTTTCACGATTCACCTTGACCAACTTAAAAGGACTCAAAAGTCTTTACATTATGAAATCAGAAAGCGAGAAATGGACCCTGAATAACACAGGATTAAGTTCCCGTATAACAATACTTTAGCACTAGGCAGACCATGCTTCCGATTGACATGATTCAAATAATTTGGGATCTTAATGGATGTACTATCTATTAGAAGTCTGATCCTAAAGGTAAGGAACAGACACCAAAAAGGGAGGAAATGACATACAGACTGCATATGTGTAGCTCAATGAAGAAATTACTTCTTCGACATGTTGTGCTAAGGTGCTTGTCTTTACCATTGATCATGGGGCAATAAGTCTAGGTTCACTGATTGAAATCTTTTGATCTTTCCTAAATACACAAAACACCTAATTCGCCAAACAGAAACTCATATCTAACAATACAACATCAGAATATTCGAGTGAGCAAACTTCCATCACAATTTCAGGGTACTACCTCCCGACGAAAATTAAGTTTGTATCTTGCAAATATTTCAGCAATAAAAGCTTACCCAGAATTTTCAGTGTGTGCCAAATCCGAAAGAAAGCAAACCCTCAAGATAAGCTAATTTGGAAGTCTTATGGTGAGCTGCCTAAACTGGCTAATTGGTTCATCAGAAAGTACAACAAGCCTAACATTCCAACCGGTGCATGTTACCATCCATAAGGACTCATCGATATCTCAAGTTTTATTGCAAGAAATTCACAAGTAGCAGTATACAGCCAATGATAACACCTTTATCCTATGATGAAACCTGGTACAGCCCAAGTTACCACGACGGCTCGGGCAGCAACATAGGGGGTGCTCAGAACACGATGCGGAACTGCGGCGCGCCCTCCCCGGTCGCGGGCACCAGCTCCCAGCGGCACGGCTCGAGCTCGTCGGAGACGGGGCAGTATCCCGCAAGCGTCACGGCGGCGCCGGACTCCGCCGCCGACCCGAACTCGAAGACCGTCGCGTCCGGCTGCCGCTTCCGCAGCACCTCCACCGCCCCATGAGGACCGGTGGCGGCTACCTGGGTCTCCTTCCCCTTCGTAGGCGGCGGCTCCGGCGAGCCGCGGCGGGAACCCTTCCACCACCAGAAGAGCCCCATCGGCAGACGTTGGGGACGGGGGGATTGGATTAGGGATTCTAGGGTTTTGGTGGGGAAACAATCTACACAAAAGGTTTGGCGTCGGGAAATTCGGGTAGAGCTCAGCTTGGAGCCTTGGACGTGTCACTGCGTGGTGGCCCCGCCATGTCCCAGTTTGCAAAACAAATCTACTCACTCCGCTAAATTAATGATGACGAATGACAGAAGATACAAAGTATTAAACCAGTTTACAAACAACTCCACACTCATAAACAAAGAATCAAGCCAAAAGGCTTGTACAAAGAAACTAGAGAAAACAAAGCTACTGAAAGGTTGGGACGATAACAACATAAAGTCGAAACAAACATTTGAAGAAACCAAGACTCCGCGACGTGGTGGAAGTGGAACACAACCAGATCGGCAAGACAGCCTCGCCCGGTTCGATCTCTGTCGCCAAAGGGACCCGGACAAGAGACACTGACGTTGATGGACTACAACTCCCTCTAGAGTTCGAGCCAACACACAAACGGACAATGCACCCCGTCGTGATGGTCCGAACCACATAAGAAAACTCCGCAACCGACAAACATCACCGTCGCCGCCACAATACTACCACCGGAAAAGAGACAAACCATGAACTCCAAGGCGATGCCTGCAGGAAGGGAGCAGCACCAAAGTACTGCCGTCGCCTGATCCAAAGGATCTAGGGTTTTCACCCAGAGCATCGGGGAGGGAGAGGGGAAAAGGCGTATTTTTTGCCGCCCTGCGTATTTTTTGCCAAATCTGGCTCTTTTCGCGAACTAATAACATATCTGACCGCTCCCGGAAACTATTTTGCAAATCTGGCCCCTGAGGTCGGCGCCAACGCAAATGGAGCCGAACTTGTGCAGTTCGGCGCCATAAAAAATTTCAGCCGAGCTAGGTCGGCGCCAATGGCAATGGCGCCGAACCCATCAGGCATCAGAATGCAAATTTTTCATGGCGCCGAACTGCACAAGTTCGGCTCCATTGGCGTTGGCACCGACCTCAGGAGCATTGGCCCCTGAGGTCGGCGCCAACGCAAATGGAACCGAACTTGTGCAGTTCGGCGCCATAAAAAATTTCAGCCGAGCTAGGTCGGCGCCAATGGCAATGGCGCCGAACCCATCAGGCATCAGAATGCAAATTTTTCATGGCGCCGAACTGCACAAGTTCGGCTCCATTGGTGTTGGCACCGACCTCAGGAGCCAGATTTGCAAATAGTTTCCAGGAACGACCAGATGCTTATTAGTTCATGAAAACGGCCAGATTTGACAAAAAAAATCCCCAATTCGCCAATTCCCGCCCTGCGTATTTTTCCCCCAAATCCCCAATTCGCGAGTACAACTGCCGCCAATCATGGGCAGCGACTGCGGCGTCGGAGAAGAAGAAGCCGCCGGGGAGAAATTTTGGTCGGAGAATCGATGGCTCTGATACCAATTGTCAGGGATCCATCTAGTGACTAAGCTACTGGGAAGGAAACCCTAACAGAATTGAGGTAATTGGAAGATAAATTGCAGGAATTGAGATAATTGGTAAGAACAGGAAGGTAAGAACAAACGAAGAACTGGAAAATATTAAGGTTTTTAGATGTCGTGCCCACCAACCACCCCTCCAGGTCTTATATACCCGACCGGAGTCACGACTAAGTCACATTACAATAAACACTCTCAGGTGTTAATAAAAGTACTTAATTAAGATAACAGCAAAGCTACGCCTGAAGCGATAAGAAGGAAGGACGGCCGGACGATGTGGATCGGACGGACGAGGATGACTTCATCTTGACATCTTCAGAACAGGGAAGCAGAGTATCGCTCAGGTCCTGACACGCCGTCTCGCCCTCGCGACCTCGACCTCTCGAAGCTGGACCGCTCCCTGCCAAGGATCGAGGTCAACCCGGCCGGCGCGCACTCCATCATCGACCCATGCTGCTTCGGCTGCCTAGACGCGAGCTCAGGGGTGAAGAACCACGGTTAGTTGCAGCTCGTTTCTTTTCCCGTTTGATAAAAATTTTCTAATAAGAATTACGCATAAATCGGAGGCGATATTCATCTATCTCTCTGCCTGTGATTCAGAGCGGGTGAAGGCTCCGGGCCAATTTGATGAATTTTATGGTAAGAGCCGCTTCTTTGCTTTTTAATCTTTGGAGAACCCCCAAAGTTCATGAAAAAGGCGTCACCTTCATGCTTTCTTCATTCATAAACTAGGATTTAATGGGCAACAAAACTATGACAAGTATGAAAATCCAACTGTTCCAGGGTTTGCACATCTGTTATCTAATTTTGTGCCTCCTATGTCCAGCAACTTGCGTGGCTGCAACGTCTGAGATCGAGAGGTATATCGAGGGCCACAGGCGAAAAATCCGAGAACTGAACGCTACCCTCCCTCAGGGTCAGCGATTTTTCCCTGTCATTATCGTGCCCCGTTGTCCCAGATTACCAATTGCTGCAGACTATCTCTGGGAGTTCTCCATGGAGGAAACGTCTCCAAGTAAATATTCTATGTTATTGTCCCTTTTCAAAAGAATTGTACCCAAACGCAGTACTAATTCGATGCCCTTGTCACTCGATTAATAGCCACATTGGGGCCCAAGCGCTTTGCGAAACCTGGAGATGTTGGCAGATCTGGTGCAACAACTATGCTGCAGTTCTTCTCGCTCAAGTTCACCGGCAATTTCCCCAACAATCAGCCGATGCTCGTTTATGGTTTTATGGCTGTGAGAGATGATGTGGAGCCTCTGCGGAATTACATCTTCAACCATTCAACGGAGAACCCCCTGTGAAGTGAAGCCGGTTAGTCCATCTGCCCTGTAAAGTAAAGCCATCAGCATCAAGTATTTTAGTCTGTATATCGATCCTCTGCAGTACCATTTTTTTTTGTTATGAGTCTCCAAAATTATTATACTTTGTCCAATAATGCCTTTTGCTAGTTTGAGTAAAATAACTGAAAGAGTGGTTCTTGCACTCTCAGACAAGCAACTTAAAACATATTAAGAACGTTTTTATGGTTTGAGTGCACACCCATTAGCTCCAATAGCAATTGAGCATTTTGCACAGTTTTCAATCAAATGTGGAATTTGTTGTCTGGCGCGTTAGTTTACGATTACATTAAGTGACAAGTAATAGGATAGTATGGGAGTTCGAATCAACAAAATAATAGTACAATGCTTTGATTAGACGAAATAACATAGTTCAGGGGCTTGTACCTCAATCTTGTTCTGAAAATAAATTAGTATTGCCTCAGTATTTTCGTTTTGAGTTGATTGGAATTTTCCAGGGGATATTGGAACATAGTGTTTGATGTACCTCTGCTCAATGCTTCGGCAGCATTTGCATAACTGCTTTACTAAATTGTGCCTGAATTTGGTGGTTTGCTGAACTTCAGGATTCCCCAATGCTTCCATTGATGTGTCCTGCTCGAGGGATGTCTGTTTTCTTCGACAGCATGATCGAATACGCCTTAAAGGTTAAGGTCAATGGAAGTGACAGTACCGGAGATGAAGATGGTGTCCTCATCGACGGATGCATTCAGTTCAGCGAAGAGAACATCAGGCGCGACCGAAAGCTGAAGTCTCGTATTGATGGTCCGTTTGGCCCGGTTGACATGGAGTATGCATTCATCAGGCATGGCATAGAAGCCGTGGTAGAGATCGCTCTTATTCCCAAGTACTTTGTAGGTAATCGCGTAAAGGTCACTGCATTTATAAGTGGATACCCAGACCCAATTTTACTCTATGATGGCCGTGTGCGGAAGCGCCTCAAGTTCTCATCTGTGGTGGCTGTTTCATTGGGTGGGCAGATGAAGATCAAGTTGGAAGCCACCATTTACAACAAGGAATATGAGAAGGAGATGGTATTTGAGGCGCAGAAGTATGGAAGTTCCAAGGGAAGAATCGAACTGGTTGATGTACCTAGAGAAGATGAGAAGTTTTTTTGTCGTCGAGAGGGGCGTTTTGTTCCCAAGGGCCACGGCTACGTCGTCGCCGTCAAAGTCACATGGTCGACTATGGGCTACTAGGAACTTGTTATGGGACATACCTTGTGCTACCACTAGCGACTATCATTTGGCTGACGATGAAGCTCGAGGATGAGTTAGTGAGTTCCATTCTCCACCATGCAAATCATTACCTAATGTCAGACTCCGAGGGAAGGGCAAGGAATCAGTTCCACGGTTGGTACAGTACGCAGGACGGCAGGTCGAGCAAACAAATCATATTCGTTTCCCATAATCCTGTATCGTGGTATGCTGCTAGCCAAATTATTATCCATCAAATGAGGAAGTGATGCGCAGTGGTGATGGGATGCTGCCCCATAGAAGGAGCCATCATTAAGGGTCTGTTCGGTTCTGGAACCAACCGGAATGGAACGGAACCGTTCCGTGCCTCGGACTCGTTCTAGTGTTCAGTTTTGCAGTGGAATGGAACGCAGCCGTTCCGCAAAAGGGAATATTCGCGCTATATGCGGAACGCACTCGTCCGGCCGAATCGGCCGGACCGAGTGGAACGGCTTGCTAACGAAAAGATTAGCGACTCCTTTCTCCTCTCCTTCGCTCTCGAGCGCTCACGGACTGGGACGGGCCGGCGGAAACCAAGCGCGGCCGCGGGCAGAGGATGCGCGGCGGGCCGGCGGCGAGCGCGGCCGCGGGAAGAGGAGGTGTCGGGGAAGCGGAGGTGCAACTGGGGCCGAGGATGCGCGGCCGCCGGCAGAGGATGCGCGGCCACGGGCAGAGGATCTGCGGTGGGCCGGTGGCGAGCACGGCCGCGGGCAGAGGAGGCGACCAGCCTAGCGCCGCCCGGAGACCCGAGTCCAGCGATTCCCGTGCAGGCGCGTGGCGGTGCGGGGCGGATCCAGGCCCGACGGCGGCCATGCTCGCGGCCACGATGGCACGGCCCTCCGTGCTCGCGGCCACGACGGCGGCCATGCGAGGCGGGATCCAGGCGACCTTGCTCCTCTCCCGTGGTTTGGGGAATAATTAGGTTAATTAAATATTTAGATTAAATTAGGGTCTAATTAATTGGGTGTTTAGACTAATTAGATTCTGTTCCATTCCGCTGCTTCTGAAATCAACCGAACACCCAGATGAAATGGAATGGGATGGGATGGAATGGAATGGTTCCATTCCATTCCACTCCACTCCATTCAAAAAACGAACACACCCTAAGACAATCCAACGTTCAGAACAAAAATAAATCAGATCTTTATTGAAATCTCATTTTCACCTGATAAGCTGCCCAACTAGAAGTTAGTGCTTGGAAGGATTATTGCAGCTGGTTATTTTTTTCAGAGACTGTTTCAGTTTATAATCGAATTCTCGACTGGTTATATATTTTTCACCAGATAAGTCAGACTGTATGTGGCCTCCAGGGATCTGGCCGGTGGATTTGACAGATAAGCTTTGCTGGTGTTTTTTTGCTGTTGAGATTTCTAAGCTTGCTGGTGCTGAGAGAAGGCCAAACTTCACAAGGACACAGACGCAAATCAATAAATCATTGTCCCCGAGTCAATGCCGGGTCAAGCGACTTCACAAGGACACAGACCCAAATCAATAAGACTAGACATAGTGGGGAGTATCATATACTAGTATTATGCATATGATACTAGTCTATGTTACTACTTTCATAGTGGGTAGTAACATATATGTGGTATCATATAGTAGTGTATTTATTAGCATGCACACTCATCTTGTCTTGGAATCCGCTATGTTACGGTATCTATCTATGATACCACTATCACTTCTCTCACCATTAATTGCAGTGACACGTCATCTTTTTGCCAACATGGCATGCATGATACTACCTATGATACTCCCACTATGCCTGGTCTAAATCATTATCCCGGAGTCAATGCCGGGTCAAGCGGGGAAGATGGTCGAACTGTCTTGTCCACCCTGATGGCTAGTACAGTATTAACTGTAGACTGTACTGCAACTATTCAACGGACTGGCCCTCCTTCATCCACCGTTCATTGTCAATCCAGGATAAGATCGATCCAAAAAATTAACTGGAAAATCCAATATTTCAGAAAAAATGAAAAAATTCCAATAAGTTCTACATATCTATTTAGGTATTCTGAGAGAGTTTCATGTCATTTGTATCAGTCGTTTATGAGTTAATAGTTTTTTAAGATCAAAATAGAAAACACGATTTAATGATAGACCACTTATCCAAATGAAGTGAAACTTTCTCGGTGTACTCCACGGACCATATAAGAATTACTGGAATTTTTTAAATCAATCTTAACCGTTGGATGGACATTGAACGGTGGATGAAGGGGGCCTGGCACGGCGTGACTGGCCATGGGAAAGTCACTCAATCCCGGTCCCTATTCAACCGTCCATATGGTATTCATATCTCCGATGGATGCTTCAAACTTCATGTTGAGCTACATACGTACACCATGTCTCCAGCATCGTCCATGGCTCTCCTTGGCCACGTCGCCGTTGTGCTCTACCTCCTTGCTCATTGCCTCGTCCCTTCTTCGGCCGCCGTCGACTTCATCTACAACGGCTTCCAGCACGCCGCTGACCTGAGCCTAGACGGCTCGGCGTCGGTCTTGCGTGGCGGCGCGCTCCAGCTTACCAACGACAGCACCAACCTCATGGGCCACGCCTTCTTCGCCCCGCCGGTGCCAATGCTCGCGAACAAGGCCGTCGTCTCCTTCAGCACGGCCTTCGTCTTCGACATCGTGACCGTGGGCAGAGGCGGCGGCCATGGGTTAGCTTTCGTGGTCGCTGCTTCCAAGGTGCTCCCCGGGGCAACCGCCGAGCAGTACCTTGGCCTCCTCGGCAAGGGAAATCTGGGCAACTCCTCCAACCACGTCTTCGCCGTGGAGTTCGACACGGTTCAGGCCAGCGGGCTCCTGAACGAGACCAACGGCAACCACGTGGGCGTCAACTTGAACAGCCTCGTGTCCAACGTGTCGGAGCCGGCCGGGTACTTCACCGACGACGGCGGCCAGAACGTCTCGGTGCCGCTCGAGAGCGCGCAGCCGATCCAGGCGTGGGTTGACTACGACGGCGGCGCCAGGGTCCTCAACGTGACCATCGCTCCTGCGTCCGTGCCAACGCGGCCGCACCGGCCACTCATATCGCACGCCATTGACCTCACGCCGATCTTTGAGCAAGACATGTACGTCGGCTTCTCGGCGGCGACCGGGAAGCTGGCAAGCTCGCATTACATTCTCGCTTGGAGCTTCCGTACCGACGGAGTTGCACAAGCCATTGATCTCTCCCGGCTGCCGAAAGTCCCCAAGACGCCGGCTTCTCCACCTTCCACTTCCACCATAATCATGATCGTCGCTCTGTCTTGCGCCGCCACGCTAGTTGCGGTCGTTGTGGCGATCGGTGTCGGGCTCTGGCTGCGGCGAAGGGCGGCGCTCGCGGAGACGCTTGAGGAGTGGGAGCTGGAACACCCACACAGGTTCCCATACAAGGACCTGTACAAGGCGACGAAGGGGTTCAAGAGCAGTGAGCTCCTAGGCGCCGGTGGCTTCGGCCAAGTGTACAGAGGCGTGCTCCGGCGCTCCGGCGAGACGGTGGCCATCAAGCGGATCTCCAGCAATGGGTCGCAGGGGATGCGCGAGTTCATCGCCGAGATCGCGTGCCTTGGGCGCCATGGACGGATCTGCAGTGGTTCATGGGTGTGCAGGTGCACACCCAAATTTTTCTGCAATTTTTTTCATATGTATAGTGTATATGAACATATGTATAGCTAGTGGTAATTCTAAGCACGTATACATACGCCTTTTCTTGTCCACTAGGCCCAAAGTTCGAATTAGGAGAGAGGAAGGTCTAACCAGCTTCTAGCCCAATCGGCACATACACCAATCGGCAAAGGATATGCCTTCCCTGGTCGCACACGGACCGGCTCAAACAAGGCAGCGAGCCTGTGTGAAAGAAGGAAAAAAAAAGATAGCGAGCCAGGGACGGGATAATCCAAATCGAGTAGGCCTGGTGATACTCGTCTGGGAACTCAGTGCAAAACAATTGCTCATGTGCTGCGTATGTATCCTTCCATCTGTCTAGTCCTCAGCAAGATATCAAAAAGCGAGTCTCAAAGCAACGAGGCTATGCTTGCTCAAACCATATTATCATCATTTGAGTCATTCAGAGGAAGAGTTGATTTAGCTTCCATACCAACTTACTCTTTTTATTGCTGATATGCATAGAGATAAGAGGTTTAAAAATCTCCAAAATATCGTTCAGCTATATCACCAAAGAACTAGCCATGGATAGGGCTACGTGGAAGTTAGCTATCCATGTGCCAGAACCATGACCTGGTTTCGAGATCTTATGGGTTTCAACTCTAGCCTACCCAACTTGTTTGGAAAAAAAGTCTTTGTTGTTGTTGTTGTTGTATCGTTCAGCTATCTATTTTGCTTGTGAGGGTATTTTCATCAATGACTTTTGTGAAGAATAAGCTAAGAATCAAAATGGGGAACCAATATTGAATGACTGTTTGATTACATTCATTGAGAAGGAATTCTCTTTAAAAGTGAAAGATGATGTTGTCATATCTCGCTTCCAAGCTATGATGGATCATATGGTCGTATTGTAATTTACTTTATTCTTTTGTAAGTTTCTTGTCTTTTTGAGAAATGTTGCTACAATGGCCAATCTCTATTTTTATTGACGTATAAATATAGACCATTTTCAGTTTTTCTCCTTCATGTTTTGTGTTGGTTGGAGGTTGAACGCCCAAAGTTAAATTTCTGGATCCGTCCCTGTTGGGCGCATAAGGCACCGGAATCTAGTCGAGCTGCGCGGGTGGTGCAAGCGCGGGCAAGACCTGCTTCTGGTCTACGACTTCATGCCAAACGGCAGCCTGGACGCGCACCTATTCGGCGGCGGCGTATCTCCGTCGCCGGCCTTGCTCACGTGGGAGCAGCGCGTGAGGATCCTCAGGGGCGTCGCGTCGGGGCTGGTGTACCTCCACGAGGGGTGGGAGCAGGTGGTGGTGCATCGCGACGTGAAGGCCAGCAACGTCCTGCTGGGCGCGGACATGAGCGCGCGGCTCGGCGACTTCGGCCTCGCGCGCCTCTACGAGCACGGCGCAGACCCTGCCACGACGCGCATCGTCGGCACGCTGGGCTACATGGCGCCGGAGCTCACTGTGACCGGCAAGGCCACCACGGCCAGCGACGTGTTCGCCTTCGGCGGCTTGCTTCTAGAGGCGGCGAGCGGGCGCCGGCCCATCGACCCGGCCACAGGCGTGAACCTGGTGCGCTGGGTCCGCGACCACGGCGCCAAGGGCGACCTGGTGCGCGCCGTGGACGAGAGGCTCGACGGGCGGACGGGCGGTTTGACAAGCAGGAGGCGAGGCTGGTGCTGTGGCTGGGTCTCGCTTGCAGCCAGTGGCAGCCGGAGGCACGGCCTAGCATGAGGCAGGTCTGCCAGTACCTTGACGGCGAGGAGGAGATGCAGGAGGATGCCGTGCTCCTCCTATCAGACGTCGACTCCTTCGACTTCGGCTCCGTGAAGTCCCTGACATGGTCGTCCTGCTCCTACGCGACTATGTCGGCCTGCTCGCTGCGCGGTGGTCGATGAATAGTTCTTTCTGCACTTGGACTTGAATGGGTTTCTACCAAATTCACGCAGGACTACAGATTTTCTGCTCCTCGATCAGGCATGGATCTGTTTAATCGCCCATTATTGCCTGAATGGATTCATTCGTGCATTTGATAATTAATATTCTATAAGTAATTTGTCGGTAGACTGTTGTTCAGAGCAAGACTGTATCAGCAACTTCGATGTGAACAGTCAAAATGTTTGAGATACGTAGAAGTATATTTCGGGATGTTAGCTCAGGTACACGCAGAAATTCAATACAGCTCCCGAGCTCCTATATGAGTACAAAAATTCGAAACAAATATAAAAACACTTCATTTTTTTTGAAAAAATCAGACACATATTCAAAAGTTCTACATATGTGCAATGTTTTCGTGAATAAATGCATTTCCTGTGCCCCGTGCGAAAAAAAACAAATATCAGTGCCCAACATAGGATTTAAAAATGTCTTTTTAGAGCACAGATTTCTTTTTTGTACAGAGCACAAAAATTCCATTTCTTTACGAAATTTTGCACGTATGTAGAACACTTGGACATATTTGTCTCTGATTTTTTGTTTTTATATTTGTTTCAAAATTTGTATTCACACAGAAACATATTAGGTCGAGCGACAAAACTGCTCACTCACGGACACGTGGGTACTTAAGTATTGTCTATAAAATTACAAGCCCAGACACAACAAAAGTTTATTCAATCAACATAATGATACAAGCCCAGGGTCTAGGTTCTTCCCCACCTATTTTTTTCTGAACACAACAGAATTTTATTGATCTAGCAACATTTTACAAGGACGAGCGTGTACTGGGACACACAAGACATTGAAATTACACCTGCATTTAGACAAGCTCTATTCCCTGAACCAAAGCACCTGAAAGATAAAGGTCTACTCTCAAGCTTAAGGGCAAGTCTAGCCTGATGATGAGCTCTAAAATTGAGACTTCTTGATATATGAAAAACCCTCGAATCATCAAAGGAGCTTGATGCTACGATGTCAGCGAGTTGTGTTCTGATTGCCTAGTGTCCTGGTCTGTGAAGGAGGTCCATAGCGGCAGCAGCTGTTGCCAAGGTGGCATTGTCCGTAAAAAAAGGTTGCCTGATGAATATGCAACATTTCCGCGAGTTTGACTGCAAGCAGCAGCCCGAATGCTTCGGCCTGGATTGCTGATGAGGCGGGTGGCGAGATGGTCGAGATGCTAACCTGAGAGCAAGGCCTGTCACCATGAATTTGCATGTAAATACCTATGCCAGCAGGCATCGGCTCGCCATTATGTCCTGAAGACCATTCAGCATCAGAGAAAATGATTGTGCTTGAAATGTTGGATATGTCCCTGATTGTAGCTCCTGGAAAAAGAGTCATCTGTTGGCAAGGAGCCGCCTCCAATTCTGCAACATAGTCTGTTGCTTCCTCTGATTTTGCACCCTGAGTTGGTCCGTGAGTTTCAATGGAGGCTGTAGCTTCTAGTTCTGTAGCCCGAATGATTGCGTTTGCGACCGCAAACACCTGAGTAGGTCTGCAAGATTTCCTGCAAAAAAGTGTGTCGTTCCGAGCTTTCCAAAGACACCACAGAAAAGTGTACAAGGAGGTGAGATTAATTTGTGGGTGCCCTGAGTTAAGCAGCGCTTGAATCATGTCTGGAATAGAGTGCTGATTCACACCTAGAAATTCAGTTTTTATGAACCAGGCGGCTTTAGAGAAGGGACAGAGAAAGAGCATATGCATTTCATCTTCAACATTGCCACACCTTGAGCAGCTTTCTTTAATATGCTTAGAGAACTTACTCGCCCTTTTACCGGTAGGAAGAGCTTTCCTAAGAAGTGTCCATGCAAAAGTCTGGACTCGTTGTGCCATTTGTTTGTCTTGCCAAACCTGTTTAAGGAGAGCAATGGTTTGCTAAGATACTATCTTCGGACGCTGCCTCGGAGGTAGTTGTAAGTTGTTGAAGTAGTGCTTGTAAGCGCTTTTTGACGAGAAATTTCCTACAGGGGTTAGCGTCCAAACTAAAGTGTCCTGTCCAGTTGAATTAATTATTGGGGTTTGAAGAATTGCATCAGCAGCTTCTCGACTAAACAATTAATTGATCAAGTCAACATTATCAGAACTCGCTGCCAATGGATAAAACAGTGGACTGCTCTTTCTGGTGGCGTGACTGCTTGAAGCTGCTCCCTGACTACATTGCTTTGGCCAAGTGCAATGTCAACTGTGGAGACACGGTAAGTTCTAGACTGACAAATGGTCAGCCGACATCATCCAAGAACAATTGCCACATTTGTTCTCCTTTGTCATTAATCAAAACATCTCGGTGCACAATGTCATTAACTATGACACAGTAGATGATCTTTTCCTGCTGCCTTTATCTGAGGAGGCCTTTCATGAGCTGGGAATTTTCCAGGAGCTCATTCAAACAGTGAATCTCACTGATGCCAAGGATGAGTGGATTTGCAATTGGGGCCGAGACTACTCAGTGTCCAAAGCTTATAAATTCTTCGAAGGTGATCCTCATCCTGCTCCATCATTCAACTGTGGCGCTCTTGTTGTCAGAAAAAACACAAGGTGTTTGCTTGGTATCTGCTTCATAACAGGCTCAACACTCGAGCTCTTCTTCAGCGCAAGAACTTCCACCTTCCAGATTACAACGGCATTATGTGTGGGACACAACAGCTTGAATCCAGGGATCATCTGCTTTTTCAATGCCAATTTGCTCTTCGATGTTGGAATCAACTGCTGCCGAATTGGATCATCCCAGCAGGGGACATACACACTATCATTGGCTCTTTTAGAGTGGCTTTTGGACAGCCCTTCTTTATGGAAGTTTTCATCTTGGCACTCTGGTCTATTTGGATCACAAGAAACGAGCACATATTCAAAGGAATTCGAGCTAGTCTATTCCGGTGCCTGAGGAAATTCAAGGAGGAACTAGATTGGGTTGCTTATCGCGCCAACAGAGCAAGTCTTGCTGGCTTCAGGACTTGGATTCAAAACTTCAGAGATCCTTAGTTTCTTTGCTTGCTTTGTTCGTTACTATCTCTGTAACGTAGCTAACTAGCTTTTCTTTCTTTCTTTTGTACTAACCCTCTTTTTGGAAAATCATTAAAAAACAAGCAGGAAACTGCTGTCCTTTCCAAAAAAAAGTCAACATTCCAGCTCTTTTGACCAGGTATCCAAAAGGTCCTTAACAATGGCAGGATAGACAAAAGGTTGGTCTTGGATAAAAAGATGATCATAAATGGTTCTTCCCCACCTACTGTGATGTTTAGGTGGGACTTGGTTCGGCCTCAGATAAGGGCTGCTCGCCATGGCCGATTCGCCACAATGGCGCGAAGAATTATGTTAGAACTTACTACCTTCGTTTCAGAAAAGAAGACGCATAATTTTTGCCAAAAGTCAAACCATGTAAAATTTGATCAAAGTTTTAGAAAAATATAAACCTCTACAATGTCAAATCAATCTTATTTAATACATCATTAAATACATTTTCATAGTATATTTATAAAATATTATAATTGTTCATATTTGCTGAGAATGTTTGATGTCCACCCCCCTACATGTCACGATGATTACAACCTCCGCTCAAACTAAACCCTTCCGCCACCTTTACACTCCAGGTGATTAAGTAGTTCACCGAGTACTCACCTCCCAAACTAATCTCTGCTACTTCGTCATTCTTACCAATTAGAATTGTAGTCGAAGTGACGCATCCCTACAAAAAAAAAGGTTGGAATCTTGTGGGCTCTGACTTAATACAATTCCATAGGTCCCTCTCAAGTGACTTGGTTTTTTGTTCTTAAAGTGTTCAGTTTTTCGTACTTGAACTGTGCTTATTTCATAATCCGTTGTTGTGAATAAGCGACAAAATAGGCAAAAACCAGGTCAAATAAATAGCAAAATAGACAAAAACAAATGAGCCAAAGTGACAAAACAGGATAATCATAATTCACCAAAATGCTAAATGCTAGACAATTCGCCTTGTAAATGCTCTGGATATCATGTGCAATACGTTACTTGTCACAAACCCTCTAGGCCATTTTTTTTACTACCACAGACTTTGCTACGCTGTAGTATAATCCTACATTTTTCCTCGTACGAGATTTTTCTCTCACTGCTAATCATGTCTTACCTATAGAAAAATCTCGAGAGCCTCTTTTCCTCTATCTAAAAAAAGAGAGAGAAATCTCGAGGGCAAGAAAAAGGCGGGAATCACATCTCAAAAGACAGGCAGCCAATCCCAAACGGAATCGCGCCTCCCATCCGCTGCTTTCGGCAAAGGCCAACCCCACCATCACCTCCCCCACCACCCCGCTATATACGATCTGACCTTCTTCCAGGCCCCCTGCCAATTACCTCAGCACACCAAGCCAGCAATGCCGCCGCGGCGGGCGATCGATGTCCGGCAGCAGGCCGACGGCGCTGCGGCGCCCAAGTGGCGCATGTCGCTGCTGGAGAACACCTTCACCGCGTTCTTGCAGTCCCCCGGGGCCGGTGCGGACGCGGCGGCGAAGGCCGTGTTCGCGGAGGGGTCCCTGCTCAGCCCCTACCTGTTCGGCAAGTTCTTCGACCCGGCCGACGCGTTCCCGCTGTGGGAGTTCGAGGCGGAGGTGCTGCTCGCCGGGCTCCGCCGCGGCGCCAGGACCACCGTCGACTGGGCCGAGACCGACTCCGAGTACTACCTTAGAGCCGACATACCAGGTACATAAGCACGCACACAGCTGGATCGATCGATTGACTCTACCTGTGGCTAGATTTTTCAGCAAAATTTCTCCATGTTTATTCCCACTTCTTCTGCAGCACTGCACTTACGATAGTACCGTGAAGGCGTGAGATCAGATGCTTGTGCAAAATTGCCAAAACTTCAGACTGAAAATTGAGATAGCATGGCAGACATACCACTGAGATTCCACACACCGTTCGATCCTCGAAAGAAAAAACATTTGGACATGCAACCGTAGCTGCCGATTACAAGTTAGAACGTGCGATGCATTAAGTTTTAGCATAGATTCGCCGTCTGTATAAATGGTAGACCTGACCTCTGCATCCAGCATTCCTGATTTAGCCACGTTTTCTTTGATTACATCATCAGATGTCTGATTAAACTAGTTGCCTTGCTGCGATGCTGTGCTCCAGACAACTTCCTGTAGGAATCTCAACACCTTGCACATTTTGCCACAGAAAGATGTTGCAACTCGCAACCAGCTAGAGAGATGAAAGTAACTGGAGGCCATGTTCAGCGTAAACCTTTCGGAAAAAAAAAATCAGTGTAAACCTTTGCTTTCCATGGCTTTTCCACAACACTATGGTCTTGGTCACGTGCAGCCTTGTGTCCTCCATTGCTTTACCTCTTCAGACAAATATTCGTTGCTTCTGCGTGTGGGCGTGGCGCACCACACCACTAGAGCAGCAGCTTACAGAAAAGCGAGGGAAAGATTGTACCACACGATTTCCAAAACCGAGAAAGCCACGGCACACTTGCATTATCATACACAGTCACACAGACATAGTACTCGTGCAGCATCTACCATTTAAGTCATTGCTTTCTTGATCATCATCAGGTGGAAGGAAGTGCGACGTGGAGGTGAGCGGCGACGGCGGTCGGGTGGTGGACGTGAGCGGGCTGTGGCGGGCGCCGCCGGCGGACGGCCGGGACTGGCGCGCCGGCAAGTGGTGGGAGCACGGCTTCGTGCGGCGCGTGGAGCTGCCGGAGGACGCCGACGGGGGCAGGGTGGAGGCATACTTCGACGACGGCGACGGGTCGCTGGAGATCAGGGTCCCCAAGAGGAGCGGCGTCCAGGCCAACGCCGCCTGAGAGAATCCGAACCCTCGCCAAGCGCAACTGGATTGGATCGATAGACATTCTCAGCAAATGGACTGGATCAACCAGAGGGTCAAATTTGCCGGGTGTTATCGAAGGTGTTATTCTTCTTCTAAACAGTTGATGGAGACTGAAAAGACGGCGTAATCTTGGTAGAAAATTCGCAAAGATATGGGAAGAGCAAAAGGAGCAAAGATGGATGATTACCTATTACCTATCTATCGCGTGTCACGAATCAAATGTAATATATGTTTCCTCAGTTCACTCACCCCAGTGTCACCATGTTGAATGGCTAATTGGCAGTGTGAGCACACTGACGCGTCGCCGTCAGTTTCGGTCGTCGATCCAATGGGCTAGGCATCGATATGATTCCTGATTAGAGGAATATATACAGCATTCGCGACTCCTGAAAGGCGGATTCTTCTTTTCTTTCGGCACGATGTAACTCGATCCATCAGTAGTCACCCCTTTATCTTCAGAGCCAAAGCTGCAGGGGTTGGCTGAATTTGGCTCTTTGAGATTCTCAGGTGATTATTCTGCACAGGAAGCACGTTGACCAGATGATATACCATGGTTTCACGCAATGATTTGCTTAAAATTGATGTAAAACAAGCTCTGCTTTTTATCGAGAGTACTCGCGATCGAGACCTACGCATCATTATTTTCGTAGTACACTTATTTGAGATAATGAAATAATACATTTCGGTCCCTCAATTATTGCAAATGATATAGTCCAAGTTTGGTCCATTAACTGTAGCACCGGAAATTCTTGGCTCCTCAAGTATCAAAACCATCTAAATTTGACTCCTTGCTCCACTAAGAGCAAGTTTAATGGTGAAGTGTTTTCGGAAAAAAAAAATAATAATGGTGAAGTGGCACAATTTGACACACATGGCCGGCCATTTAGCAAAAAATCCATAAAATAGCTGATTTGGGGGGAAATAAGAAACAAGAGAAGAGGTTAGAAAAGCAAAAAAATATTAATTCTAATTATAATTTTGGGAATTTCGAATGCATTAATATATAAGTAACATGGAATTTACTTAACTTTGGAAAACCATAGATTTGGTGAAGCATGTTGTTTTCATAATGTTTTCCATAGTATTCGCATTTCTAATACCTGCAGTAATACTTATTCATTAACTAGGTTTTTAAATTGCTAAATATTGCTTTGTTGTTTTAATGTTTCAGATGATCCTTGCCTAGAATTATTTGAGTTTTTTAAACCTTGAAAATTTATTTCCTCCTAACTTTCTACCTTTTCTAACACTATGCTAACTGGGTTGTCACATGAGCAAACCCATTTTCATGTCATTGTTTAAACTCCTTTCAGATGAGGCAAATGGTCAAATTCATATGGAACGACACTTGCAGAAAACTCCTAGTTTGTGGTATTGGAGTTGGGACCAAGTTTACACGTAGCAATAGTTAAGGGACCATAAATATATTTCTTCCTGTCGACAATGGAAATATAATTTTAGCGGTAGCTTGTTGGTGAAATAAAGGATATACAACGAATAACTTTACACAAATACATGTGAAAGTTGGTAAGAAAATATATTGTTTTAAGAGTTTATCGAACTTTGCAAATTAAGTCAATGTTCAACAAGCTACAATTAGTCACAGGGCCACTTCTTTTTAAATTCTCGTTGCTTCGCTTCCCAGGATAGTACAATCGCAAATGAACTAGAAAATTTTACACCCCCTACTCCCACTGATGGTATGGCCCTACCATGAAATTCCGGAAGCTGCCTGAGAGGCTTTTCTCGAGCTTTTCCATGAGGCCCAAACAAAAATGCCCCTCAAGTTGGTCCTAAAATCATAGTCAATTGCCACCGCGCACCCTGTAGACGGCCGACACAAGCGAAATCCCATTCAAATGGCAGTCCTACCATTTATCGGAATTCACTTCACCATGGACCAAATGTGGGGGCACATTTTCTGCCAGGAAAGTTACCTAACAGGGCAGTAAAACTGTGGCAAAGGGTTTTTCCCTGCAGTTTTGCCTGCCTGCTATACCCCTGCCGGCAAAACTCTTTGTCGGCTGTTTTTTCTTCGCTGGTAGTTTGTTTGCCTGCTAGCTCTAGTTTTGCCGGCACTTCAGTTTCTTTCCTTGCACAAGTTTACCTGTCCGGCTGTTTGGGCTTTTGCCGGCAAAGATTTTGGGTGGCACCTCGAAGGAACATGAAGGAGAAATTCAATAGTCGTCAGTCATTCATCCGTACAAAACTTCATTGAAAGACATTTGGCGTTCTAAAGAGGAAATGGCACATTCGCTTGCCGTACCACATTACTCGCCTCTTGCGCAAACGAAGATGGTCACAACATGTCTACATGCATGTGTTTGCATAACTATATTCATGGTAGTATGCTAGGTGAAGATATTTTGTGAGGTTTGAGCGAGTGGGATGTGTCCACAAGGATAGAGCTTCTTGGACAGGTGCAGATGTTTTAGCTTCTGCCGATATTGTTACTATGGGTACTATACGTTACAATATTTCTGTGAGTTGGTAGCTTGAGGAGTAATTGATACTGTAATTTATTTTGCACGGAAGACCACCAGATCTTTCTTTTATTTGACATCTACTGAATTATACTTTGACATCGTTGTTCTATATAATTCGGCTCTTTATAATGTTTTAGATTCATTTCTGGCTCATTTTGTATGCTAAACGGTTAAACATACTGATTTTATGAATTAACTCGGTAAAAAGAGCATTATAGACTATTCACAACTCAATATAGCAACTGAGCCTAAGCTCCATAAGCTCAAAAGAATAGGGAGAACTGTTCCGAGGGTTTCTCCCCTTAGGAGCTTCTCTCCACGAGAGTTTATACTCAGTTTCTCCATATGTTTAAGCTAAAAGTAGTCGTCCACATTAACTAATGTCATAAATTTCCCTTTAACGAAAAAACTAATGTCATAAAAGTGTCTATGTTGCAGTAAGTTACAAATCCAAATTAGCTTAATATTTTGGTAAAATTTCACTTGTGGATGTCTTCGCCCGTCCTCAACATGTATGTACTTTTTTACAGTTTCCTATATATAACTCATATGTGATTTTGCGCTAAGTTACAAATACCATGATCTCAGAGTGCTATTTGTCTAGCCTTTCCACATCAATTGTCGTTTCGCCAATTTCTTCGACAGATTAGATTAGATTATACTCCCTCCGTTCGAAAAAGGATGTCACAAAAATGAACTATACATCCTTTTCCGAACAGAGGGAGTATTACGCACGCTTCTTTGCTTCCTTCTCCGACCTACCGTTCGTCAGAACCAAGGAGATAATACAACGATACGCCAAATCAGGGAAACAAACATGCCCCTATTTTGTCTCGAGAGTGACAGCAATAGCTTCTTAATTCCCACACGTGGATTGTTCTCCTGCCTGCTTGTTTGGTCCGCCTCTGTGAGATAGAGAAATGGCGCCGCAGAGAGCGACAAAACCGATGTATTTTTTGCTCTGAACTTTGGCGGACATGAGAGTCTGGGCGGCCATGGCTGCTTCCTTGGTCGCCTTCTCGTTGGCCTTGATTAATCTTGTTTGACGATGGAGGCGCCGCAGTTAGCGAATATTACGCCAACGGTACCTAATGCAGGTGCTAATCAAGCTGGCTCGTATGAACGGGAAGCCTGACGAAAGATACATGTCTGAAGCCTGAACTTTTTATTCCTTGGTCTTGTTTGTTCACAGACTGTTCTGCAGATAACTGAGAAAGTTTAAGACCTGTTTTTGCTTGGAGAGCCACGCCTAACTAAGTTTGGCAAGCTTAAGCTCTAAGCTTACCTGTCCTACTTAAGATACTCCACTCAGTAGAAAATAGTCAATTGTTACTTCTTTATGGGAGTAATTGTTCAAAAGTATTCTTGGAAAAGAGAATTGCTGAGAAGAAGATTTCGACGAGGAATTGTTGGGAAGAGTTTGGAACCAATTGTGCGCGTCCACATTCATATTCTAATCAGAACTCGGACACAATCAGACAAATTAAGGCGTTAGGAAATAAGAATGATACTCCATTGTCCTTTCATCCATTGAAAGAGTCAAGAATGTGATCCAATTCCTCTCCATCGAAATGGAGAGAGAGGATCTTTCACAATTCACAGTGGTTCTATATATAGGTCAAGCCACTCCAACAAGCAAACCAAAACAACCTACAAGAAGCTCCTGCAGCAATTAGTCCTCTACGTATAGCCACTCTCACACCTCATCGAAAGTAACCAACTCTAGCACAAAATGACCACAAGTCACTAGTACAGAAGGCCACGTCAGTCAGTATGGAGCAGGAGCTACGGAGCAGCGGGCCGGTCAGGGTGCAGAGCTCGCTGTGCTTCCCCGGCGCCCTCGTCGACGGCCCCCGGATCCAGCAGCTGCTCCTGCACTGCGCCGCCGCGCTGGAGTCCAACGACGTGACGCTGGCGCAGCAGGCCATGTGGGTGCTCAACAACATCGCATCCTCGCAGGGCGACCCCAACCAGCGGCTCACATCGTCGCTGCTCCGCGGCCTCGTCGCGCGCGCCTGCCGGGCGTGCGGCTCCCCGCGCGGCGTCGGGAGCGCGGCCGCGCCGCTGCTGGGACGACGGGCCATGTCCGTAACGGAGCTCGCCGACTACGTGGACCTGATGCCGTGGCACCGGTTCGGCTTCACCGCTTCCAACGGAGCCATCCTCCGCGCCGTGGCCGGCAGGGACGCCGTGCACGTCGTCGACCTCGGAGTCACGCGGTGCATGCAGTGGCCGACACTCATCGACGCGCTCTCCAAGCGGCCTGGGGGGCCGCCGGCGCTCCGCATCACGGTGCCGTCCGTCCGCCCCGCCGTGCCGCCGCTGCTCGGCTTGTCCGACGAGGAGCTGGGCATCCGGCTGGTGAACTTCGCCAAGTCCAAGGGCGTTCAACTGGAGTTCAACGTCGTTCGTAAGAGCACGACCACGGCGCCATCTCCATCTCCGGGGAAGCCGCTGAAACTTAGCGAAGAGCTCGCCTCCGTCCTCTCCTACCCGCCGGCGCTGGGGCTAAGGGACGGTGAGGCGCTCGTCGTCAACTGCCAGAGCTGGCTCCGGCACGTGCCGCCGGACTCGAGGGATTGCTTCGTAGACGCGGTCCGGGCGCTGGACCCGTGTCTGGTCACCGTGACCGACGAGGACGCCGACCTGGACTCGCCGAGCCTCGCGACGCGCATCGCGGGCTGCTTCAACTTCCACTGGATCCTGTTCGACGCGCTGGACACGTCCGCGCCCAGGGACAGCCCGGGGAGGCTGGAGCACGAGGCGGCCGTCGGCCAGAAGATCGAGAGCGTCGTCGGCGCTGACTTCGGCGAGAGGTCGGAATCGGGCGCGAGGGTCGCGGAGAGGATGCAGCGGAAAGGGTTCGGCGGCGTCGGGTTCGGGAGGAGGAGGTGGCCGAGGTGCGGCAGCTGCTGAGCGAGCACGCGACCGGGTGGGGCGTAAAGCAGGAGGAGGACATGCTGGTGCTCACGTGGAAGGGCATGCGGCCGTATTCACCACTGCTTGGGCACCCAACTAAGATAGCGCACTCCAATTACAGCATTACTGACCAAAAATGCTGTTAGGAATGCATGTAACCATGACACAACGTTGTCAAAGAGAGTAGTTTTAGGTTGGTTATGTAGCTCAGAAAGGATCAGAAATGACATGACACCGAAACCATCTTCTTTATTGTTCATGCACCATTGGCAACACATGTGCTCATGCATACATCTTACTCACTGAAATGAGTAAACCAACACACTAAAATATGTCGATATATATGTACGAATCAAGAAAAGCTAAACAAGCTTATAATTTGTAAAATAAAAGAAGCTTATAATTTGTAACAGGGGGAGTAGTTGGGAAAGTGGATGTACAAGGTAAACATGTCAGTTTAAATGCTCACGGATCAAGATTTGATTTATTTATTTATTTATTCTGGAGGATCAGGTTTCATGTATTGAATAACACCCTGCCACACCTCCCTCCCCTCTCTTCACCCTCGTTGCTGCCAGAGGTGGCCATCGACAAGCCGTGCGAATGTGCGATGCTAATGAGGTGGAAGGAGGCTTTTCTCATCCACGGGAAGGATGTTGGAAATTGCGGCTACGGCCCCGAGTGGAGATGACATCGCCGGCCATTCTATACTCGCAACATCAGTGAGTGGCGTTCACGATGGAAGCAGGCAATGCAGTGCACTGACGAGAGCAGCCGTGATAGGGTGGTTGGAGGCGGGGTACTGTTAGGACAAGGTGGCGCTAGATCTATCTAAGAGGCGCTTAAATCTGGCGGTTTCTCACTGGCCGGACTATAGACACGACTTCCTCCTACGTGCTCCATCACCATTGTCCCATGTCTAGGGGTCTAGGCCGATCAGTTGGGATAGCAGGCTTCACATGATAGTTACGGTGCAACATGTTGTGGTTATGACACCGATCTAGCAAGTGAAAGGATGAGGATGTCGTCTAGGGGGGGGGGGGGGGGGGGGGGGGGGGGGTTGAATAGGCGATTTAAAACTTTTCCGGTTTAGGCTTGATAATTGCAAAATTAAACTAGGTATTTAAATTAACAAGCCAACAAACTAATATACTAGGCTCACCTATGTGCACCAACAACTTATGCTAAGCAAGAGAAGCAACAAAGTGATAGCAATAGAATTCTTCAAGCACGAAGACCATCACAAAGTAAAGTGTATAAGTAAAAAGTTTGGGTATAGAAATAACCGAGGCACGTGGAGACGATGATGTATTCCCGAGTTCCTCCTTTTTAGGGGAGTACGTCTCGTTGGAGAGGTGTGAGGCACCACAAAGGTCGATCTCAACGCCACAAAGGCTCACCCTATTCTCCGATGAACCGTACCACAAAGGTTTGGTTCCCCTTCCACTATCGGAATCCTTCGAGGCGGAATCTGGAGCCTTTACAACAACAATCCGGGGCACAACCCACAATTGGATTGGGGGGCTCCCGAACGGCTACAAGTGACTACAAAATGTCTCAACCACCACAATGGCGTCTAGGGTCCAATGACCCAACAGTAACAAGCTCACAAACTTTCAACTTCCACGAATCCTCATGGAGAGCACAAACCGATGCAACAAAGCAATGGCAAGAGCGCAAGTGCTCAAGTCCTTCACTCTCAATCCCACCAAAAGCAACTAATGCTTATGGGGGGAGAGAGAGGAAGAACAAAGAAGAGAACCACACAAGAACTCCAAGATCAAGATCTACTAGGTTCCCTCACTTAGAGGAGGAATGGATTGGTGAAAATATAGATCTAGATCTCCTCTCACTTTCCCTCAAGATATGCAAGAATCATGGGAGGGATTGAGAGGTAGGCAAGCTTTTCAAAATGTCAACAATGGAGGAGAGAGGGGAAAAACAAGCTCAAGAAGGTTAAGGAACCATTGGGGAAGAAATCCCCTTTAAATAAGTCCCCTCAAAAACTGCCCGTTGGGCAGTGCAGGGAGCCCGGCCTAGGACCCGGCCTATGCTCGCCTGGGGGCTGGCCACCCAGCAGAGCCGGCCGGCCTCAGGCCCGGCCTGGCCGGCCTGGGGGCTGGCCACCCAGCGAGGCGCCCGGCCTGGGAGCCGGCCTGGCTGGCCTGGAGGCTGGCCAGACAGACAAACAAGATAAAACTGCAAACTCAACAACTTTCTCGTTTGAAGTCCAAAACAGGTGAAACCAATTTTGTTGGAAAGATAGCGACAAGAGCTTTCCAACATGGGAAGGTATTAAGAACCATAAATAGAGTTAAGTTGCCACACATGGGAAGGTGTGGAACTTTCCTCAGGATAAACCGATAATATTTCCAACATGAAAACGCAACAAGTTTTTCATCCGGACTCTGTTTTCTATGATCTTTGGCTTGCTCCGAAGATAATCACAAGCACTACAAGATCATGCATATATACATCATATTCCAAAATGTGAGGAGGATAACACAAGAGGAGAGTTTGACCTCTCTACAAGAACGAACCGGTAAACCTCCAACATCAAAAAACACCACAAGATATTCAAATAAAATCCGTTTTTGATGAACTAGAGCTTGGTATGGAGATGAACACAAGATGTAAATTCTCACTGGATAAAAGCCAAATAAGAACCATGAAAGATGATATGCCAAATATGCAAAGGTTTGAGTTTTCCACAAAGATGCGATCAAGTTACTCTTGAGAGCCCCTCTTGATAGTACACCGTCTATCCTATAACCCGGGCTCCCACTAACACCACGAGACCGGTAAAATAGAAACCCTATCAAGATCATACCTTTGCCTTGCGCATTCCACTTGAGCTAGATGATGACGATCTTGACTCCCTCAAGTTGGAACACCTTTCTTGATTGTGCTTGCTAGCACATGCTTGATGAAGACTTCTCCAAATACTCCCCATACACCATAATGGGAGAACCTTGCTAAGCTCCGTCTTCATGAATCCACTTGCACTTCATCTTCTTATCTTGATATATATGATGGCTTGGATATAACATGAAAGTTCACTCAATCTTCTTTTCCAAGCCATGCTTGCAATAAGCTCAACTCTTCACATGACCATTCTTCATATAAATCTTGGATAGAACCTTGGTCATCATGTAATCTAATAGAGTCCAACACGTGAACTCCACGAGGCAGTTTAAGGTGGGAGTCATCCCGCCCGATCAGTCTGATGTTTGTTTTGAGGGAAAACGTCCCTCTATCGCCACCAGAGGTGGATCAAAGGTGGTGCGACATCGAATAAATGTGGGGGTGGCAAGGGCCTAAATTGCCCACAAATAGCAGCAACCCCACCATGTAATATTTCTCCCCATTCGGCAGAAAGGACCGAAATTAAATAAAAGCTTCTTAAAAATTGTTAGGAAATTCGTGCCCAGAACTTGAACCAAAGTCCCCCCCCCCCCCCCCCCCCCCCACACACACACATCTTGCTATATGAAAAATAAAAAAATGGTGATCAGCGGATTCAACATTTATTAACGTATATAAAGGGAACCATGCAAATGTCGTTTCCGCATATTATCTCTAGTTAAAACAACATATGGAATAGGTGCCACATAGTGTTTTGATTTTCAAACGTTGTTTATCATACCAAATCCATTTGTTGCGAGTAACATGAACGTTTTTTTAGGGAACATCAACATTTTTTCAAGGTATTGTTAAGTAGATTTTGTGGAAAAGTGGCCTTTTTTGCTAAAGAACCAGGAGATGTTATCACGACAATCAGACATAGCCAAATCTGACATGTCACAAATGGTGTTCCATTGAGATAAAAGCTCACCAACAAGTTTTTTATAAAAGCAAAATTACAACTTTTATTCATAGACTCTCTTGCGGTACAATCTTATTCCTCGCAAGTATCAAAAAGCAAAGGAAACTTCTCACGAAATGGTAAATTACCTGCAATAGGATCCTTCCAAAATATGCAAATACCACAACACCCATAATATTTTTTACACACAAAGTAAATCTCTCTGGTTTTAAACTGGTCTTCCAACTGAGAGAATCATCTCCAGATTTCCGAGAAGTGATATTTCCCCCTCAAATATTTAGGCTTAAAAATTATTTGCAAAGACCCTCTTGAGTCTCAAGTTTCCATAACCGCTCACAAAGGAGACTGATATTTTGTCTTCTAATTTTTTTTACCCCAATCCACCTTTCTTTCTTAAGTCTACATTGCATGGTATATTTGACCATTTTATAGATATTTTCTATTTTTATGAAAAAAAAATCTTCTCGTGTTTGCCCAACTGTCAATAGCCGTGTGCAGATTAAAAAAAAATGAAGCGGATGATGATCTAAAAAAGGCCATGCTTTTGTATCTTTAGGGCCTTTTTGATCCACATGATTTGAAAAACACATGAATAGGAATATTGTAGGAATAGAATGCTATGACATTTAAAATCCTACAAAAACCAAAAACGCATGAATCGGTAGAAGGTTTGGTTGCACCGTGGAAAAAACGCAAAAAAATTGAGTAGAAATTGAGCGCATGTCGTAGTTGTCATAAACACATAGAAATTTTTCCTAGAGGTCTCACTTCTTGTTAAAAATCCTGTAGAATTATAGTGTAGAAAAGAAATCCATAATAATTTTGGAGGGTTTCTTTGAATCAAATGGACTATATAGAAAAAAAAAAGAACCTTCGAATTCAAAGAGGCCCTTATTCGTTGGGCAAGTCTGTTCGGTCCAAGGCCGAAGCTATGGGCCAACAAGCTTCGCAAAACCCAAGTCCGATCAGCCCGTGGCGATCCAAACGTTCACCCAATGGCTGATTCCACAGCGCACTCGCCGCCGGCGATGGACCGGCGAGTCCAGCTGCTGGCTAGCCGCGTCTCCTTCGCACTCGCCGCCGCGGCCACGCTCTACCTCGTGTGCCTCTTCCGCCACACCTCCACCTCCTGCTTCCCCACATCCCACTCACATTCCCTCACACTCTCTACCGCCCCCTTTCCCGCACCTCCTGCGATGCCGCCTCGCGCCGCGTCCTCCCCCGGACCGCCGGCTCGCCAAGCTGCGCTCCTCCTCCCGCTGGAACCGCCGATCCACCTCGCTAGCCACCTCCGTCTTCCCCCCGCTCCGCGGCCTCCACCTCCTCGCCGGCTCCTCCCGCGTCCTCTGCCTCGCCGCCGGCGCCGGCAACGCCGTAGACGCCTCCACGCCGCGGGAGTGAGCGACGTCACAGGGATCGACCTCGTTGAGTTCCCGCCGCTCGTCCGTCGCGCCGACCACCATCGCCTCCCATTCCCGGACGGTGCATTCGACCTCGTCCTCTCCGACGACCCGGCGGCGGTCTCCGGCGCGCTATTCCCGTCTCGCTTCGCCGCTGAGGCCGAGCGATCTGTTCGCGTAGACGGCGCCATCGTGCTCGCCGTTCAGCGGCAGCTGGACTCCACCGCCCTCGCCGCGGTCTTCAAGAGGTCACGCGTCGTGGATGACAGGGACGTCACCTTGGATGGCTCCCAGGTTAGGTTGCTAATCTTGCAGAGTAATGGCACCACCCTGAACCCGCCGCACTGATACCTTACCTTCCTATTCGTGTACTGTCATGTTCATTTGTTGGTGTTCTATTAGATCAAACACTAGATTATACAGAGCTATAGATTTGTGTATAGAATTTTACTGTAACTATGTGTAGATTAATGTTCAAACGTCAGTTGTTCTGAAAATTAATCTGCGAACCTTGCTCTTTCTCCCTCAAACTTGTGCTGAAAGTGCTACAATACGGAGAACGCAGCCTCAAAGTTTGGATCGTTTTGGTGTGCTGTATTTCAAGCTATGACCACAACAATTAGGATCAACATCAGGTCAATGCATATTTTGTGAACATGTGTCCATATGCACCCTCTTCGTGAGTTTGTAATTAAAATCGCGCACTTCAAACAATTCTACTAAAATAATGGTACTATAAAAAATATTAATTTTGGTATGCTCACAAACATTTGTGAAAGATATGATATACAGAAAAGGAAAAAGGATAAGAAATCCATCGATGTAGCTTCGTGGAGCTTGACCTAATGTTTCATAGTTCTATTGATCACTTCAAACAACTGTAAAAATTCATGGTACTACAAAAATGTTAGTTTGGGCAAGTATACTAGCATTTGTGAAAAGTATCCAAGTCGATGGCCTAGTTCGGGTTCACTCGAAGCGTTGGCAACCACCATAGGAGGTGTGATATACATGCACTCATTTGAAGGGGGTGCAACACTTCTCAATTTGGGCCTAATATTTCTCCTTTATACCATGTTCGTATGGTGGCAGGATGTTCTACGTGAATCCACGTTGGAAGGGTATCATAAAAAGCTGTACAATTAGGACCTGATGTACTTGTATAAAGAAACAGAAGACAAGAACATCCATCCATGAAGGCTCTTAGAGCGTAACCTATGTGTGCGCTTCATAGTGCTCCTGATCACTTGTTGAATGAGTACCAAACTTTAACAGGTTCTTCAGAGATGGTAGCTTATTAGTACTGTGGTGTCAATTTAGCCGTTCGTATTCAGATACACTCTCTGTACTCGTACTTTAAAAGATAAAAACTCCATCTAAATAACAAAATACATCACATATGTAGCATCCTGGATTATTGTTCCATTCTAAAAGCATTTTAGGAGGCAGACTGATGACTCCATAGCTTAATGTTACAAATGCTCATTGGGGACTTAACTAAACAGAAAGGACTAGATTTCCTTCGCTGAGAAAAGCATATTTAAGTTTAACTACTCCTTTGTGCCAGACTAATTGTTAGCGAACCACACTGCTGTCATAATAATTTAACGGAACTTGCTCAGGGAAACTAACCAAATAGAAAGCAGTTGATTTCCCTCATTCTCTATATGACATAAGCTTATAAATCCTCATTTTTTACTGACGCATTGAACCTGCTGATCCATTTAAATCACCGGATGAACATCATTTACAGTATTTCTTCACAAGAACATAATATAGGCATGATTTTATAAAGAGATGTTGCAATTCATATTTCCGATTCACGGAATCTTTGTCTTGGATATTAGGTACTAACTGCGATGACGATGATTTGCAGATGACTGCTTGTCTATCCTCTTATTTCCAACATAGGTGGCATATTACTATGTGCCTCTTGTGTTGCTTCATCTTATGATGCACAATGCATCCTCTTCCTCTGAAATCTTTCATAAAGTTTAACAGTTGGTCGATAAATTCCGCATTGTTACCACTGGTCCGGGTGCATGAGCAGAGTGGTAGAATGGTTGGCCTCTCGTCTGAGCGAAAAGACATGAGCTAATGGTTCATAGTGCTGTTGATCACTTGATGAAGCTTCGTGGAACTTGACCTATTGCTTCATAGTGTTATTGATCACTTGATGAATCAGTTCCAAACTTTCGCAGCTTCTTCAGAGATGCTAGCATATTAGTATTGTAGTGCTGTTTAGCTATTCATATTCAGATACACTCTCTGAACTCATACTTTATAAGAGAGAAACTTCAGGTTTAATAAAAAATGTTTCACATATGTATCATCCTGAACTGTTGTTCTGTTCTGAAGCATCTTAGGAGGCAGAGTGGTGACTTCAGAGCTGAATGTTAGTATGTTACAAATGCTCACTGGGGACTTAATTGAATAGAAACTAGTATATTTCCTTTGCTGAAAAAAGCATATGTAACTACACCTTTCTGACCAACTCATTGCTAGCAAACCGCATGATTAACATCACAATCGAATTGACTTTCTCAAGAGAAACTAAGCCAAACAGAAATAGGTTTACTTTTCCTGCATGAAAATAAGCATATAACTGGCCATTTTTTACTGACTGATTTAACCAGCTGACTGAACCTTCTCAATTTCCTGATAGACATCATATATGACGTTTCTGTGACACAAAAGAATATAGGCATATATGTTTCAAAAGCGGTTTCCATTCATACTTCCGACTCACGGAATAATCGTCTTGGGTATTAGGTACTAACTGTGATGACGGCAATTTGCAGATGATTGCTTATTTGCTCGTCTATCATTTATGTCTCCAACATAGCAGTGCTATATTAGTTGGTACTTTTTCTTGTGTTGCTTCATCTTGCTGCACAACGCATCCTCTTCCTCTGGAATCTTTCGTAAAGTTCAACAGTTTGTGGATAAATTGCGCATCGTTTACCACTGGTCCGGGTGCATGGATCACCAGCAGGAAAATTGTGGAGGTAAGTAGAATGATTGGCCTCGTCTGAGCGAAAAGACATGAGCTTTTTTTGTGTGGGAGAAAAGACATGAGCTAATGACTGTCTTTTCGGGTCGTCCCTTGCTAACTGTTCGGCATTGACAAACTGCGGCGAATGTTTATTCTTGCCGGCCTTTCCGGGTGGGCGACATGCATCTCAAGGCCCAGCGACTTATCCTGGGTCTATAGCCTAGGATGGTACAATCCGGGTACACACAATCGTACGACCGGTGGGGCTAGAACATAAAATGGCCCATTTCAGACAGAAAAAACACATAGAGTCCAATGCTAAAATGGATTCACAAATAATGGATTCTCAACAAAACAAAACAAAACAAAAAATTGTAGTCTCTCCACAAATAGTGGTAGCCACCTTCTTCATGGGTCAATACTTAGCAGTGGCAGACAGTGAATTCAGTCGTGGATGAATGAACTGGTAGCTACATTTCTTGACGTGTCAACACTTAGCGCAGGGGGCGGACAGTGAATTCACTCGTGGTCGTGGATGAAATGAAGTGGTATAGGCTGGTAGCTACATTTCTTCACGTGTCAATACTCAGCAGGGGCAGACGACAGTGGAATCACTCGTGGATGAATGAAGCTGTAGGCTGTAGCTACCTCTCGATCTGGCCCTTTGAGATATAAGTATACTCGAGAGAGTTGAAACTGGCCTTCACTGGGTGTGTGATCATGCAGTGGACATATGCTAAGCATGTGCTATACTCCTAGGGCAAGCTGACAATGCGGGCACTGTTATGTTAGCGCGATCGATCGATCGTGCACCTGTCGGCCCCACTTCGCGATCCGGACGCGCGTGCGGGTTTCGAGCTTGCTGTTCGCTGTCGTTAGGTGTAGCATTGGAATGTCTCCCGTACTTCGGGCGGTCGCAGTCGCACGAGTTGGGCGTCCCGTTCGCGGTCTCTGTGCATGCACGGCTAGCAGTGCGTGTGTGTTGTTCGATCGATCGATCGCTAGCTGCTGTTGATCATGCATGGTCTCCGTCGATCGGCACCCGTGATCCATCTTGTTTCCGTTTTGCACACTCATATCATGGCAATTAATACATATCACTAGTGAGCGACAGGAGTAGGAGGTGTCAAGCGTGCTGTAGCAAGCTGGCCACAATAAGTGCTAACCACTCTCTACTATACTACACAGGATCACAGTCGACTTGGATGGTGAAGAGCGTGCAAGAATCCTGAATTCTCGGGTCGTAGCAGAACTGCAGATATATCAGTGCAGTGTCATCCATCTGGTGAGGTCTACTCTGAACTCTGAAGATGAAGGAGACAGGGAGCGAGGGACACGCGCCAACTACGATCGTGCACCGCCACCCCACATGTCCCCTTCCTTGCTGCTGCACGTGTGTTTGCATGAGGCATGCAGCTGCATGCCCCAGCTATCTATCTAGCTGCATCCCATCAAGGTATATTGATCGTCGATCGTGCATCCAACTTGCTGCTGTGAATATATACTGTTTGTATATTCGGCACTACGCTCCCACTTCATCTAGCTACTCGATTGAGATCGAGCTGGGAGAGAGGCTACGTTGTTTCATTTCTTTGTTGCGGAATGCAGATCGAGGGCGTCAAGTTCTGTCAATCATGTCGGGTTCTTCTTCCTTCAATCGTGCGCGCGGCCAGGTAGTGGACGCATGCATGCATGCATGATTAACTGTTTACATTACACACACTTGCAGCTAGCTACACCAAGAAACTCATATATACAATTGCATGTTCCTAACCATGCATGTACTGCATGCTAGATATAAACATGCAGAGGCCACGGGAAAACAATATACTATATGAAGATCTCTTTTTCGCGGTGAAATCTAGAAAGATACGGCCGGTTGGCTAAAACCACAACAAACAGTCACCTCGCTCGTTCATCACAGCTAGCCAGCTAGGTCGTCGTCCCTCACCTCACCTCGGCCCCCTAGCTAGAGATAAAAGCTCCGAGCCTTTCCATGGTTCGCCGCATCGCTCCATAGCTAGCTCCTACGTATGAGTCTCGCCGGATATCGATCATTGCCAGGATACCGATCGAGGGAGAAGATAGGTGTGGATAAGCCTCTACGATTTCGTCCACTATTCTCTCGATCGTCACCTTTGGCCCGGACCCTGGCTGGATCTAAAGCTGGCTAGAAGACGTACCGGTAGTAGTACGAGCTAGTGTTGAAAAACTTGCACACTCCTGCACCACCTGCAGTGTACCTCCTCGACCTGACTTGACTTGGCATGGGTAAAGGACGCCACTCACTCACTCACTCACTCACTCACTCATTCCATGCAACTGCTGAGCTTTTCAGCAATTTTGCCTCTTTTTACTGCCTTTCGACGCACATCAGCTGTGGGGAGCACTGTGGCGATGCAAGCCTACAGTGAGTGAGTGAGTGAGTGATGGACACTTGGCCATATGTGCCTTTGCATGGATGCCAATCTACTTTTGTGCTCTGCTTGTGCTTCACATGCATGAACGGATCGATGAACTCACATTCACAACTTGGCAGGCACAGTTGTAGGTTGCACCAACCAGAGTCACTCTACTTCAGTAGGGTTCCCGCTGTGACGATGAGTTTCCTGAAAAGAGAGGACAAGCGAAAAAACATCGAGAGATCGAGGCAGTGAAAAGCTTTGCTCTACAACGAAGAACCCAATGCAAGTGGGACACGCACGAGCACGAATACGATCGATCAGCGATATTTTTCGTCGAGGCGATTAATGCGTTTCCGGAAAAGAGGAAACAGCACGAAAGGCAAAGAAACGTGTTACTACTTTGAAATGAACAGCACTCCCCAGCCATGCATCATGCATGTACTCCGTACATATCACGAGATGTGGTATGAGAAAAAAAAATCGGCTTAGGCCCCGATTGGAAACGCTGTAACGTTTTCCCCGGTATTTCTACACCCGCTCGTGCATGTAAATTATACGGAGCTGATGAGGTCCGGTTTTTGGCCCTGCAGTTTATGGCTCGAATCCAGTGAACCAAGCGGGACCTTATTTAGACTAATATCAATATCAATCAACCAGTGGGTCGGCATGTATGCATCACTACTGTACTTGGCGCTCAGCTTAATATATGCACTGAATTAGTGCTGGAAGTCTCTCGAGACGCCCCATGCCGCTAGCATTACCACTTTTGTGACAATGCAGCTGATTGGACATCACTGATCTATCGACAAAAATAAATAAAATAAAATGCCACACATGGGTACAACATGACACACCGGCAACCGATTCCTCTAATCAAGTTTGGCACCATCGGTTCAAATGCGCTATTTCTATATATACATTGTGGTGTGAGGGTTTGCTAATGCTCCATATTTACTCCTTATTTTTTGTGATTTCGTTATTCGTATCTTTTATAACACATAGAAACCAGGGGTTGACACTTTGCATCTTATCTGGCAAACAAAAAAATTACAGCAGGTACTTCTTTTCTTAACAAGATATTTAAACTAGCTCAATGCTGGACTACACAAACTTCGCACTAGACCTTTGAGAAGATAATACTATCATTTATGCCAGAAGGACCATTCATGTATCCTCCATCCCAAACATTTTGCTACATCATATCCAACGAATGGTCGCCTCAACTGAACGTGAACCAAATGTTACATGTTATTAACATTTTTGTAGTCGACATTGGAGTCGATGGTTGTCGTCTCACTCATGTTCCCGTCTTTTTCCTCTAGACACTGGCATCAGCTGGGGTTGTACGAAGGTACAAACTCCAGCAACAAACCCCTACCATATCCTACGAGGGCCCCCTTCCGTCGTGGTATCACATTCGTGCCAGCAACCAAAACTCATCTAAGCTACCTGCTTCATTCATGGTTACATGGCGTAATATATTTGCGTACACCAATTTTGACCATCAGTTTGCCAATTATACATGACAGAGTGTCATAGAAATATACCATAGAAGACTTGTTGTACTATGAATTAAACGGTATGATTCTTTTATCATGTGGCCAACATTTTGTTGATCAAAATAATGTTAAAAGTCGAATCGCAAACACGCATTTGCAGGATAATTGTGGACGGAGAGGGGTTCTTGTCATGGCCAGCACGGGTCACTTTTCTAGTACAAGTAAATGCTCTATATGGTTTGCCAAATAGAAGGTACACACTACACTTTGCACACATCAAGCTCATGTAAATTATGAATCAAGGGTATTCTTTGCACGTCAATATTAAATTCCAGATAGTGCTAAAGAAAATAAACGGCATCATCTTTCGAGTGCTAGCTTTTTCCTTAACAAAATGCCAAAGGATTCTCCCTCCTTTTTTTTTTGACTAAAACTACGGCGGGCTTTCGCCAGCCTGAACCTTTTTATTTCCTTTTGTAGGGGTATACAGGTGACATGTTACAAGGGGAAAAGGGGGGCGGGACGGATTACAGAAGATTTACATGACAGCGAGCAGTTCAGGGTGGCTCAAAAGAGAGGCACCAAGCCTTAAGCAGATTAGCTGCCTGAGGCGAATTACATCGGTAAGCCCACAAGCGGACATCCTCAATACATCTAGATCGAGCAAGGGAAATCGGTTCATCGATCCCATTGAAAACTTTGGCGTTGCGTCGCTTCCAAATGGTCCAGGCGACGGCAGTACAGACGGTGGCTTCAACGAAGGTGCCACACCTAGCATGCCAAAGTTCTTGGATCGTGCAGATTTGTTGAGCGTTCGACGGGTAGAAATGATCCCACACTTCCCGAGCCTTGTAGCAGCCAATGAGAAGGTGGTCAATGTCTTCAACCTGCGGGCAGAAAGGGCAGTTTGGCGATGCTCCAAGTTGATGTCGGAAGCGCCTGTCGTTGGTGGGTAGGCGGCAATGCCGAACCAGCCAATTGAAGATCCTGCACTTAAGAGGTGCTGCATTCTCCCAAACTTTTGCAGCCAAATCATCAATCGGAACATGCCTAAGGAAATTAGCATAGAAATCTTTATTCGTAAAGGGTTTTTGTGTGTGTCGGCAAACACGAGTGTCAGCTTCATGAGGGGCAAGGTTAATGGAGCGGATGTCATCTAACAGAGCGATCAGCTCCACATTGGCGGCCGAGGAGAGGCGAGGGGCAAGGGCGAGAGAGATGGTAGGGAGCAAGACAGCAGAAACAAGAGAATGAGGTCTTGTGGTATGCGAGAAAAGGGCGGGGTAGCGGTCGCACAGGGGGGGGTGTCGCCAATCCAGCGGTCGAGCCAGAAAGCCGTGTGGTGTCCATTGGCAATGGAGACAACGGAGTGCATGTGGAAGGAGGCAAGGCCGGTGAAAATGCTCTTCCACATAGGCGTGTCAAGGCGGTGAGAATCTCCCAGGTCTCTGTTGCCAGTCCATCCATACTGGCGATGAAACCAGAGGACCCAGGGGGCATCGGAGGTTGAGTGCAGTTTGGAGAGAAATTTTGAGAGGAGGGCTGCATTTTGGAAAGGAATGGAAAGCACTCCCAGGCCACCCTGCTTTTTTGGCTTGCAGACTTCATCCCAAGCCACTTTGCAGTGCCCGCCCGTGCAAGTTTCCTCTCCTGTCCAGAGGAAGGCGCGACGCCTCTTGTCTATGGCCTCGACAACCCCAGCCAGGAGAAGACCAGCACTCATTGCGTGCGCAAATTTGGCAGTGATGACCGAGTTGACAAGAAGGAGACGACCTCCAATGGGAAGGGAGCGTCCTCTCCATCCCAAGAGGTGGAGGTCACATTTTGCGATGATAGGAGAGAAGTCAGACATACGAAGTTTGTGAAGAGAGAGGGGCAGGCCAAGGTAAGTTTGCGGGAAGGAAGAGACTGCACAGCCGAAGGAGGTGGCCATGGAAGCAGCAACAAGGCCCGTGGCAGCGAAGAAGGAGTCGAAAAGGATTTTTAGATTGGTGACATGCTGAGGAACAACTCGGATTATGATGAGCGTGTCGTCGGCATATTGCAAAATGGGGCAAGGGATGTCGTCCACGATGGGGTGGAGGAGGAGCCCGTCATGAGAAGCCTGGAGGAGGAGCTGCTGGAGGATGTCGGCCACTAGATCGAAGAGGAAAGGTGAGAGGGGATCACCTTGTCGAAGACCCCTTCTACATTGAATCCACTTTCCAGGGATACCATTAGGCAGGATCGCCGTCTGACTGGAGTGATTAATGGCCTTGATGATATCTCGCCACACCGTTGGGAAGCCTTTAGCTTCGAGAATTTGGTCTAGCGCGTCCCAACTAATGGAGTCGAAGGCTTTGCGGAAGTCTAGTTTAAAAACAGCCTCTTTTGTGGCAGGTTTGGACAATGTCAGCAGCATAAACGAAGTTTTCAGCAATGGATCGCCCGGAGATGAATCCAGTCTGGTCAGGGTGGACTAAGAGAGGGATGAGGGGGCGGAGACGGAGAGTAAGGCACTTTGTGAGGAATTTGAGGCAGAAATTTTGTAGGGAAATGGGACGGAAATTATCTGGTTTGTTAGCTCCAGTTTTCTTAGGGAGAAGCACAATGTAGGCCTTATTAATGGGGCGCAGATCCGCGTTTAGGGAGTGAAAATGCTGCAGGGAGGCAAAAAGGGACTCTTTGACAAGATCGCAATTTTTCTTATAGAAGGCAGGACCAAAACCATCAGGCCCTGGGCTGGAGTTGTCTTTCATGGAGAAAACTGATGACGTGAAACACACGTTCGTTGGGAGACCCCAAGAGGAAGGTATGATGTAGTCAGCAGCAAGTTTTCCCTCAGAAAGAAACCAAGGTTATCGAACCAGTAGGAGCAGCAACTATTCAGAAGGTTGTCAACGGCGCCAGAAAAATAGCTGTCGCAGGGAGTCTGGATGTTGACGTGGAATCTATACACAACACAATCAAACTACTTTGCCCCAACGAAACAGTGAGGTTGTCAATCTCACTGGCTTGCTGAAAACAAAGGATTAAACGTATGGTGTGGAAAATGAGTATTAAATTGCAGAGAGTGAAAAAGGAACAGTTTGCAGTTTGTGGTTGTTTAATCAGTGTAAAAGAATGGACCGGGGTCCACAGTTCACTAGTGGTGTCTCTCCATAAAAGATAACTAACATGTTGGGTGAACAAATTACAGCTGGACAATTGACGAATAGTGAGCGCATGACAATGCATATACATGACATGTTGACTACTATGATATTTAATTGGGCATTACGACATAATACATAGATCGTTATCCAACAGCATCTATGACTAATAATCCACCGCCGGGTTGTCATCCGAGTCCCCCGTTGGTATTAAGTTGCAAGCAACGGATAATTGCATTAAGTAAAGTGCGTAATGTAAACAAACACATATGCCCGTGGACATAGCATCGTTAGGTTATCCCTAGTGGCAACAGCACATCCACAACCTTAGAACTTTCTGTCACTGTCCCAGGTTAAACGGAGACATGAACCCACTATCTAGCATAAATACTCTCTCTTGGAGTTACAAGCATCTACTTGGCCAAAGCATCTACGAGTAACGGAAAGCATGCAAGATCTTAAATAACATATAAGATAGATTGATAATCAACTTGACATAATATTCAATATTCATCGGATCCCAGCAAACACAATATGTAGCATTACAATAATATGATCTTGATCATGTAGGGCAGCTCACAAGATCTAAACATGATGGCACAAAGTGGAGAGACAACTATATAGCTACTGCTATGGACCCATAGTCCAAGGATGAACTACTCACGCATCACTCCGGAGGCAGGCATGGCGATGTAGAAGCCTCCGGTGATGATTCCCCTCTCCGGCAGGGTGCCGGGAAGAGGTTCTGAACCCTCCCGAGGTAGGGTTTACGACGGCAGCGTCTCTGGATCTTTTCGTGGATATTTGCTCAGGTACTTAGGGTTTTCGCGTTGGGGGAATAAGTAGGCGAAAGGGCGGCGGCTGCGGACCCCCGAGGGGCCCACACCACCCCAGGGCGCGGCAGAGGGGGGAACCGCGCCCTCGTGGCGTGTGGGGCCCTGGTGGCCCTCCTCTGCTGCTCCTTCGCTCCGTCAGGCGTGTTCTGGAAAAATAGGCACCCCCGTGTAGTTTCGTCCAATTCCGAGAATATTTCCAGACTAGCTTTTCTGGAATACAAAAACAGCAGAAAACAGGAACTTCGGCATCTTGTTAATAGGTTAGTCCCAAAAAATGTATAAAAGTGATATAAAGTAGATGCAAAACATGTAGCAATTGGTATAAAACAAGCATGGAACATCAAAAATTATAGATACGTTTGAGACGTATCAAAAACAGCAGTCCGAAGTTCAGCCATGGAGAAAGAGGCAGCAAGATCAGCAGCCTGGTGCGAGTCCAGGGAGGTAGTTGGAACCAGGGGGAGAAGATCGAGTTGGGAGGTGGGGGGCCGGGGCACCCCAAGGAGGTCATGGTAGAAACGGTGGAGGAGTGCGGCTTTGGCGTCGTGGGAAAACACCGTGTTTCCATTATCATCCTCCAGGACCTTGATTTGGTTTTTTTCGGAACCGTCCCGAGGCACAAAGATGGAAATACGCGAGTTCTCGTCACCGAGGGTGCAGTGTCTAATTTTTGCCCGTTGGCGCCAGTAGGTTGCCCGAGAGGCGTTAAGTCTACTAAGATAGGTTTTGGCCAGGGTTCTCAGACAGTTCTCCAGGATAGAGAGGGGCCGGTTTTCTTCCAAGACATCGAAGAGCTGGATAACGGTTCGGCAATTGGCGAGGTAGATGGAGGGGAGGCGTCTAGAGCGAGCCCAGTGGCGAGCAGCAGAGCGAACTCGTTTAAGGCGAAGACAGAGTTGGTTGATGGGAGCGAGGTGGTGGTGTCGGGTCTCAACACTGCCCCAGTTTGCATTGGCGAGCTCAATGAAAGCCTCGTGAGACAGCCAGGTGTTTTCGACTCGAAAGATCGTGCTTCGAGGAGCTTTGGAAGAGGCCTCAAGATGAAGAGGAACATGGTCAGAGGTGGGGCGAGCGGAGGAAGTTAGGGTGGAATCAGGGAGAGCGAGACTCCAATCACAGTTTACTAGAATACGGTCAAGACGAGCAAGGATAGGGGGTTTTTGTTGGTTTGACCAAGTAAACTGACAATCCAGCAGGGGAGATCGAGAAGGGCATTGGAATTTATGAAATCATTGAAGATAGCAGCCTCCGCCGTGTTGAAGTTGTTGTTAGATTTGTCCCTAGGCGTTCTGATGAGGTTATAGTCGCCTACAACCGCCAAAGGACCCCGGAGGGGAGAGATGATCGTGGAGAGCGAGTCAAGGAATTCCTTCTTGAGGGAGTGCTCGCATGGACCATAAACGTTTATGATAGTGAAGGGGAGGTTGTCGAAACGAAGGGAGAAAGATGTGGTGACGGAGAACTCATCAATGGAGTGATTGTAAGCTCGAGAATGCTGTCGTTCCAAGAAGTAATGATGCCGCCCGAGGCCCCCGTCGATGGCTTGTACACGAAGGTGCGGAGGGAAGGAGGAAAGAAAGAAGAGGAGAGGAAGGACGAAATTGTTTCCAGCTTGGACTCCTGGATACAAAGAATGGAAGGGAGGAAAGAGTCAACAGCAGCACGAACGTCGTCACGCTTCACGCGGTGCCCAAGCCCACGCGTATTCCCGGATGCGAGTTGAAGTTTAATATGCATCGGAACAGAATAACCAACAAGGAAAAGACAGAGAATAATAAAGGAGGTGCCATCTCAGAATTAAAGGGGCATAAGGCCCAGAATTCAAATGTTTGTTACAGGAGGGGCAGCAGCCCAATTAAAAGACACAAAGGGAACGTAAAAAGGCCAGAAGCGCCTCTTGGCAGTGCAGCCCGCATTGTTGGGCCAAGCAGAACGTAGCCCAAAGCAGGGGGCGCCGGAGTGGTACTGGACGCATGGTGGTCCATGACGGCTAGAAGACTTGAGATAGTGAAAGGAGCCCAGCGGGCCCGAAGCGGCCAGGAGGGCCGCATCATGGGCAGGCCGTGGACGACGAGGTGGAGGCTGGGCCTCGCCCAGCTCACGGGCCGAGATGTCGCAGGCGGCGACAAGCACCACCAGGTCCTCGGCGCAGAGCGGCGCCTACATATCGAGCGCAACCTGCAGGAGTTCATCAGAGGGAAGTTCACCGGCCCTGACAGCAGGCTTCTTCTTCCCCGCTCCCTCCATGTTGCGCTCCTTCCTCTTGACGGCCTTGTCAATGATGGACTCTTGAGTGGCGAGCTCAGTGGAAGCAAGGCGGGGCTGCGGCGAGGCGCATTGACCGTGGAGTGGAGCTGCGTCACCGCCTCCACCCCGACGCCCTGCATCTCCATCAGACCAACAGTAGCAGAGGCCGGAGCAGCGGCAGCAAGGTCGAGGCCAGCTTCAGCGGTAAGATCAGCGGGCAAAGAAGGCACGGCATCAGCCGCCATGACCATGGCAGTGGCGTCCTCGATGCGGATCGTGAACTGCGGAGGCGCAGGCTGCCCGACGACGATGACATCGACAGTGAGCTGCGGGCGGCGGCGAGGACCCACAGTGGAGATGGAATCAAGGAGGCCAACCAAGGCGGAGGCGAGGTTTGCAACCATGATGCCCTTGCAGCCCGTCCCCGGCGCCGCCTTGCGCATTGGGAGCCGGAAGAACAGCTTCTCACCATCGGATCCTAGGACCAGGACCTCGTAGAAGCCCATGTAGAGCCTGTACTCGACTTTGTTCGGCTTGGAGTGCAGAGGCTGGCCGCAAACGACCGGGAGAGGCGGAGCAGAAGAGATGGCCTGATCAACCAGAGAGGCCGCAGGGGCAGCCTGGACACCGCACATCGGGATGTCTGGAGGAGGGGCGCCCAGGGCCTGCAGCACCTCCGCAAAGCTCATGCCGCCGTCAAGCTACATTGTGCTTCCTTGGTCAGAGACAACCTCAGGGATGGAGTCGAGGTCAGAGGGGTCAGAGGGGTCAGAAGGAGGATCTGAGCCGCCACCAAGATCCTCATAGTCAATGATGGACACACGGCCAATGGTGCCGTCACTGCTGTGGTTCTTCATGTCAGGAGCAAGTGAATGTCCACGATAGACTCGGCTTTGACAGTGACAAGGACATCGGAAAAATCCAACCCCATGAGACAGATCGGATCGATGGAGTGTGGGTTGGCATAGGGGGCAGAGGAGTGTATGATATGATCACGGAACCAGTGTTCGAGAGGGTAATCTTCAATGGCCAGAGACGCGAAAGCTTGGTGTTCAAAGAGGAAACGATTGCCCGTTTCGTCGTGGCGGACAAAGTGGATAGAGGTCTCGTGCCCGATGAAGGGGCCGTTGTTGACAGCATTCTCTCTGTCGAGAGGGGAGGCGAAAACGGCGAGCTTGGTGCCATGGGATGACGAGAGGAGGGTGGCGCGGTTTGGGCCACAGCCAAGAGCTATGGCCTCGTGGATGAGGGAGGAGGGAGCAACAACAGGAGGGTTGACATAGACATACGCGAGATGGTCGTAGTGAGGCATGACGACATGGGGCATAAAGACATCAGTGTAGTCCGGACGTTGGGCCTCAATGAGGTCCTCCGCATCAGGCGGCGGCGACTCGGGGGCAGAGGGCTCGGAGGCCGGGGGGACGGGGATGAAATCAGCAGCATCCGTGATGTGGATGTAGTTCTCATCAGACTGCTCTTCCTCATCGGTGGTTTCCCAAGGCACCAACTCCTCCGGGTCCTCCACCTCCTCAGATTGCTCAGCATCAGCATCCTCGCCTGGCATGGCAAGGTCATGGGGCTCCGGGATCTCCATCCCCACCTGCTCCTCGACCATCTCAGCGGCATCAGCAGGGAGAACAAGCGGGCAGACCGCGCGCACGTGGTCGGAGTTGAAGCAGATGGCGCAGAAGAGCGGGCGCAGCTCGCGAGCAGCAGCCGCATCAGCCGGAGCATCGTTGGCGGCCATGGAGTGGCTGTTGTCAAAGAAGGAGAAATTAGGTCGAGAAAGGGGAGGAGCGGAGAGGGAGCCGAAGGGGGGAAGCTTACAGACTCTCTCGACGTGGCCGGAGACCCGGCAGCAGCGGCAGCGGATGGGGTCCCGGCAGCCGGCGACGAGATGGTCGGAAGGCAGGCACCGGAAGCAGCGGCGAATAGCAGGGTTGAGTGGTGGAGGTGTGGAGTGCGGGCGGGGTGAGGGGGGTTTAGATGGAGAGGCGGCCACCTGAGAATAGGTAAGAGCAGGTTCTCCATCGGCGGCGGCAGCCTCAACGCAGCCGAAGAAGGAAATTTGACCAACAGCCGGAGCGGGGGAGGAAAGAGGAAAGGAATCGGAGGCAAGAGCGGCGTTTGGGGGCGGAGCCGTACCAACAGGGGAAAGGGGCAGGCTGGCTCACGGGGCGGGTGAACAATCCCAGGCAACGGTCTACGCGGGGTGGGCAGGATTCCTAGGGCAAGCAGCGAGATGCAGAGCGGGCGACGTGAGCGGCGAGGTTGAGAGCTAGCTGGCCTAGCAGAGGAGGGTGGGAGAGAGGAGCACGGGTCGGGATCAGGCACGCGCCTATGTGGATGCAGGGGAGCAGAAATCACGAGAGGGTCCGGGGTCACGAGTTGCTGCAAGGCCACGTGTTGATCGATTCTGCGTCTGGGCCCAGCGGTGGTCGACGTGGCAAGGGAACGGGGAAGAGAGAACCGAGCGAGCAAGGATCCATGGCGCAGCCCACCCAGGGAGACGATGAAGGCAGCCAATTTGTGGGACGAAACCATTAACTGGAAGCAATTATTGCCCAACACATCGACAATCACCCTTTTGAAAGTTGATCCAAGCCAAAAATTAAGCATGCTACAGACTGATGAAAAGGAAGGAGGAGGGAGGCCGCCGGGATCCACCTCTACATGCACCGGAGAGGGCGCAAATAGCTTGGAGCCAGGGGCAATGGGAGAGCATACCAGCGAGCTGAAGTTTTCGAGGACGAATTGAAGGAAGGCGTCTCCTGGCGAGGTGAAAGGAGGAGGCAGCTCCGCCGGCTCTAGGATCAGAACCGAGGGGATTCGAGCGGCGAGGAAGCCTTGTCGCAGGGCAGGAGCACCATCCCGGTCCGCGGCGACGGCGTCCGGCGGCGCGAGCTGCTCTTGAGGCAGAGGAGGCTGCGGGGTTGGAGCAGAGGCCGCCTGGGAGCTGGCGGCAGCGTCAGAGACCGGAGCGTGCGGCGCGGCGGTGTGCAGGGGAACGGCACTGCCGGGCGCCTGGAGGGCCCGAGAGGGGGTTTGGTGGCTAGTCCTAGGGCTGGGGGGGGGGGGGGGGGGTGGTCGCCGGCCACCGGAGAGGCGGCAGGCGATGGGATGTGGCCGCCGGCCACCGGAGAGGCGACGGGCGCGGGGTCGCCTGCGTCGCCAGGCGAGTCGCCCAGCGCGTCGCGAGACATTAGGGATTCCTTCAGTATGTCACGCCACATGGTCGTTCTCTCAGTCAGCCATAAGCCATTCTCCCTCCTTTTGATCTCGTTTTATTCTAAAGGGAGAGAAAGCGTGTATTAGCTAGGAAACAATGTGATTTGTTGAGCTTAGTCGATCTCACTGTACTCTCGTCAAGCCCTTTATCTAGGAAATCAGTTGAAGTAAATAAGACAATCGTGAAGAATATCCGCATGTACATGTGTCACATTCTTTACTTGCCACTCGGGTGACCTCAAATGTGAACAGTGTAATAATAGTTGTAGTTGTTTGTATCCATGATGAAATTATAATCAAGTTATATATCTTACATGCTGAAATTATAAATCTACTACATGACCGTAGTAATCATGACTGGTCCCTTCAATTAAGATTTGCTTAGAAACTTTTGGGTGGCATCCAACCAAGATTTTTGAGCTTCAATATAAGCCGTGAATGTCAAGAAAGTGTATTAGTAGCATAAAGCTGGTATATATTGTTCCTTGGCTCCACTCACAGATCGACATGCTTGCCAAAAATAACAAAGAAACAAAAAAAAACCAGTACTACTTTTATTAAGAAAGCACAAAGAGGAAGAAACAAAGCCCATAGATACGCAGGGCCCTAAGCTAAACCGACACTCCATGATTAGCTAAACACTGATTAATATATATATATATTGTGGCTCAGGTCCTTATCATAGCCACTCTCCAATCAAGCCTTTGCCACAACGTACTGTCCATCATCATATCTTAATTAACTAGTTGATCGATCTGATTTAATTAGCTTAAGCAACTCCATTTCTTAATTAACTGGTGTCCATCTTCTTTGCGTTGCCGCCGTTCCACTGCTTGTTCCCGGGGATCCACTTGGGGCACTTGGGGCTGAAGTACCTGCCCTCCACCCTGCCGTCGAGCAGCTCCACCACCGGGCCAGGACGCACGCACCGCGGCGCCTTGTACTGGTTGATCGACGCGCCGCGACTCAACGCGTAGTCCATGAGCTTGTCGAAGGTGCCCCCGGAGACCACGCGGATCTCGAGGGGGCCGACGGACCGGTCAGCGGCGCGGCACTGCCGGTACACGCTGTTCAGTGACTCCTCCACGGCGAGGCAGCAGTCCTCGAACACCGACGCCGGCACGGGCGTCGTCGAGGTCGTCCCTCCGTCGCGGAGCTCCCAGAAGAGCACGTAGTGGCCGGGGATGGTGCTGGCGTCCGCGTAGCTCGTGTACTCGACCAGCGACGCGCCGAACGGCTCGAGGTGCTGCATGGCGGTGCTCACGGCGGCGTGGAGCTCCGCCTCGTCAGTCTTGTCCGCGTCAATGCTCAGCGCCACGTTCTTGCGCCGCAGGAAGCTGAACATGGGCGCCGCGTTCTTGAACCCCGTCACGCGCAGCACGTCGCCGACGCGGTAGCGGTACAGGCCGGAGTAGGTGGTGACGACGAGCTCGTACTCGCGGCCGAGCTTGACGTCGACGAGGCCGACGAGGTCGCGGTGGTCGGGCTCGGCGCTGCTGCCGGAATCGACGGGGAGGAACTCGAAGTAGCACATTGTGGGGATCAGGGTGTAGGCGACGTCGCTGGGGTTGCAGATCGGGTTCAGGTTGAGGCCGAAGTAGCACTCGGAGGAGGCGTACATGGTGCATGCCATCGGCAGTCCGCCACCGTAGTACTCCAACGTGGGGATGTACTGCGCCATGGCGCCGGTGACGATGACGTCGATGTACTTGGTGTTGGGCCACACCCTCCGGATCACGCCCTGCCACGACGGCCTGGCGCACGCGTCCTCGATCGCGTCGGCGAGCGCCGGGTCGGCGCGGAGCACCCTCCCGACGGCGGCGCGCACGGCGCGGTCGGTGATCTCGGCGTCGAGCTCCCCGGTGCGGATGTCCCGGCACAGGCGGCGCCAGTGCTTCTCGAGGAATTTGATGGCGCGGAGGAATCCGGAGGCGAAGACGGCGCCGACGCGGAGCACGTCCGCGCGGTGCACGAGGCCGCAGAGCAGCTGCGCGTACATGCTCTGGTACGAGTCCACGCACAGGATGGCCTCGTCGGGGCTGGTGTGCACGGTGTAGGGGTCGTGAGGCCGCTCCAGGAAGTGGCGGCTCTTGTAGTAGCTGGTGAGCACGGGCCGCGCCGGCAGGCCGCCGGGCGTGCGTGACTCCGCCTTGACGAAGTAGAGGTACATGGCCTTGCCCTTGTCGAGCCCCGGCACCGCCTGGCTCATGACCGGCATCAGCAGGCCGTACAGCTCCGACCGCCGGTCCATCTCCTCCGCGATCGCCGGCATGAACTTCCGCTCCCCTCCCGACGTTCCCGAGCTGCACGTACGTACGCTGGTTAATCAAACTTTTCATGCCAGCAAGAACATGTAGCAGCTAGCAGGATGTAGTGATGTATGGATGTCTGCATACCTGGTGAGGAACTCCTGGACGGGCTTGCCGGAGAGGATGGGCGAGGTGTCGCCGTTGGCGATGCGGGTGACGTCGGGGAGGATGTCCTCGTAGGTAGTCAGCGGCGCCTGGCGGCGGAACGCGTCGTCGGCGCCCGGCGCGTCGCCCGAGACGCCGATGCGCCGGAGGTACTCGGCTGGCGCGTTCTGCTCCAGGATCTCGGCCAGCACGCGCCGCTGGGTCTCCCCCGCGCACGACGTGACGCGCTCGATGTACTCCAGCACCTCCCGGTGCGCTTCGTCGCACGCCACCGTGGCCACCGTTGGCGCCGCCGGCATGGTGCTGCGCCTCTCTACTGCGTGTTCGTGTCGTGTAGTGCGGAAGCTATGCTAGTGTCGTGGTCGTGGCTGATCAGAGAGTGACCATGTGTGATGAGAGAGACTTGAGCGAGCGTACTCGTGTGTGCCGGGAAGGCGAGCTGGGCCTGGTTTTATAGGCGGCCGAGCGGCCGAGGGCATCCTCGTCTTTTCACCCTCCTGTACCGCGCTACTGGTTGGCGCCATGGCCCGTACGTACGAGAGGCAATACCACTTCACAGATCGTAACCAGGATGGCTGATGAGCAATTTGTCGACGTTTATATTTGAAAAAGAAAAATATGTGTTCATTGGGTCGTATTTTAAATGAAACTTCGTCATCTTGTTCCCTCTCCGTACGTGGCTTCATACGTGAGAGGCGTGGTTGATATGATGAGTCACATAAATGATGTGGACGATACGAGTAGGAAACGGTTGGTTCCATATCGCTCTGGCTATCAGGCACACCATTTGCATGATACTCTCGATTTGTTTGCCACTAATTTTTTTTGTAAGAGAAAATTTTATAGTAGTCATTTTGCCATATTTGGTGTGGATTAGCATCAATCATTGTTGGTGCTCGTAGTCCTGGCTCATCCTGCCCGTGCACACCCTTGAACTCGATCCGTGGATGAAGTTTTTTTTAAACATGGAGAGCATCGCCCCAACCTCCGTATCAATCAAAGCACAGAGCCATTTTATTGCATAGTTCTTAAAAAATGTTTTGTAAGAATAAATAGCCAAATCTGCATTCGTGAAGACTTGAACTTGAATGTCTGGGTTATATGCATAGCTTCTCTTGACATTGTGCAACAACAGGGCCATTTCATTTTTGAATTTCTTCCTGCACCAATAAACACTGGGAAGGATGTTTTTGAAAATGATGTCACTTGCGAAAATTTGTTACATAAAAGTTTCTTAAAAATCTGCCAAACGTACTCATCGATCATATCAAGAACGAGGCGAAGCAATGGGAATCGGCTAGAGTGGGTCGTTTTAACCCTATGTGCTGGAGTTTCTTTTTTTTTTTGGGACCAGACAAGGTGGAGGTGCGATTCACTCTGATGGTGTCCTAGTCTTTAGGTTGTTTTAGGGGTTTCATTTTCTGTTTTTTCATCTCTTGTTGTCCTCGGGCCATTTTGTATACTTTGGTCATCCCTTGCCGTTTTCTCCTTCTAATATAACACAATAAGCATTGTTGCATGGTTTAAAATTTGTTTAGGACATGGATCTTGCGGTCCTGATGGAGCTTAAAGTGAATAAACAGAAGTTTTCGCGTCATACAATTTAGAGAAGATGGTGCCCGGTGGTCGATTGGTCTATCCTATCCTAGCCCGTGGCAGAGAGGCTCTGATGAGCACGATTCGTCACCAGCAAGCCCGAGATGGCGAGGTCGAAGTAAGAAAAATGTTTATCTAGAGTTTAGTTGTTTCATTACAACAGGGGCCACTTTGGGGGCTGATAACCCACAAGTATAGGGGATCACGTGTAGCCTTTTCGATAAGTAAGAGTGTCGAACCCAACGAGGAGCTAAAGGTAGGATAAGTATTCTCTCAAGTTCTATCAACCACTGATACAACTCTACGCACACTAAACGTTTGCATTATCTAGAAATAAAACTACGGTAGCAATACGGGTATGAGAGGTAGTTTTGCAAGATAATAAATACAAGAAAGTAAATGTTAGTGCTGCAGCAATAAAATACACTAAGTAACCATATACTAACAGTACCATGAGTGTGGAAAAGTGGTGGTAATTGTGGTGGCTTTGTCCAAGATTAATTAGTGAAGGTACTTGGTTCATTGTCTTCGATGCAGTTTTCTATGTGGGAGAGGCTAAATATACATGCACTCCACTACTTGGGATTACAAGTACTATATGATTGGATTGTTAGAAAGCATCCGCAAATACTAACAATGCATTAAGGTTTCCCCAACCATAGCCTTAAGTTCAAGGTCCTCTTACTCCCATACGTGCAACTAATCGGTTCGCGTTCTCAGGTTTCTGTCACTCCGGCAGAACTTCCCCCGCTTCGTTACAAATACTACCAACCCTAGGGTGTTTGATCCATGCGCGCACAAATATAATGGACACCAAAGGACAGCACCATATAGACATACAACTCTAATGAACCTCATGCATTCAATTAAGCAATCAAAAGACAAATAAACTACGGAAACATGATGTAAATCATAGGATAAATATTATAGCATCAAACACCATGTTTACATAGGACGGTACAGAGGTTTGTGGGAGGATGAACCACTGAATACAAGGAGGAGATGGTGATGGAGATGGCGGTGAAGACGGCGGAGAGGGGCAGCGCGGCGGCGCAGGGCGGCGGCGGCGCCGGCGGTGCGGGGAACTCCTTTCCCCGCCGCCGGCAAGCTTGGGGAGCGCCGCCCCTTAGCCTCCCTCCTTCATGGCTTCTTGGGAGCCCTCCCCCATGGAGATGGGATCCATGGGGGAGGCAAAAACGTGGCTTTTGGTGGCTGAAATTCGTGGGTGGAGGAGTCCTCCACGAATTAGGTTTCCTCCCTTTATATATCTTCTCGGATTTCCGTCACCCCCTTTTAGGGTTCCACCAAAACGGGCCTACAGGCCGCGTCCGAACTCCGATTGGGCTGATCTCGGGCTTAAAATCTTCGTATGGAAAATTGTGACAACTTTCGTAACAGCCAGGTCTCCATTGACGTCATCTTCGAGGGTCAAACTGGCAAACTTCGTAAAAAGTTCTCAGACAGATTTCAGGAAAGTCCCAATTCGACTCCAACAAGGTTTCCTCTTGTATTCTTGATAATTTCTACACATCAAAGAGTAAAACAAGAACATTGTGCACTTTTGCAACTATTAGTAGGTTAGTCCAAATAAATAATAAACTTAATATAAAACAAGTGCTAAAAGCATAAAAATGGCATGAAACAATCAAAAATTATAGATACGTTTTGGACGTATCAACATCCCCAAGCTTAATTCCTGCTCGTCCTCGAGTAGGTAAATGATAACAAAATAATTTTTGATTGTAAATGCTATGATCAGGTCTTTAACAATTGCATGATGTATGGATAATAAAACTTAGCAATCATGTTTCCTAATGAAAAGTATCAACGAACTAAGAGCTTATAACATGAAATTTATAAACATCAACAAGATTGTAATGACCATAATAAAGCATGATAGAGTGGTATCTCGCTTGCCCTTAATTGTGGAGCAAAACATAAATGCCAAGGCACCTCTGAAGTTCAAGTGAAGACTAGATATAGAGATATCAAAGATAAAAGCATCATGGTTATACCTCAATTAATCGTATTCTGGGACAAGCACATTACACTAAGAACGACAGCTATGCTCTCGAAGAAGTGCTCAAAGAAAGGATGGTGACTCAACATAAAAATAAAAGATTGGCCCTTCGCAGAGGGAAGCAGGGATTAACACGTGCTAGAGCTTTTTTTTTAAAAACAGAGGTAAAAATGTTTTGAGAGGTGTTTGTTAATTGTCAACGAATGGTAGCGGGTGAGAACAGTATTCTACCTGTCAAACGGACTTTTAAGAGCGGCTCCCGTTATTTCTACCAGCAAGGCAGATCATCCCTCTTTCTCTTTGGTTTACACACATTCAGGTATTTCACTGTTTGTCATTGCTTACTGATGAATCAGGGCAAAAGTGTGAAGAGAATTAATTGGTTAAAGTTGTAATTAATTGGGACTGGGCACCCCGTTGCCAGCTCTTTTTGCAAGTTATTGGATAAGCGGATGTATATGCCACTAGTCCAGGTGTAAAAGTCCATTTGACAAATAGAATAAAGAATAACCACACTAATTCCTCATGAGCTAGTAAACATTGACACAAAAAGAGAAATATTTTGAAGGTTTTAAAGGTAGCACATGCAAATTTACTTGGAATGGCTTGAAATACCATGCATAGGAATTTTTTGGTGGACTCTTTGGGATAACTTGGTTTTAAGGATTTGGATGCACGAGCAGCATTCCCGCTCAGTACAAGTGAAGGCTAGCAATAGACTGGGAAGCGACAACCACGAGAGCGATAACGGTCATAATCATGCTTGCGACAAAATAAAATTAACGGAGGCATAAAAACGATACTAAAACTCTGAGGCAAAATAGATCATCAAGGCTTAATTGACTTTTATTTTTCAGTCATAACATGTGTGAGCATGTGCCAAGTCGATTCAAGTGAATTATTCAGAGGAGGATACCACAATACCATACCATCTTATGAACAGGACAATGCATGTTGATATCAAAATAACATAATATGCACTATTAGCTAGTTGAGACTAACCATAAGAAAACATAAACTACTAAACAGTATTATTCACACATCATTTTTAAGTTTCAACAAGTAATCCATTAACCAAGTAAACATTGAAAACAGAGGATAAATAAAATATGTGACGATCCACTTATTAATGTAACTGGTGTTTGATGCTAAGATAAATAGATAATAAAATACAGCCGCTTCAAGTTTAGTTAAGTTCCTATGTTGCTCAAAAAACAAAGTTTAAAGGTTTGCAAACCGTGGGGTTATTGATGAAGAGGGATGCGGGGACATCCCCAAGCTTATGACTTTGGTAATTCTTCAATATTCCATAGTTTGGTGTTCCTTCATTCTCTGTGAAAAAACTTCAACACAAAAACTTTCCCATTCTTTTCTGCGGTTAGACATTAGTACAATAGATAATATTTCCCAAGTGCTACTATTAAACCAAATAAAATTTTTTTTTAAGTTACAGAAAGGTTGCTTAAATGGCCAACTTATAAATGAAAGGTAAGAACCATTAAAAATCAAATGAAAACGAAAAGAGGCCACTCTTGCAACAAAAGTCAGAATCTGTCCAGAAAAACAGCAGCTGGAAAACGCAATTTTTAGGTGCACTTAAACATGCCCGAAATTTTAGCCAATTTTTGTACATGCAGAGGATTAGGTGCTACAACATCAGTAATTTTTTCGTGATTTTTAGAGCTTCCAGTAAAATATGAAAAATCGCGCAATAAGCAGTAGATACCGAAAACAGAAAATCACTTTTTACATATGTATCAACTAAGCTAAATGGATAAAACTTGGTACTTTATTTTTGATAAACTAAGAAACCAGAGGCTAAGCAAGACCTAAACATGCTAGCTACAGCAAGGAAAACTCTAAATAAAAATCAAAAGTAAAACCCAAATAAAATTAAAATAAAGAACCAAACAAAGAAGCAAAACAAAAGAAAATATTTTTGTTATTTTGAATTTATAAGTGAAAGTAAAGAAGCAATCGAAACCAAATAAGGAGCCTAATAAAACTAAAGAAGGTAAAACCAAGACATATAAAAGCAATTATAATACAAGTTAAGACAATACATATCATGTGGACGGGTAATATAGAGTATGAACGAGACAACCTCATGTTAGTTGATGAATAGGGGGATGACTCGGGCATCCCCAAGCTTAGATGATTGTATCTTCTTGAATATGTTCTTGGGATGCACCTACACATCCCCAAGCTTGAGCTCTTGCGTCTTCTTATTCATCTCATATCACCATATTGATTAGATCTTATAAGCTACATCCACATAAAACTTCACAAAACTCATTAGTAGGGTTAGTACTCATTAAATAAAATCCACTCATGTTCAAGCATTGACAAGTTTTATAATTTTTACTCAACATTAGCCACTGTATATACTAAGGTGTTCATGATTTCCGTTGTCCGTCGAAAAACTAATGAAACTAACAACACCAAGTACAATATTGAATAAACAAAGAAATCTGTCAAAACTGAACAGTCCGTAAAGATGGCATTCAACGAGATAGTTAAGTAGCTCAAATCGAAAAACTTTAGTCTAATGAAAGAAAGATAATAATCTCAGGTTTATGCACAAAAATTTTCAAGTCAAAATACTATTCTGAGATTTATCACGATTTTATTTACAGAGAAGCACAAAATCTGTCTAAACAGAACAGTCAGTAAAGATCGAATTTTTCGACCTATCTACGTACCTTAAATCAGAAAAAGTTAGTCTAATGAAAGAAAGCTAATAAGCATCACTTTGCACTCAAGAAATTTCAGATCAAGATCACGTTCTGGTGATTTTAAACATTTAATACGGTGGAGCACAGAAAATCTGTTTCTGGACAGCAAAGTAAAACTATCAACTTTCAATTAACTAAGACTATATTAGCATTTTATTTTTATGTACAGAGGTATATACACAATATTTACAATATTTACATGTTTTTAATGAAAAGCTTCCATGGAAAGATTTGTTTTGGTTTCATAGGCATGAACACAAGTGTTCAAGGTCGACCCCCATTTAACCATTACTCATCTTTCCAATCACTTTTCTTTTTGAAAACGTTTTTAGATAACAACTACACCTAATTTTTTTTGTAATTCGCATTCCCTATCCATAGTAAGATAAAGAACAACTTAATACTGAAAATAAAAACTACTTAGAGATAAAGCAAACAAGTGCACACAAGAACATTAACCTACGCTATGGCTCCCCGGCAACGGCGCCAGAAAAGGTCTTGATAACCCACAAGTATAGGGGATCGCGTGTAGCCTTTTCGATAAGTAAGAGTGTCGAACCCAACGAGGAGCTAAAGGTAGGATAAGTATTCTCTCAAGTTCTATCAACCACTGATACAACTCTACGCACACTAAACGTTTGCATTATCTAGAAATAAAACTACGGTAGCAATACGGGTATGAGAGGTAGTTTTGCAAGATAATAAATACAAGAAAGTAAATGTTAGTGCTGCAGCAATAAAATACACTAAGTAACCATATACTAACAGTACCATGAGTGTGGAAAAGTGGTGGTAATTGTGGTGGCTTTGTCCAAGATTAATTAGTGAAGGTACTTGGTTCATTGTCTTCGATGCAGTTTTCTATGTGGGAGAGGCTAAATATACATGCACTCCACTACTTGGGATTACAAGTACTATATGATTGGATTGTTAGAAAGCATCCGCAAATACTAACAATGCATTAAGGTTTCCCCAACCATAGCCTTAAGTTCAAGGTCCTCTTACTCCCATACGTGCAACTAATCGGTTCGCGTTCTCAGGTTTCTGTCACTCCGGCAGAACTTCCCCCGCTTCGTTACAAATACTACCAACCCTAGGGTGTTTGATCCATGCGCGCACAAATATAATGGACACCAAAGGACAGCACCATATAGACATACAACTCTAATGAACCTCATGCATTCAATTAAGCAATCAAAAGACAAATAAACTACGGAAACATGATGTAAATCATAGGATAAATATTATAGCATCAAACACCATGTTTACATAGGACGGTACAGAGGTTTGTGGGAGGATGAACCACTGAATACAAGGAGGAGATGGTGATGGAGATGGCGGTGAAGACGGCGGAGAGGGGCAGCGCGGCGGCGCAGCGGCGGCCGGCGGTGCGGGGAACTCCTTTCCCCGCCGCCGGCAAGCTTGGGGAGCGCCGCCCCTTAGCCTCCCTCCTTCATGGCTTCTTGGGAGCCCTCCCCCATGGAGATGGGATCCATGGGGGAGGCAAAAACGTGGCTTTTGGTGGCTGAAATTCGTGGGTGGAGGAGTCCTCCACGAATTAGGTTTCCTCCCTTTATATATCTTCTCGGATTTCCGTCACCCCCTTTTAGGGTTCCACCAAAACGGGCCTACAGGCCGCGTCCGAACTCCGATTGGGCTGATCTCGGGCTTAAAATCTTCGTATGGAAAATTGTGACAACTTTCGTAACAGCCAGGTCTCCATTTGACGTCATCTTCGAGGGTCAAACTGGCAAACTTCGTAAAAAGTTCTCAGACAGATTTCAGGAAAGTCCCAATTCGACTCCAACAAGGTTTCCTCTTGTATTCTTGATAATTTCTACACATCAAAGAGTAAAACAAGAACATTGTGCACTTTTGCAACTATTAGTAGGTTAGTCCAAATAAATAATAAACTTAATATAAAACAAGTGCTAAAAGCATAAAAATGGCATGAAACAATCAAAAATTATAGATACGTTTTGGACGTATCAGGGGCGATTAGCAAGAACGACTTCATCCATAGTTGCCACAAAATAATCCCGAAATATAGGATTTTCCTCTCGCATGACAAGGACATCACGCAAAAAGTGTTCTAGATAATTTAGGTGCACATAATTGTGCTGTGATAGATGAGAAGCAAGACATGAGTTATTATGTGCCTCAAACATCCCTAGCCAAATAATTGGCCCTTGCGAAACTATGATCCATATAGTTGTGTCACACTTAATCAATGGCTTATCTAGCAAACAATAACAATCACTCACACTCTGTATTTGTACATATGGACATCTATCTTGGCAAGCTGGTATGTTCTTCTTCTCATGTTCTCTAAATTCCAAGTTTTCCTTTTCTTGTTTTTCCCTTGTAAGAACTAATTACGCACATCTTCCTCCTCAGACCGTCCTTGAGTTTCTCAAGGTCATGCCCAAGATGAAGGACAAAGAGGGCGATCAATGAAGTGAATCTCCTTTTTTGTAGTTAGTTTGGTATATTTAGTGAAAGGTTTCATTTTTTGTTGTGTAGATGAAATAGAATATGGTTCAATGGATGAAGAGTTCAACTTGAATGAAATGAGTATTTATTTGAATTTTGAGTAGTCTAGTTGTTGACAACGTCGTTCTTGTGTGAAAACTTTAGCCATCTAGCTTGACAAATACATATGTTGTAGGGATTCGAGATCTGTGTTCAACATGTGAGAAGCGAGGTTTAGTTTTTTGCGAAAGTTAGGTTTTAGTTTGCTACATACACATGTACAACATGTTGCAATGATTATGGGTGTTTATTGCAAATTTTATGTTTATGCTACAAAGTAGGTTCACACTTTCACGAGCATCATTGTGTGTATGTTACATACGCTGGATGATTTCCCAATGGTTTGTTGCGAACAATGAGTATTTGTTGCATACATGATAATATTTCCTGCATGAATGCATTCCACGATGCTGCAATGTTCTTTAAGCCTTTTTCTAGATAACCGCGAGAACAATGGTGCCACAATGCTCTTCTTAGCATAAAAGTGTCGCGCTGCAAATTTTCTGAATTTAATGGTCAGACGTTATAGGTCCAAAATTTTAGTGAGATTAGACGTCTAGGCATGCCACCGATCGGGGAGCTTGCCCCGGCCGACACGCCCCATCTAAATTTGTGTGCTCGTGAGTCGTGATCGTTGATATTTGGAAAATAGATAACCATCAATGTCATGCCCGTTGAATATATATATATTAGTTGGGACAAGCTAGTGCTATGGAGGAGGATGGCGTCCTTGACTCTCGGGAGTAACTCATGGACGAAGAGTAAATTTATATGAAACATACTTAAAGAATTCAAAACAATCTTCTACGGGTTTTAATGTTTGTGTTTTCTACAGATAAGCAAAATTTCATTTTTTTTAGAATAAAAGGAGCCTCACCCCGGTTCCATGAGAAGACTCAACGAAACCTGTCCGGCAAAATGCTTCTCAACCGAAGCACAGGAGAAACAAAAAAGGCTCCACCCTATCATGGTGCAAGCCACAGACTACCAGTCTAAGAAAAACTAGGAGTTCATCCTTACTACAAGGAAACATAAACAAAAGAGAAAACGCCTCGCGCAGGGTTTTTTTTGCTGAGACGCATCAGATGGCCTCCACATCCAGAGTAGTGGTCGGGGTGGTCCATGCCCCAACAGCAGCGTGCTTCTTCAGCTCTGGGGATCTTGGTGAGGTTCCATCTTCTTCATCCGAGGGTGTCCTAGGAGTAGGCAGCCCCAACTTCTTGAGAACACCAGGGAAGGCAGCATCAGACTTCAGCCACTTTCCAGGGGGAGAGGGAGCTCAGGATCTTCGAGACCATCAGGCAGAATCTCTCCACCGTCTCCAACATCGAGTCTTTGAAAATCAATCTCCATCTTTTCAGGGAATTCATCACCAAACACCACACCTGTTTAATATTCAGCCAAACCAAACCGTCAAAGATCATATTATTTCTCAGTTTCCAAATGCTCCAAAGAACAGCTGCACAAACTGAATTAAGAACTGCATGTTTTTATTGGCAATCCAAAACTTTGCAATAGAAAAGTAATTGGAACCAACATCTATTACGAAGAATTCAGAGACAGGTGCCCACACATTTCTAGCTACAATGCAGTCAAAGAAAAGGTGATGTACTGTCTCATCTTCAGAGCAAAAAATGCAATCTTCAGGCTTATTCAGATTTCGCTTTTTAAGGTTATCTCTAGTCATGAGTTTGTTTTGAGCAAGAAGCCAGAGAAAAATATGAATCCTTGGGGGAACAACCAGTTGCCAGACAGCAGGAATGAAAATTGGAGTCACCCCTCCATTATTAATGATTGCATAAAACGAAGAGGTAGAGTACTCCCCCTTAGTATTATACTGCCAGATCAAGGCATCCTCTTCGTTTGTGAGTACCGGACATGAGGCAATGCCAACTAGCTCATGCCAGGTTTGCATCAGCGAGGTCGAAAAGGTTCTTCTGAAGGTCAATTTCAGTTGTCCATTTTCGAAAACCTCCTTAACAGTCTTATTTTGTTCATTGCATAGAATGTAAACATCAAAAAACTGTACAGAGAGAGGGGAAGTACCACACCAGGTATCTTCCCAGAATTTCACTTTCTCTCCATTACCAAGTTTCCATCTGTAACCAAAACGAACACTTTTCACTGCCCACATAAAGCCCTTCCAGAACTGGGAGGTCCCCAGCGTTTTGCTACAGAAAACATTGGGGTTGCTAGTGTGGTACTTCGCATCTACAATGCTTCTCCACAGTTTACCATCATCTTTAATGTACCTTTTAAGCCAAGACCCTAAAAGACACAAATTGACGTTTGCCAGGTCTGGTATCCCCAAACCTCTGAATTCTTTTTTTTTGCAGACCAACCTCCAGTTGTCCAGATGCAATTTCCTATTCCCCTCGAAGTCATTCCACAGACAATTCGCCATTTGGGTGTTGATAAGGTCTAAAGCCCATTTAGGGAATTTGAAAAAGGAAAGGAGGTAAATAGGTATACTAGCTAGATACGCTTTGATCAGAGTGATCCTGGCTGCATAGGAGAGAAGCTTGCCTCTCCAACCAGCTATCCTCTTAAGGATCTTATCGACAAGAGGTTGGATGTCCTCTCTTCTCAACTTCTCATAATGTAAAGGGATCCCTAGGTATTTTATAGGGAAAGCTCCAACCACGCAGCGCAATATATCGGCTAACATTTTTGTTTCCTCCTCATCTAGCCCTAGAGGGATTAATTCACTCTTAGTATAATTAATCCTCATGCCAGAAACCTGCTCAAAACAAGTGAGCACCCATTTCAAATTTGCTGCTATGTGAGGATCTTTTGAGGAGAAAAGGATGGTGTCATCTGCATATTGCAGGCAGATGACACCCCCAGGAAAGAGATTAGTACATAGGCCCTTAATCAAGTTCGCCTCTGCCGCTTTAATCAACATTCTAGTGAGCACATCTACTACTAAATTAAAGAGGAGAGGGGAGAGAGGATCCCTGCCTCAGCCCCTTTCCAGTGGTGAAAAAATTACCAATCGTATTATTTAGCTTCACCCCCACAGAGCCACCATGAGTGACAGCTCTAACTAAAGCAATGAATTTGGGGCCAAAACTTCTTTTAACTAATAGATCTATCAGGAAATCTAGAGTGACTTTATCAAAAGCCTTTTCATAGTCTAGCTTCAAAACTATCCCATCACTCTTCTCACGAATCACAGAGTGAATGGTCTCATGGGCTGTCAATACGCTTTCTAAGATGAATCTACCCTTAATGAAAGCTGACTGGTTAACAGCCATGATGTCACCCATGATCTTAGCAAGTCTATTTGTCAGAACTTTCGAGAAAATTTTAAAACTGCAGTTCAACAAGCTAATCGGCCTGAACTATGTAAATTTCATGAAGAAATGATTTGTTTGGTAATATAATTTTTTGAATCACTATTTTTTTACATAGGTCGTAAGACAGCCCTTTATAACTTTATTTGCTGGAAATTTATGTGTAAACCTTTGGCATTGAGTCGTAAATATGTCAAAATTTTCAGATTTTTTTACAGTTTGATTTTAGAGAGTGTGTGCTCCCTGTTTCCATCGTGAATTTCCGGGCCGTGGAAGAAGGCGATCGCACCGTCTGCGTTTTCGCAACTACGGGCGCACTCACTCGCTCACTCACTGAAGATTTCGCAGTATTTCCCGGTTGGTGAACTGAATCCGAGGAAACGTGCACCCTCGTGGTAGCAGTAATTAAACACGCAAGGCGACAGCAGCCGGAGATAAATACTCGCTGCTGCAGCCAACACATATGAACGGGGCTCACCGGCCTTTGCGTGCAGCGGCCGCGGCCGTGGACATCGCCGGCCGATTCGCCGGCAACAGTATCAGTTCCCGGTGAAAACAAGTTGCCCGACCGGCCGCGCCCACATCACCTCCGTGTTAATTGCAGCCACCACGAGGTGTGCTTCTTTGTCCTATCTGCAAACGCCGAGGATAAACAACAAAGCCAGCTACTCCGTTAAGGATGAGCTAACGTGAGCCGCAAAAACAAAAAGATGAGATCGAGGCTCGACTTTCTGCTTGCTCGGTGCTCACGGAAGCATTGTAGTCTTTTAAGAGGATTTTTGCAACACCGGTAGATGGAGAGCGCGGCTTTCGCTCGAGATCTTTGCTTGCACGGGCGAAACGATGCTAGGGGTGGACAGGTGGCGAGGACAAGGAGACATGCCACCGTGGATCCGGCTCAGCTTTGCCACTTCCATGGCCTTGTGATGTGACGATGTATGTGTGCCGTCCCTTTTCTTCATCCTGCTCTGAACTAAACATGGAAGAGAGCCGATGTGAAACATCAACCTGCCCTTCCCAAACCGAGAAGAAGGCATGCAGATATGAAAGAGAGCTAGGCAGTGGTACAACCCAATGCCGCGAGTGTGTCGTGCCGTTCTTTCTTCAACCTGCTCCGACCCAAACATAGGAAGAAGAAGATGGCGCGGCCCCAGTGTTTGTTAATCGAGGAAGTGCGTCCGCTTAACCTCTTTGCTACTTCGATGCCCTTGTGATGTGACGATGTATATACTCCTTCCGTTTTTTCATATAAGATGTTTTAACTAGCTCACATGTTGACTAGGTGCACACCCTCGTTTCAAAAAAAAAAAAAACTAGGTGCACATCCAAAAACTAAACATGTCTGCATACATGTTGATAAAAACTAAAACATCTTATATTTATAAACGGAGTGAGTATGTGTGTGCCGTCCCTTATTCATCATGCTCTGAACCAAACATAGAAGAGGGCTGATGTGAAACATCAACCTGCTCCGAACCAAACATAGAAGAGGGTTAATGTGAAACATCAACCTGCTCTTCCCAAATCGAGAAGATAATACACGGATACGATACTACCATTAGGATTGGGCAATATCAAGAAAGCTAAACAGTGGTACTCCCTTCGTTCCAAATTAGATGACTTTCATTTGTCCACATGCGGATGTATCTATACTTGTAACATGTCTACATACATCCGTATGTGGACAAATGGAAGTCATCTAATTTAGAACGGAGGGAGTACAACGCAATGCACAAGTACCCGCAACTTCCGTGCCAATGTGGGCATGTGTGCCGTTCTTTCTTCATCCTGCTCTCACCCAAACATAGAAGGAAGCGGATAAGCATCGCCCTGCTCATTTCCAAACCGAGAAGAAAGGAGATACGAGATAGATATCATCTCCCTCTGCCCAAACATAGAATCGCAAAGGCGAAACACACTCCCCGTATGTTTCCATTCCAAGGCTGGAGCGCAGTAGCGTCTATCCGCAGAGTTCTCGCAGCAATTCATCATCCAAACCAGGCAGACCAACCCCGCCCAACTTCTCACGGCGCCATTAATAATGGGCGTTTTTCTTCCCACGAATGAAGGAAGAGGAAGAGGAGGCCGCGCGTGTTCAGATGTGTTGCCAGCTCCAGGAAACCGCGAGAGGGTAAGCAAGCCCGGGAAGCAATACAAACCTTCTTTTGATGCAGCTTACTTGTTTTTTTAGGCCATAGTCAATGCTTTGCCGCGGCTCCGCTGTCCCCTCTAATCCCACCCATAAACTTCCATTAGGCGATCCATCGTGGTCGCTAAATCCAAGTTAAGCCTGCCTGTCGATCTCTCCGGTCCGGTTAAACTACTGTCTACTGGAGTACCATCTCTACTTGTATTGCAATCCCAAGGTCGTCGTGTACTTGTGCGTGTGTGTATAGTTCCAAGTGTCAAGCATGTGCATGGCGCCGTAACAGAGGTTCGTATATCCTACAGTATTATCCTCCTTAATTAAGATTTGTTGGTCTGTAGTCGCAATCCTGATCGGTCCGTTTCATATCTGACATTCTGGAGTAGGATATCGATTCTCGACCCCAGGGAATTTGCAGTGCCACCAAATTGCGGGAAACAAAACAATTGCTACCAGACAAGTACTTAAGCGCGCGTCAATCAATCAACTAATTGACGTCGTCAAATCAAGGACGAATAATCAAAAGCGGAGGCGGTCGCGGCTCTGACTTGCGACGATGCCGCACGCGCGCACGTAATGACAGCGATCAATCAGTTAAATCGGTGTCTCCTCCCCCACAGAGTACACTCCAGTAGTTCAGTGGATCAAGTGGTAAAAAAACAATGGGAAATCATGGTCCGCCCTGATCTGGTTGGAATCGCATTTTATCTGCTCCCTGATTTACAAATCGGTCGATTGCAGGAGACTTTCAGTGGACGGACGCTTTTGCATGAAAGATACATGCACGGCCCACGTAAATGCCGCCAGTTCGTGGCTCCGACATGGTCCTGTGTAAGAGTGGTCGCTCGTGTTTTCCACCGCCAACTCTAGCTGGGTTCAATGGCCACTCCCTGGTCTACCACTTTGTTGTACGGATCAGTGAGGAATCAGTGTTTTCTTCTTTTCAAATATACAAAGGCGGCGAATCAGCTACACAATTGTGGCATATTATGCTAAAGAGATATTCTATTCCGGTAGTAGCTTTCTAGATCGTTCTAAATTCAGCTGAGATCTCACTCATAGATAGGCAGTTCATTTCTTATCAGGAAATGGATCCATACCTTTGCTAATGAGATCGATGGAGCGAGTTGAGCTTTAGCCTTCCGGAGCATCACTTTGCTGATTCTTAATTCGTATCTCTAGCTAGATCTCGCACGGCCCGCTTGATTCTTCACATCTACAAGATTTCGTTCTTCGTTTCACTTTCTGTTACTCCCGCTCATTCCCTACGGGCTTGTACAATGGTAGACAAAGGTGTCCTCTCTTAGTCATCCATGTTATTTAGAGAAGACAAAATTATAAGTTGTACAATTCATTATCTTTTATTGTCATCCCTAACAACATAATTAATTATATTTCAGTAGAAATTATAATTTTTAAATGGAAGACAAATGATATAATGGTGAAATTAGTATTTTCTTATTTTTGTAAGAGATCATCTTATCTAAGAGAAGGTAACCATCTGTTTCTTCATTCTCTTTCCTCCTACTAATCAAAAATCTGACGTGTAAGTCTATGAGATGGCTGACGTCACCCAATTATACATGCTTAAGTCTTCTCTTAGAGTTGACACGTAGGATATTTTTTAGCTGGAGAAGAGAATGAAAAAAGAAGAGGTTAGCTTCTCTTAGTTAAGAGATGATTTCTTACGAAATAAGAGAAGACTATTTTCTCCGTTGTACCGTATGTTTTCTCTTAGCAACACAATTTCTCGCTAAAGTATAATTAATTATCATTAATTGTTAGGGATGACATTAAGAGATAATGTATTATATAAATTACTTTCTCCGTCCCAATTTATAAGGTCTACATGTATACCTAGGTCATGAATTTGACCAATATAATATATTTTTTATAATACAAAAATTATATCATAAGAAAATAGAACATCTGAATTTTCTAATGATATATTTTTTATAATATATTTCTCATATTATCTTAGTCAAATTAATGACCTAGGAATACGTGTAGGACTTATAATTTGGGACGGAGGGAGTATATATTTTGCCTTCTCTAAATGATGTGGAGCAAGTTAATGCGACTCGGTCAGGGACCAAGTTAGGGACGGCCTGACGGGGTCGTCGTAGAATTGTATAACTGTCTACTGGAGTACTTTTGCAATCCAAAGATCGTTGTGTACTTGTGTGTAATTCCAAGTGTCAAGCATGTGCGTGGCGCCATAACAGAGGCTCGTGTATATAATTGAGATTTTGGTCTGTTAATTGTCGCAATCCTGATCGGTCCGTTTCATATCTGACATTCGGGAGTAAGATATCGATTCTCGACCCCAGGGAATTTGCAGTGCAAGCAAACTGCGGGAAACAAACAAGTACTCCTACTTATAGCATCGATCAATCAACCAACTAATAGACGCCATCAAACCACGGAGGACGAATAATCAAAAGCCAAGGCGCTCTGACTTGCGACGATGCCGCTCGTAATGACAGCGACCAGTTCTTCGTCATTACAGAAATGACAGCGGTCAATCAGTCAAATCGGTGTCTCCATGATGTCCCTACAAAGTAAGTACACTTGAGTAGTGGTAAAAAAACAATGCTTAATAATGCTCCACCGTGATCTGCCGTTTTACTTTACAAATCGGTCGATCGCAGGAGTGGACGGACGCTTTTGGATGAAAGATACGTGCACGGCCCACGTACGCTCGATCCAGTTGGTGGCTCCGACATGATCCAGTCCACAGCGGTGGCTTGTGTTTCCGGTGCCACTCCTCTATCTTGGTTCCATGGCCATTGCCTGGTCTACCACTTTTTGTACGGATCAGTGCAATGGGGGGTCAGTTTTTCTTTAGTCGAATATAAAGGTGGCGAATCAGTTATACAATTTTGCAAAAAAGATTCTTTACAATTTTGTACGTAGTAGATTCGTAAAAAAGAAAAAGTTGTACAATTTTGGCATAGCTTTCTAGAGTGTTTTAAACTCGGTTGATATCTCACTCGATCATATCATAGATAGGCAGTTAATATCTTATCAGCAAATGGAGCCATATATATATAGAGTTCTGGCCTTTGCTAATAATGAGATCGATGGACCCATTTTAGCTTTAGCCTTCCCGGGAATCAGTGTGCTGATTCTTAATTCGTATCTGTAGCTAGCTACGTAGATCTCGCGCGCGCGCACGGCCGGCCGGCCAGCTTGATTAATTCTTCATATCTCTAGATCTCGTTCTTCGTTTCCACTTTCCGGGCTGGGACCGCCCCGTCCGATTACTTTCTTCCCACCCGAATGCTAATTAAATCGGTCATTAATTAATCAATTACTACTGAGTACCAGATATCCTAATAATCCCGGTCAAAGCATCGCTTACTTTTGCAGATATATACAGTATATACGGCGCAGCATGCATGATTATCTTTGTAGCTAGCTAGCAAATCTTGCTTTTCGTAACGATGTCGATGGTGTGAGATGAGTGACCGTTAACGGGTCGTACGTGGTGAAGGTGAGTGAGACCAGGTTGCCATGACGCACGGCGATAATGGTTGGCAGCAGCAGGAGTAGTGACAGGTGCCCACACACACACGCTTAAAAGTACGTACAAGCTAGCCGACCCATGACACGTCGCTGGCTTGTCCGCGCCCGGCGACATGTCGGGACATTCTTTTTGGTCATGGACACGCCTGCCGTCCCCTGCCACACATGCGCGCCACGCTCCCTCTCGTCGCGTCGGTCTCTTCTATCCGTGCGTGCGGTCGCTTTCCACGGAAAGTATTGCCGTGCTCTGATCTCAGCTGGGACAGACCGGGCTATCGAAAGGAATATCGCTATGAAGCAAACCTAGCTTTCCTCTTTCGTTCTTAGCTTAGTTATCTTAATTAAAATTGCTTAGAAAATCCTGAAATTGATCGATCAAGTCTCCGCATCGGGAGCTAGAGTCGGATTCTGAGTAGCAGGATCAAACAAAGTGGTATCAAAGCAAGAAATCTTTCGGCCAAATTTTTTTTTTCGGAGAAAAAGATTCAGAAACACAGCGAGTTCAGACCTCTGGGAGGCGATTCGGATCGGACTGGGGACGGTGGTTGGGCTATCCCTTAAAATCCCACCCTCCCTACCCTTTCCGCGGCGGCGGGGCGTTGGTCGACGGCGGCAAAGGCGACGGTGACGTCCTTTCTGACGTGGTCGACGGGGGCGGCTTGGCGGCGGCGGCAAAATTCGGGCATAGATCAGGGGCTCGTCAAGGTTGCTGGGGAACATCACCCCCGGTGGTAAAATTCCTGTGACGATCTTGATCCGTGTGCCTTTACCGGAGAAGAGGAGCGCTGGGGGCGGCAGGAGAACTAAGAGCAGGCAAGGGTTCAAGGACTGGTTCCTTGGTGAAATTCCGGAGCTCGCCTAAGTTCTCATGGGGAAGTCGAATTCCACATCTGAAGCTGTGGATGCGCAAGAAGTGGCAGCGCTCAAGCTCGACATCGAGCATGTGAACACCCGAACTGAAGAAATTGGGTCAAAGGTATATGGTGTTGAGGAAAAGGTAATGGCTTTGTCTGCTCAGTTTTCTCGATTGGAAACCCTGTTGCTTGCCGATCGTGAGCGCGCTTCTGAGCAGCAACAGGCTTCTGAGCAACAGAGAGCAGCAGCTGCAGAGAAATTGCACGAACAAGCATCAGTTGCCGAGAAATTGCAATAGCAACAAGGTGAACAAGAGCGTGGTCGTGGTCACTCTCGACCACCCCACTGGAGAAGACGCAGTGAGGGCCAGAAACCACCTCGATATGACTACGTTGCACCTGAGAACATTGGTGATCCTGACCAATCAGAAGGCATGGGAGTGGACCAATACTATGATGGGATGCAGTATCAAGGAGAGGTCCATTATCAGCAGTATCCTCAACAGGAATTTCAGCCTTCTGTAGGTTACCAACACCATTTCATACCTCCTATACACCTCCCACCATCCCAGCAACAACACAATTACCCACAGTGGAACCAGTACCCTACTCACCACCACAATTTCCAACATTACCAACTACCCCCACACCCAGATCCATACAACCCTTACAATCCACACCACTACCCCAATACCCTATCCAACTGGCAGCATTTCTATACCCAACAACCACCCCAGCCACCACCAAACCAACAACCATTCCCTCCACCCCTAAACACTCCACACAATCAACCACAACACCTACCACCCAACAACCAGCAGCATGAGCAGCAACACTGTCCGAGACAGGGTGAACCACCTGATAGAGGGAATCATCATAGAGGACAGAGGTATCAAGACAATGATAGAGATGCTCAGTTCTATCGGTCTATTGCCAAAGCACCAAAGATGGACTTCCCCAAATTCGACGGCAACAACCCTGAAGAATGGCTCAGACGTACTCAGAAGTACTTTGGAATGGTGTATGTACCGGAGGAAGCCAAATTTGATTATGCTCAAATGTATATCACTGGGAAGGCTGACACTTGGCTGAGGAATTCGGGAGTTCTTGAGGAAAATCTCACATGGAAACAGTTCTGTGAAGCAGTGACTCAGAGATTCTCAACTACTAGCTCTTATGAAGCTGTAGAAGATTTCAACTCAGTCAAACAAGGCTATGGTACTGTGTCTGACTATACTGACAAATTTGAAGAACGAATGGCAAATTACAGAAAGGAAAACCCTGATGTAAAAGAGGCATACTACATCAAATGCTATATCAACGGTCTCCAAGGTGAAATCAAGCACAACATGAAGCCACTGAAACCATCTTCCTTGTATGAAGCAGTTGATTATGCTAAGGACTTGGAAAAAGGCCTTAATGCTTCATTACAGAGTCAGAACAGAAGATTCAGTTCCAACACCGCCAGTAACAGGAACACATACAGTGGCCAATTCCCAGCTCGATTTAAATCAGCTACGGACACTCCTGTGGATAAACAAGATGCTGATAAAACAAAAGGGAAACCCGAAGCAAAATTCACTGAACCAGGTAAATGCAAGTACTGCGGTCAGAAATGGTTCTTTGGGCATCGCTGTCAGCAGTATAAAAACCTCAACCTCATGGCCACAGAAGAAACACAAGAGGAAGAAGAAACATACCAGGATGCAGTTACTGCACCTGACCCACCTGATACAGAGGAAGATAAACCACCAGGAGAAGTAAATCAAATGCAGATTTCAGTCACTGCAGTGAAAAGAAAACCCTCCAAAAATACCTTCACCTTGAGTGTTCTCATTGGTGGCAAACGTGCAGTGGCACTGGTGGATACAGGGAGCACCAACACTTTCATTGACCTGAAATTCAACACCAAGATCAAGTGTAACACAATTTCAAATGCTTTGGAGAAGGTTTTAGTGGCTGGAGGAGGAGAACTGCAAACAGGATCTCACATAGCCGACATTCAATACACAATACAAAATCACCAGTTTCACAATGATTTCCGCATTATTCCTCTCAAGGGTTATGACGTTGTGTTCGGTGGTGACTGGCTAGCTCAACATAGCCCAGTCAAATTCGATTACCAGTCCGGGAACTTGAAAATCCGACAGGAAGGGAAAAAGAAAATAACATTGGTGGATGAATCCCTTGCGAAAGGAGTGCAGCTGATCTCCATGAAACAACTGAAGAAAACAATTTCTAAAGGAGCAGTGGGTTATTTCCTCTTCCCAATGACTGCTTCTGACGTATCTGCAACAGAAGAAGATGCAGAACTCCAGGCAATACTGCATGAGTATGCAGATGTCTTTGAAGAACCACATGGGTTACCTCCAGAGCGAAACTGTGATCATTCCATCCCATTAGTTGATGGAGCTGAACCACCAAGGGTACTCCCTTATCGGGTACCACACAAACAAAAGTCTGAAATGGAAGAACAAGTCAGGCAACTGTTAGAATCTTCAGTTATTAGACACAGCAAAAGTCCCTATGCATCTCCTGCAATTCTAGTCAAGAAAAAAGACGTCACATGGAGGTTGTGTATTGATTTCCGCAAACTCAATTCACAGACAATCAAGGACAAGTTTCCAATTCCGGTCATTGAGGATTTATTGGACGAACTTTGCGGAGCCAAATACTTCACCAAGTTGGACCTTAGATCTGGATACCATCAAATAAGGATGAAACCAGAAGACATTCACAAAACAGCATTTCGCACATACTTCGGACATTTCGAGTATTTGGTGATGCCATTTGGTTTAACCAATGCCCCGGCAACCTTTCAGTCCCTCATGAATGATATCTTTGCTAAATGGATGCGCAAGATTATGCTCGTTTTCTTTGACGACATCTTGATATACAGCAAAACAAAAGAAGATCATCTCCACCACATAAAGATAATGTTGGAACTCTTAAGAAAAAACAAGCTGTTTGCCAAGCAAAGCAAGTGTGTATTCGCAACTGAAAAGGTTGAGTATCTGGGACATGTCATCTCTGCTTTGGGAGTTGCAACAGATCCGCAGAAAATCAGTGCAGTACAAGATTGGCCCCTTCCTTTAAATATAACACAGCTACGAGCATTTCTGGGCTTAGTGGGCTATTACAGGCGTTTCATCCGAGATTTCGGTCTTATCTGCCGACCACTACATGATCTGCTACGCAAGGATTCCTTTATACGGACGGATATACAAACCAAGGCATTCAACCAACTTAAACAAAGCCTGATCACAGCTCCAGTCCTGGCACTACCAAATTTCAATTTGCCTTTCGTGCTCGAAACTGATGCAAGTGGATTTGGTTTGGGAGCTGTACTCATGCAACAAGGCCGACCCCTCGCTTATTATAGCAGAACATTGGGTGTCAGGGCCGTTGAATGGTCTACATACGAAAAAGAGGCTCTGGCCATTCTAGAATCCTTGAAACGATGGCGCCATTACTTCCTTGGCAGCAAGCTCGTGATCAAGACTGACCAGAAGAGTCTAAAATTCATGACAGAGGAAAAGGTCTCTGAAGGAATCCAGCACAAGTTGCTCCTCAAGCTACTCGAATTCACTTATACAATTGAGTACAAGAAAGGGAAGGAAAATAAAGCCGCAGATGCTTTGAGCAGAAAAGAAATGTCTTCCATGCCAATTACAGTTGTCACACCTTCTTGGACAGATTCAGTGGAAAACAGTTATGCAACAGACAAATTTTGTCAAGAACTGTTACAGAAGCTGACACTAGCATCTACTACTCATCCTCCCTACACCTTACAAGCAGGAATCATCAGGTACAAGGGACGCATATTCATTGGTCCTAATGAAGAACTACGCAACAACATAATGCAATCATTACATTCCTCTCCCATCGGAGGGCATTCTGGCATGGTTGCAAGTTACCAACGCTTGAAGAAGATCTTCTACTGGTCTGGTATGAAGAAAGATATCGAGAAGTTCATCTCGGTTTGCCCTGTGTGCCAACGAGCCAAGGCTGAACACTGCCAGTACCCAGGGTTATTGAAGCCACTTGATCCACCTGATATGCCTTGGCAACACATCACAATGGATTTTGTGGAAGGTTTGCCAAAATCTCAAGGGAAGGACTTGATTTTAGCGGTGTTTGATCGTCTGACGAAATACGCACACTTCATTCCATTATCTCACCCCTATACAGTCAACACGGTGGCTCAAGCCTTCATGAACAATATATTCAAGATTCATGGCCCTCCCATTAGCATTGTTACGGATCGTGATCGCATCTTCACTAGTGCAATGTGGCAGCAAGTGTTCAAGGCTCTCAACGTGAAACTCAACCTCAGCACAGCTTATCACCCTCAATCTGACGGACAAACGGAGCGGGTGAATCAGTGTTTAGAGCATTACTTGCGCAGTATGACATTCCAGGAACCAAAAAAAATGGGCATCTTGGTTGCCCTTGGCGCAATGGTGGTATAATACATCCTATCACACTGCAACAAAAACAACTCCTTTTCGAGCTCTGTTTGGTTATGATCCACCACTCATCAGTGAGGTGGCTGTCCCAGGCCCAGAAGATGATGAAGCCCGCGAGTTCTTGCTAGATAAGCAGCAACAATTGAAGAGACTCAAAGACAATCTATCCCAAGCTCAAACACGGATGAAAAAATATGCTGATATGAAACGCATTGAAAGAACCTTTCAGGAAGGTGATATGGTGTATCTCCGGATGCAACCATACAGGCTTGCAGTCTTTGGGGCACGCAGTTGCATCAAATTGACAACAAAATTCTATGGACCCTTCAGAATCATTCAGAGGGTGGGATCCTTGGCATACAAGCTGCTGCTACCAGAAGGAGTCAAGATTCACCCAATATTCCACGTAAGCCAACTTAAGAAACACTTAGGGCAACATGCGGTTCCAGAACCTGGTCTTCCGCTTATCAGTGCAGATGGCAAAATCAAGATTGAACCCTCTCGAGTGCTGGAGACAAGATCCCTTCCCCGACAAGGTGTGTTGGTAACACAATGGCTCGTCGAATGGGCTAACCTCAATCCTGAGGACTCTTCCTGGGAGGACGCCAACTTCATCAAGAAAGTGTTTCCACAATTCTACACATCTACCATCAAGTCTTGGTTCCCAGATAAAAACACTTGAGGGCAAGTGTTGTGCAAGGGAAGGGCACTGACAGAATCATGTTCGTCATATATGTCCGTCGTCAGTAACAGGAAGACACCAAGTGTGCTATTATGAAGAACCGACGGCCAGGATTCCTCTTCCAGATGGACGGCTAGGATGTCATCATCAACAGCCTCTTTAATTACTATTAGTCCAGTTAATTACTTTTACCGTTGGTCATGTAATAATTAATAACTGGCTGTTATAAGCCTCCCAGCTGGGACAGACCGGGCTATCGAAAGGAATATCGCTATGAAGCAAACCTAGCTTTCCTCTTTCGTTCTTAGCTTAGTTATCTTAGAATTGCTTAGAAAATCCTGAAATTGATCGATCAGGTCTCCGCATCGGGAGCTAGAGTCGGATTCTGAGTAGCAGGATCTGACAAAATTAAGGCTGTGAGCGTGGCCTCTCAACGTGCGAGACGCGCCGCTCCTCAAGTAGTACAGTACGTACCTACGAGCGTGCCCGTCCATCCATCACACCGTAACGTAATCTTCGTAATTTGTTCTTGCCGTGCTCTGATCGGTACGTGTGCTGTCCGCCTGCTTCTTCTGTCTCGCCCTATCAGGGAGCGCCGCTCGCTTTCCTTTGATTTATCCATCTCTGTCTCAGGCCGAATCTCGATCGACCGGCGATGCCACGTACTGTAGGAGTACTAGTGTACTACAGTACGTAGGTACCCATCGACCGGCCGCGGGCGTGTGTGCGGAGCTGTCGTGTCGTGTTGTGGGCGTACGTGGGCCCAGGTGACCTGATGGATCATGTAAACCAATGTCGTTGCACGCTCGTGTCTCTGTAGCGAGACTGGTCAGTCTTGCCGACAAAAACAAGCTGTGCGTACGTGTACGCAGCGTGCGCCCTGCCATTATCGGTGCAGTAATTAACCATATACGTACGTGTATTCCCACGGTTGGCATCCAGCCTGTATGGTTACAACGTATGGTTATATATCCCCAACCAACCCCGCGTCGCCCTCCTCTGGCGACACGGGGGGCAACCCTAGCCGCCGTCGCCGCCGAAGGGCCCTCCGCCACCCTACGCCCGCTTCGCCTCTGCCTGAGGGACCGCCGGCAAAGCCGCGCGCGTCCCTGTGAAGGTGGCGGCCCTCTCAGCGCGCGAGATCTGGGGGCCGCCGAAGGAGCTCGCTGCTGTGCACGGGACAGACCACGACGTGGCGGAGGTGGTTCGTGGAGCTGGTGTTGCGGCGACGGCGTGCGAGGCGGCCGCATCGGGCGGGCCCGGTCTGCGTGATTTGGGCCGCGGCGCGGGCCGACGCGTTGGAGCTCGCCGCCGGCTCGTGGATGGCGGGAGGAGCATGAGGCGCGGCGGCGTGTGGATCCGCGTTTGAGCTGGTGAGCGGGCCGTCGAGGAGGAGGTGCTCGCTGCATGCTCGGGGTGGCCCTCGGTGGAGTGAACACAGTAATGGAAGGAGGCCACGCCCGAGGGCATGAAGACCGGTGCAGCTTGCCGGAGGTTCGGTGGTCGGCGATAGAGCTGACCTGCCTAGCTGGCTGCTCCCCGCGCTTCGTGGACGGATCGAGCTCCGGGCGAAAGCCTTGTGCCGGCTTGGTAGAGGCCAACGACGGCGGCGCCTCTGGGCGTCGTTCCCTTCTTGTTTGCGTCGTTTGTGGAGCTTCTATGCTATCCGACGCGGGTGAAAATCTAAGCTTCGTAGGATCGGGCGGCGGCGACATACGCGTCGCTACCTTCTTGCTGGCTACGTGGGTGGGTCAGATGTATGTTGTATTTATGCATACAGCTGGGGTACCTCTTGAATGTTTCACCGACCAATTGCCCGGTTGTTGTTAGTCATGTGAGTTCTATACTTCATTTTTATGATAGAGAATTAATTAAGCCACCGTTTAAAAAAAAGATAATTAAGCCACAAATTTATTAGGAGTGTACCAAACGTACGTGTTTCGACTCTCACTAAGACTAGCCATAATGGGGTTTCATAGATGGTATCATGCATGCCATGTTGTCAAAAAGCTGACGTGTCACTGTAATTAATGAGTAGAGAGGTGATAGTGGTATCATAGATAGATACCGTAACATAACGAATAATAATACAAGATGAGTCTACAAGCTAATAAATATAGTATTACTAGCAAACGTGCCCGTGCGTTGCTACGGGCTTTTATTGAATACACGTCTATTTGACTAACTCGCACAACCCATCGTCGGCCATCATCGTTCGTATCTCCCAAAACTGTTGTTGCCTTCACGATCCCTTGTGTCACGCAGCAACTACCAACCAGCGGCTACTTCAGTGCTACATTTGGTTACGTTATCCGACGTGGCCACTGCCTACCAGCGACGGCTTCTTCAGAACTACAATCGGTGCAGGAATACGGTCTGGCCATTACCTATTGTCGACGACGGCTCTTTCACATCAGCAGTTGTAAACGATATAGCTTGTGTTGTGTGGTTGCTACGGAATTACAATTTTTTTGATTGCTGACAATTTTTTTAGATATGACTTGAATTATGCTAATATATTTACAGTGCAATTTCCGGTCAGTTTATGTTGAGTCACTTAGTCCAAGTCCAAATACAATACAATTAATCAAAGTACTCTCGAAAATAAAAACTGATGTATTGACTTTTGTTGGCAAAGTAGCTTTTCTATATAGTGCTCAAAGACTGAATATAACTATTTCCATAACAACAACGTGGTCAAATGGCTCTTTCTACTCTCCCTTTGCTGCTTGTCTTCCCTCTTGGCACAACTGTTGTGGAAATCAACAGCTGAAAGAGTGGGTAGTAGAGCCAGATCCTAGGTCGGCTCATGGACAGCTCAGCTCCATTGTTGAATGCCACGCCGTTTGTGTTTGGCTGAATTATTTCCCCAATTAACCACGTTTGTACTGCTACACACGGACAAACTGAACCGAACTGTCTATACATCATAGGTTACGGTGACAGATAGTCTCTTACAGTGCGACAAACCTGGTAGCGACGATGCCAGTTTCTCTTCAGTCTTCACCAACGTTGAGCTGAGCTCCAATTCACTCCAACATGGCAACAAATGCAGCCGCGCCGGCACCGCTTAGCCTGAAGCTTCAGAAGCATCTGCCTCGATGGGAAATCTACGAGTGTGGAGTAGGAGGAGAACAGGAGGCGACTCTTACCTCATCCAATCGGGAGTGGGTTGGATGGCAGTTCAGAGGGCAAGGCCTCGACCCACTCATCTCCTTCCACGGCTTTGGCATCTCCTCCCGGGCGGCTATGCGGCGCACCAGTACGGTGGCCCTCGGTTCCCACCAGGGGTCTTGGAGTCACGGACAAGCAGCACCGCAACTCGGGTCTTACCCGCGCCACCGCCAAAGGATTCGTGTCGGCGCACTCTGCACAGCCTCGCGGCCGGCGATACCGCTTTGGTAGTTTTACAGTTTAGCACGCAGACGAAGGAGGAACGAACGATGGAATCACGTACGAGGGACGAACGGGATTATTCCTGGACGTTGGCATAAGCAAAGCAGTCGCCGGCAGCCTTGATCTCGTCCCACGCGGTCGCCGGCAGCCTTGATCAGTTGATCTCGTCCCGACGCGTGGTGATTGGTTTGAGCTGCTCCGTCCGCCCATATGTGCGTAATATTACAAACCGAATTGGATTGTAATTGGATGCGTACAAGAGTATGATTTGTCTTAAGCCGAACTGGATTTGAACTGGATACGTAAGAGAATATGATTCGTAGTAGTTTTTTTTTCTTTTCGTTGCGTAAGTTTATGAATTGGAGCTGGATACGTACGAGAGTTTTTTTTTCTTTTACCGTTTGGCTGTTTGACGCACCATCATCGACCACCTTTAACAATATTATATAGTAGAGATATGATATCACATATATGTTACTACCTATTGTGGAGATAGTAACATAGACTAGTATCATATATGCATATGATATTCCCCATTGTGACTAGTCTAAAAATCACATGTTGGATAAGGTTAGGCAAGGACTCCGTATATAATGCAGTTACCATGCATACATGTCCTCTGACTCGGGCTGGGCTCCGACAATTGTAGGGCACTGGCCTCCGACTCTCTTCCCCCTTTTTTTTTTGCTAATGACAAGAGAAACGGAAAACAATTCTTTCCCACTTCTTTTCCGTGACGAAGCGCAACATTACTTGGGCCAGCCAACGCCGGAGGACTGGTCACGATTGGTGGCTGGGTAGAAAAGCGAGTGAAGCCTGCGAATCCTACACAAGTGCAGAGCTGCTAGCAAACGCGCGTGGGCATTGATAATAGTTGCGCTTGGGGCGCGCGGCCAGTAACGGGCCGATGCGTCGTACGTGCCGCACGTGCATGCAAATCATGCAGATTAGACCATCGTTGGTTTCTGGATTTCATTCCTGAACTCTCGGCGAAATGAACCTCCACGGTGAAATCGCTCTCGATTCTACCCTTAACTCAGCAATCCTGGTCTAAATTGAATATTGAGCCTGTTTTTAAAATAAAAAATAAAATCATAAATTTCTACTCCCACTAACTAAGTGAGCCCACGTGTCATATATGTCTTCTTCCGTCAATCGTGCTCCTCCCCGTCGATGTAGACCTTACCGACCCTTGCCGCCATGTCCAACAGCTCTACCCCGCTTCCCTAAGCGTGTGTGATGAAGGAATCAAAGCGGGAGGTCGTCGGCACGAGTCCTCGCTCTGTTTACTTTGTCTCCGATCTGCCATCTCCATTGCGTCATTCTCCTACACTGCCCCAACCTAATCCCCCTCCTCCGGCTCCTTGCCTTCCCTGGGTCCTTCGTAAGCTACGGGCGCTGCCCTCCAAATTCAAGCATCCCCAAGGCGAGCTACATGCGTCAGTCGTCCCCGTCGCCCTCAACGCTCCGAGGAGCCGAACACGTGTATAGCTCCGAGGCGGCGAGCGAGCTCAGAGGCGGGGGAGGGGGGGGGGGGGGGGGGGGAGGGGTGTGGAGCTCGGAAGCGGCAACGTCGACCTTGAAGCCGACATACAAGCTCAGTGGCGAGGGCACGCCGCCGTGTTCCTGGCTCACGAGAGACGATGCATGTACCTGGAATTGGTAGAGAGGCAGCGGAGCTCGCCGGTTAGCAGCTGGAGTAGATCGAGGAGGGCGGTCGTGCGCGTAAGAGGAAGAAATTGGGGGATGGAGATGAATATGACATATGGGTCCATCTACCAGTGAGAGTACCTTTGTATTCCCGGTCGGGATGTTTTTTTCCCGTGGTACCAAACATGTGTAGGGTTTGATTTAGACCGGGATGGCTGAGTTAGGGTACAATCGATATGGGTTTTGATATTGAGGTTTATTTTGACGAACCTAGACGAGTTTAGGGTTGAAAAATGGACTTTCGCCTCTCTTGACAGGCGAACGAGCAACGCGGGGAGCTCCTATATCCCACCTTCAGGCGAATGAAGTGGACCGCACCGCCTGAAGGTCCGACCAATGGTCCGTCCCATTAACTCGCGTTTCTCATTTAAATCAGGTTTTTCGGTTTTCTTTTTCTCTGTTTTTTCATTTATTTATCTATTTTCAAATGTTCATATTTTGAAAAGAGTTTCGGATTTGCAAATATGTTGGAATTTGAAGATGTTCAGATTTGAAGGGGTTCAACCAAAAATCTGTTTCAAATTACAAAATTGTTCAAGTTTTATGTTGATACTTTGAAAACTGTTCAGTTTGGATTAAGAAATAATTAAATTGAAATGAATTCAAATCTAAACATTTTTTAAATTTGAACATTTTTCAAAACTGAAGAATTTTTTAACTCCTATGTTGAAACTTTAGAAACACAAAATGTTGTCTGATGGATTGCTTACACATATTTTAAAAGTTTAGAAACAACTATGTTCGCTTTATTTTTCACAAAAATACCTAACATTTACTCGTTGGTAAATAAGAAGTGACAATAAAAATATATCTATAAATGATAAAAAACTTCTCGAGAAAAGGAATGCTATAAGCGCGCATTAACTCAGGAATACCCGTCTCCGCCCTTCGCAAATACGCGTACCTTCTTCAAAAGTTTAGTCGCTAACTTTTCCCAATTTCAGGAGCATAATGTCACACAAGTACAGAACATGTTCGTTTAAAGGGCAAAGCACACATGATAAATTTTCAACGACGACTCCAACTCTTGGCGTTGACTATCTGGTCAGGAAAGTCCGTTCACTTTCCTCGCGTATGTCTGTGAATAACGGGTCCACCAAAAATAGCGGGTCTCTAGGGCGATCGGGAGGCGATCGTGTTTGGCTAGGGTTTGCCGCTTGAGGGTGGTTGTTTTCCGGCGGCGGATCGGATCTCGACGGTGAGTGTCCGGCCGCGGTGGGGTGTGTGTTGATCTCTCGCGAGTCTGTGCCCGTGGGGTGCGAACGCGTGGGGTTCATGGCATCTCCTGCCCGCAGTAAGACGAAGAGCAGAAGCCCATCTAGGGCTACGTCTTGGTCACCGGCCAAAGCGGGATCGGAGGAGTTAGCGACGAGCTTGTCAGCGAAGATGGGTGATCTCCTGCTGACTGATAAGGAGGCCACGGGACTTGTGATCAAGGGAGTGAATCCGGCGAACGTCCCGCAGCCAAGGTGGGCGGTGGTGGGAAAGGTGTTCTCACATCGCAAGCTGATCATCAGCGCATTGGAGAGGGCGATGGAGCGTGCCTGGGGGTTTCATCGGCCGGCCCAGTTCAAGGACATCGGAGATAATAGATTTGTGGTCCGCTTCTCGTCGGAGGGGGACTGGAAGCATGCCTTGAAGAACGGGCCGTGGCAATTTGATTTCAACGTGATACTGCTGAAGGATTATGATGGTGGTGTTCGCCCTTCGGATATGGTGTTTGACACGATATGGACATCTGGGCTAGGGTTTTGGACCTGCCGATAGACATGATGAACATGGCGTATGGCGAGCTTATGGGAGGTTGGATTGGTCGGTTCATATCGGTGGATGTGGATCAGGAAGGCATGACATGGGGAGAAGAATTGAGAATTAGAGTGGCTATTCGGGTTGATCAACCCTTGATACGGGGTGTTAGTCTAAAAGAATCAGAAGATGATGTGGAGGGCAAATGGTTCGATATGCAGTATGAGAAAGTCCCACACTTCTGTTTCGACTGTGGTTGTCTCGTTCATCCGGCGGATGGATGCACGGGGGAGAAAGATGAAGTCAAGCAATGGGGGGGAGTGGCTGCGGGCGGAGCCGAAAAAATACATTAAATTTGCGCAGCCTGCTCGTCCGACGATGTCGTCGTCGAGTTTCAGTAGCATGTCAACTGGTTCGGACAGGTACTTCAGGGAGCCGACAGTCCGTGACCTACCACCAAGGAGGAGGATGACACAGGCCTATACCCCCTCTAGTTCATCACACACTGGCGGTTGTGAGCGGAGGAGAGATGGTGGTGAGGTTACTAGTCCTGACAAACGTTACAAGGAGAAATCTAGGGAGCAACAGGGCACCTCTACACAAGTGGCTGCTGGCAAAAACAAGAGCACTCTTGGTACCTATAAAAGGATGCAGAGGAAGGAGACTCAAGAGCAGAAGTCCCCCCACAACAAAACTATTCCACTGGGCATGAGCGGTAGGAAAAGGGGGATAAAGCAAGTGTGGATGCCTGTTACAGTACAAGTTGTAGGGGAAGGGGATTCTGAATCGGCGGGGAAGCGTCAGCGTACTGCCTCCGTCTTTGATAGGCTGGAAGATCCATCGGCGGACCCTGCAGGGCAGGGCCGCCGGGAGCAATGAATCTTCTGGCCCGTAACTGCCATGGTTTGGGGTTGGACGCGGCAGTGGGCGAATTAAGAGATCTGGTTAGATCCTCCAACCTAGCGGTGGTTTTCTTGAGCGAAACGAAGATGAAATCCAAAGCTATGGACAAGCTAATGTGGAGTATGGGGTTTAAGCATGGAGTGGCTGTTGATTGCGTGGGTAGGAGCGGGGGTTTAGCCCTTTGGTGGCGTGATGGGGTGGAGGTATCCGTTCGTCCGTGGTGTCAATATTACATCGATGCCGAGATCAGTTATGAAGGCCACAATTGGAGATTCACTGGACTCTATGGAGAACGACGGACGGAACAAAGGCATAAAACGTGGGAAAAGTTGAGGTATCTTAAGAACCAGGATAACCTCCCTTGGTTGTGCGCTGGAGATTTTAATGAGATGATTTCGCAGGATGAACAACTTGGAGGAAATATGAGGTCGGAGGCTAATATGCTAGGTTTCCGGGAATGCTTGACGGATTGCGAGCTCTCTAACTTGGGCTACAAAGGATATACTTTTACTTGGAGTAACAACAGGGAGGGTGATGCAAACGTCCAAGTGAGATTGGACAGGGGGTGGCGACTGCGCCTTTCCTCTCTTTGTTTCCGTTATCGTATGTGGAACATATTCCAACAGAGGAATTCGATCATATGGCCCTTCTGGTTAGGATCTCAAGGGAGAACAATGAGATGCAGCGGTGTGTGCAGAGAGGCTTCGCCTTTCAGGAAATGTGGCTGAAGCATGACAGCTACGAGGAGATGATCAAGGCAGCGTGGGATAGGAAGTCGACGCCCACTTCAAACCTGAACGGATTGTGGGATCATCTCCGGAAAATGACAGGGAAAATGAAGAAATGGAGCTACGAAACGTTCGGGTCAGTACAGGCTGAACTGAAAACGTTGCGAGCCAAGTTGGGTGAAGCTAAAACAGATGCATTGATCTCAGGTTCTCTGCACGAGGTGAAGGCGATTGAAGCTCGTCTCCATGAATTGTATGAGCACAAGGATATCATGTATAGGCAGCGATCGCGGCAGGAATGGCTGAAAGCGGGTGATCTTAATACCCGATATTTCCAGAATCGAGCGTCTCATAGGAAACGCAAAAACACGGTTCGTGCGCTGCGGCGGGATGATGGCTCCTTATGCAACACAAATCAGGGGATGAGGGAGATGGCGCTGGCCTTCTACCAGAACCTCTATACTTTGGAGGGGTCTACCAATGCGGACAATGTGCTGCGCTTAATTGAGTCATTTGTTTCAGATGATATGAACAGAGCACTCACTCGAGTGTTTTCTGATAAGGAAATTGAAGGGGCACTTATTCAGATGGGGCTCACTAAGGTGGCGGGGCCGGATGGTATGCGAGCGCTGTTCTACCAAAGGCACTGGCCTATGCTAAAAGATTCGGTGTGTGCAGCAGTTCGTGGTTTCTTAGAGGGGAGGGAGTGCCCCGAGGATTTCAACGACACTATTGTTGTGCTCATACCGAAAGTTAACCACCCGAAGTTGCAGTCCCAATTCCGACCAATAATCTTATGCAATGTTTTATACAAGATTGCGTCCAAAGTGGTGGCAAACCGGTTGAAGAAAATACTCCCTATCCTCATTTCGGAGGAGCAAAGCGCGTTCGTTCCTGGTCGGCTTATTACGGACAATGTGTTAACTGCATACGAGTGTGTGCATGCCATTAGAAAGAGGAAGCGAAGGAAGCCACTATGTGTTGTCAAGTTAGACATGATGAAGGCCTACGATCGTGTGGAGTGGAGTTTCCTCGAGCGGATGATGATTAAGATGGGCTTTTCACCGAGATGGGTTGCTATGGTGATGAGGTGTGTTAGGACGGCTCGGTTTGCTGTTAAGCTTAATGGAGGAGTGTCAGAGGGTTTCCTACCTTTGAGAGGACTCCGTCAGGGGGATCCACTCTCACCATATCTCTTTTTATTCTGTGTCGAGGGGTTTTCGGCGCTTCTTCGGCAGGCACAGGTGGAGAGATAGACAGCGGGAGTAAGTTTTGGTGTGGGAGGCCCTACAATCACACACCTCCTCTTTGCCGACGACAGCGTCGTCTTCTTGGAGGCCAGCGAGTCGAGCCTGGTTGCTTTGCGCGATGTGCTGCACGATTATGAGGTCTCCTCAGGACAGCGAGTGAACATGCAGAAATCCTCCATTTTCTTTTGAAAGGGCTGCTCGGAGGAGACTAGGAATGAGTTGAAGGGAGTCATTGGTATCTCATGTGAAGCTCTATCTGAAAAATATCTTGGTTTGCCGACAGTGGTTGGTAGATCAAAAGATGGGGCTTTCAAACACCTCCCGGATAGATCATGGGGTAAGGTTAATGGGTGGAAAGGTCAGGGTTTATCTATGGAGGGAAAGGAGACGTTGGTAAAGTCAGTGTTACAAGCTATTCCTACTTACTCTATGGGATGCTTTTTACTATCAAAGAAGATGTGTGGCAGCCTAACCTCAATTGCCTCGCGGTTTTGGTGGGGTGCGGCTGATGGTAAAAGGAAGGTGCACTGGATAAGTTGGGATAAGATGTGTCGCCCTAAGAAGAATGGTGGCATGGGCTTCCGAAATTTTGAGAGTTTTAATCAGGCTCTACTAGCCAAACAGGCGTGGAGAATTTTAACCACGCCTAACTCCCTGTGCTCTCGAGTCCTAAAAGCTAGATACTTCAAATCTGGGGGGGTTTTTTGACTGCAAATTGCCCCAAGGACGCCTCATATACTTGGAAGAGTATTGTGCATGGACGAGAGCTGTTGAAAGAGGGTTTATTGTACATGATTGGTGATGGAGCTTCGATCAACGTGTGCCAAGATAACTGGATACCACGGGCAGGTTTGATGCGTCCACTAGGACGGAAGCCTGACACTGAGGTCAACCGGGTCGAAGAGCTCTTGTTGTCGGATGGGAGATGGTGGAATGTACAGAAGCTCAATGAACTATTTTTCGAGGGAGATGTCGAGGACATTGTGAACATACCCGTAGGTCACGCTGGAACCGGAGACTATTTTGCTTGGAACTACACCAAAAACGGGTTATTCAGTGTCAAATCGGCTTATCACTTGAAAATGAATCTGAAAAGGAGAAGAGACATGTAGGTTGGTTCAATAACTAATTGTGATGAGCATCGTGGATGGCTTGCTCTTTGGGCAGCAGATGTGCCTGGCAAGGCCAAGATCCATGTTTGGAGGCTGATAAAAAATGGTTTGGCGGTCGGTGGTGAGCTCCAACGCAGGAAGATCAAGGAAGGTGTAAAATGCATTGCTTGCTTGAGAGATGAGTCCCTGCTGCATCGATTCTGGAGGTGTCCACATTCGTTGGCGGCATGGGAAGCTGTGAGGGAAGCGTCAGGTCTAGATTTCTGCGCCCCTGATGAAACAGTCCAGCGACATCGCGATCTACAAGGCTGGATGCTGGACTGGATTGGGTCTTTGAATAACAAGGAGTTGGCGATCGGCATTATGGTGGTATACCAGCTTTGGCTCACGAGGAACGATGCCAGAGATGAAGCGTACATTGACGATCCTCGGAGCATTGCTCGCCGGGCGATATACCTGGTCGAGGAGTGGCTTGCCTGCAAGGATGCCAATTCTGGTGCAAAGAAAACCCCGACGAGGTAGAGCACTGGCTCTCACCAGAGGCGGGCTGGTCCAAAGCCAATGTCGATGGAGCTTTCTTAAAGGAGTCTGGTAGTGGAGGTTGTGGTGTGGTTCTTCGGCAACACCATGGTGTATTCCTAGCGGGGAGAAGCCATTGTTTGCCCTCAGTATCAGATCCAGAGAGGGCCGATCTCCTGGCATGCAAGCAGGCCCTTGACCTGGCAAAGGAGATGCGAGTGATGAAGGTATGTCTGGAGACTGATTGCCTTGGCGCGGTGGCGAAGCTGAAGAGCAGTGACACGGATCGATCTATCCATGGTCCGCTGGTTGAAGAAATCAAGGAACTGCTAAAAGGTTTTGACGACCACGAGGTTAGGAACGTGCGACGATCGACAAACAAGGTTGCGCACGCTTTAGCTAAAGAGGGCTGCGGGAATAAAATTTGTAATACTTGGGTGGATGCACCACCAGAGTTTATCGTGAACTGTTTGGCATCTGATATGCCGGTTGATTAATAAAGGGCAGCCATTTAAATCTAAAAAAAAAGAACTGGAGTTTGATTATAAGTAAAGTCGCCAAACAACCAGATATTTTTGTGCTTATCATAAGTTCCAATGTTCATCTGGGCTGGTTTATAGGTAGGGAGAAACTAAATATTTCGAAAAAAAAGATCGTTAGGCCCAGCATGTAGCATTTCATTCTTTCAACCGGATGCAAGGTTGCGCATCACAGGCCAAAAGCTTCTCCACAGTAGCTAGGCTTATACACGTAGAACGCTTCATTTTCCTAATCAAAGTAGAGGTCAGGTCTCTTTTGATGTAAGAAAGTAGGACACCGACGATAAATACAATACAGAGATCTTCGAAGATCAGTTTCATCGACTACCCCCGCCTCACTCGCCAACTAAAATTTCCAATGCATCTCATTCTCACAGTATCTTATCATGCACAGACCCAACAGTGGAACTCAGACGTCCTCGTCAATCACCATCCTCTTCCTGTTCCACACTCTACTCATCAAATTGACGGAATGGGATTGTCAAGCTTTACAATTGGGAGTGTGAATTTTGCTACGTATTTCACCGACCAATTTGTGCGGTTGTTAGTCATGTGAGCTCAATACTTCCTTTTTATGACCGAGAATTAATCCCCGTGTTTATTAGGAGTACCATATGACCTATCTTGTTCCATAGATGCAATGAATCAAGTGCACAACTGCAACTAGCTCTAGTGCGTGGTGCGCCTGTTGGTTGGTAACTTGGCTTGAAACCAACATGATTGTTTTAATAATAAAAGGTTTCCTCTGATTTCATTAATAGGAACCAAATCGAGATTGTTCAACACCAGAATGCATCATTACCACCATAGTGTCAACCCCAAGTTGGACACAACAAGAAAGTAGATGCATCTTATAAGCCAAAGCAGAGCAAAACACATAACCATTACAACAATTAATATATTACCTAGAAGTATCATGCCTTCGGAACCTTTTCACCCCACATATAATCAAATTATAAATACCATTCCAAAAGATCTCTATTGCCTCTCGTCGTCCCATCATCCGGTGTGGCGTCCATGGCACATAGCTCCTGTGCGAATTGAACATTTCATCTGTGTTTGCTGCAACAATTTCGTGCAACGTCTGTGTTTCAGTCTTGGGTTCTGGAAAAAGAAACCAGGTTTAACCCAACTGCAAGCACTAGCAACCACTGAAATTAGCTTACTTCACCAAGTCCCGTGAATCATACATCATTTCTAGCCCTCAAAATTTCCGCAATTCCTACTACCGGTTTATGTTTTATTTTCATGCAATACTCCTCTACCAAGTATCAATACATTCATTTTTTTAAATCACTCACTGTTTAGACTAAAGAGTGTGGATTTGCACACCGCAAGGTCACACTCTCATTCAAAAAGCACCGTGAAAAGTTGGATAAGGCTGGGACGCCGTACATAGTTTAGTTACCATGCGTACGTGTCCTCCGACAATTGCATGCGCTGGCAGCCGGCGTGTGAGAAGAATTAATTCCATTTTTGTTTTGCGAATGAGAAAGAGAATAATTCTTTCCCACTTCCTTTCCGTGACGAAGCGTGTCGCCAATTCCACCAACGCCGGAGGACTGGTCCCAATTTGTGGCTAGCCTAGTGCGCACAACGAGGCTGCGAGTCATGCGGAGCTAGCTAAGGCATATATAATGGGGGTGACGTCGACCTTTTCTTAGTGATGACACGTCAGATTTTTGTTTAATTGGAGGAAATAGAAGGAAAAGAAAGTGGGTTGCCTTCACTTAGTTAAGGGATGATCTCTTAAAAATTTAAAGGAATTCTATTTTGTGCATTGTACCATATGCCTTCTCTTATTAACATGATTTCACACTAAAATTTAATTAATTCTCATTTATTGCTACATATTACAATAACAAATAATGCATTGTACAACTAATATTTATTGTCTTCTCTAAATGACATGGAGAGTTAAGAGAAGACCCGCCTTTTCTACCATTGTACATGCCCTAACGCGCGTCAATTTCAATTGATAGTTGCGGTTGGGGCGAGCTACCGGCTCAGGTGTCAAGCGGGACGGGCTGCGGCTGGTCGCCACGCTCTGCTGGCGGGCCGCACTCCGCCTGCGGGAGTTAGCGGGCCAACTGCCACGGTCCGCTGCATGTAGCGCAGGAGAGAGCGGCGGCCCACATCAGCCCGCCAGAGCCCGCCATGCACATATTTGTCCGGTTTGCTTTTTTTGCTAAGCCAAAAATACGATGTATTTTAAACTATAATTTTCCAGAATGGTAGCGCATATGATTGGCTACCTCCAGGTATTTTTTTCGATTTTTTTGAAACATTTTCGAAAAATTCAAAAAGAGCTCCATTGCATCTTCATAACACATAAATTTCAGAACAAAATAGTGTAGTGCTTGTAATGGTGAGTAAAGACCAGCAAAGCCACAAGCAAGTTGAATCTGTGGATGAATCTAAGAATTCCTGATGAATGCATGTTCCGGATGAATTCCTCACGGCTATAAGCTCCCTTACAGTTGCATGACATGTAGAGCTAGGGAAATAAAAGGTACATATAACGACTGTAGAATATCTGACTGAAGCTACAGCGCTGTAGAACTCGCAGAACTAGCAGAATGTCCCCTTCTTCATGGTAAGCTTTCTTTTATCACCAACCTGCAGGAATCAAAATCAGTGATCAATATCATATAAAGAACAAATCTTTGTAAGCAAGTAATCAAAATAAGTTATCAATATCATTAAATTCTGCTAGGAAAAACTCAACATCCACATCAGGATTACGCCAAATTTACCTAGCAGACTACTGTGCAATGTTATCTCACAAAGCTCTTTCAGGGATCATAAATGCCTGCATGAAGATGTATATGGAGCATACACAGCAAGATTCTCCCTGCAAATTTCAGAAAGCAATGTCACTCTTTATCATAGTACAGTACATAGCAGGAAGCGAAGTGCATTTCAGAAGGAAAACGCATTATATGCATTCAGCTATGAGTTAACCTACTCAACCTATACTCATTCTTGAGATACGTTTCAATTAAATAACCCGAATTGTACCATATCAGGGGTGAGATACGATTGAATTTTTTAGCTTATGCTTGAGATACGTTTGCAGTACTGAACAACAAAGTAGTTTAGCAAAAACAGTACAGAAGTTGTGCGTACAGATAACAGGGCATCGAAGCTAACTTACCTAGCAGGAAAACTATGAGGCATGGAAGCTAACTTGTACTCCCTCCGACCCGAAATAATGGGCGGGAGGGTGTTATATTTTTTTTTACAAACCCCCCCCCCCCCCCCCCCCCCCCGCCAGGTTCGAATTTTTTACAATTCAGTCCCATCGTCCTGAGCTCGCGGGGCGGGGCGGATCGCGGCCGTCTCAGCTCGCCGGAGAGAGGGAATCCACGGCGGCTCCGCCCGCAGTTGGTCGGAGGGCTTCCGCCGGCCGCTTCCCCTTCCGCCGCGCGACGCCTCCCATCTCGCTCGCGAGGGCGGCCGCGGCGAGGAGCACGAGCGGGGCCGCGAGGCCGGCCGGAGCGGACAGCGCGACGCGCGCGGCGAAGAGGAAGACGACGAGCCGCTCCCCCGTGAGCAGCGCCGCCGAGGAGGAGGCCATGGCCGGCGCCGGCGAGCCTCTCCTCTAACTTCGAGTTCTTTTCTGAAGAAATACAGGTTGCTGCTCTCTGTCCTCTGTCCCGTGTGCCTTCGAGTTCTTCTCCGAAATGAACCTGTGTTTGCATGCAACCTCCCAGAGAGTACATTGATATCCCTGAACCTGTGTTTGTATAGGATTGAAATGGGTAAATCTGTACAGATCTTCACCTGTGGCAAAATGAACCTGTGTTTGCATGCAACCTCAATTGCTAAATTCAGAGAAACTAAATTGAAGCCCAGTAAGCAATGGAGTAGTAGTGAGGGGCAGTAACCTGGAAATTGCTTCCAATGTACTCTCTGGAAACACCGATCAGTGTGATAAAGAACATGGAAAGCCTGGAAAACAAAAGAATTAGGACAGCAAGTACCCCTGCCTCTTTTTGAATCTAGTACTTGTGAAATTAGCATAGAAATGCAGTCCACACTGTTGAAATTAGCTACTCATAGATTATATAGTTCAGTAGGCCACAAGAGGTAAAATGGAAGCCGCTAAATCATAGAAGTATATGGAGTGAAAATCGACAACAACAGTGAATAAGCAACGAGAGTAACCTGAATGTGATGAACATGGTGCCTCTTAACTTAGGTTTAGTATTTCTGAATATGATGAACATGGTGCTCTGAATATGCCGATTATATTTTCAGAATGTAAGCTGATCGACCAATGATTCTCACCTGACTCCTCCATCTCCATGGGCATGTTCAATCATTAACCTGCTGCTTCTGCACATTATATATGTACACTCACTTGATTCTGTATTGCTGATCAGAGTATGTGTTTAGGCACAAACATTTTGTCCCTAAATCTTCAGCTGCATTGGATTTCACTCATTTTAGTGCAGTGCAGCGGCAACATCACTTATCAGTGTCAGCACACACCACAAACAACGCCATCATCAACGCCATCTTCAGCTGCATCACTTATCAGATTTCATCATTCATATACAAACATGGAAACATCATGACTGAAAATATATGCCAATGAGCTCACCTAGTTTACCATGTAGTTTTCTAGCATAATGAAACAAAAATGATGACAAAATCCATTCTATGACAAAATCCACATCTGCATATCCTTGGACAGCAGGATCATATTTGACATGAAACACATGGAACTCATATAATCTGTCACCATTTCCTGCAAAACATTCAACAAGTAATTATTAGCAGCAGCCCATAAAACTCATATAATCTGTCACACTTTCTTGCACAAACCATTACAGCATGTTGCATATGATTATGTATTGTGGTTATGCTGCCTATATCAATTTCAGAGAAACTAAATACTCCTCAATTGCTTTTCTGCAGGTTGCCCAGTCCACCATAGGACAAGATGGTCCTCTTTGATATCAACTTAACTCCTCCACAAGAGCTGGATCTCAACTTCAGTCCAAATACTCCACAAGAACAAGAACAAGCTGCTCATGTTCCAGAAGAAGAAGACCAAGAACATGCTGCCGAGGCAGACCACATTCAAGAAGAAGAACATGCTGCCGAGGCAGACCACATTCAAGAAGAAGAAGAACAAGAACATGCTGTGCAGAGGCACCATAAAGATGTGCCGGAGAGTTATAAATTTGCAGCATATATTGCACTCAAAGCTGTAGGAAAAGATAGACCAGTGGTGAAGGCGGATAAAGAAGTTGTGGCTCAACTTTTGGGAATAAGTCTTAGATCTGTCGAGAAGATATGGAAGAAGGCCATAGATCAAGAGGGCAGAAATGAAGCGCTTGATTTCTCAAATAAGTGGAAGGGCAGGTGCGGAAGAAAGAGGAGAGAGCTTAATCTGGATGAAAGGGTGCCTAAAGTTGCACTGAACAAAACGGGTACATTGAGGGGGCTGGCAAGGTCCCTTGATATCCCTTTCGCAACACTGCAAAGGAGGTTGGCATGGGGCGATTTAAGGCGCCATACCAATAGCCTGAAACCACATCTAACTTTGGAAAACAGAATTAGAAGGCTCATATATTGCATCTCAATGGTCGATGAAGCAACAATATTAGAAGCAAAGCTTTCGTTCATAAAGATGGGGAACATAATGCATATGGACGAAAAATGGTTTGATATGACTAAGCGAGACAGGACGTACTACCTAACACGAGAAGAACCAGAGCCAGTTCGCACTATCCATAACAAAAACAGCATCGGGAAGGTGATGTTCTTAACTGTGGTTGCAAGACCTAGACATGATGCGCAAGGAAATGTGACATTTGACGGAAAGGTAGGCATCTAGGCTTTTGTCACAGAAGATGCAGCCAAATACAACTCGAAGTATAGGACAAAAGGCACGATGGAACTAAAGAACCTCAATGTTACTAGAGACGTCATGCGGGAGTACCTCTGTGAGAAGGTAATTCCAGCAATTGTAGAAGTGTGGCCTGACGATGGAGATGATGACGGAATGATCGCAGGAAAAGAATATGCCACATGGTTGAAGGACCCATCAAGCATTGTCCGTCCACGCCGTCGAGTCAAGAGTGTATGTCAATGTCTTATTGCTTGTAATTATGTTTACTATTTGCAGCAACTTGATCTCATCTTAACATAATTTTATGTTTACTATTTGCAGAAACTTGATCCCATCCGGGAAGCACAAATAGGCGAATTTGAAGCTGCAATACAACCAAGAATAGAAGAAGAGAAGCCTAAGCAGGAGAAGAGGAAGGGAAAACAACCAATAGTAGATGTAGAGAAGCCTAAGGAGAAGAAGAGGATCAAGAGGAGAAGAGGAGGAGAAGAAGAAGGGCAATACAAGAAGGCCAGGAAGGCACAAGAAAGCATGAGGCCTGGTTCACATGAGGACTGAAGCAAAACAAACAGCTAGTCATCCTAAATTAGCTTGCGTGTAATACTAGAGCAAAACAATTGTGGAGTATATTATGTTGTAAATTATAAGTGCTAGGAGAGCAATCATGTTTGCCTCAGATATAGCTGCCTCTGATGGCCATCATCATTGGCATTGATATTCATGAGTTGGTACCGTAACAACGATACAAACAAATAAAGCTGCAACACAGATCATAAAGGTTTGCAAGATATTCAGAACACAAGCTAGCTCACAACACAGATCATAGTGATGCTATGCTAGAGCATCACGGGGAAGTAAAGAAGCAAGCACAACATCTGTTCTTATTAAACTATAGCCTTAGCCTATGCATCATAGGCAAGGGGAACACAAACCCACTAAATTAAGCAAAGGCATACACGATTTACTAGCTTGAGTTCATATTTCGGGTAGCACAAACAATTATCACCACAGCCACAGCCACTAGCTAGATCATCTTCCCCAAATGTTACAGAAGCACCACAAGCAAAGCACTACACGAGTACCACAGACCAGTAGTTCATCAGCTCACTAGCTGGTCACAGAAAAAGTTTACCTCGAGAAGTTGCCTGGACAGAGACGAGCTTCTACCGGTGCAGAGCGCATCCTCCTTGGCCTTGGTGATGAAGACGCCGTCGTGCTTGTGCGGCACGACAACCACCTTGCTCCCACCCTTCATGCTGGGCCCGCCCCTGCCGCCTCCCCTGCCTCCGCCCCTGCCGCCTCCCCTGCCTCCGCCGAAGACAGCAGGCGACGAGGAGGTAAGCTGCTCCGTGTCGCTGGAGGCGAGGATGGCGTTGACCCGTGAGCCTCCGCGACGAGGTCGCTGTCCCCGTGCTCCTCCACGGCCCGGCCGCCGGAGGTCAACAGCGGCAAAATTAGGATCTTGGGGGAAAAAAGAATTGATCTCCCTCGTCCTTGGGTCCTTGGGGGAGACGAGGAGAGCAGGCGGCGCGGGACGGGACGGAGCAGGAAGGAGATGGAGGGGCGGAGCAGGAGGCGCGAGACGGGGCGGAGCAGGCGGCGAGGGACGGGGCGGAGCAGAGCGCCGTCGGGTCGGAGAGAAAGGAGAGGCTGCGGGAGGACTCGTGTCTTCAGGTGAAAAACACCAGGTTTTTTTTTGCAAAAACTACGGCGCGACCACTATTTCGGGTCGGAGGGAGTACATCTTTTTCTTGCCTTTCCTGATCATAGGCTCAAGTCAGATATAGCGGGGAGACAAAATAGTAAATACAAATGGAGCAGTCTCAACAGATATGCTACTACTGCACTAATAAGTTCCATTGCATCTTCAAGAAGCATAACAGCCAAAGAACTTGGCACACAACCTACAGTTGACAAACAAAAGCCAAAGAACTTGGCACACAACAGGGGATAAAATTTATCTTTCAAGAAGAACTAGAGCAGACTGCAATCAACTAACTCATGTTGCTGTTATCTCCTGATAAAATTTATGCAGCATTTTAAACAGGAAATGGAGTGCAACTTATGCACTGGAATGAAACAGGCAGTTGAATCAAGATGCTGAGCACAAATGCTGATAATAATATGAGGAAGAAACATTCAACATTCCAGGTGACATGATCCTAAATACATGTACTGACACAAAGACCACAAAAAGTCAACAGAAAGTATCCATCTGCTTGATTACGTAAGAGTAATTCAATTCAACAGAAGTAGAAGTTCCTGGTTACAACTATTTCACAGCCCTTCTTCAATTCAACTGAAGAAGTCTCTGTAATCAACTAATATCAAGAAAGGATGAAAATTTTGAGGGAATTCGTGGTTACCTTCAGCGGCTGCGACAGGGGCATGGGCGGGGGCGGAGAAGGAGCAGAGACGGCGATTGGCGGCGAGGAAACCGGCGGATAAACTCCATTATCAAGGGCATGGTCGGGGACCGAAGGTGGAGTGGCGAGTGGCGGCGAAGGACGGCGAGTGGCGGCGAGTGAAGGCGAGTGGCGGCGAGGGACGGAGAGGGGCATGGGCTCTGCCATCGACCCCAGCATCTCCTCCGGGAGCCCCATCGCCGACATCGGGAGGAGGTCGGCAAGCCGGCGCGGCGGCGAGGATCGCCGTCTCTCCGTGCTCTGCGCGTTCCTCTCCGGGGCGATGCAGATGCAGGTTTTTTTTTGAGAATTGCAGACGCAGGTATGCGGCACTGTGGCAGGTCGCGAGATCTCGCCGCTTCGGCCCGCTAGGATTCACGCGGGTGGCCCGCTAGGCATTTTGCGGGCTCGATTTGCGGGGCGGCATCGCGGCGCTGCGGGAGGCCCGTGCCACTTGAAACCTGACTACCGGCCACGAGCAGTAACGGGCCGATGCGTCGTACATGCCTCGCGCGCTTGCAGGTCACGCAAACGGCAAATCAGACCATCACTGGTTTCTGGACAGGCGAACGAGGACCGTGTGGAGCTCCTATATCCCGCACCGCCTGGAAGACCAATGGTCCGGCCCACTAAATCGTGTTTCTCATTTCAATCACGTTTTTTTTTTTCTGTTTTCCTTTTCTCTGTTTCCTTTCATTTATGTATCTATTTTGGAGAATCTTTCATATTTTGACAAGACTTTCAGATTTGAAAAAATGTACGAAATTTTAAGATGTTCAGATTTGAAAATATTCGGGTTAAAAAAATCTGTTGAAATTACAAAAAAATCGAGTTTAAAATATGTAAAGATTTTGAAAACTGTTCAGTTTGGATTAAAATATGAAATTGAAAATTATTTAATCTATTATTTTCATTTATGAACATTTTCAAAATCCTAAAAAGGTGAAAAATGAAAAACGAATAATAAAAAAGGAAAAATAAAAAGAAAGAAAACGGAAAGGAAAATGAAAAATAGAAAGAGGAAACATACAAGAAGAAAAAAAAAGGTGAAAATCCATCCAATGGGCCAACAAATCAGCGACTTTCGTCAGGTGGCGTGCTCGTTTCGCGTAGCCTACGGGCGATATATAGGATTCCACGAACCACGCGATATGGGTTTTGCTTGTGCCACTCTAGAGGCAAATCAAGCTCCTTCCGTGTAATTCACTTATCAATGAAGTGGGCCAATTTTGCGATTACAATTTTGCGATTAGGAAGGATTTGATTAAATCGTTGCTGTTTCGTTCGACTGTTTCTTCCTTGTCCTTTGTCTTGTTCATAGTCTTTTGTTCTGTTTGATTAATGTACCTATTTGTTGCACTGATTCTTCCTTGAATTTACCATTAAACTAACATTGATTTTTAATTTGGCCATTATATTACGTGGACAATTTTCCAGGACGAGGGAAAACATATTATTTATACATGTCGTACAAAAATAAATAGACGCCCCTCCCTTGGTGAGCACGCGCAAAGCGTGAAAAATTATTCTATTGTGTTGAAGGAATATTTGTATTATCTGAATAGTATTGATGAAAAGGGAGTTTATTAGTTCAACAAAAACAGATAAAAGTTCGGCATGAAAACGAAACATAGACAACTCTCTAGGTGAACGCACACGCGTGAAAATTCTATTCTATCGTGGCGAAAGATTTTTATTGTGGCTATTATATATAACTTGAACAATTGTACACAGAGATGGAAAACATTTTATTTATATACGTCGAGATATAGATGACCCCCAGGAGTGCGCATGTACCGTTTAAAGGTAACAGCATGAATGATCAACTTTCGACAGCGACTCAACTCTTTTCATTGAGTATCTAGTCAGCAAGTACCATTCACTTTCGTGTACATTCATTGGAAGTTACAGAAAACACACAAAATATAAACTTGATATTTGTTGTGTTTTCAGTAAGTTCCAATGTTCATTCTTCTGCTAGTTTACAAGTAGGCGAGAAAATAAATTTGGGCCTTCCAACGATACAAGGTTGTGCATCACAGGTCCTAAGTATCTTGTTTATAGCTGATAGAAATCTTGCAAAACGCTTGGTTTTCTTAATCAAATTGGGGAGTGTGTCTCTTTTGATCTAAGAAAGTAGCACACACACGATATACATAGTAGCCAGAGCTTGGAAGGTCAGTTTTAGCCAATACCATCACCTCACTTGCCAACTAATATTTCCATTGCTTCCCATTCTCAGAAATATCTCATCATGCATATAACTGACAGTGGCACTCATACGTCCTCCTTAATCACCATTCTTCCCATTCCAAGACTAAAGGAGCAAGATTGCCAAGCGTTACAATTGAAAGTGCGAATTTGCTATATGGAATAGTTGGCTACGTATAGGCCAAGTGTACATTATATTTATGCATAGAGCATGTATCTCTTGAGTTTCACCGACCAATTGCCCGGTTGTCAGTCATGTGACCTCTAGACTTCATTTTTATGATAGATGATTAATCCCGAGTTTAGTAGAAGTACCATATGACCTACCTATCTTGTTCCATAGATGCACTGAATCAAAGGATAGCAAAATAGTTGAATCGGTGTGCGCAACTGCAACTAGCTTCAATGCCTCGTGTAGCCGTTTGTCGGCCGTAGCATGGCCTGAAAGCAGCATGAGTTTTTTATATATGTTTTATGGTACCCTCAAATGAATAACAGCCCTCCAATTTTGTCCATCCAAAGGCCTACAAGATTTCATACTAGTGCCGAAAACATGACCAGTTCAAATCATACTTTTGTTTTTTTGAGAATAGTTCAAATCATACTAGTGCCAAAATGTGAGCCGCACCAAACAAGGCCATAGACAGGCCTCGGCCCAACAGAGTCCAACTCGCCCCACCGACAAAGCCCACCCCAGCCGTAGCAAAAAATAAAGGTTCCGAGTCCCTCCCCACTCTCGAACCCGTTGCTCCTCTCCAGTCTCCACCCCACCGCGATGCCGCCGCCGCCCGTCCCAGCTCCTCGCGCATGTCCCGCTCCTCCCCACCTCCAGGCGCCGCCAGGACTGCTCCCCGCCCCTCTTTCCAGGCCGCTGCGACCTTGGCCTCGCCCTCGATCCAAGATCCGATGGCGCCGTCGTCCTCCCTCGCCAAGGTGGCCGAGCGCGTCACGCGGTTCCGGGAGCATGGCCAGGGGCTCATCGCGGTGCGTAGCCCGTGCCGGCGACTGTGTAGTGGAGCTTCTTTGTATGGGGAGGAGGCCGGCGAGGGGATACAGGTACAAGAACAACGAACAGAAAATACGCAGGGGATACAGGATCCGAAACAGCACCAGCAGCCTCTCCGGCGACGGCGACGAAGACCGCCGACCTCCAGCTAACCACGCCCCAAGGGTACCTTCTTTGAAGAACGCCGCAGAGCCTGTCCGTCGCGCGGCGACGAAGCTTGTGCCGATGAAGGAACACGGCGAGCACCCTTCCGCGTCGACAACTCCGCCTTGCCGCGGCCGTCTTCAACTCCATCGCTGGAAGAAGCTGCCCGAGCTGCCCGGTCCTGAGTTCCAGCCGCCAGATCCGCCGCCACCACGGATCTGACGGGAGGCAGAGGAGCTCGAGCACCACGCCGGGCCTCGAGCACCTGCAAGTCAGGCGCGACGGCGACGAGCCCCGAGGAGCTCCGCTGCCGGAGGAAGCCGCGCTGACACCAAACCATCCGCCACCAGCTCCACCTCCTCCTGGACGCCGCCGGCGGAAACTCCACCCTACCCTACCCTACCGTATGTACAGGCCGGAGCCGGGGATCCCCCACCCTCCCATCGCCGGAGCGGCCGGCGGAGTAGGGGAATCCCGCGACTCAGCGGCGCGGACGCGGTGGATCGGCTGGTTTCGCCCAAAAAGTCGCCTTCGCCTCTGAACAGTGACGGGAGGGGAAAGTGCGAGAGTGTGACTTGGTGGGTACCTTTCAACTGTTCCATTTTCTGCCCCGTGTATGCAACTTTGTCATGAAACTTGCGTTTATAAAGTTCTGCTGAGTTTATTAGTGTTAATTCTGATCCTACAAGTTTATTAGTGAGGCAGTCTGCATAAGTGATGAGTTGATGGTTAGTGTACTTGTTCTATAGAAGCAGCTTATAAATTGCAAGTCTTGATGATGATAGCACTGGCGAACATATATGTGGAAGTAATTATAATCTGCACTAGGTAGAAACTGAAAACTTCTGCACTATGTGGTCATACATAGATGCAGACAAACAGAGCTGACCGAAGTTAGTAGCAGTAATCAACCACGCAAATATTGCATTGCTACCGCATTGCAAATTTATAACTCAAGTCACTCCAAATTGAAATTAGAACATGGCATTGAGCTACCACACTGACCAAGTTAACCCCTGTTAGACATTGTATCGACAATAATTGACATAGATAGTTGCATATGGCAAATAGTGCTGCTGACACACTGATTCTCTAGTTGATCTAGTCATCAGCAAAAAAAAGTTATGCAAGAAATGCTTCCCACCTTGTAATTTATTTTCTGACCACCAGCTGCAATTATGCACTTGATAGGTTTACTGATCCAAGTAATAGTGGCAAAAGTAGTATGATTATTCTGTATTGTGAAACAACTCAAGTAGGCACACAACGGTGGGAAATCTATTTTGACTCGTAGGACTAGATGATCGTATTATGAAAAAACATATTTCGCAATTTCCAAAAATTTCGAAAATAAATTCGGGTGTCCATACAAACATTTTATGTAGGCACACAAATTTTTGTCAAGAAAAGACATTTTTTGTGCCCGGTATAAAAAGGCAATGGGAACACGGTTTTCTTAGAATTTCATTGCACAACATTTTCTTTTTGTCTGCTGATATTAGTGTATGCAGGGTTGTAGTTTGTCAATCCGGGAGGACCTTCTCAACAAGTATGCTGAAGATACGGTCAACTATTGCACAACGGCTTCAATCAATAGTTTTGAAAGATGCATTGGCTTCATCGGTCTACCTTGTGAATGTGAAGGAAAAACAAATTTACAAATGGCGAATGAAATTGAATCTGTATGTTCAGAATTGTTTGCTTCCAGGCAGAAGCACATATCCAATGATACATTCAATGGACATGAAGAAGAGAGATGCAAATATAGAAAATACTCAACACTTTTCTGGTTCATGCTAGTCTTGTATGTAGCTCGAATATTAATCCCTACTGTGTAGATATGGATTATGGAAGAATAACATTCATATCGGTACCATTGGCAATAAACTGATCCTTGATGGCCGAATGAATGAGCTGTTTTAATAATATGATCATTTTCTGTCAGAAAACAGGCTGAAACGGCCGCCGGCTGCCGCGGTCCAGGCACAGTATGACGACTTTGAGTTTTGAAACATGCACAAAATTTGATGATTCAAAAGCTCGCAGCAACTGACCATTTTTCACTTGCCATAATTAAATTCTCTTCGGGTTTACCTTGACCTGAAGGCATGCACCCCAGCTGCTAGCTTAAACACGCAAATACACTATAAGCAGGAAAACGTGATCACACAAATAAACACTACATATCAAATATCAACTAACAATGGATGAGAGGGACATGAGCAACAACAGCACATTGACCGCATACTCCAGGCTTCAGTACACCTCACTTCATGTTTGCTCACAAATCGAAGTACACACATTGCTCTACAGAAATTCACACCATTAGGCGATTTTCTTGTACTGGATAGTGGTCAAATTGGACGGGAACATGTTCAGCTATGCTATTAGTACTAAACTGAATTTCATCTGCCCGCGGTATGCAGCACAACGGGTTCGATTGCCGGTCTGGGAGAAGGAAGCGGAGGAACCAGGCGGTGGCGGTGTTGAACTGGCAGCGAGGTGTCCGCGTCCGCGTCCGAGGTGGAGGCGACGGCGGTGGAGTTCTTGGACGCGTGTAGGTGGAGGACGATCCGGCGGCGCCGTCTAGCCTCTAGGTGGTGGCGGCGCGATCGGGGTGGAGGACGAGCCGGCGGCGCTATCAGCTGGATGTGATGGCGTCTGGTCGATTTTTTTTTTGTTTGACGTGTGGTCGATTTTGTTTTTGCCGCGTCCTCATTTTATTTACTTCCTGCTTAATGGGCCAGCTGGGCCTAAACTCCGCTCCTTAATCTGAACCGTCCGTCCAAATCATACTAGTGCTATCCCAGGACTGCCGAAAGGTACTGTAAAAGTCGCCAAATATTTCCCCCAATTTTCGTAGGAACCAAATTGACATTGTATAACACCAGGACGCACCATTTCCACAATAGTATCAATCCAAAATTAGACATAACATGAAAGTGATTGCATCTTATAAGTCAAAGCAGAGCAAAACACACACCTCACCGATAAGAAAAGTGTTCGCTTAAAACGTCAAGCATGCATGAGCTACAGGCGTGGACTATCTAGTCCTAGCGCTGGCATGCCCGTTCAAACCAGAGATTTGTGGTTCAAAGGAGAATCTTGGATAATCAGGTCAAATCTTTTTCAGAAAGTGGCAGTCAGGCTCAAGGAGCTCCTCCGGCTAACACCTAGCTTTGGTTGATTGGGCTCGTTGACCTTGCAGAGTTTCTGCACTACATTGCCCATCGAGGAGTCAACATTCTTTTCCATTGTTTTCTGCTAAAGTGGACTGCTTTGGTTCAGGAAATATCTTGCACGCGCTAGAGAGTTGAGAATTAATCTTCAGATGAATGGTTCGCCACAAACGGGATGGCAGTTCCAGAGAGGTAGGAAGTAGGATACAAACGCAGCTGTACAAGGGTTGTTACAAAGTCTTAACTCAGAGACAGGGGTTTTGAAAGTCTAAATCAGTTGCATAATGTACCAGTCCAGCACAATTTTTCTTGCGCTGTTCGTCATGTCATCTAGCTAATCCCTGTACAGTAGTGTTTCTGTACGGAATTGGTAGTCCCTTGAAATTGAGAGGGAGAAGCCTGGTGCTGTCATTGGGATTCTGCGCGTAATCCAGAGTAGTTATACTGGTGTCCTGTGCTGTGCTCATCTACAAAAATAGTGTTGTCTCCATGTTTTATACCATTACTGCATGAAACGGACAGTGTTAGTTCGGAGCAGGACGCAACTGCTGCAGAAAGCTTGGTTGGCCTTAGACTTTGTACGCGTTTTAGTAACGCAAATATGCATGTCGTCTTCGGCATAGGAAACTGAATGTCTCTCTCCCTTTTTTTTTTTTGCGAGATACAGAAGACGATTACAGCAAGAACACAGAGAAGATCAACACGAAAATAGAAGAGAAACACAAATCTTCCTGCGTCGATGTTGTCGTCGAAGCCGCCGTGTCGAAGACGCGCCGCCGCCACAGCTTCCTCGAAACCTTGGAAGGGAAGCCGCCCCCTAGCGGACGGGAAGTCTTCAAGACTTGAACTCCAGAGAAGCTCCAGCCTGCTCCGCCAGCGCCACCGCTTGCGCCGCCGTCTTCAGCATCAAACTTGTCAACCCAGATCCGCCGCCACGCGAGATCTGGGAGGGGGAAGACACTTCCAGCAGATCCTGAGATCCGAGGAAGCGAACGGAGCTGGTCCGCCACCGCGAAGCTCCACGGAGCTCCGCCGCCGGAGAAGACGCGAACCTGCACCAAAAGCTCCGCCGGCCACCCAACCTTCTCCATGGCGCCGCCGGAGGCAAAGCTCCCAGAAACTACCCTATCTACAGCCGAGGAACGGAGATCCCCCGCCCTCCCGCCGCCGGAGCGGCCGACGGAGGACGGGGGATCAGACGCAGCGCCGGCGAGGAGGTGGATCTGCAAGCGGGCGAAAAAGTCGCCTCTCCCTACTGTAGCGGAGGAGAGGAGACGTCCAAGGCTACGTCTAGCTTCTCGAATGTCTCTCTCCCTAGCTCTGGATTACGCGCAGAATCCCAGCGACAGCACCAGGCTTCTCCCTCTCAATTTCAAGGGACTACCAATTCCGTACAGAAACACTACTGTACAGGGATTAGCTAGATGACATGAGGAACAGTGCAAGAAAAATTGTGCTGGACTGGTACATTACTAACTATATTAAGGGAGCCCAAAACGGCGCTCCCTCGACAGCCCAGTTTACTGTAGCTACTGTTCAAAATAAACAGTACGCTACAGTCTCAATCGCGGCCGTCCAGCGGCGATCCGACGGCCCCAAACGAACCCACGCGCGCCGTTTTACAAAAGAATCCCTCGATGCCGAGAAATCACCCCACGGTCCACGAATTCCCGAGCGGAAGAACCTACACGCAAAATGCGCAAACCTCGGGGACCCCGTCGTAAAAACGCCCGCACTCCCTCCCTCCTTCCTTCTCTCTCTCCCGCGATCCCGCGGACGCCGGCGACACCGACGCGGCGCGCCGCCGCTGCGAGCCTCCGCCGTCGAATCCAAGCAGCCAGGGAGCTCCGCCGCCTTCTTCTCCACCTCCTCCCCGGAAGAATCGCTCCCGGACGGCCGCAGTCGCCGCCGCTCCGCCGAAGTTCGCCGCCGCTATTTTCCCTGTCCGCCGCCACGGAAACGGCCGCCGGAGACGATTCCGGCGACCATCTGGCACGCCGCGCCGCCGGTTAGACGCGCCTCGGCGCGCGCCACCGGATCCGCGCCATGAAGGCCTCGCGCGCGTGTGCTGTGCAGGAGCGTGACCTCGGCAGCGCCGCCGTGCGCTGCGTCCCCGCCGACGGCTGACGTCACCCACGACGTCAGCAAGGGTCCACCTGTCAGCCCTGCACAAAAAAAAAAAAAACAAAAAACGCCGCGGCGGAGAGGTGGGCTCCCAGCTGGGCTGGGCCGCTTTCCCCGCGGCTGGCTCGGCCCAGCGCATGCCTCTGGGGTTTTTCCTTTTTTACTTTTTTTTAAAAATTATTCAGAACATTTCAATTACCAAAATGATCGCACAAAAAAAAAACCTTCTTCCATATTGTAAATATGTTTGAAAACTCAGATTTGTTGACTATTTGCGAACAAAAAACAAAATCGAAACCTCGATTTGTTGACTATTTACGAATAAAAATAAATTCAAAACCTCTGATTACGGGTTCAAATTAACGAATCTCACAAAACAAAAAAAATAACTATTTCTTTTTAAATAAAAAAACATATCAACACAGCAAAATATTCATAAAAATATTATCATCATGTTTGTAACAAATTTGTTGACTATTTACGAATAACAATAAATTCAAAACCTCTGATTACGGGTTCAAATTAACGAATCTCACAAAAAAAAATAACTATTTCTTTTTAAATAAAAAAACATATCAAAACAGCAAAATATTCATAAAAATATCATCATCGTGTTTGTAACAAAATCATGCATATTTAACCAACCTTAAATCATGTTTACATACGATAACTAGATTGCCTGTTTTGTGTGATATGAAGTTTCTCTAAACGCTATTCATACGGACTCCAATTAAAATGATTCCGACTAACACAGTCATGTAAGGACAAAATCTACAATAGGCCATGAAAGAAAAAAACAACATAAGTGCAAAAGCTCTTATAAGTGCGAACTTATCTAAATAGGAAGCAATTCCTACATCATATAAAAACTAATTAAACTTCCATGTTAAAAGCATGTGTGACGATATCAGAAAAAATCAACACGTTTCAAAGTTTCATAATTACAAAAAACACTAAAATTCGTAAAATTAGAATCTTTCAATCAAGTAATCACGGTAGCATAAAAAATATATCGCGATTTGCGAAAATAAGCATTTACTCAAAAAATTCTTTCTCACCAACAATTATTCAGCATTTCTAATAAGTTTCAAAGTATATTCCAAACAAGTTTCCCTAGAATTTTTCCAAACCTATTTGCAAGCGACGTAACTTAAATCCCTCTAATTATGTACTCGCACTAAAAAAAAAAAATTGATTCGATTAGAATTTCCACAAAATGCAAACTCACTACTTATGCTATACAACAACATTGAATATGTACATTTCATCAAAATGTGCTGATAATTCTATTGCACTATTCCTAATTTCAATTAAGTATTGACATCAAAATAAGAACATGTCCAAACATTTCAACATTCTAAATATTGTAATTTTGTACATGATAAGACAAAAAAAAACCCTCGAACAAAGATGAAAGAAAATAAAAACATGTTGCAACGTTCCGTTCTGTTTGGGCAACATTTAAACAAATATTCCAAATATAGCTTACATATTTCTAATTATATATTCGCATTTTCTATAAAAAAAACACATAAATATTTCCAGAAAATAAATTTGTTTCCCCTAATCACACAATTATTCCAAAATGAATTTAAACTAAGTTATAACATATATAACATAATTAAAAAGAATACACGCACTAACACACTAAGTATTCTCATCAAAACTAACTATCTATAGCAAAACACAAAACATATTTAACAAGATTCAAAATAGTCAATATTTAGATTCAATATAAATGAAATTCCCCGAATTGTGGACTCGACTTAAAAAAAAAATTGCATTAGCATTGCCAACGTGCATACATTAAATATTATTTGGAAGATAAAAGTATATTTGGATATTCTTTTGTCCTACAATACTAAAGGTACAAAAGAGTATATCTATATGCTCACTAAAATAAACAATACTTATTAATACAAAAATACAAACTTAATTGCACAAGTCAAACTTAATACAAAAAAAAATCACGCGAGCGCGGCGTGACGACGCGCAAAATACCACTAGTTATGCAACTGATTTAGACTTTCAAAACCCCTGTCTCTGAGTTAAGACTTTGTAACAACCCTTGTACAGCTGCGTTTGTATCCTACTTCCTACCTCTCTGGAACTGCCATCCCGTTTGTGGCGAACCATTCATCTGAAGATTCTCAACTCTCTAGCGCGTGCAAGATATTTCCTGAACCAAAGCAGTCCACTTTAGCAGAAAACAATGGAAAAGAATGTTGACTCCTCGATGGGCAATGTAGTGCAGAAACTCTGCAAGGTCAACGAGCCCAATCAACCAAAGCTAGGTGTTAGCCGGAGGAGCTCCTTGAGCCTGACTGCCACTTTCTTTTTTTTGAAGGAATCCACTCTGCGTATTCAACACATAATACAACACAGAAAAACACAGGAATACGCAGAAGAAACAAACCCAAGAGGTCAGCACAAAAGCGACGCCTGAAGAACTCGCGAGGCCGAACACTGAGCCACCACACTGCCTGAAGAGGACCTCGACGCCGACGCAACGCCGGAGAAGAAGACCGCAGGCCACCACCATCCTCGGGAAGAAGCCACCCTACTCATGTAGAAGGCCGCAGAAGCCACCCGCCGCCGGCGACGGGATCGAAGGACGATGAACGAGAACGGCCAAGGCCTGACTGCCACTTTCTGAAAAAGATTTGACCTGATTATCCAAGATTCTCCTTTGAACCACAAATCTCAGGTTTGAACGGGCATGCCAGCGCTAGGACTAGATAGTCCACGCCTGTAGCTCATGCATGCTTGACGTTTTAAGCGAACACTTTTCTTATCGGTGAGGTGTGTGTTTTGCTCTGCTTTGACTTATAAGATGCAATCACTTTCATGTTATGTCTAATTTTGGATTGATACTATTGTGGAAATGCAGCGTCCTGGTGTTATACAATGTCAATTTGGTTCCTATGAAAATTGGGGGAAATATTTTTATATAAAAAACTCATGCTGCTTTCATGCCATGCTACGGCCGACAAACGGCTACGCGAGGCATTGAAGCTAGTTGTAGTTGCGCACACCGATTCAACTATTTTGCTATCCTTTGATTCAGTGCATCTATGGAACAAGATAGGTAGGTCATATGGTACTTCTAATAAACTCGGGATTAATCATCTATCATAAAAATGAAGTCTAGAGGTCACATGACTGACAACCGGGCAATTGGTCGGTGAAACTCAAGAGATACCTGCTCTATGCATAAATATAATGTACACTTGGCCTATACGTAGCCAACTATTCCATATAGCAAATTCGCACTTTCAATTGTAACGCTTGGCAATCTTGCTCCTTTAGTCTTGGAATGGGAAGAATGGTGATTAAGGAGGACGTATGAGTGCCACTGTCAGTTATATGCATGATGAGATATTTCTGAGAATGGGAAGCAATGGAAATATTAGTTGGCGAGTGAGGTGATGGTATTGGCTAAAACTGACCTTCCAAGCTCTGGCTACTATGTATATCGTGTATGTGCTACTTTCTTAGATCAAAAGAGACACACTCTCCAATTTGATTAAGAAAACCAAGCGTTTTGCAAGATTTCTATCAGCTATAAACAAGATACTTAGGACCTGTGATGCACAACCTTGTATCGTTGGAAGGCCCAAATTTATTTTCTCGCCTACTTGTAAACTAGCAGAAGAATGAACATTGGAACTTACTGAAAACACAACAAATATCAAGTTTATATTTTGTGTGTTTTCTGTAACTTCCAATGAATGTACACGAAAGTGAATGGTACTTGCTGACTAGATACTCAATGAAAAGAGTTGAGTCGCTGTCGAAAGTTGATCATTCATGCTGTTACCTTTAAACGGTACATGCGCACTCCCGGGGGTCATCTATATCTTGGCGTATATAAATAAAATGTTTTCCATCTCTGTGTACAATTGTTCAAGTTATATATAATAGCCACAATAAAAATCGTTCGCCATGATAGAATAGAATTTTCACGTGTGTGCGTTCACCTAGAGAGTTGTCTATGTTTTGTTTTCATGCTGAACTTTTATCTGTTTTTGTTGAACTAATAAACTCCCTTTTCATCGAAACTATTTAGATAATACAAATATTCCTTCAACACAATAGAATAATTTTTCACGCTTTGCGCGTGCTCACCAAGGGAGGGGCGTCTATTTATTTTTGTACGGCATGTATAAATAATATGTTTTTTTACACGGAATAGGTGGCTACGTACAGGCCGGATGTCTACTACTACATGAGCTACCAAAACGTTTCATATTTAGAAACAGAGAGAGTATATTTATACATAGAGCTAGGTAGACTACCATTGCCACTGTCATGCAGTGTTCCCCTCCGAATGTGACGTTCAGGCGAGATTTGTTTGGACCGAGACTTGCGTCTTGGAACTCCCTGTTGGCACGGTTGAACTCAGTTCAACTCACACGGGTCCCGATGAGTTTTGTTGGAATCTATGTGCGAATGGTAAATTCTCTGTGGATTCAATGTATAGGGCGTTAGTACATTTCGATGTGCCAGTTGATGATAATAAAAAATTATGGCAAATGAAGATACCACTTTAGATTAAAGTATTTACGTGGTATCTTCGTAGGGGTGTCATTCTAACAAAGGATAACCTTGTTAAACGAAATTGGCATGGAAGTACGAAGTGTATATTTTGTCTACATGAAGAGACAATAAAACACTTATTCTTCGAGTGTAGTTTCGCACGTTCTATATGGTCAGCCATTCAGATAGCGTCTAACTTATATCAACCAAAGTCTGTTGCTAATGTTTTTGGCAACTGGCTTAATGGTATTGATAAGAAGTATAAAACCGTTATTAGAGTGGGAGCGATAGCCGTCATATGGTCGCTTTGGCTTAGTAGAAATGACAAGGTTTTCAATGATAAAGATGTTTCTCGTATGCAGGTTCTCTACCGGTGCACAAGTTTTCTCCGTTCCTGGTCCATCTTACAACGGGAGAGACATCGAGACCTCTTTACGGAGGCATGTGCACGTTTGAAAAAGGTGGCGAGGGATATTTTTATCCGACATGGATGGCCACTTGATCGCCGGATTGGATCACCATAGGCGCTTGAGTCCACCTGCAAGTGCTGGCGTTCTACTATTTCATTTCATGATTGTAATTCGTCTAGTGCTTCACATACTCTTTTATTTTCTCGCTTGGATTGCGGCTGTGTGTATTTATATGCAGAGGCCGGGTGTAATGCTTAAACTATAAGTAATAAAGCCCTTTATCTAAGAAAAAAAGGTAGAGTAGCACTTGAGTGTTTTACCTACCAGCTGTCCGGTTGTTTATCAGTGAGTTCAGTAATTTATGTTTATAAATAATGTCCAAGTTCATTAGGAGTACATGACCCCTACGTGTCTCGTTCTAGCAATTGAATGACTGGAAGGGTAGGAAAGGACTTGAACTAACCGTGGAAAATGCAGAACACGTCCGCTGACTGCAACTGGCGTAAATGCCTATTATCAAAAAAAAAAAAAACTGGCGTAAATGCCTGGGTCAGCTGCTCGTCGGCAACATGGCTTAGAACGTGACAATTTTTTTGTACAAATGTTTTCCATGATTTCCATCAATAGGAAACAATCTACAGTGTTCACTAATAACACAACAAATGATATCCACCCCAATTCTTTTTTTAAACGGGGGCAAAGCTACATGTCTTTATACAGATGTTTTCCACGATTCCCATTATTTGGAACCAATCTACAATGTTCACCAACACAACAAATGATTTTCCCTTTTTTTTAAATGGGGGCAAAAGCTTTGCTCCTATTCAATTAATTAAGAAAGGAGTTGATACAAAGGATAGTACAAGGTGTGGAAAACATCACACCAACACCAACACCACACCCCCACAAGCCTACTCTTCCGGCATTACTTCACTCAACCATTTACCACCGACGATGATCCAAAGCCTCATCTCCTTCTTAATCTTGTCGAGCATAATGAACGGAGAAGCGAATTTAGTATGAAAAACGTGTGCGTTTCTTCCATTCCAAATCTCCCAAGCCACAAGCAAAGCAAGATAGACGAAAGCTTTCCTATGAGGACCGCTAGCCTTGTGAGTGCACCATTCTTTAACTTTTAGGCCTGTCCAAAGTCGAGGGTCGATGGCAGATGATGTAGCGACAATCGACAAGAAGATGCTCAATGGACCTCGGGGGTTGCTTGCATAGAGAGCAAGGACCACAATTTGGCCAACACCTCTTGACAAGGAGGTCGGTCATCGAAGCAAAAAAATGGGAGGGGGGGGGGGGGGGGGGGCAATTTTTTCACACTAACTTGTTCATGTCAGAGGAAGTAGCTAGAACTAAGAAATTGTGCCTTGTATGCGGAGGCCGCCGAACATCAAAACAATGTCATCCTCCAAAATCTCGTTGAGATGAAGGTTCGTAAGGAGTCGAATGTCATCCGCCTTGCTTCTCCCACGCCGTGCTGCCGCGACATCAAGGTTGGATTTGGCCAACACTTCGGCTCTGACACCTTTGAGCACATCCGCATACAAGCCAGGCTAGCACCGGCACAAAAATCCAACCTTGATGTCACGGCAGCACGGCGTGGGGGAAGCAAGACGGCAGCGACCATGGTCGCGGGGAGGGGGAGCAAGGCGGCGTGGGGCGGCGCCGAAGAGCGAGGACGGTGATCGATGTGTGTCGGAGAGAGGAAGGAGATGGTGAGGACTGCGGGATTGTCGAAAAAATCTGAGTACCATTTCGAAAAAGTGTGTGTGTTGCTCACCTAAGAAAAAGCAAGTGTCGCTCAGGGCTCATTCTCACTAAAAAGTAGCGTGAAAAGTTTGATAAGGCTGGGACTCCGTATACACTGCAGTTACCATGCGTACGTGTGCTGCGACAATCGCAGGACACTAGCATCGGCATCCAGCGTGTTTTTTTCCCGATGTTACGTCGGTCTCTGTTCTTTGAGCAGTTGATCTTGTGTTTTTCCTTTCCGCCTTGCTAAAGAAAACCGATCGAGCATTCATTCAATCGATTTGGCTCAGACTGGCAGTTGTTCACGAGCTACCTGGACGATACAGGTCTCGTCAGTGCGCCAGACTGTGGCGGAAAGGAGAGGAATATTAAGGGAAGATGATGGAATAGAAATGTGCGTCACACACCATGTAACACATTTTCCACATAGGCAGTCAAGTCATCGCCTCCATGCGGGCTTAGCCTGTCAGATCCGCTATCAAAACACGAACAACCGAGATTCTATACTATCTGTGACAACTCAGCCGAATAGTGGTATGTTTTTAAATAGGAAAAGTCTTGTAATCCCCCGGGGGATCTCGCGCTCCCGTCCTCCCCCTCGCGTGCCGTCCGGTTGACTCGGATCGTGTGGCCCTCAAAAGTCCACGTCGCCCAAGTCGCTGTCCGTTTTCCACCTCCCGTGACGCGTCTCTCTCTCTTCCTTATCCCTTTTCTCGTCTCCAACTCTCGCTCCTCACCACCGATCCCACCGTCCTCCTCTCCCTTCTCCCTTCCTCCATGGCTCCGGCGCCCCTGACCTCCCCACCGGCGTCCTGCTCCCCGACGAGGTCGCCATCCCCATGCGCCTCCATGGTCTGGCCGCCCCCACCGCTTCCGGCAACCGGCGGCGCCCTATCCAGGCGGCACCCCGACCCTTCTCTGCTACGGTGGATCCCGGCGGCGCCCCATCGTCCTCTCTATCGCGTGGAACCCATTGGTGCGCCACCGTCCCCTGCATCGAGCGGATCGCGCCGGTGCACCACCGTCCTCTATTCGTGCCGGTGGATGGCGTCAAGGAGAAGCTCCATCGAGGCCCCTGCTCGTCTCCATCGAGGCCGACGAGGCCAGCCGCAGGGCCGACGAAGCCAGCGCCTTCCCAGTGCTCTGTCGCACCATGCTCTCCCTTTGTCTCCCTCGCGGACGAGCCAAAGGGACGGCGACGCCACCGCCTCCCCGAAGCTCTGATGATTGTAGCAATTTTAATTTTTTTGCTATATGTATATGTTGTGCAAATTTTTGTAAGGTTTGTAGCAATTGTATTTCTTTTTTGACGCAAAACCTCATAATGATTGTAGCAATTGGCCGCTCACATGATGTAATTTTTTTAACGTGATGCAATTTTTTGAAAGATTTGTAGCAAATAAATTCCTCTTTTTAATGCAAGTTCACATAATTATTGTAGCAAAACAAACCACATGTTGCAATTTTTCTTTACGAGGTGTTGCAAATTTTCTGTGTGGTGCAAATTTTTGAAAAGGGTTCTAGCAAAAAATTTGTTGCTATGAGATCTCCGGCGAGTTCTCCGGTTCTCCGGTGTGCTCTTTGGGGCTACCACGGGCAAAGGTCGGGTGTCGCGAGGCAGCGATGACGTTGCTATCACCGGGGACCGCGGTGATGCTGCAATCGGATGCTACTGACATCTCACGACGTTGTTACCGACAAACCAGCGATGCTACCGACAACGCATGACATTTGCTACCGACGAGCTGTCGATGCTACATGTGGCATGCGACGTTTGCTACCGATGGCACGCAGCGATGCTACCGACGGCTCAGGGCGTTGCTATCGACAGCGAATGGCATTGCTACCGACGAGCCAACGATGCTACCGGCGCGCGGTGTTGCTCGGCGTCACCTGCTCCGGCCTCTCCTGTTGCTCACCGTGACGGCAACGCCGGTTGCAGGAAGGTTGACAATGCACATAGATGACTTTTTTTGGACATTGGCATGGTCTTTTTCAAGATGTAACTTTAACCAGCAATTTCTTCTTCATTTTTTGCTCGTGCGGTGCAATTTTTTATAAGTTATGTAGCAAACAAATTCCCCATATGATGCAACTCCAGAAACGTATTGTAGCAATTTCCTCTTCACATGATGCAATTTTTTGTAAGGGTTGTAGCAAACAATTTCACCTTTTGATGCAAATCCACAAACTGATTGTAGCAATTTCACATGATGCAATTTTTTGTAAGGGTTATAGCAAATTTGTTCACCTTTTGATGCAAATATATAAACTGATTGTAGATACAAGATAGAATCAACACAAGGGACTTGCTGACTAGAAAACAGTTCTATGTTGAGAATAAAAACTGTGTGCTATGCAATGATGATATCACAGAAACCATGCATCATCTGTTCTTCACATGCAATTTCAGTGTTGCTTTTTGGGACAGACTTGGACAAACCTGGGACTCTAATCTTCAGGTTATAGAGATGCTTATGGATGCTAAATGCAGATCAAATAATCCTTTTTTTAAGGTTGCTATGATAGCAGGCTGTTGGAGCATTTGGACCCACCGGAACAAAATAATTTTTGACCATGATGATAGAGACCAAGCTAGCTGTTTCAGTCTATTCAAAACAGCAATAGAATGTATCAGGCATAGGGTTAAACCCAGCTTGAAAGAAGGACTACAGAGTTGGCTAGATCTCTTGTAATTTATTTCTGAACTTTGGACTGTCATGTTTGTAAATATGTGGTGATTTAATAGAAAATGGAAAATGACGCAGTGGGGGTCTTCCCCACTGTCCGACACGTCAAATTTTTTTTTTTCACATGATGCAATTTTATTGATGTGGTGCAATTTTAAAAAGTTTGTAGCAGATTTTTTTTCTCTTTTGATGCAAATCCTCATATTGTTTGTAGCAAATTTTTCTTTCTCAGCGGAGCATTTTTTTCTTTCTCACCGGAGGTTCATTGCACCATAAAATTTCTTTCTTTTGACACAAATCCACAAAATGTTTGTAGCAAAAAAAAATCTACAATAGCATAATTTTTTAGCTACAATGTATCCGGCAAGGTCTCCGTCGATGTCTCCGGCGAGGTCTTTTTTGCTACAATAGAATAGTTCTTTTTGCTACCAGGGACGCTCCCAGTCGAGGGCGGCGGTGCTGCTACAAACCGGAGTCCGGTGCTGCTACAAGCGGCAAGGTTTCGGTTGCTGCTAATGGTTGTTGGTGATGCTCTGACCGGGGATTTGCTACCGGCGGCGACAAACGATGCTACGACCCCGAGGGTCGGACGGTGTGTGGTGCTGCAAGTAGATGACCCCCATGCTACTTTGGCTAGATGGTGATGCTACCATGGTTGAACAACGATGGTTCTTTTGACTAGACGGTGATGCTACCATGGTTGAACTCGATGCTACTTTGGATATATGGCAATGCTACAATGGGTATATGGTTTGCTATGAACCCAAATCGGGGGATGCAGCCTGCTGCCGGAGATGGGGACGAGCACGCCGGCTACTGGAGATGGGGCAAGCGCGACGGCTGCTGGAGAAGGGGCGGATCAGAGCTTGCCGGCTACTCCCAGGTGCTGCAAAGCCACAGCAACGGCCCGCCGCTTCTGCAGGATCCGGGGGCAGGGCGGGCATCGCCGGCTACCGGAGACAGGTTGGGCGGAGCACGCGGACCCGGGGGCAGGGCGGAACTCGCGGGCTGCCGGAGACGGGGACGGCGGAGCACGCCGGCTTCTGCAGGATCCGGGGGCAGGGCGGGCATCGCCGGCTGCCGGAGACGAGTTGGGCGGAGCACGCGGATCCGGGGGCACGGCGGGCCTCGCGGGCTGCCAGAGACGGGGACGGGTGGAGCACGCTGGCTTCTGCCGGATCCGGGGGCAGGGTGGGCCGCGCGGGTTGCCGGAGACGGGGATGGGCGGAGCACGCCGGCGTGCAGAGATGGAGGTCGACGATAGCGCATGGGGACGCGGGGTGAGTGCGTTTGGAGAGGATGAGTGGGGTTGGCAGAGTTAGATCGGATGGTTCTGCTGTCCCTCATCGTACGGCTGTCGACCCGGGGGATCGGGCGGAAAGATCCCCCGGGGGATGCCTAGCGCTGCCCTTTTAAATACTCAATTATGGTCATAAATAAAAATAAAAGTGGTACCAATCGGATAACCCAACTACAATTTTATTCGTCTGGTTATGCAGAGATGCTCATTCATATATGTCGTCCGCGCAGGTAGGTCGCACAAACTGTGACTCGACCTGCGGTGACCCAACACACCACTGCATGTTGTAGTGTACAAGTCGTTGATATAACACTCACGGAAGGACCTTTCCGTAAATATTACATCCCTCAGAGTAGTACAACTAAAACATAGCCGGTCGAAGGTAACACTATAGGATTACAACACTGTTCAATACAAAATCTCGAAGTCTCGTGCAAATGAAGTACAGAAAGATCCAAATCGTAGCACTAAGCTGGATACCAGCTCTATTTCTAATTCCTATTCCACTACTGCTGTGTTCACAACCCTACTCTATTCCATCTGGAATATCTTTATCCAGATTTGTACTCCTCCTTTCAATATGCGTTGTCTCCTCCAAGGGCAATATTGTCGTCTTTCTTCTGTTGACGCAGTTGCAGATAACTCCTTCAAGCTTCACCAGGTAGACTTGATTCCTTGTTGAAGACCTCTTCGACGTCATGATGGATAACTATCAACTTCTTTGCTGGCTCCAAAAAATCTAAGCTTGAGGTCAACGGGGAAAGGGTGAGCAACACGAGCGTTACTCAGCAAGTTCATATTATAGGAGATAAGGTGTTTCATGCACTAGCTACCATCTTGACCGAAAAGTCAAGATGCATATACGAGTTTTATAAAACATTTTTAGGAAAAGGTCCATTTTATTTTTTAGAAAACTATACCCCCAGCCTCCACGGGTCTTGCGAATCACATGGGATTCCTTTCTCGCCACGACCATAGTTCCCTCCTGGAACAAGGATGAGCACACCATGTGTGCTATAGCCAGAACTCAGGGGAACAAGTCATGTGGAGTCGCTTCCCGGCACAACGCATATCCGCCCCTTATGACCCAGCCAGTACAAAGACCAGCTCGTCACCACTCCCGAGCTCCTATTCCAAATCACCCCGTCGGGTGGGGAAGGTATGCGCTCCCACGCCGTTGGCCGCCGCAACGGACTCAACCAGGTAATAGTCTGCCGAGGATATGCGAACGAAGGAAGAAACCTCTGACTAGCCCATCCATAGTGAATCTGTTGGCTGATGCTGTCGATAAGGCACGTAAGGATCACTGGGATATGGGTACTTAATCCTAGATATATACTTTTCCGTACAATGGAACCTCCACCACAACATCAAACTGTGGTTCCATTGCCAGCCAACAATATATATATAGCAATTCACATCATTCGAAAATAGGTTTTTCTTTTTCATGCAATGATAAACCATAGTACTTTGCAATTACTTTGATAAAAATAATCAAGTAGGACGTGAGCAAGAGTGAACTTGCCATGGATAGAAATAGCAGTTCAATCCCTTCGGGGTTCTAGGGTTTGCAGTAAAACCCCGAGCTCTGAAAATAGCAATGTAATCCTGATAAGGATCAGTGAAAATTCTAGCAGCATGCTATTATGCATAGTCATGAGATGCATCGTCACTCCAGAATTCCCAAATTTTGGATTTTAATACTTTTCGAGTGTTTGAGATTTTTTAATTATTAAAGAATTTTGACAAAAAAATTTATGAGGAATAATTAAATTTAAATAGTTCAATATAATTGAACTTCAAAACTTTATTGTCCCATATTATTTTCTTTTAGGAAAATAGTTTTTGAAAAAAGAATGTCAAGTCATTTCCACTTAATGATCCTTGAATTTTTCATCGACAAAATGTTTTTCAAAACTTCAATTAAAACTTACATAAAAATTCCTCACATTTTGTAGAGTTTGTTTCATATTTTTAGTTGATTTTTATGGCCTTTTATTTGGTGTAAAGATTCATTTAAGTTAGAATATTCTTGATTTAGTAAATTACCAAAATGCCCCTGGGTCTATTGGGTTGGACCCAACCTAGTCTTGGGTCAAGGTCTGGCTCGGTCGGTGTTGACTGACCGGCCCACTCTCTCTCTCTTTCTCTCAATCCCCTTCTCCTCTCCTGGCGACTCGTATTATTATTTTCTGATCCATTAGCATTTTCTGATCCATCTTCTCACTTTTTTCAGTAGTCCATACATTTAAACCTAATTCCAAAACTTACAAACTTTCGTAACTTTTGCATCAGAAGTTCAATTTGAGAATAGTAATAACATTTGGGTTCCTTATGAAGAGAGCTTCAAAACAAGACCGATATTGAATAATTTTTCACAATATTTCAAAATTGACTTTTGAACGAGCAAGAGAAGATGTGGCATGTGCACGTAGTATCGCCGCTAACGTGTGCGAAAGTGCACTTTTTTTCCTGATGTCCAAACAAGGCCGGCCCATAGAATAGGCAAACAGGGCGATGGCTCTTGGCCCCGACCAGAGGAGGCCCGCAAATATAAATGTGTACCTAAAACCCCTATATTGTTATGTAGGAGAAGGTTGTTACACAACTGATATCGCTCTAATGGAAATTATACAGTTTGTACTACCAATTGAAATATATATATATGTCAACTAGATTTCGTGTTTAATTCTATGCATGAATCTCTATTTATGAAACATGCACAATTGTTTGTACTGAAAATATTGTACTGAACGGATTACGGACGAGCATGTCAAACAATCAAATCATATTTATGCGTAATTATTCATCGGTGATTACTATTAGCGACACTATTTGAATACCAATTATTTATCATACACACGTTGTCATCTCATTACTTTACATACTGTAACTTGCAAGACATATTTTACCACGTATATAAGGGTAAAAATCAAGCCAACATTCAATTTGTACTCTACAAGTTTCTATAAATATTAACTAATTGTATACTAAAACCCACTATTTAGATATCTATTAGACCATATACTTAGATATATGTATCATAAATAGGTGTACACTATATAGTTATGTAGTTATCTAACATTAATTGAGTACAAAAACTATGCTGCAAAATATTGTTTAAATTTGGCACAATGCAAATGTATTTTTAACTATATGAATTACGACTATATAAAAAATGTTACAACTAACATTTAGAGTTTATTGACGTGGTTAGGTATACCAAGTAAGAAATAGAACTGTATAATTGTTAAAACTGTAGCATGCTAAAGTAAGTATAAATGTTTAATATAAATTATATTAATATCAATTTGTTCTGCGTCGGAATTAACGACCATGAAGAAACCCTAGACAATGTCGGTCGATTGATTGGACCGATGACGTATGAAGGAGAGCACCACCTCTAGGGACCGGCGGTAGCTAGATGTGGTTTCGGGGATTGTACGTGGAGAAAAATGAGGACTAATAATTCCAAGTTTTGTATTGGTGGGCAAAGTGTGAGCTACGCGTCCACGTCCCGATACAAGTGAACTTTTCTGTCGTATTTTTTATTCTTCTTAGGTCAACTAGATATTTGTATGTTGACAGCCCTTGCTCTTTTCTAGAATATACTCCATATGTTAAATACTTATAAATTTAGTAAAAAACTAGTGTCTTTGAAGTTTGAACGTTTTACAAACAAAAATACGAAAATATACAATACAGAGCCAATATAAATCGCTATAATATATTTCTTGTTATGCATATTGATTGCTTCAATTTCTCAGTTTATTTTGCTTTAGAGACATCCTAGCTACGACTTGCTTCTGGCTCTACATGTAATTTGCTCTAGAAGACATAAGTTTCATGAAATTCGATTTGCACCAACGAGTAGTTTTTGCTTTTGATGTATTACTTTCCAGACCACTGTTTTCCATAATTTTAAAACTTAGATGGAATGATTCGTAATGCGAAAGGTTTAAATTCATAGTAAAATGGAGGATATCTTTGTAGCAGAAGAACCGAAAATTTGGAGACGATGCAAAACTCATGTGGAATGGTTTATCCATTTGAAATTTTATAAATCCTAACACGAGCTTGTGGCAGAAAAGAAGTCATCCTAAGCACTGAATAACAATTATTTTATGAACTAAATGTCCACTTTGCAATTAAAAATAAAATACCTTTTCTGTCAGGTTCACCGACTTTATGGATCAACTAAAGTTAGTATTAGAATATCATATCGAATAAGTTAAAACAAATATAGACGAAAAATAATGTATAAAAACTGAAATTTACATGAAAATTCTCTGATTGTATGGGCAACTCCAATGGGTGACCCATTTAGTCTGCTCACGTCCTTCTTTGTCCACGGCGACGCAAATCAAAGCCAAACCTGGCGACACAAACAGACCGTTGTCCATTTTTCTGTCCGCCGCGACCCATTCTCGGCCCAAATTTGGGTCGGCCCCGGACACGTGCGGGCAGCTCTTGCGTCTGTCCCGTGTCCACACCTGGCCCACGTGTCATCGACTACAACATCCACCTACCTCATTTACTGTGGGCGGTGGAGCTTCTTAAATGGGCGCTGGCAGGGCAAACCCTAGAGCACAAACCCTATCTTCGGTCTCCCTCTTCCATTCACGACGGCCACCACCTCCCCTCGTAGATCGACTCGCCGAAATGGAATGGCCGCCACCGCCGCAGAATCTCGTCGACCAGGTCGAGCGAGCGCGGCCAGGTTCCAGAACGACAGTTTCTATCCAGCACGGCAGTTTCTATCGCTGCATGGTGACGAGTCCAGTGTGGGCCGGCATCATTCCGCGACCGCCTCGGCCACAACTGCCTGATCAGGCAAGGATGGCGCTAGAGGCTCCCTACAGTGACGCCTATGACCCCGAGGAGGATGTGTACGCCGTCGGGGTCGCGAGAGCCACCGCGCCTGTGCCCACCGGTGGGACAGAGGACACCTCCGAGGAGGCAGCGGTTCGGGCGGGCCCCATGCAACTGAACGCCCAGGGGGCGGCCAACTTCATGGCCTTTGCCTGTGCAGTTGTGACCACAGCAGAGGAGGCCGAGACGGAGCAAGCCACCCGCACAGCTCCGACCGCGGCACAAGCTCTCCGCGGCAAACGTGCGCGCGATGCCGCGGCGGCCGGAGCAGGCAGCTCCCATTGATGACATACCCCGCCGACGGCGCCGCCTATGTGCCATGAATTTTGGTAGAAGGGCGACGGCGGCGTTACGTATTTCGGAGCAACGAATGAAGACAGGAGGAGGAGCCAGCTAGTCCATTGCTGGCCCCGCTCGTGGCGAAGAAAGAGCCAGTAAGTCCGTGGCCGGACGGTCTTGCGATTGCAAGTTCCTCAAGGCCGCAGGCCCTGCTTGATCTTCCCCCTTACCGGCCATGAGCATCCAAGCTCCGGTGGCTGGTTGTTAATTTCTTAACATATTATGTTTAGTTTAGTTGTCTTTAGTTAAGTGTAGCACTAGGATTTAATGTCGGTGAGATAGATCGCCGGCGTTCACATCAGGCCGACTGTCTGGCTACTCCAAAACCGTGTTCGGCCATCTATAAATTTGCCTCGCTGAGGCGCCGGTGAACGTGCTGGAATCTCCACCGCTCCCACCAGCAGGCAATGAGCCGGTAACTCCACCGCCACCACCAGAGGACGACGACTTTGAGGATCCCTAAAGTTTTAGGTCTTTTTATCTTGTCTATTTAAATGTAATCCTCAATTTCCTATTTTACTGAAATGTTTGGGGGGGGGGGGGGGGGGGAATGGTGTTGCATGGATAAAATGGGTCACCGTGTTGGGTTCAGTGGTCTCGGAAGGGCGGACATGGGCCGAACGCTTTTCCGTTTGACGTCCCAAACCGAAATAACTAGAAAAAGGGTTCCCTTTGCAAAGGGAACCCCACATTCGTGCTCGTCGTGACAAGTGCCGCATTCTGTTTGCTTGGTCCTCGCATGTCTGACAAGTGTCGCTATCAGATTGAAAGTGGGGAGGATGAGAGAGAAAGGCATACGGGAGATTGGAGGTTAGTTTTTCCCCTCTATTTTTCTAAACCGAATTTTTAAAACGAAATATCTCGTGAACGGTTTATCCAAATTACGAACCGTTTTCAGTTTTGAACTCCTCGTGTCGAGATCTTCAAAACTAGATCGCATGTTGATAGGTTTTGACGAACTTTTTTTTTGTACTCCCGATTATGTATAGTTTGTACATCCTGTTCTGTATAGTTTGTACTCTCACTTCTGTGTAGTTTGTACTTCATGTTCTCTAGACTTTTGTATGATGAGAGAGAAGAGATAGTAATGTGGGAGGGCAGCTTTTTCCCTTTTAATTTTTTAAACCGAATTTTTGAAATGAAATATCTCGAGAACCGTTTATCCAAATTACGAACCGTTTTCATTTTTGAGCTCCTCGCATCGAGAGAATCAAAACTAGATCCCATGTTGATAGGTTTCGACGAACTTTTTTTTTGTACTACCGGTTATGTATAGTTGTACAACCTGTCTCTGTGTAGTTGTACAACCCGTGTCTGTACAAACTGTGCCTGCGTAGTTGTACAACATGTGCATGTACAACATGTGTCTGTCTAGTTGTACGACATGTGTCTATGTAGTTGTACAACCTGTGTCTGTACAACCTGTGTCTGTCTAATTGTACAATATGTGTGTATATAGTTGTACAACTTATCGTCTGTGTAGTTGTACAACCTGTCAGTTGTACAAACTGTGTCTCTTTTCTTGTACAACTTGTATCTGTAGTTATACAACCTATGTCTATATAATTGTACAACCGTAATATTAATAATTTATGTATCATCTAAAAAAGAAACTTGTGTACTTCCCTTGTTGCTACACACGCATGTAATGAATGTACAAAGCAAGGCACGGGAGGCTTCGTACTGCTTTCCGATCGATGTACAGGACGTGCTCCTGATCGACGTACAGGAGCCCAAAAACCTCCGCGCGGGGGATTCGTTTTCAGCTCGTTGTACATCGGGCGCCAGGACGCTTCGTTTTCCGCCAGGTCGTCGGACTGATCGGCCAGCACGGGGACCACGGCTGCCGTGTACAATTTCGATTTTGCTAGCCTTTTGACCGGATCCACGGATACAGCAGCCCACCACATGGCGCACTCATAACACTCAAATTTTCCCTTTGAAAAGGGAACCTTTTCCTAATGGTACCCGTCCCAAACGGATAAAAGGCAGACAAAATTTGTATGAATTTGCGTTGGTCCCGTTGGAGTTGCCCTGAAGCCCACGTTGTGGTCTCGCCCCGGCCCCCAAATATGTCAGAACAGGCCCTGTCTACGTGGCTGCCTCCAAACACCGAGTTACCAAAACTGGGCCAAAGAGAGCGAGCTACCTCATGTCTGTTCGTATTTCACCGCTCACAACTTCTACACTTCAATCCTCCATGGCCTGGATGTGCCTGTTGATCCGCAGTTTTGTACTGTGACCACAACATTTTGTTAGGAATTCAGAGCTCGGTACCTCACACGGTCGCAACTCAGAGTTGCTCAAACCGGTGACGCATGATGGCCATGCTTGCAGATTCCGCACCAGCAAAAGGTGAGGCTTCGACGCGTCCGTGTATAATCAGATGCACAGGGCCACGAATGGGCGGGCGGCGCAGGCGGCGGCGACGGTCACTTTCGGGGGCTTTGACTCCACCCGCCGGCCGCCGGGGCCAAGCCTAGAAAGGACGCCGGTCGGGGAGGAACGCGTGCGGGGCTCCGGACCCACGGCGTCGCGCGCCCACGGCAGCGTGACGCCGCCATTACGACGCAGTCGATGGCCGTGCGGAGCTCGGAAATTCCTGCACCGTCCGTTCTGCTCGCCGGAGCTGGTCGAGCTGACTAATCGAACATGCATTCCTTTTGACTCAAAGAAAAGAATAATCCTATGTTTAGAGTGGAAGATGGCCGCACGTTTGTCTCTCCAGATAGATGAACGAATGACAAGGCATCTACCTAGCTACAGATAGCTAGCTACCTGGCCGTAACGATAACGATAATCGTCGTTGCTTTACACTTAAAAACCCAGCGCATCCTGCTTTACTTGTTCGCCAACAGTGCAAATAATATCTTCCTCATCCCAGGGCAGATTACACGCTCGGAACCTCCAATGAAAGACCAAACCCCTCCATGGTTGCTTTACCCCGGCCAGCGATGGTCCAGAAATAAAAGGAATGGAATAATATATAATGTTTATAAACTAGGAGAAAATAACTTTGAGGTTGATGCTAGCTAGCTACTTTGGAATGATGTGATGTAGGGTAGTAAGCTAGAGTATATATATATCAGTGATCCTTCTTGAATTATTGCGTTTTAATCATGTGATGCTGAAAGAAAATGGAAAAGGTGGACTTTAGGATGAAAGTCGTTTCCGTTGCCGCCCAAATATCTCACTTTATGGTGTACCGGTGCTACCCTACACAAACAAGAGCCTAAAATCCAGGATTTCTACATGCATGCCCAAACAAACAAAGCGCACACGCAGAAGAAAGTTTTTGGTAGGCCAAAATCAGTATAGTTCGTGCAACTTGCAAGGAACAACTTTGGTTCTTCATGCGATGAATTGGCTATTCTACGACTATATTATTCGTTCGAATTTCCTATTAGTAACGAGAGGAACCCCTCGTGCAACTAGTTAGTTCCGAGAGGTATCTCCCACCTGCAGTATGCGGATAGCACTAAGATTTTGATCGAGGAGAATAATCTTCAGTCAGGCAACCTCAAGTTCATCCTCCTATATTTCGAAGCTTCGTCGGGTCTCAAAATTAATCTTCACATGGGGGAAAAGCTAGAACAAAGCATTTTGGTTTCATTCTTTCAAATAGATTAGTGTCATTTTTTATTTGTGAGAGTATTTGGTTGTTTCTAAAGGGAATTAGCAATTTGACACGAATGACTCTATGTTAGCTTTGCTCCTAGCCTTCATCCTCTGGTGTGATGAGGCTGAGCAAATCAAAAATTGCAACCTTCTAAGCTGCAAGAAACGTACCATCTCTTTTGGCTTACTTAGGTACAGTGGCGGAGCCAGGAATTGAGGCGAGGGGGGCGAACAGTAAAAGGTGTGCCACCGGCGATTTTTTTTTTGACAACACATGTAATCCCCAATTGTATGGAAGGAACAATGTAAATAAGTCGAAGCCTCACAATATTAAAGCTCACAAAATTTAGGCAAAAGCAAGTGTATTCAACACAAAAAAGGTTCAAACATATTCAGTTTCATAACTCATCAAGTACAACTAAGTAACTAACAATGACATAAAAGTATTTTGCTACAACAATAGACATCAAAACTGAAATCTGAAAAAGAGGGAGAAAGAACCTGCTCTTCTTGTCCCTGTCGCTGTTGGTCGTTTGTGTCGTCGCGCCTCCGCCTGCAGTTTCGAGATGCCGGCGCTGCACCTTCCTCTCCATCCTCTCCATCCTCCAAGTCAAATTCATCCAACCGTGCTCCAATAGCTTCCCAATCCGGCTCCTCATCTCCGGCATCGATCTGTGCTGAAATAGCTTCCCAATCCAGCTCATCTCCGTCCATGTCCTGGGCGGCGCAGTTCGAGCTCGACCTGCACAGCGGCAGGGCGGATTGGCAGGTTGGGGATTGGGGTTGGGGACGAGCTGGGGCAGCGCCGCTGCGGCGAATCGAGCAGGGCGGCGGCAGGGCGGAAGGGATTGGGGAATCGAGGGACGGAGGGAGGCAGGGAGCGAGGCGAGCGAGCAGGGCGGATTGGCAGGTTGGGGATTGGGGTTGGGGACGAGCTAGGGCAGCGCCGCTGCGGCGAATCGAGCAAGGCGGCGGCAGGGCGGAAGGGATTGGGGAATCGAGGGAGGCAGGGAGCGAGGCGAGCGAGCAGGGCAGCGGCGGCGCGGAAGGGGATTGGGGAGCGAGGCGAGCGACCGAGCAGCAGGTCGAGACGGTGCGTACGCTGGTCGTTTTCCAGTTTTTCTTCTTTTTTTTCCCTTCCCGTTCATGTATTTTCCACAGCAGAGTACTAGTAGTAAAAAAAACGTGAAAGTTGAGGGGGGGCGGCCGCCCCACCTCGCCCCCCTGCTGGCGCCGCCCCTGCTTAGGTATACCCATCGCTAGTAGAAAGTAGTTAAGACATAATTTCAAACCTACGGCTTTCAAAGTTGCCGTTAGAGTGACATCTTGTAAGGCAAGTTCTGATCCTCTTTGTGTGTGCGTGTGTGTGTGAGTGGGGTGGGCTCATTCTTACGAATTCATGTATATATTATTTCCATGTTTTTAATGGGATTTTACATCTTGATGGTATTCACCCTAAAGTATCACAAATATTTCTTCTAGAACTCCTTGGGCAATAAACGTAAGTACAAGATGGTCAAGTGAAAGGCGAGCGGACTTAGGTATCATCAACACCTCGGTAATGAATAAATGCTTGATGATGAAGTGGTGTTCGAGACTTGTTAAACCTAATGGGTGATGGCGCTCTTTCGGGAGAGATCGTAGAGGCTAAATTTATTCCGTATGCCTATGTTGGCCTCACCCTAGATGTGATCTCAATTTTGGAGAACTTTTGTGAAATTGCATGATTCGTTTCGAGTCTGATGATGAAGATTACTTTTTATAAACACTAGTTAGTTTTATCTATGTTTTATTATGCAATGTTGTTAATGTTTGAACTGTGTGAAATTGTATGTTTAAATTTTAATTTATGTGTATGTTGGTGTTATATTTATATTAAGTTTCGTTTAAATATTTATTTTTGTTTAAATTTAAATGGACTAAAAACGGACATGTCCTCTCAAAAATGGGAGGCGCCGTTGGGTGCACCGTGCAGATATTCTTTGGGCACATATCCGGCGCCCTCAAACGGACAAATCCGGACCCAAAAAAACGGACAAGGAATATGGGAGCACCTTTGGAGTTGCCCTTACATGCCAATGGGCCAATGGTTGACCAGAGGGCAACAGTTCGCTCGCGCTAGCTTTCAGCACTGCACTCGATCCCTTTTTCGGCGACCAGTTTCACCTCTAAGTTCACCAAGGGTCCAAAGATTTCTCTGGCATAGTCAAAAAAAAAAAAGATTTCTCTGGCGGCACTGCTTCAGGACGCGCGGTGCGCTATGTGTTTGACTTGATCGACACGAGCCGCGTGACTGTCACTGTTTGCATACACTGGCAAGCTAGATATTCCAATCTAATCAGCGAAAAAGTATGCTCTCACGATCATAAACTAGCTTGGAGCACCGCCATCCATCCAAAGGTCAGAACTCACAGGTCATCCCAAAGTCAGAATCCCTGCTCGTGCAGTCGTGCCCCTAGCTCACTGCGTCACAAGTCCACTGCCCAGCTAGCAAATACTGTCTGCGGTCTACCCGGCCGCGCATATATACATCTCAGATCACCACCGCATCGATCGATCAAGGCTTAATTTTGGGCGCCATGGCAGAGGAGTGGTGGAGCTTGGCACGCACCGGCGGCGACCACGCGTCGACTTCCCCTGCCACCGCCGAGTCAGAATACAGCAGGCCGACGAATTCGATGAGCTCCCTGCAGCCTGGTCTACCGGACTCCGCCGCCGGCGCCGCCTCGCCGTTCTTTCTGGACGGTCCACACATGGACTGGGCGCAACCCTTCATGTAAGTGTAGAAATCAAATCGTACGTCTCGCTCCTCCCGCTCCTCGATTGCATGTTTATGCATGATCCGTGCATGGCTTTATTCCAGGCAAGGGAAAGTGGCAGAAGCCGAGGAGCAGCCCACGAGCCTGACCTTCAACGCCCTGCTCCAGCTCCAAGGCGACGCGAGCCACCAGTTCCTACTCGACCAGGCAGCAGTGCCCCCGTGCTTCCGTGCCCCGTCTCCGACGGCGGCACGGCGGTGCCAGCGTCGCAGCACGGCGTGTCGTCCTTCTACGCGGACTCACAGCAGCAGCAGCAGCAGCAGCAGTTCCCGAGCTTCTTCAGCTCGTCGGGGCTCTTTGGTGCGCCGGCTCAGGGGTCGTCTCCGCCGCTTTTCTTGCAGGCCCAAAAGCCTAAACCCCTCAAGGTCGGAGCCTAGCTGCAAGATGGTTGTGTACTGTAACGTATGAACTATGAACTAGGGTTTCTTCTAACTTGGTTTCTGAATTATGGTGCAGTCTAGTACTACAACTGAACCTGCGGTTCAGGACGCATGCTCGTCGTCCGCAACGAGGAGAGGCCCCCTTCCCCTGCGGCAGCCAAGAAGCCCCGGGTCGAGACGCCGTCGCCGATGCCGACTTTCAAGGTGCGTGGTGATACCAAAACAGCCGATCGATCAGATGTCCCTGCAGCGATCCGGCTTCTCACCTACTCGTTCTTCTCCCATGTTCATTTTTCGCCTAAATTCAAATATATTCTTTTCGCGCTAGCTATATGATCAGCTCTGCCATGCCATCGAGTGAACTAATGGATTGCTTTTGATTTTCATGCGTGCAGGTGAGGAAAGAGAAGCTCGGGGACAGAATCACCGCGCTCCAGCAACTAGTCTCGCCTTTTGGAAAGGTATCTTTCCACCCTTGCGTCCCAGATAATTTCCTTCAGTTTTTTCTGCATTATGGCTAGTTCACTTTCTTCACGCTTCTTTTCATTGTTCTGCAATCCATTCATAAGCTGATGAGTATTTATCTTTTCTCGATCGATTGCATCGAGCTGCTGTGCTTTATTTAGACGGATACCGCATCGGTTCTTCACGAGGCCATCGGATACATCAAGTTCCTTCACGATCAAGTTGCCGTAAGTAACCAAATTCCCTAAGCAAGCCCCAGTGAGATGCTCCAATTAGTATCATCTGTTGCCACTTGCTGATTCCCAAACGGAAAAGTACTTTATCTCATGGTGAACATGCTACGGGGTTTATTATCTCTGCAGTCTCTGAGCTCTCCGTACTTCATCAAGTGTAGTGGCCGTCCCCTGCAGCTCCAGCACAAACTGGTACTTGTACATTTTGTTGAAAGGTTATGTTTTCCTCAAAATATAAACTGTATTTTCCTCACGGATTAGGGTTCGGATAATGATGGCGGCGAGGCGAAGGAGGACCTGCGGAGCCGAGGTCTGTGCCTCATCCCGGTGGCGAGCACTTTTGCGGTGGCGAGCGAGACGGCGCCGGAGTTCTGGCTTCCTACCTTTGGAGGCACATTTCGATAGACATGCGAATTATTATCTAGCATATTATAGCTAGCTAGGAATAGGCATTTATACATGCGTGTTCTGGTTAAGCAATGTGTGTACTCATGTCATGCCATACCAGTAAAACACAGTGTTGAAGCAAAAGCAAAACAAAATGCTTTAATCAATCAGAAATGTGTCATCAAACTAAAATCATGTATATATTGCACCGAAGAAAAACAAAAGCAATAAAAATAAAATAAATATGACGATGATGATTGTACGCACAAGAAATCACTAAAAGGGACTAGCTATAGTCAGTAACATGAAGCTTTTTTTCTTTTGAAAAATCATAGTCTAGACTCAGGGCCGCCTCATCTCAAAATTGGATGGTCCAATCTTCTTTGGCGATCCACGCCGAAAAAAGAAAATCTACATTCCAGTGCGCACTCTTTATAAATCTTATAAAAAAATGTTTGTAAGCTTTGTGTTTGTGAAATTTTGAAAAAAAAACACACGCGAGCATACCCGTGTAATTTTTCATGAGATACTCGTAGGCCGATTATTTTAAAGTTTTTCAAAGATGGGAAAATTAGATTATTATGGTTTAAGTATCAAAGCATGCGCTGAATTTCTACGATTTTGTAAGTTTTAGAAGTGGATCATTTTGTGATATGGCCCGATCATCCGAACCGTCCTCTGGTCCAGCTACTTATCTTTTGAGAACAGGTGTTCCTAGTTCCAAAAATCCGCCGTAATATTAATTTTTACATGTGGGCAGAACTGATCTTGATGGGTGCATCAAGAGCCAATTGAGTATTGACTATCAAAACATAAAACTAGCCGCAAGCTAGCTACGACAGTACCTCACAACCAAAAATATTCTGGCAAATATTTTTTGGATATATTTAGTTTAATTAAGGAGATATTTGTTGGGACAGGTGGAAAAGGAGAATCATACTCCAAGGAACTTTCCAATAGAATAATGCCATTGTTGATATTGTATTGACGGGTTCAGGTGGGAGGGGAATGTTGGAACATCTTCTTAAATTTGGAAGCGAAGGGAGGGTTGGTTTTATATGAGCGTCCGAGCAGTTGGTGGTGTTCATTCTCTGGTACAAATGATGACAATTTATACTATCGTGTTCCTTGAGCAAAGTGTACTACGATCTCTTGTTTAAGCTATAGGAGCATCAATAGATTACTAATATCACTCCCTGTGAATCTAAAAAATAGATCACTAATATCGCCCCAATTGTTTTTTGTAGAGGTATCGCACCAATTGTTGGTGTACCAATTTCTTCCTTCTTATTTATCTCAAACCAATTGTTGGGTTTCTATACTACTGTTAAAAGAGCAAACATATGCCGGATACATTAAATCGTACGCGTCCAATATTTGATCAAAGGCTAAGATCGCACGTTCGTGTTGAGCACCTCAACACAATCCCGCGAAACGTTATCTCTGTTCTAACTTTGCCGACAGGTCGTCCGCCATCTGTGCCCAGATCGCGTCCGTCTTCCGATCCCTCAGCGCACCCTCCGGCCCACTCTGTGCTCGTCACCGAGCTCGCCGCCATGGCATGGCGCCTGCGTGTTCGTGCACGACGCCCTCTACACCTCGGCCTCCCCGCGCGATGTGTCGGCGACGTCGCGGTGCCGCCCGCCTCGCCCGGAGACATCCTCGTCGCCTCCGCGGGGCCTGGCACGAGTTCTCCACCGTCGACGCCATCCGCGGCGTAGCGCGCGGCGCCGCAGCCGGCGTTGTGCTGCTCACGGCCCGGACGGAGGGCGCCTCCGCGGGGCCTGGCACGTTCTCCACCGTCGACGCCATCCGCGGCGTAGCGCGCGGCGCCGCCGCGGGCGTTGTACTACTCACGGCCCGGCCGGAGGGAGAGTTCCCGGGGCGGCAGGCGGACGTGGTGGCCCACCTACCAGCGCAGGCCATGGCCGACGACGAAGATGCTGATGGCCAGGCGGCGGCGGCGCAGGGGAGCTCGCATGGGAGACTGTATGGGGGGGGGGGGCATGTTTGTGTTATTCGAGATTATCGTGCTGGAGCTCTCGCTCGTTCTGGGACAGAGCCCGGCCACAGCCCGCCACACGAACTTGGAGTTGGAGCGGATCATATTGGTACAGATCCCGGCCGTCCGACCGGGGTATCCATCGACCCAGTCGATCAGCACAATCTTCGCCGACGAGACGGAATTCGATCGACTTTTGTCAGGGTTTGTGCGTCAAGATGAATTTTGGGATGTGTATACCTGCTAGCCAACCTGGCCGGCCAGGAACCTGAGCGCCACCAAGGAGGACGTCTGTCACTGGGCGCCGCTGGTACGCGCTCGCCTTACCGCCTGGCCGGCCAGGAACCTGATCGGCTGAGCGCCACCAAGGAGGACGTCTGTCACTGGGAGCCGCCGGCACGCGCTCGCCTTCCCAGTAGCATGAGCCCGACGAAGAGTGTGATGGGGATGCCCAGGATCTGACCGATGGTTCCCACATCTCTTGTTCTGTCGAGGTCCAAGATGACCGCCGCCCTGTCGTCTCGGTCTCTCGGCAGCCATGGTCGGATGGTCCTATGGACAAACCAAGGATCAGCAATATTGTGGTACTCTGCAGCGCATCGAGTACGGAGCACACATCTGAAGCTGAACGTGAGTTCTGAATGCAATACCGCTGGTGCTTGATGGATCATGGATGCGTTGTGATCTTTGCGACTTAATGAAATTACCTATGGGTGCTCAAAGTGTTTGCATTGTGATATGGTTATTCTTGAGTCGAAGTACATGGTTATTTTTGTTGGCAGTGCCTGATCGATTTGGTACTGAAGAACAAGCCCATCTCTCTGAATCCAACTGGAGTGTATTGCATCAACTGTTGCACCCCAAACTATGGTGTTTTGGGTCAACATAGATTATGATTGTGGTTATGTGTTTCTACTATATTATTTATAAAATAGACAACAAATGGAACAGTCTACATTGGTGGGATCATGCCGAACACAAGGTACAGACCGATCAACCGACAACCGTATTACCGATTAGCTGCATGCTACAGATTGCAACTTATTGTACTCCCTTCGATCCGTTTTATTTGTCGTTGGAAAAGAACTAGGATGGTACATGTTGGTAGCATAAGTGACAGATATCTTGGTAGCATAAGTCACCGAACATGTATTTTTTCTTGTCTCGGTCATGTTTTCTTTTTTCTCTCTCTCATGTTGCAGAAATTTATTTTCCTCTATTTGTACTTTTGAGCGCACTATATTTTTTTAACCAGAACCCTCATGTTGTTGTGAGAACCTTTTAGTACAATTTTTTGTCGGTGGGAAAACAACCGCGAGAAAGACCAGTCATTTTTAATGGCACCATTATCTGACAACAAAGTCACCCAATTCTACAACGTATCTGCATGAGCTTCGTACTGTCAAGAAAAAACTCATTACCAATAGCAAAATTTGTCACGGACTACAAATATTTAGTAAGATTAGCACACAGCAACACACGGGCATATATTTATTTTATTCATTGATTTTTGACAAAAAATGTATTTTCAAGGTTTAGCTTGGGTTGTTGGGTAGGGGTATGTCTAGCATGTATCTGTTATATTCTAAAACACTCATAGATTGAGATCGAGAGAGCACATTGTCAATTTTCTTCTATTTCTGATCGAGATTTGATCTAAATTTCAAATGCATCAGTTAATTTATGAGACGTGCGTTGCACGTGCACAGTTACTAGTCGTTAATAAGGAGAGGAAGTAATCCATTTTCTCCACACAAAAAAATGTACTAGTGTAGCTAATTCAAAATTGGTCTCTACATACCGCAGTAGAAACATATACCATGTCTCAAACATTTCAAATTTTCAATACTATTACAGAAATATTATCATAATTGATATGTTTGGCCTGTATAACGAGATATCAGATCGACAGGACACTCCTAGTACTCATTACTGGTCATAGCTAGTCACATCACTAGGGAAATGTACATTATTCTGGATTATTGCACCTAGGGATCGTTGTTTCTCTTATTAGAAGATCGTGTCCCTGAATGTAATAATACCCTAGCGTCCTTTCTAGTGCTGGTAAACTAGCTAGGACTTTCACAGATACTACTTTTTTTTTCGATTGATAGGTGCATGTTCCTTTTCTTTTTTTCCTTTTTGCCGTTGTCTTTGATTGCCACAAGGCAAATAGACGGCGTTTTATTTATTTGCATGGTCTACGACATAAGTAGGAAATTATAAAATAAAGTATTGTCAATTGCATCCTTGAAAACTAATCCTGCCAAAAAAAAAATGCTTGAGGCTGTATAAATATACTTTCATTAATTAGTAGCTAAAGTTAGAAAATTTGATTGCACAGTTTCTAATTTACCGTGTAGGACCTTTCAAGATTGTTTGCAGAGTCGGAGAAATAGCCCATGGTTTTGAATCTACCGTTAACCATGGAGTGTGTCACGGTTGAAGTAGTGTTTGGAGTATCGGAGGAACAAGCCCAGATGGAATAAGTTGAGGTTCGTGCAGATTTGAAATGTCACGAAAACCCCATAAAGATGCAAGAGGTATATGAGTGGTTCACCAGGACCAAAGTGATACACTTCTCTAGCTAAAGTTTAGTGAAGCCATTATTAGGAAGCGGGAGCCTCCTCGGATAGAGAGGGAGGACTAGAGTTTCGGAATGAGTGTTGTGAGTGAGAAGAACCATAGTCGAACCAGAGTGTTGCGGGCGACATTCCGAAATAGTGTTGCGGGAATTATTAAGTCATGCTACCTATGTTAATGTTGAATCCTAGCACTTCGTAAATTACCTACAGGTAAGTGATGCCTTGGAGACTAGTTCCATTTATTATAAACCATACATATATGAGCTATCACCATGTTATCACTATACCCTTCAAAGACCTAGATTTAGGTGGTGTCCGCTCAGGATAAAGTCCCTCAACAACAGCGCTAGGCTAGGCCGCAGAGGCGTGCTGGCGAGCCAAAAGTATGAATGTTTGGGACCTCTTGTTTTTACTCCCTCTATTCCATTTATAACGCGCACGCTCTTCCGAAAACGAATTTTTTAACAAGAATTTGATCAACAATATGTTGATTATGTTGTATAAAATTGATATTGTTGGATTTATATTAAAAGTACTTTCTAATGATATCAATTTTTTATCAAATATAATTTCATGTACTTGTACTAATTCTTGATAAAAATAGATCTTGTAAAAGGTGCGACTCTTATAAATGGGAACGGAGGGAGTAGCACTTCGTGTTCACTATTTTTTTCTTCAGTTATCGTACGTGCTCACTCGGTAGTCAACTAGTTACTCATTAGCTTGTCCATCGCTCCTCTCAAAAACAAATTGTCAATAGCTATCAGACATTCAGACCAGGTCGAGGAAAGCCATGCACGGCCTGGTACGGTTTAGTGCCACCCACGGCACACACGATATGGGCCATAAGTAGCTCACCCTTTGCAGCGTGGGCTTATATGGGCCTGACATCCACGGCGCGCACAAGAGCAGAAAATGATTATTCAGTTCAGACTTCAGAGAATCATCACTGGATTACATTACATTACATGATATGATACTATGGAACACAAAAAAAAACATATAAATTGTACAACCGGTTCAATCAAAGCCATAATTAACATTAACAGTGTTCCCAATCACGCATCGTTGCAAACTTAAGCTCCACAGATACAGGCAGCAGCAGCAGCACTGATCTAGTGATTATTCAGGCCGAGGAGCCCTTGAGCTTCTTGGCGATGCCGGCGAAGTACTTGCCCTGGTGGAAGGCGTGCTCCAGCTCCATCTCCGAGGGCCACCTCGACCCGTCCCCGGCGAACGTGCCGGCGCCGTATGGGCTGCCGCCCTGCACCTTCTCCATGTCAAACATCTTGGCGCCGAACGTGTAGCCGACGGGCACGAACACCATCCCGTGGTGGGTCAGCTGGGTCACGGCCGTTAGCGGCGTAGTCTCCTGCCCACCGCCCTGGGTGCCCGTGCTGAAGAAGACGCCAGCAGGCTTGCCGGCGAGGCTCTGCTCCCTCCACAGGCCACCGGTCGCATCGAAGAACGCCTTCATCTGTGAGGCCATCATGCCGAACCTTGTAGGGAACCCGAAGAGGATGCCATCTGCCTCAGCAAGCTCTTGCGGAGCGATGATCGGCACGTCAGTCTTGGGAGGGGCACCCATCTTGCCGAGGACTTCCTCAGAGAGGATTTCAGGAACCTGACGTATGGTAGGTAAATACATAGGGATTCATGTATGCTCAGGAAAGCTATGTGCAATACATTTGTATTGAGAAACTTAAGTGCCATATCAGACTCTGACATACTAGTTCTGGAGCCTGATGGGTATAACAGTGAGATATCATATTACATAGTTGTCAACTGAGAAACAAGGTTGTTGAGACTGACCTGCCACACTTTAACTTCCACGCCTTCGACTGAGGAAGCACCTTTCTTGATCTCCTCAGCCAGTTTACCAACATGACCATACATAGAGTAATACCTGTAAAAGATGGGCAAGATGCAAGACACAATGATAAATCTTGTCCCATAAAACATCAACCACTATGACATTTCTGTTTATGCACGTTTCAGGCAACTTTAGGTTCATGAACCAGCTTGTTTACTACGTAGATATGCTGGTCAATTATTGAACGAAGGAAATCATCTACACTCAGAACTTCGCGCCACTACATCACTCAACTACTGCAGAAAAAATATGACTGTGGGTTACTACAAAAGCTGAAAGAGTATGCTCCCAGGCACCGAGTAAACAGAAAACAGTGTGCAGTTAAAGCTACAAGTTCCAAAAAAAGATGTTAAAATGCTACAGATGATTTGACATGAAGTCTCAGGCAAAGTTCTGTTAAAAATAACCCAAAGGTTTCCCATCTTTTATTCAAAGGCTTCTAGATGCTTTACTTTTTGGTAGCTGGCCGATCACATTCAGGCAGCAAAATTAAAAACATTGCCCAATTATAGCTCATGTTAGACAAGGACAGGGCGGTTAGTTATGTTGCTTAAGCTTTCCCATAGATGTGACTTCACCAAAAGAGCGATGTGCACTGACAGATAAAATGTTGTTTGCCAATAGCGGGATGCACGCATTTTACCGAGTGCTGTTCAAGAGTGACATCCTCCAAAGTAAGTTCTCATTCTTTCAGGGTCAATCATATTTACATCTTAATGTTCAGAAGCGTAGTGGACTACCAGCTCATACCGTTCGGTTATTGACTGTGCATTTTAGCCTTTGTGATTCAAATGAGCTGGTAAAGACAGGCACGAATTTTGAAAAGGTAAAGTTCCATGGTGGTGGTGCAGACACTGGGGAGCAATAAGATTAGGAGCTAGTAGGAAACATCCAGCACAGCTCCACAGGCACAATATGTGGTTGTAGTGGAAAATCCACAACAAAAGAGAAATGACATTTTCATTGTGGTGCTGTAGTTGACAAATTTACATATGTAAACAGAAGTAGGCTAAAAAAATATTAATCAACTGAAAAAGATAAAAATAAATTAGAGGTTTAGTTTAGTACAAGAAAATGGAAAAACCTACACTTCGATCCTTTAGGCCAATTGCCACCTCATATCGAAATCCTATTGTACATGACACAAAAAAATGGTGTTGCTTTTATTATTTATAAGTTCCATTCGATTCAAAGCATAGAAGGATTCCAATTTATTTCTAAACCGGAGCTGTGCTCTATCCTACAGTATGCCATACTCACTGATCGTATTAGTTCTAGAAAAACTTGCAGATGTCCCTTTTCTCAGCATTGTGGGACATGGCAGTCATGGGTGGCTATACATATTAGTTGGTGGGAACAGGGGAGCTGATAAAGATTAAGGCATATTCTAATAATCATATTGGAAATTTTTCCCAAAGCAAGTGAACTTGGGATAGTAATCAGGGTGCTATTCAACTAAATGATGGTAATCAAGGTGCTGATTGCATCCACTAGTAACAGTAAATACTACTTTTGCAGTGAATCTCTGTAAGTAGCCTTTTGAAAAGAGTGTACGGGTACGTGGAGAACACAGATGATTGCGAAGAACGCTGGCGAAGTCGCCAATGTCTGCCGGTATTCAGACAACAGACTACAGAGGTGTGCCTTTCCCACGAGAAAGAGGGAAATATTCAGGTAAAGGGAACAGCGCACGATTAGTGCAGGATCAGGTCCCCGTCTCGCCAATTAGTCCCGTGAAGGACCACCACCAAACCCACCACCCAATCCACCGTGGATGTGTATGTCCTAATTACAGCTAATAATCGATCAAAAGTTAATTGCGACTCTGAATTCTCATCCCACTCGTTTCAGTTCACTGAACCTGGACCGACGGGAATGATCAAAACTACTAGAACCCTTCTAGATGCATCGAAGACAAATTGCAACGGAATGGTTTGTGATCGCCGGATTAAACGTTTCAATCCCAAAACAACTGATACAGAATCATCAACCATGTCTAATTAACAGGAATCAAGGAATCAGTTCATACACACGAGTGCGATTGGGGATAGCGAATCAGTTACAGAGAGCGGGTGCTTACACGACGTAGACCTTGACCGCCATTGGAGGCCGGCGCGGTGGCTGGAGGTCCGCCGCCGCGGATCTGAGATCTGGTGGGAGGACGGAGGGGTCGAGCCGCGGGTTGTTTAGTGAGTTCGAGGAGGAAGGGCAGGGGAGGGGAGGCAGTGTGCAGTGGTAGAAGGAAAGGCCGGGCGCATTTATAGGCCGGCTGGCCGGGAGGGCGTTGCTGGTCGACCTCCGACTGCTGCCAAGCGGATCAGGGCACTGCCACTAGTGCTGCATCACGTGCCGCCCGCTCATCTGACCGGTTACAAGAGATAAGATTTAAGAAAGAATCGTCTACAAAAATCAAACGAATAACATGGCAACCTATAGAAATTTAAACTAACATGTCACAAGAGATACAATTTCCTTTGCCAGTTATAGAGCACAACGTGTTCATGGTTAGTGACTAAAAAAGGAGCAGTACCAAAGAGCAAACGAGAGGATTCCGGTAGAAACTACTGCTGGTTGATAATTCATACTCCTATTCCTACCAAAGGGTACATTCTACAATCTCTATTTAGTTACACCTAACCTTAATGTTCTTGTACTCTAGAAATCGTCAGTAAGTTACTCCCTCCGTTTCACAATATAAGATGTTTTAGTGGTACACTTGCTGTCTAGATTCGGATTTAAAAAAGTGTACATATACCATAAAATGTGTCTAGATACATGTGTATGCATATGCATGTGGAAATGGCTAAAACATCTTATATTGTGGAACGTAGGGAGTATTTGCTAGATTTAAACACTATAAACTACTAATAAAACTTGAAGGCTTTAACGATAAGATGAAGAACACAAGTAAGTGCAATATAATACATTAACAATCATAAATTAATATATATGAAAGTAGTTGATTCTTATGTTTTCTTAAATTTATGGTGAAATTGGTTGAAAAAATCTTAAACATCCAAAAGGGTAATGAAATAACTCATTCTTTACAGTATGATACAAATCCAATTTAGCAAAAATAAATTGAGTTTGTAGTAATAAATGTAGCAAAAATCATAACAAATATTTACCATAATATATATGCATGTAATTAAATTGCTAAGTCTTATGCTCGTACCTTTAAATTAGTATTTAAGACAATACGTTAAAAGAACATATCACTAAAAATGTAATACATTTATAACAAGATCAATCTCATGACAAGGTAAAAATATTTAGTATAAAATCACTAGACATCATAGTTCTAAACAATGGACTGGAGAACTGATTGGACATAAATCGTTGAAAGTAATGATTGGACGCTTTCTTAAGCTTATCAACTTGCCATGGGAACAGAAAAAATGACATCGAATGAGCATTCTTAAAACTCATGAACCAACCGAAAACTTGATATGGGACCGCGACATGTAGCGTGTTATATGTACCGTCGCTCAGTAGAGATAAAAAGCTCAAGTTTGGGATGCCCAAGACACCCCCAAGAAATATCAAGCATCTAAGCATGAGGATGCCCAAGCATTCCCTTCTTCATCAATAATTATCAGGTTGTATCCATGGAAATTATGTGCTTTACATGATTAGTGTTATCTTTGGAGTGTCTTTATGTTTTTTTTAACTTTTACTTTTGTTTGCTTGCTGGTATTTGCAATTCTTATACCATGTACTCTTGTTTGGGTGAGAGACACGCTCTAGTTATTTATAGAATGCTCATTATGCTTGACTTATATCTTTTGAGTAATTGCTCTATTAATTCTTATTCTGTGTGCTTCACTTATATCTTGTTAGAGCATTGCTTTGCATCTTTTAAAGAAAATATTAGAACTCTCTTGCCACTTATACCCTTTTGGAGAGTTGAATAATAATTGATTTGGTTGCTTTGTTATATATTGGAACTAAAAATATTGTGTAAGTAGTAACGAGATAACTAAAAACTTACATGGTTTTGTTTATCACTGAATTTTGGTTACTTGATTCTTTGCAATTGTTTTGAGCCATTAACTAAACTAATGGTTAAACATGTTGGTTATGTAAGTAGGAGCTTATTTATGAATGTGAATAGGAAGTGACTCTCCTCGCACGAGGCCAAAGAGTTTGCTGAACATGCATCCCGTGCCACCGAAGGCAATGTTGTCGAAAGACTTGGCCATCGTGTTGCGTAGGGTGCCCCTGCTGCCAGACCCCACAAGGTTCAACGCCGAGTGTGCGATCCACCGCCGCAAGCACAAAATTTGGTTGTGGCGGGATACGTTGTACTATACCGATAGCGCAGGCCCACATTCTTCCGCGAGAAGTGGAGGCGGGGTTCGAAACGCTTCACCGGCGAGCATCCATCGCCGGAGAACAACGTCGTCGAGCGGATGCGGTTTCGGTCAATGCTCGGCCGCACCGTTCGGGGCGTCCTCGAGGTCGTCCTACAGAGGCCGGCATCATCGTCGTTGCGTCTGACTCGTATCCGACGAGGTTAGGAGAAGAGGGTTTAATGTAGGTTTAAATTTCAAAAGACCTACTGTAAAATATCATAAAATTTGAATGAGATGGTAACCTTTTACTTTATATGTGATCACATTTTTGTTTAGATTTTGGGGACGTCACTGAGAGTGCTAGACACATGTGTCTGACACTATCAAAGCGAACACATTTTTATGGTGTGTCGGACAAAATTCCGGTGGAGATGCTCTTTTATGTTGTTACCTTGACATACTTGTAGAGAAGAGGTGTTGATAAAACTTTGGTTGAACACGAGCTCCAACCCGTCAAAGCGCTCTGTGGCTGATGTGCACTGCCAGTATGTAACTGATTGATCTATAGCTGAGGTATGCGGCATGTCTGGGGAGCCTTTCAAGTACAGCCCTACAGTACTTTGAGCAGCAAATGAAATGCCAGTTTGCAGCACGCATCAGCTACATCAATCAAGGTTGAGTTAGATAGATTTGGTTCCCATCGCGTCAAGAAGCTTCCACACATCTCACTGTCTCCACCAACTCCGTTGCGGAATGATTGTCGCCGAGCCTGACATGGCTTACCTGCAGCTCCAACTACCAAGCAATAGCAACAGGCCGATCCATGAACGCTCGAGCGATAAGATTGTCGTCAGGGATAGATATATAGATCACTCCTCTGTCTCTGTGATCGTCGCTTGCATCATTATGGCTTGCGGTGCCATTTCATACTCTACAAGAAATCGAGCTCTGAAATTAATCGAGCTCTGAAATGAATGTGCACATTTTGAGTCACAGTGGTTTTCATGTGCGAAAAGGCTCTCGATCTGCATGATGGTCTAGGCGTAACAGGGCGGAGCGATCATGGTACGGCGCGTGTGCAAAGATGGATTTCGGCCATTCATAAGCGTATCTTTGTCCCCTCACAAACAAAAATTAAACGTATCCTTGTTGTAAAGCAGCGGCGTGATGATGGATGCACGATGAAACGCAATGCGAACTACTCCCTCCGTTCCAAATTAATTGACTTCCATATATCCACATTTGGATGTAACGGAGGGAGTACTCAAGATGATCGGACTCGTGCGACGGACGGAGATTGGTACTGTCGCTCGATGATATTGATGTTGCTAATGACTGTCACAGTGTCAGTCGACGAGATTCATGTTGGTGATGACTGGTGCATGCGTGGTCGTGTCGGTGCGTACGTGTCCGAGTACTGACTTGGACTCCAAGGCTGCATGCATGCCTCGCAATGATGCATGCACGTATACTGCGTGCACCCATCATGGTTTCTCCGTCGTGCGTCATCATCGTCACGACTCTCAAGTCCACGCAGCCAGCCAGTGTCATCAAGAACGAAAAAACAGACAAGTTCCCCTAGGTTGCACGGCGAAAGAGTCGTCCTCTGGGCTGGTCCTGCATGGCCCAACCCAATACCAGCAAGCGGGAAACAACAAAAAGCAGCGTTGTAGGGGCCGCGAAGCTCCTCAAACACGGTGAATAGGAACTCACTAGTTTTTTCTCAAAAAAAAAAAGGAACTCACTAGTTCGCATATGAGTTTCCAATTTCGTTCAACACCACGCGCACCAATCGAGCCACCAGAATTGTCGGGCGGCCCAAATATGCTCACTACTCCGCAATTCAGTTAGCAAGAAATTTAGCTGCATAAAAAAGAGCTTCCAACCACGAATCACTACTTCTGATCATATAGACTTGAGATATGTTTGGTTTTGAGATGATGCTCGCCTTACCAAAACGTTGGTACGCGTGTCACATTTAGCTCGTCTTTGGTTGGCCTCCAATTTTTTTGGCCCAACCCAGGTGATTACGTAGGAGTATATATTTTCCTAAGTCATGGGCAGTCCGTGTACGGAGGATTCATTCGCCAACTTGGTCGCTCCAGCATTTGGTGGGGCTGGGAAGGACCTCGTATACCAAACGCACCCTCCAAGTTGAGAGTCATTCGGTAATATCAGAAAAATGTCAACCTCACTGAAAGTTGGGCCCGCATGGTTTGTGAATGCCAAGTGTCGTGTTATCCTTCGTCGCGGTTGTGGCGTGACTGTCTCCTCGATCGACCCAAGTTTCCCTATGGATGCCACATTTTCAGTCGTGTTTGATTCTTCCTAATGGGTCTGAGGTATCTACTTTCATCTCGTCGGCGATAAGGTTCTACTCCACAGGGGTTTAATCTGCTCGTCGTTAGTACGCCCTAACGCGGCCTACTGTTCACTCTTATCTACGTGTGTGGCCACTTTGTAGAGCGGCGGCCTGACCCTCTTACTTGATGTTGTGGAGCCAACCTACTATGTTTTCGATGCAACCACATGGGTAATCACCCGGCTGCCACCATGCCAAGATTCAATCATACCAACTGATAATCTTGGGTTCGATTCGTGGAAGAGAGAGTGAAGGTAGTGAGGTTATCTCATGAAATATACAACTAGAAAATTGAGTATCACGTGCGAGGTCTACGCCCTTGGTAGTGAGCATGGGGATTGCTAGAGGTCGACTGCAGGTGGTGTGACCTTTAGGTTGGTAAGTTTTCTAGTACTGCTATCAGCACCAGCAACACAAAGTGAACATAAGTTGTTGCTAGTCCGCATACGGAAGTTTGCATTGCTTATCGACTCATCTCTTTTCATTAAAAAGACAAAAGTTGTCGTCCTCTGTCACAGATGAGACATTCAGATGGCTCAGGTCATCGCCATTTGAGGCATCAAGAGGGCAGTTGGGGTGTCGTTGTTTGTAGAACCTAAGGATGCAAGAATCTTGCTGAACATATGATCTAGTGAAACGATCGATTGAGAACTTATATGATGTTGATGAGGTCTTGCTTGTCGCATATTTAGTATTTATATGTTGGCGTGTGTGAAGATGTTTGCGTGACCAAATGAGTACATTCAACAAAAAATTATGTTCACGAAGTCGCCTACATAGAAGACTACATTTCTCTATGGGCCATGGCCTAAAGTACATCCACTAATGGCTTGCAACCTTTCGAAGGGAAAACATCATTAGACAATAATATTATACCCTTGGTCCCAATGTTAAACGACCAGATATTGGCGAGCTATCCATGTGTGTGCAAAACCAGCTGCTAACCTGGTGGCGGGCAATCCGCAGGGTGCAAAAAGAAGCGCACGGGTGGAAGCACATCACATCCAAAGCTAATGCGCCCGGTGCAATGGTCCATAGCCTCGTCCAGTGAGGGGATGAGCTCAGGGCCAGCCCACATGAAATTTGGACCCTCGGAATATAATTTATATTAAACTTTTATACTTATTTCCAATATACAACAATCTTAATGATTATAATATTATATTTCTTATTTGTCATTCTTAAAAAATTAAATTGCTAAATGTTAGCTATAATAGTTTTTATATAGTCATAACTCATATAGTCGAAAATACATTTGCATTGTACTTGATTTAAATTATATTTTATAGCATAGTTTTCTTTGAAAACTAATTTTGGACAATTGCATAAACTATAGTGTATGCATATTTATGATAGAGTTATCTAAATATAAAGTCTAACAAATATCTTAAACGTCAGTTTTAGTATAGGATTAGCTAAGAATATTAATTTGTGGAAATTTCCAAGGTATAAATTGAACGTTGGCATGATTCTTATCCCTTTTTCATGGTCAATATGTCTTGCAAGTTATAATGGGTACGATAATGAGATGATAATGCGCGCATGATACATACTGGTATTCAAATAGCGTGGCTAAATAATCATTGACGAATAAATAAATTAAACATAGTCTATTGCGTTCGCGTAAATAGGATTTGATTGTTTGATATGGATGTTTCCAATCCGCTTGGTACCATCTTATCTATACAAGCGCTCGTGCATATTATTTAAATAAAAATTCTTGCACATAATTAAAACATGAAAATCTAATTTAATATTTTTCATTTTGTACTAGAAATACTATTATTTCCGCTGAGCTCGACCATCAACCTAACTAAACTCGTTGTCGTTGATTAAATTAGTTTGTTCTTACGCATGGGGTACCCACTATTGGTAAGTAGTGCATGTAATTTCTCCTTGAAACTTAACTTTTAATTTATAGATATTAGATAGTCAATAGTCTCTTGGACATAAAAGTAACCTTATAGTGGTTATTAGTACACTTTTATATTTGAGTGAAGCGATAAATCATAACCTAAGTGGTTTGTGGTGTTAATGACCCTTAAATTAGGAAACTAATGGTTTATAAGTTTTATACGCATGTATTAGTTACTGAATTTGAAAAGGGACAAATCGTACCCAAAGTTATGTACACCATTGATGAAGCTTATATAAGGAGAAGATCAATGACCAGCCGAGGGAGGGATTCCAACACAATCCATCGAGAACCGACACCAAGGTAAATAGCTTAGTCTAGAATCGATCTCGACTCACCAAGTATTGTAATAAACTCTACGCAAACCCATTTGTAACTTGTACTTGTCTCTACTCTATCAGTATAATTTGGAGACAGTATTAGGGATTTCTACCCCTTAATATTTATATTTTTGTATGAATACATACCTATCGATCCGAGCCCCATAACGAACAAAAAATGTAGTACCACAGTCCTTTGGAAGTATGGTTGTGGAGGGATCCCAGTTTCAATTCTTTTCGTCCCAATTTTAAAATATTTGAATCTTGTAATGACACCAATGTACATAACCGATCAACATTTGTTAGGAAGCTTAGCCAATGGAGAATCACTATAGGTGAAGTTTGAGTAGGAATAGGTATAATAGGGGTCCTATCTCTTGGATGGGATATACGTACCCACAATGGACAACAAGACAATTTCCAACCCCACGGTAATCAACAATCTCGTTTTTTTATAGTGCTGCTCAAGCAACTGCTAGGAAGGATGTGGAGAGGAATTCTGGAATTCTGAAAACCTATTTTTCTATTATGGGTGGTCCGGCTCGGTTTTGGGACGAAATGACAAGGATCATGACAACTTATGTGACCTTGCACAATATGATCATCCAACACGATCGTGACCGTTAATTTGACCACCACTATGACTTCATGGAAAGGGTGATGCATCCTCGTAGCCGAGTTGACCACGTCAAGTTCTTCTTTGCAATTCACCATGCCATTAGAGACGTGGAAACTTGTCAAAAGCAACAAGAAGATAAAATCAATGAGTGGTGAAAGTGGAATGGCGAACAAAATCATCGAGTTGCTATTTCGGTTCATATGTTTCCTTTCGGGTTTCAACTTTGTGATTCGATTCATTATATTTCTGTTTGATTGATGAACATTGTGTTATAATAATTATGTACTATGTGTTTCCTATTTTTGAATTTTATTTCACTCGATTTGAATTTATTATAGAGTGATTGTATATGCAAAAATACAGCTAGAAGCACATAGCATTGTAATCCTATTTTGGGTACTCAGTTTTGGGTATAGGTGGAAAAACAGATTTATCTTTTTCTTATATCCAAACCAGCCAAATGAGTAGCCAATTGTTATGTCGTGGAAAGAAGTATTTCTTAATTGTATATATCCTACAAGCGTGTAAAATCTCACTGCAAAAAACTTTTCGTTTTGTGCTACAAAAAATGACAAATGTACAGATATGAGTTTATTTAACAATATATAATTCAAATCTCTAAATTTTGTCATTTTTGTGTAGCCTATAATATAAAAAATTCGCACTGTGATTATAGGATACATCATTAAAAACATACGGATTTTTTCAGATTTTTTAAACCTTTTAAATATACTTTTTTAGAAAAGGAATTTTATTAATCTCAGCCTCTGCATCGAGTGATGCAAACACCGCTTATTACAGAGTTTGATCGTATAAAATATAAGTTTACATCTCAAGAATCACAAAGATTGAGACAAGCCTCAACCGACACTGACAAAGTAGAGCACAACTACGAAAGTCGACTAATATGTTGCCACGTATGCCGGGAGAAAAAATCATGTGCCACCAGCAGTAATCTCTGAAATGCTCTTAGAATATACGTTTTGAATTTATAAAATAGTGGCATCACTGAATCTTGGAGTCAAAGTGACTTTCCGCTGAAATGCTCTTAGAATCGAAGAAGCGAATGTACCTTTACTGCCTAACACTAGCACCTCCGTAAGCCTCGTCCGTAGGTTTTAGTATTACCGTTACTGAAAACTCCGTTCAACGCTTCAATCAGAAGGATGCTTTCGTCATCTTCTCCGCGAGCTTAATAGCTACTCTGTACAGCCGGTACACTCCCCGCGGCGATGGCCAGCCACCAGCTCTGCCTCCTGCAGCTGCTACTGCTGCTTATGCTCCCGTCGGTTACCCACGCCCGAGACATCATCTCGCCGAGCCAGCCGCTGAGGGGCAACGAGACGCTCGTCTCGGCGGGCGGCGGCAGTTTCGTGCTGGGATTCTTCACCCCGCCGGGCTCCAACAACACCTACGTCGGCGTCTGGTACGCCCGTGTCTCCGTTCGCACCGTCGTCTGGGTCGCCAACCGCGCCGACCCCGTCCAAGGGCCCGTGGAGGACAACGCGGGCGCACCCTGTCCGTCTCCACCAACGGCACGCTCGCCGTCGCCGACGCCAACTCCACCGTCGTCTGGTCCGTCTCCCCGCTCCCTGGCGCCGTCACCGGCCAGTGCACGGCGCGGATCCTCGACGACGGCAACCTGGTCGTCTCCGACGCGCGGGGCCGCGTGGCGTGGCAGGGGTTCGACCACCCGACGGATACTCTGCTCCCAGGGATGCGTGTCGGGATGGACTTCGCCACCGGCGCGAACATGACGCTGACGGCGTGGAAGAGCCCCTCCGACCCGTCCCCCGGCCCGGTGGTCGCGGCCATGGACACCTCCGGCGACCCGGAGGTGTTCATCTGGAACGGGGCCGAGAAAGTGTGGCGCTCCGGGCCCTGGGACGGCCTCCAGTTCACCGGCGTCCCGGACACCGCCACCTACACGGGCTTCAACTTCAGCTTCGTCAACACCGCCAAGGAAGTAACCTACAGCTTCCAGGTGGCCAACTCCAGCATCGTGTCGCGGCTGGCGCTGAACAGCACGGGCGCCGCCGGCGGGCTGCTGCAGCGGTGGACGTGGGTGTGGTCCGCCGGCGCGTGGAACATGTACTGGTACGCGCCCAAGGACCAGTGCGACGCCGTGAACCCGTGCGGGAGCAACGGGGTGTGCGACACCAACGGCTTCCCGGTGTGCTCGTGCCTCCGCGGGTTCGCGCCGCGGTCGCCGGAAGCGTGGGCGCTGCGCGACAATCGCGCCGGGTGCGCGCGCGCGACGCCGCTCGACTGCGGCAACGGCACCGACGGGTTCACGGTGGTGCACCACGCCAAGGCGCCCGACTCGACGGCCGCCACGGTGGACTTCGACGCCAGCCTCGCGGACTGCAGGGAGAGGTGCCTGGGGAACTGCTCCTGCTCGGCGTACGCCAGCGCCAACCTGAGCGCCGCGTCGGGACACCGCGGCTGCGTCATGTGGACCGGCGCGCTCGCCGACCTCCGCGTGTACCCCAGCTTCGGCCAGGACCTCTACGTCCGCCTCGCCGCCGCCGATCTCGGTACGTACATATGTGGACCATTATTTTTCTCTCGTAATAATTCTGCCATGTGATTGCTCATGATGCATGTTGGTTGGTGAGATTGTTCCATCCACGCCCAAGATTTTACATGCAACATTTTGTTTGGTTTCTTTCTAGGCACTTAGCATTTGGCATGTGCGGACTTTAGTTTGTCCCGATCAAACAGTGGTATTGGTGGAATGTAGAATTAGATCATGCTTTCAGCACGGTGGTTCAGTCAGTGGGAGGCATCTCTCCATGCATCTGGCCTCACTCCACTGATTTGAGTAGTAAAGCCACTTTTTAGGAGCAAGTAAGAAAATAATTACATAGGGTTTTGAAGAGCTATCCTTTGAGCATAGTCATATCATAATGCAGTGTGATTAATTAGTACACACCTACTCCCTCCGTTTTTAAATATAAGATGTTTTAACATTTGTCCACATTCATATGTATGCAAATGTATATTTGAGAGCTGAAGATGAGAGGTGCCTATATTTGATCAAATATATATGCAAATGTATATTTGAGGAGTAGTACCTATATTTGAGTGCTGGGTAGATGAGAGGTTGTGATCAAATCCTCAAAAAATACCAATAAAGCACACATTATATATAGCATCTGGAGAGGCTCTTGGTTCCACATAAGCGTGAAAGCACCGTATGGTTCACAAAATTGTAGTTGATTTCTTGTCTCTTTTACAACATTTTAGGAGGGAAAAGTTAGTTTTGACATGTTACTTAGAACCTTTTCTTGTTCCTTTATAAGTTCTAGCTAACGAGTCTCCCTGCAATTGGGCATACAGTCCCTGCAAGAACTATGCACCTGAGCCAGACCCCCATAGTGAGCATTTGTTCTACTACGCGATAGCAAGCGGACACTTCTTCTGAAAGAGAACAATCTGACAGCAACACCTGGTAGTATCATCATCATCAGTTAGAAAAAAATGAATAAGCCGACACCAGAAAAACGATTCTAGAATTGAATGCGATCTGTGATGATGCTGGATACTCCATGTGGATCCTGCTCTGTGAGCAATTAAAGGTTTAGAAATTTTGATATCAGAAGCAACACGCAAGGCAGACCTGCACAGGCTAGCAATTGTCATTTTGCAAGGGATGGCGTGGATAAGCTCTAATTCAGGAGAAGAGAATCTCCACGATATACATGGGGACAAGAATTGAGTCAGCCACCTGAACAAGATTAGACTCCAACTCTTACCAAGATCTCATATATCTCCACGTAGAAAGAACCCTGTACCGTGGTCTTTCGGATGATCTCACGAGCACTTTCCCAGAGCCCTATTTAATAAGTGGCGGAGTCTACAAAACTGATGTAACCTCACGGTTTGATCCATCCAATATAAGGAAGTACAAGCGAAACACGATCTGGAAATTCCACTCGAAGCAACTCGAGAACTCCGGAGAAGACTTCCCAATCATGCAGTCACAGTCATTCCTGAAATAGCTGCACAACAGCACATGGGAAATTAACCAGTAAACTGACCTTGACGCATTAGCAACTAGCATGTCGACTTCACTTTAGAGTTGGTCCTGCTGCCGCTGCACAATTCCAGTCCCAATCTGGTCTCCAGTGGCCCAGCTAAGCCAAAACGGACACGGAATTTCGCTTCCTTCAGGAAGAAGCAAACACAAGGTTTTTCGTGTCGCGGCAGCGGTCGAAATCTCTGAGAAAGCGGCACAGCTGGTTCCATATTTGGTACTCGACCAGCAGGTCTTGATGCCGTGAGGAATCGCAGGACATTGTGAAGAATGACACCCAACCATGTCCAACTCCACATGTATTTCTTGGGTGTGGATTTGTGTTTCCAGTTCCACGTGTGGTTGACGGTAGGTATCCATCATGAATCTTGGTCCTTTATTCTTTCTTCTCGTACGTGGATATGTGGGGTAAAAGATCACCAAAAGTAAGGGAGAAAGGAGGCAAGGGCCCTCTCTGTCTGACACTAGATTCAGTTTGAAGGGACCAAAACAATTTCCTAGTTTTGCATGTTTTGGTATCGAATTAAGTAGTATATACATTACATATTTACATTGACGGAGGAACAAAACCTACTACCTCCGATCCTAGTAAGTGTCCCAGTTGAAAACTGCGACACTTATTTTGTATCGGAGGGAGTAGCAAATTTACTTCTTTAGTGGATTGCGAGGAAAGACGTTAGGACACCTGCATCAGCAAGGTGTCGTCATAACTATGCAACAGCAGTACCAATTTCCATTTTCAAGGAAATTATCAAGACACACGAGCAAGGGAATCAACATACCTGGACTTGATTGTTGCCACCACAGAGCTTCACAGCTTGGAAGCTGTGACTGAACTATCTGAAGACTTGTTCGTCAAAAATGTTTAGAGATATCATCACATCATTCAAATATTTCAGTTGAACGAGAAGGACATCGGACCACTAGACCAGTCTTTACTTGATTTGCACCTGCAACATTATAAGACTTCATTACCCATATGATCGGTTGGAGACTCACCACCTACCTTAATTGTTAAAAAACAACGGGGGTTACTCCCTCCGTTGGTTCGTTTTTTCGATTACCCATATGATCGTAGCTTGTGTACTGTGAGCAAAGAATTTGGATCCATGGTGTCATAGTCAAGGTTAGGCATGGAGCACGAGCACCTTGGTTAATGTTGTGTTTCATAATTCCACAGAACAGCACCCCAACTTAAAACCAGCTGGTAGGGCATGACAACCTACCAGCATTTGACCCCATTGCACCCAGTTATCTACAAGATCCAAGCAATGGTAACATAAAGCATTTGACTAGTTAACAGTGTTACCTCCTTGTTCGAGAATGTTTTGAGTTAACTACTGAGCCCCCATATCAGATCAAGAGCTCACGTATTAGATGGTACAAAAGATTTTACACATACGAACAATTTTTTTAAAAAAATGAACTACTAGAAAATTCACTAGATACAATCAGCCTATGTTTTTATGTCGATATTCAGAAGTGACTATCATGCATTTATGCTCTGATTGCAATAGTCTTTTATTAGCAGCTCTTCAAATGCTCACATTTACTCTTAAAAATTCCTACACTCATCAGCCAAAGGAATGATCAAAGTTCAAAAGTATTGTAAGACTTCTGCATCTATTAATCTAACATCTATGCACAGAGAAATGTTGTTTTTACGACCACAGTCAACTGTTTTAGCTATATCGATGTCCAATCAAACTAATATTGGTGATTTCTTACACAGAATCAATTAGTAATTCTAAGAAGAAAGTGCAAGTCATAATTGCAGTTGCCATCAGTTTATTTGTACTGGCAGTTATTATAGCGCTTATAGGGTTCTACTTTTGGAGAAGAAAGAGGACAAAAACAAGACTATCAGGTAACTCAACATGATCTATGTAGTTCTGATTTCCACCAAGTAAACTGATCACTTATTTGCCGATGTCATTTCTAAATATTGTGTCCCAAATTTTAGGAACACCAAGTAAATGGAGTGGTGTTTTGCATAGCAGAGGACTACAAAATGAAGGAACTAGTCACGGGGCTGACCTAGATCTGCCAGTATATGATTTGGAGACAATAGCAGCAGCCACAGAGGGCTTCTCAACTGCCAACAAGCTTGGTGAGGGTGGCTATGGGCCAGTATACAAGGTACTGAGGTTTCAAAACAATTCAGTAGTAGTAGTTTTGAAGCATCGGAAAATCGGAACTTCAGTTCTTGCAAAGAAGTATAGCAATACATAATTAGTAGTCAAAACACTCTGTATTAAAGATAGCATTATAATTTCTAACATGGAACATTTTCACATGTCTCTAAAATGCTTGATTCAAAACTACAGGGCAAGCTTGAGGATGGACAAGAAATAGCTGTCAAGACACTTTCGCAGGCATCGTCACAGGGTCCCGATGAGTTCAAGAATGAGATCATGCTGATAGCAAAACTCCAGCACCGAAATCTTGTTCGACTGATTGGCTGCTGCATTTGTGGACAAGAAAAGATACTCATATACGAATACATGGCAAACAAAAGCCTGGACTTCTTTCTGTTTGGTATCCACTTAACCTCTATGTGAGCACAAAAGTTCCCTATCTTCCAAGGAACAAATACAAACTAATTTTTATCTATGGCATCAGACAAATCCAGGAGCATGCTTCTCGACTGGCAAACCCGATACCGCATAATCGAGGGGATCGCCCGAGGTTTGTTGTACCTTCACCAGGACTCAAGATACCGAATCGTCCATAGAGACCTGAAGACCGGCAATATCCTTCTGGATAAGGACATGACTCCCAAAATTTCAGACTTCGGCATGGCAAGAATATTCGGTGGTGACGAATTGGAAATCAATACTATTCGAGTGGTTGGCACATAGTAAGTTGACAAAGAATTCGATCACCTTATATTGACAATGTGAGTCTCCTGACATGGATAATCTTTACATGATTCTGTATAGTGGCTACATGGCTCCGGAGTATGCGATGGACGGGGTGTTTTCAGTGAAATCAGACGTGTTTAGCTTCGGTGTCATAGTGCTGGAGATCATCACCGGCATAAGAAACAGAGGCGTCTACAGCTACTCCAACCACCTGAACCTTCTAGCACACGTAAGCATCAACAGATTACACCAATCCTACACCACAAATGTTCAGTTGATCATCAATTCCTGATCAGTATATACTGTATATCTGAATATATTGTTACCAGACGTGGAGCTTGCTGAGCGAAGGGAAGAGTCTGGATCTGGTGGACGAGACCCTGAAGGGGTCGTTCGACTCGGAGGAGGTGCTCAAGTGCCTCAAGGTGGGGCTGTTGTGCGTGCAGGAGAACCCGGAGGACCGGCCCCTCATGTCGCAGGCGCTTATGATGCTGGCTGCCGCCGACGCCGCCTCGCTGCCGGCCCCCAAGCAGCCCGGCTTCGCAGCGAGGAGAGCCGCAGCGGAGGACACGTCGTCGAGCAGGCCCGACAGCAGCTTCGTGGACAGCATGACCATCACCGTGATCGAGGGACGGTAGAAATTGCGAGGATAGGCGGATCGGAGCGCGGCTGGGAAGACTGCGATGGAATCGCGCGCGGTTTTGTGATTTAGTAGGTTCTGGCAGTGAATTTTGAGTGAAATTTGCCCGAATAGTGGATAAGTTGAGATGTGTTTGCACAATTGTACAGCAAAATCTAATCAATGGATCGGATGGGGTTGAGATTCTTCACCTTGCAGACAGCCCCGGCAACCTCCGTCACGGTTGCGGCCGCATTCCACCTGAAATCAACATCTTCAGCTAAGTTGAGTTACTGTTTATCCCAAACCTAAAAAAGAGTATACATGGATAAAGAGGCACAACAACAATTTTTGAAAAAAATGAAGAAGTCGGGAATCGGACTTGAGAGTCTGAGACCTACAACTTTGATATCATGTCAAGTTTTATGTAATAGGCAACATAAAGGGTTAGACAATCCACATATACACTTTGACAGGGCGGCATGGATCAAGTGGCAAACGGGTATGCAGTGACTTCAACTTCGCGTGAAGACTGGTTCATCTGAAACATCCATTCCTTATTTGGTGGCTTAGTATTAAGTAATGTGTGATTATGCAAACATTGTTTCTTAATAGTCGGTGTCGCTTTTTCGTTATCTTGTTTTACCCTTTTAGTGCGTCTTGTAGCTTAACGGCTATAAAGTCAGAGTTGTTGCTCAAATCTTACCATCTCCTCTTGTAATCGGATTAAATTCTAACCACCAATGTTCGTGGTTTGGCCTACCTTCGCAACGATAAAACCTTAGCAAAATCGCTACCAGTCTCTCTAAAGTTTGCTCTAAACTTGTTTGACAGTCTCTGAGAAAACTAATTGAGCCTACCAATTGGTATCAGATCCGTCTAATCCTAGGCGGAGAAATGGCTCTTGAACGAAGCATTATTAGGATCTCCCGTAAAATCCTCCACTTTGGCACTTGATTTCGGGGCGATCATAGTGTTATCGGTTTGAACTTTGTGCGACGGCATAGTTTGCGTGCACATCAAGGACTTTGGGGTTAGATTCTAAAGAATATTTCTTTGGACTAAATCCCCACTTTCTACCCTAACCAATAGTGGATCTAACCCATTTTGCTAGGGGAGGCGTTCTGAGTTATGGGATGGGCCTTTTTCTTTCGTTTTCTTATAGGTGATATAAAGATGGGCCAAAATCTTGGGGTGTTGAAACCCCACCCTTACACCTTCTAAATCCGCCACTGACCCTAATTCATGCATCAGGTGGTGGTTGGCGCCGTTGGTGGCAGTGACTTGCAACAGATGGATCGGTTGCATTGAACCTAATTGCCTACTTGCTCAATGTAAAATCCCTCTTCCACCCATATTGACAAAAAAATTACAACTATACTAATTTTGGGAAATTGTACTAATTGTACATGAGCGGCATGTCTCAGCCTTTGGGTTGTCTACTCTGGCGGGGCGGTCCCAAGCACAGCCGACTGGAGGCCTAACCCACACTCAAAATTTTGAACTCCAATAGTATTTGTTCAAATTTCAAATAATGGTAATCAAATGCCGCAATTTATACAAGGAATGCCTCCAGTCACTTGATTTTCCCCGCTCATACATTTTAATGGGCCGCCCTCCTATCATCACAGATCTTTCGATTCATGTCCACACACATCTAGTCGTTGTTGATGACAAACATTATGGTGAGGGCCAGACTTATGCGCAGTCCAGAGTCATTGTGATGCATTTCCTTCACAGCTATATACATTATAAAATTCTTGCACTAGTGGCGGCGCGTGACATGCAACAAAGAAGGAGCAAATTTCCTATAATGAAGAATTTGTGACCATATAATTGGATGCTAAAATCGTCGCAACAATCAAAAATGGCAGTTGCAACTTGTTATGGTTGCTTGATTAATGGTTGCAGCAAGCATTTGGATTGGCTAGAACCAACGGAACGAGAAATTAGGGATGCAAAAACGGGATCCAATTGTCCACTTATTCTTCATTTTGTACATGCCTATATAAAAAAATTGTCCAAAGATTTGTACGAGACGTGTACAAAATGGAGAATAAGTGTGACATTTGGGTCCCGTTTTCGCATTCTTACAAGAAATAGTGGGATATTATATAGGCGGGGATTTGGGGGAAGGGAAGTTCACCTATCCATGTCCAGTCATGGGAATATGGGGAACGAACGAGAGAAAACATAGCACAATTTAAAGGATAAAGGAACCTTGCGTTCGGGCGTAAGTTGAGAAGTGTCACACTCTGCCGACTGCCCAGGCTTATGCTTCGACCGCCGATAGCCCACTGCGGCCCTAATTTAGAGCATGTACCGTGGTTCTTATGTTTTGCATTTTTGGAAGACAGGGACAGGACCAGCATGCTCCACCTGAAGAAAAATAGGCTTTCGCCCCGCTATATTAATATAGCAACCGCCCGATACAACATTGAGATCACTGCTGGGGCAGACAGCACAACCAAGCCCAAAAGAAAAGGAAGAGAAAAAAGAAAAGAAAACAAAGCCGACACCGGCGGAGTAACGAAAACAATAGTGACTCGCAACCGTTGCGTCCTCTCCAGCGAATTCCCACCACAAACCTAGCACTCTAAATCGCCGCGTACCAAACAGCACCTCCAAGAAGAAAAGCGACGCCAGCGACGCTGCTGCCCGGACTGGTCCTAGGGTTTCCCCCGGTACGCTCCGAGGAGTGGGGAAGAGGTACACCCGACGCCCCTCAAGAAGGGAGGGTGACACTCTCAAGCGTCACCGCGTCGGTGCCAAAACGACAAGGATTTCTCCTGACCCCCAAAAAACCACAACCCGGACAATCAGTAGCGCTCCACCAAACTTGCCACCCACCAACAACCGCCACCACGGTTTTGAAGTCACCATCGTCGTCACACCATGGCAAAAGTAGCAGGGCCGACCGGCCAAGACGAAGTAGCCATAGACAAGCTCCGACAGAAGCACAATCGCGCGGGAGGGAACTGCCTCCACCGCCAAAGCCGATAGCCGACCGGACGCAACAACAAGAGCACACTAGGCCATTGGAGCCGGAGGGCGGCAGCAGCTCAGCCACCTGGAGGACGTCCTCCACCGCCATCGGACGGGTGCCGACCGGACACGGCAGCAAGGACACACCAGGCCGAGCAGGCTCGGTCGAGCCCCGAGGGGCTCGTAAAGTCCTCGCCGCCATGCTGCTGCACATAGGCCACCACCGCCGTTACCCTCCTATCGGCTCCATAGGCTCGGCCGGGCCCGGAGGGGCCCGTGAAGTTCCCGCCGTCACGCTGCAGCCAGGGCAGCGCCGCCACTCCCTTCCACCACCCGCGCTGCACGCCGGCGAACCCGACGCCACGCCGGACCAGAGCACCGAGGAGCACCGCCTGCAGTTGAGCCGCCCCGCGCCGCCCAACATACAGAGGGGAGAAGCCGCAGGCCCGCCGCCACCGGCGCCGCCCGGCCAAGGGCCAGGTGCGGCACACCGGCGACGGCGGGGAGGATGAGGGGAGGGAGGAGGAGAGAGGCGGGAGACGGCGGCGCGGCCCGGCCGCCGCGGGGAAATGCTCCACCTGATGCTCTACCCTTACAGGACAAACAATCCTGCTATACTAATCTACGACATTAAAACTGGGTTCCTACACTAGTTGTTTACAACATCTATCCATGATTTATCATAAAAAAAACCATGTGCAATATCTGCATGCAGCTCGGATGGATTTTCATACTTATGAGGTACTTTTCACATCGTATATTTAGGTTATAGGGTGCCCCAATAAAAAAAAAAGTTGCCCCAAGTATGTAGGTTATAGGGAGACACTAAATATTGTAGCTATAGTCGTTGTGCACCTTTTGATATGGCTGAGTTGTATAAATACCATGAGGAGATGTGGTGATGGGAGGCTCAAAGGTCGGAATGATGGTTGCACATATGTCTAAGGATAGTATTTGGGAATAGGATGCATTGGAAATTTGAGCTAGAGTACCATGACGCGCAACAGAGCTTCTCATGAGGTTCCTACTTGTAAGAAACTCGTGAGAAGAGGATTGACATGTTGACAGAGGGTGGAAATTTTATTCATGATTCCACATTGATGGACAATGCGTCCATAGAAGAAGCTTTTGCTTTCACTGCTCTCATACGAGAGTGTACCTATAAACTGTTGAGTCGGGAATAGACATAAATTTTTCTGCATAATTACCTCAAAATTAATTGCTTCCTTTATCCCAAAATATAAGGTGTGCTAGTTTTGTACGGGTTTTTTTATGCTCAACTTTGATCACTAATATATACTAAGTTATATGGGTTGAGAATGTATAAATGACACCGCTCGATTCGCCTTACAATTTTTTCATTTCATATATCATTATACTAATTTTATGGACATATTCTAAGTACAAATCATGTTTAAAACGTAAATCGTTGACCAACGAAATTTAAGTGCGTCTTATATTTTGGGACGAATGGAGCATGGTTATATGACATGTTGAGCCCATGCAGTGAGATAAGTATTGTACTATGTGAGTGATACTTTTAATTATTACTACAAAATTAAGAATTATGTTTGTGTAGTGAATCGATTTGACAACATCAATTTGATGATGAAAGAGGGGAAAATAAGAGAGAAAGGGAGACAACCTACATATTAGACCCCACGTCCAAAACACACTTGAAGGGAGAAAATGAATGGGGAGGGCAGCATCGCGCGTGAAACAACATTAATAATATAATAATATTATGGATCAATCAAAAATTATACTAGATATGTTTTGGATGTATCATGAATTAATATGGTTTACTCTTTTCCCTGATACATATTGTTTTCTCTCCCAACGTGCCACCTTTTTCTATTTTCTCCAATTCAATAATTAATGGGAGAGAGTAATTATTGTTCTTGGCCTCTTGGGTCTCACAATTCGGTCCTTACACACCCGAACAAAGAGAGTATATCATAAAATCCTAACAGCTCTGGAAGAGCATGACACGCAACAAAGGAAAGGCCGAATTGCCTGTAGTGCAGAATTTGTGAATTCACTATAGGAATCGCGAGCTGTGCCGACGGCCGGCGGCTACGCCGACGGTTTTTTGTCGGGGCCGTCGGCGTAGACCCTGAAGAGGCCAGCCCGTCAAACTGACCCTCGGCGTAGGAAATGCCGTCGGCGTAGCCCGGCTACGCCGATAGCTACCCTCGGCGTAGGATTGCCGTTGGCGTAGGTCCCGCTAGGCAACGGCCACCGTCGGCGTAGGTAAGCGTAGGAAATGTATGCATCCGAGCATCGATCGGTCAACGATCTGTTCGTCTGGATCCAACGCGATTGGAGAAAGAAAGGAGATGGAAGAAAGAGGATGGAGCGTCAGGTGGTGCTTCCATAGAGACGAGCAGGGTACTCCATCCTCCATCTCCTGCTCCAGAGAGTTGGCGGCGCAGCACCATGGAAGTCAGGCAAAGCTTTCCTGTTCGTAGGTTGAACAGGTTTTTTTTTTATGATGGTTGAACAGGTACGGGAGATTAGAGGTAGGGGATGGAGAGACAGGCCATGGGCCTAATTCGGTGGTAACTAGAATGGGGAAAGCCCAAATTCTCCAGGCTAGAAAGATTGGCTGACACCACGACCTGACCAATAATTGCCACTCAAAGAAAAAGTCCAATAATTCTTTACACTCTCTCAAAAAACAAAATTCAGGCTACGAAGATTGGCTGAATACACGACCTGACCAATAATTCTCCACACTCCCAAATTTTCCACACTAGGAAAAGTTTGCCCTACCTCAAACTTTTTTCGTCCTCCGCCACTGGGGTTTAGGGTTTACCGTCAGAGCTACACCGACGGCTTAGCCATCGGCACAGTTGCCATGTATTTTTTTTACTCTTCATTTTTATGTATTTATTTATTACTCTCAATTATTTTATTATGGTTATATTTTTATCAATTGGAGGGATTCGTGCCCTCCGAACAGTGGTCTCCACCCACCTAAAATGACGTCGAGAAATTGTGTAAGTGTTATCGCATGTGTGTGAATATTATCTCTCACACATTTTGGGCAGAAGTTGTTCAAAGATTCTATAATTTTCCTTCGCCGGAGTGGGGTAGTGTCGAAACCGTGCCCCACGGGCCCCGGATCATCTACCCCCTAGATATTCTTCATATGGGGTAGCTCCGTGGACTTTTCATTTTCTTCATATGGGACCGCATCACTTTCTCTCTACTAAGTTTCTCGACTTATAGCTCGAAACTCCCACTTCGGGCGAAACGTGGGGAATCTTTGCAAGGGTTTGGGTGGATCTTGGTTTTGGGTCTTCCTATGGCCTAACTTGACACAACCAAGCAACAAAATCCAACGGCCTACCCCCTTTCGACTCCGGTCAAGGGTGTGGACGGGAACTTTGACTTTTTTCCAGCGGGTCTAGGGTTTCGCCGAAGTGGGGCTCCGGAGCGTCGGAACCCCACCAAAAATTAGGTGGTTCCATACCATATGTATACAAGAGTGTTGGGTGTTGTAGAGGGCCAAGATCCTACTCCGGTGTGTAACCGGCATCATTTTCTTTCTACTAAGTATCTAGACTTATAGCTTGAAACTCCCACTTCGGGCGAAAGTGGGGAATCATTGCAAGGGTTTCGGTGGATCTTGGTTTTGGGTCTTCCTATGGCCTAACCTGACACAACCAAGCAAAAAATTCCACTGGCCTACCCCCTTTCGACTACGGTCAAGGGTGTACACGGAAACTTTGACTTTTTCCCAGCGGGTTTAGGGCTCCGCCGAAGTGGGTTCCAGAGCGTCGAACCCTACCAAAACCTAGGTGGTCCATACCATATGTATACAAGCATTTGGGTGTTGTAGAGGGCCAAGATCCTACTCCGATGTGTGACCGGCTTCACCGTATCACTTTCTCTCTACTAAGTTTCTCGACTTAGCTCGAAACTCCACTTCGGGCAAAACGTGGGGAATCTTTGCAAAGGTTTGGGTGGATCTTGGTTTTGGGTCTTCCTATGGCCTAACTTGACACAACCAAGCAAGAAAATCCATCGGCCTACCCCCTTTCGACTCCGGTCAAGGGTGTAGACGGAACTTTTACTTTTTTCAGCGGGTCTAGGATTTCGCCGAAGCGGGGCTCCGGAGCGTCGGAACCCCACAAAAACTAGGTGGTTCCATACCATATGTATACAAGAGTGTTGGGTGTTGTAGAGGGCCAAGATCCTACTCCTGTGTGTGACCGCTTCACCGCATCACTTTCTCTCTACTAAATTTCTCGACTTATAGCTCGAAACTCCCACTTCGGGCGAAACATGGGAAATCTTTGCAAGGGTTTGGGTGGATCTTGGTTTTGGGTCTTCCTATGGCCTATTCTAACACAACCAAGCAAAAATTTCCACACGTGCACACCCTGTCGGCGCCGGTCAAGGTGGTAGACGTCGAAGTTTGACTTTTCCCAACTGGGTCAGGGTTTCGCTGAGTGGGGCTCCTGAGCTTCGGAATCCCGGCTAAACCTAGGTGGTGACATATCATATGTATAAAAGTGTGGTGGTATGTGGGGAGGGCCAATATCCTGCTCTGAGGCCTGACCGTCTTCACCGACATCACTTACTCCCTAGGAAGGTTCTGCACTTATCGCTGAAAACTCCCGTTCCGAGTAAACCAGGGGAATATTGTGACAACTTGTGATAAAATCTGGTTTTCCATGTTCCCATGTCCTACCCTAGCACAACCAAGAAAAAAAGTCCACACGTACACCCCCTCTCGATGCCGGTCAAGGGGGTAGACGTCCAAGTTTGACTTTTTTCCAACTAGGTAAGGGTTTCGCCGATGCGGTGCTCCGGAGCGTCGAAATCCCGGCTAAACCTAGTTGGTGCCATATCATATGTATACAAGTGTGGTGGTATGTGGGGAGGGCCAAACTCGATAGTTTTGAAAATTTGACTCGTTTCAATGAATAGGCAGGGCGAACATGTATAAGTTTCGAGCCAAATGACCAATGTATGGCCATCCCCGTGCCATGGTTTGTGATAAAGTGCCCATATTTGTCACATAACTGTGTCTTGGCATGGTAAATATTTATGCCAATTTTGGTTTCCAAATTATTTTAATAAATACCATTTTTCACAGGGCAAAGAATGTATGTCTTCTTATTGGCTGGGACCATTTTCACACGGATCACCAACCTACATCATCGGATCCAGCAGGATCCAACGCCTAATCTTCTTCCCCTTCTCTCCATTCTCCACCTCTCTCTCCTTATCTTCTGTCCAGTCACCTCACCAGCCCCGATCCAGATTTTTCTCTCCTTTTCCCCTCACCAGCCCCGATCCTTATCTTCTCTCTCCCTCCTATGAGCTCGATCTGTTGGATGTATGCCCCGAGAGACAATAAATATACATCTGTTTCATGTTTAATGAATTATATCTTTATGCTATAACTGCTATGGTCTATAAATGTGAGATTTATAGGGAAACACGTACGCACGTGTAAGGATATAATCAAACCTAGATTACCCTTTGTCTTATCTCTTGGACAAACTCGTTGATACTGGATGGCGATGTTTTCCAGCCATGGGCAAAAGTTCTTGCCATTATTAATGAGAGCACATTGTTAAGTTTAACACTGTGTCTGTGAAGACCCGAAAGTATGATATACTACGAGATCAACTTTTGAGTAAAATAGTATAGTCTAAGATTGGTTGCTTGTTTATTTCTTAGACCATGAGAATTTTGGTTGTGTATACTAGAAGGGAAGCTTTGGCATAGTCAAGTATCACGGCCGTAACTGGGTGATCAAAACGGCTATCGCTGGGTAACCTCGAAGGTATATTATGATCATAGTAATTCAAGACTGGGAATCACACCTGTAGTTAATGAGATACAACCTGGATCCACACTAGTGGGAAAGCGTCCATCGATAAGTCTGCGCAGACAAAGGAGTGATATGCAAATATCATGGGATGCTCGAACACGGGTAAAGAGTAATGACATCATACCGGTAACAAGGATAAAGTGACATAGTAAATGAAAGCTATCATTTACGGTGATGTCATATATCTCGCCTTGGGTATTTGATGAGTATCATGAAGTGATGGGAACTAACATGTTAATCAAACAGGTTCATTAGAGTGTCTTCGCATAACAATAGCAGTCATTCAGAACATCCATGGTTCTGACCCTGGCAAGTGATTGGACAGGCATTTCCAATTATAGCTATCTGTTATCGAACCTGTAGGGGTCACACACTTAAGACGTCAAAGTCTGTTGCATACGTAGAATGGTTAGGAGTAGAGTCGGAGTATCACCTGGGATGGTTCCGGCGTGATAGAATTGTATTCGGAGATTGGATCAAAAGAAAGAAGGTTTATATAGAAGGAAAAAGTATCCAGTATATTTTGTCGGCGGACACTGGGTGTCCCGGATCATGTAAATATGTTTATATGATAAGGAATTAATTCTGGGAATTAATTAGAAAAAATATTAATTTATTTAATTAATAAATAAAAGGGAAAATTATTTATTTAAAAAGGCCAATAAAAGGTGGCTGCCACATGGGCCCTAGGGGCCCACATGCAGCCGCACCACCACTAGGTGGTGGCGGGCCAAGGCGCCGAGGGGGAGGCTCCCCCCGAGCCGAAACCCTAATGGGCCTTCGGGCCCATGGGGGGTGAGGCGGCGGCGGCAGCCAAGGTGGCGGGCCGGCCTAGGGTGGGCCCCACCCCCTAGGTCGATGCGGCCGGGTGGACCCACCCGGGGCGGCGGCGGTTGAGGTGGTGGGGGGGAGTTGGAGTCCCACTCCAACTCCTCCTCCCAAACCGAATTGGGAAGGGGAGGCTTTCCCCTTGCCCAATCCAAGTAGGACTGGGGGAAAGCTTTCCCCTTGCCCAAGTCCCTCTACCCCTTGGATCCACTATATAAACACCACCCCCCCCCTCTCATTGAGAGACACACAAGTTTAGAGATCTCTCCCCGAGAGCTCTCTAGTTCTAGATCTAATCTCTCTCCCTCTCTCCCATGTGTTGGGGTTCTCTCCACCATCTCCAGTAGCTCTTAACTCTGGCACGGCGAAGCGCTGCTGGACTTTGACGGACGTACGTGTGCGAGCTCTCAGAGGGGCGATACGTCATAGACGTTTGGCCCTCGCTCTGTTGGATCAAGAAGGTTGTACGAGGGATCGGCGACATTCTCACCGCCAGGCTTGGCCGTGAGAATCTTCATCAGGCTTAATCGACATCGTCACCGACAACTCTTCCGCGTCTCGTTGTTGGTAACGAACAGTACTAACTTCACTTGTATCTTCATAGTTGTTCCTAGACGTTACGTAGATCGGAAAATTTTAAATTCTGCTACGTAACCCAATACGATCCTCCTCACCGCCGCTGCCCTCCACCTGCTTCAGCCAAGGAGCACCACCCGCACCATCTCCTCTCTCTCTTCTGGCCGATGACGGAGCACCGGCGCCACCGACGTGCGAGCTGTCCGCCGCCTCCATCTCCTCAACGCCGCCGTCCGACCTCGAGCCGCCGACCACCCGCACCCGCATCTGCGCCATCCTGGGCCGGCGACTCCCTGGCCGGGCAGACTGTGGTCGTCGTCAGCTGGGCCAAGACCGGCCGCTAGTTCCGCGCCAAGGGCTCTTCGTCGCCGACATGCGTCTCCCGCAACGTGGCTCTGCCTCGGCCGAGGAGGAGGAGGACATGACGCTCTGCCTCAAGCTCCTCGCCCGCGGCGGCGGATGGGCTCCGGACGAAGGTGACTCAACGGTGAGCGCAGCCGCGAGCACCAGCAGGGCCGTGGGCAAGGGAGGCGTCGGGAGCCCATATGTCGCCGTCACACGCCGTCCTCCCCGCGACGGACACCGCGGTGGGTCACGAGCACGACGCCGTCCTCGTCGCGCCGGCGACCGTGTGTCGGGAGCAGCGACGCAGTCCTCCCCGCGTCGGACACCGGGGCGAGCCACGAGCATGCCGCTGTCCTCATCGCGCCGGCGACCGTGAGCCAGGAGCAGCGCCGCCGTCCTCGTCGCGCCGGCCCAGCCCGCCCCCAGCCGGTCCCCACCGAGGGACGGCCGGCTGGGATTTTTTTTTTGTGATGCGTGGCTAGGCTATGCCGAGGGCAAAGCCATCGGCGTAGCAGCTGCCCATCAGCGGCTCGGCGTGGGCCCCACCTCAACAACGCCGACGGTGACTACGCCGACGGCCAGGCCTGACCCTCGACGCTAACCCTATGCCGACGGCAATTGATACGCCGACGGCAAACCAAGCTGAGCCGAGGGCATATAACGCCGATTGCTGCCGTCGGCGTATCAGTTGCCGACGGTTTTCTGGCCTATGCCGACGGCTTCGGGCCGTCGGCGTACTGCCTCGTTCCTGTAGTGGAACACATAATTTGATGCTCCAGTTTGCAGAACTTGCAAGAAATTTCCTCTACAATCAGAAAATGGGAGTCGCAGCTTGTCCTTGTTGCTGGATAATGATGTGCGACAACCATTTGGGCTGGCTAGAACCAATATAAGAGAAAAAGGGGATATGAAGTAGGGAATTGGGGGAAGGAAGTACATCTAGCTTTTCTTTTGGACTGTAGATCTAGCTACCATAACGGGGAAGGAACGGGGTATAGCACAGAGGATGAAGGAACCATGCGTTCAACTTGAGTAGTGTCGAAGAATTTCTTATCCACTCTTTCTCTTTCCTTGCTACAGTTGCTGAGAGCGCTCTCGAAGGAACCGGGCCGAGCCGAAGCTCTTCTCGCCGGTGATGCCGGCCGAGATGGGCGGAGGGGAGGTGCCGGAGTAGTTAGGGTAGATCCCTGTAGTGGCGTTATGCCGGTAGTGGGCTCTATGCCCGGTAGTTGGAGTGGAGCGGAGGATTCTGGCGCCTGGATCCTGGTCGCTGTAGGGCTCCTCTTCCCTGTTCTTCTTCTCCGGTGGTCGGAGGGGAAACTGGAGGAGATGGCTGACACTCCTCTGAATAAAGGCGTGGTGGTGATCTTCCTGTTGGTGCTCGAGCGTGGTGGGCACGAGCTCTTCCCGGTCGGCCATGGAGGCGAGGGGGAAGAGTCAGGCGCGCTGGCGAGCGACGTGGCGGTGGAGCTCTTGACCGGCCGTGGAGGCGAGGAAGAGTTTTGCTGCTTCATAGCGAACTCGGCATCTTCAAGGTGGTATGTTCTGCGTCTCTATCATCGCATCGACGCTTCTCTGCCCTTCTTCTCGGCCGGCCTTGGTGGCGAGGGAGAAGAGGATGGGGGCGCTGCCGCTGCTGGTGTTTGGAGGCGCTCGGGGTGCGAGGCGGTGGCAAGCCTAGCGCCCAATTTGCTGCATGTTGGAGCTCATCACATGGCGAACATGGTTGTCGCCATGATCTTCGGTCAAGCAGATGACCACCTCAGTCGCTGCATGGGTAGCGCATCTTCAACCTCCATGTCGGAGGCCCTTGTTGGAGATCTCGTCTGGCGCTTCTCACCTCCCAGCAACCAAGTGGTTTGTCCCCGGTGGCTGGTTGCAGGTGGCCGGAATCGGGATCTCATCGCCGGTGGAGATGAACCTGGACTGGATTGCTTTTTTATGTATTTTCCCAGGGTCTTTCTTGTTAATTTTCAGGGACCAGTCTGTAATTCCTTTCTATCTGGGTCCTTGTTGTAATATGTACCCACCGTTTTTTAATTAATGCAGCAAAATCGGGGTCTTTCTAGACCCCTCCCCTCTTTCAAAAAAAAAAAAAAACTTGAGTAGTGTCATGGTCCGCCGTCTGGGCCATGCCCATACCTTGAACCGTTGACAGCCCATCGTGGGCCTAATTTATTGCATTTACCCTGGTAACTGTGTTTGATTGCGTTTTCGAAAGACTGGGTCACAACCCAATATGGTCCACTCGACGATGCGCTGGTGCATTACAGATCATGGCTGCGCTGGTGCTTACAGATCATGGCGTAGTGATCTACAATATGTTTTACACACCAATTTGGTACGTCGTCTATCCATATTCTACAATATGTATGTTACTATCAATATGCAGTGAGTAGTAATTTATTTATGGTGTCATGCATGATAGCATTTATTAGGTTATATACTCATTTTACCTTGAGGTGTGTGATGTTACGGTAACTAGTCCCTCCGTCACGGTTTACACGGCGCGCATGCGAAAACACTTAGACCTAGGTAATCACTTATTGGCCACAGAATCGTTTGCCTCCGGTGCCTAATTAACTCGCATTACAGGTAATCCACCCCGCGTTCCCACCTGCATGCAGGGAATCCACCCAGTACGCACAGCAGAAAGTAAAGGAACGAGAGAAAACTGTCGGCCCGCCTAATTGATCTTAAAACGATCCAATTAAGTCGGCAATTAATGCTATTGCGCCTAAATCTCCACGGGTTGTGAAACTGCATGGAAATAGAATAGCGTTGCGTAAAACCATGACGGAGGGAGTACCTTACTCTATTTATCTCTCTCCACATTAATTAGCTGCCACATCATCTTTTTTACTTAGATGACATTCATGTTACTACCAATGTTAGTTCCACTATACTCCCTCCGTCCGTATAAGAGTGGACGTTTGGGGTTCCACGTTTTTCCGAAAATAAGTGTACGTCTGCGTTTCCAGCGGTAATTTTGCATCTGCCCCCTCAGCCTAGGCCTCGATTCATGAGACATGCAACGATTCAATCGAGGGAACCGTGCAAGCTGATGCTAAATTAGCTGGCGGGAATTGATTCTACTGGTTGGATTGCCTTTTGCTTGTGATTAGTGAGGCATGCACATTAAATATATACGTGAATCGAAGAAACACCACTGCTGGCCGGTAACTTTAATGAGAGGAGGAAGGGGTTATCTACAAAACTACTAATTTGTCTTAGAAAACCCAGATGTCCACTCTTTGGCGGACGGAGGGAGTAGGTAGTCTCAAGTCTATAAATACCGCGAGGAGAGGTGGGGATGTGAGACTCAAGGGTAAGAGTGATGGTTGCACATCAGTGTAAGGATAGTACATTAATTGGGAACAGGATGCATCGGAAATTAGAGTTGGAGTACCAGAGAGAACAACATATCTTCTCATGCGCTTCATACTTGAAAGAAACTCACTACACGAGGAATGACGCGTAGATCAGGTGTGAGAATTTTATCCATGATTCAACGCATTTGTGGACAGTGCGCCCATGAAACATGGGAATGAACTGCCTTCTGTTCCTTTACTCTCATATGCCATAAATTTTTCCACATAGTTACCTACATCCTGAATCGGGCATAAACATAAATTTGTTGCATAGTTACCTACAAATTGAATTAAAATATAATATACACTTCAGTGACATGTGGGGCAATATTAGAAAAAATTATAGTTCTAACTTAGTTGCCAAAGAACTTCGAATGTGGTTTTTATGTTCCTGTTGGTTAGGAAAGTGCTATTGTATTAAGAAAGAACTGTATATTTGAGAAAAGTGAAATAAACTGTTGTAGGGAATCAGTACTTTTACTAACATGAACCAAATTCTAGTATATGGATTGCAAACCTTTTTTGTTTTGGGTCTTAAGTGAATGAAAGGGTGGATTAAAACAGCATGGACAGCCCCCCCCCGCAAGAAACCTCGCCCGTAGGTTGATGGGATGCTAGCTGCCGGTATACAGGAAAAACATGGTGCATAGCACGAACAAGATGTGCTAACACATATCCCTTTATATTTATTGGTTCTACAGAAGATGTATGATAAAGAGCTGGCATTAAGTCATGCAACGCGCTAATGCAAAGAGAAGTATTGTACTATTGAGTGATACCTTTTATTGCTACAAAATTAAGTATTGCGTTGTGCAATGAATCAATGTTGACAACATTAATTTGGTGACGAAATAGACCAAAGAAAAAGCCAGCCCATGTGTTGGCCTCGGCGCCCAATAGCCCACTACCCCACACGAAGGAAGAAAACGAATGGGAGGACGCCGCACCACGAGACATGGCCCATGGTGCGTGCTGTTAATATCAGAACAATGTTTTCAGACTCTACACAGAATGACCCTACATTGTCTAAAAAACATAGAATGGCCCTACAATTGGTGAGGTTAACTTAGTGCATACTCCTTACATTCTTCTTGCGTGTGCCAGGGTGATTCTCGGATTTTTACCTAAATCGTGGCGGTCAGCTCGTCATCTTTAGCTCAGCGTGCGCATGTCCTGTCATTGTTCGAGTCGCTACATGGCCAAAATTGGTTGATTCACGGAATAGGTGCTGAACTGCTGATACATGCTCTGGGGTCTTCTTCCGCCGGCCACTATGAAATCTAGAAATGTTTTTGGATCTGGAAGGAACCACCGTGCTGCTGTGTCGGCCATGGCTTATTGTCGCCCTCACTGTTGGTGCTATAGAATTTCTGCAAATCGTTTTTCTCTTCTTGTTTTGAGCTTTTGCTCAGGTACGAAAATGCCAGCAAAAACGATGAGGCAACGAAAAGCGCATTCAGGCGGCGCTTAGGTGTCTTGTCCGCAACTTGCCACCGATGTTGTTGTTTCTTCGAAAACCAGAGCGGTTCCTGTTTCGGCGTGCGCACTCACTCCAAATCTCAAAATGTTTGGCCTCAATCTGCAAAACCCTCGTCTCACAACCACTATTCTGACCAGATCGAACGCTCCGTATAGTAGCATGCATTTGGATCGAGGAACCCTAACTAGGATGGCGCCCCGATCCACCACCCGACCTCGCCGACCGCTGGAGGCAAGTCCTTCCCATCAGGCGATGCTCATGCATGTGACTTACAGAACAATCGATCTTGTCATAGTAATCTACAACTTTAAATTTGGATTTCTATGCTAACTGTGTACGTGATCTATCCACGTTTAATCATTAAAAAATCATGTGTAATATCTGCATGCAACCTAGCTAGGTTTTCATAATTATGAGGTACACTTTTTACAACAAGTAGTATTTGAATTATAGAGACACTAAATATTGCAGCTCTTGAGTGGTTGTGCACATATTGATATGGCTCAAATCAATAAATACTACATGGAGTTGAGGAGTTGGGAGGCTCAAGGATGAGAGATATGGCTGAAGATCAATCTAAGAATAGTACACTGAAAAATGGGAATAGGATGCATTGGAAAATTGGACCTCGAGTAGCATGAACGGCAGTGGAGCTTCCGAACTGTGTCATACTTGCCGGAAACTCGCTATAAGTGGAATGATATGTAGATTAATGGTGGCTATAATTCCGGGAATGATCTTCCGCGGTTGGCCGGTGACTGGCATCCCGAATTTCGACGCTCTCGAGCATGATGCATGGATGCGATGTGTCGGTGTGCACACATGAGTTCATGGTTTGGAAAAACCGCCCCTCGCGTCGCTCCCCCAAGCGACGCCAGGGGAGCAAATCGCCACCGCCCAAACTCCCTCACCGCCCGGCGCCCCCTGCCGCCGCCGTCGCCGGCTCCGTCCGCGGCGGTGGCGGCGCCCCCCGCTGCCATTTTTGGTGGTCGGGTGGGAGTTTTTCTTCGCAAGATCGAGTGGAGGCGGACCGGGCCGTGGGGGGCGGCCGCGGTTGGGGCTGGGGACGCCGGGCCGGCGGGCCCGGGCGGAGTTGGCGGCCGGCGGAGCCTCTGGCGGCGAGGCGGCGCGGCGGGCGCCGTCGTTGCAGAGGGCCTCGCCGGTGCGGCGCCCGTGCTCGCATCTGGGCCTCGCCGGGCCCGATCTGGGCTAGGTGGGCCCGTGCGGGCGGCGCGCGGGGGCCTCGTGTGTGGCTGCCGTTGACGGTGCGGGGGCTGGTGCGCCGTCACCAGAGGGGTTGCGGCGCGGTTCAGGCGCTTGGTGGCCCCTCCTGGGCTCGCGGATGCGGGGCGTCGGTGGAGCAGGGCGCGTCGGCGGTGGTTTCGGCGCGGTGCGCGGCAGCGGCTGGGCGTGCTGCAAGGAGGAGATGGCGGAGACTCCGGCGTGGAGGCAGGAGATGGCCTCTCCTGCCGCCGTGCTCCGGCGTCCGGGCGGCGTGGAAGTTCGACGGTGGCAGTCTGTGGTTTGCTGGTGTGGACCTGATGCGAAGGATGGAGTTGTGGGCGCGGATCCGGGTGAAAACCTCGCCTTCGGCTTCTGGCCGGAGCCGGTGATGACGATGCCTCGTGCGCCGTTTTCCTTCCTGAAGGCATCACTGAGGTGAAGCTCCCATCTCCTCCTGCTACCTCCGGGGGAAACCCTTGATCCTTGGATCGGATGATGGCGGCGCTTCCGCGTCGCTCCCCTCTTTGGGGCATCATTCTTGGAGTTGTGCTGTGGTCGGAGGGACCAGTGGTTGCGGGAAGGTGGCGGCGTGGGTGTCGAGGCTGGCGTGGCGGTGGCAGCAGCGGCTGTCTTTTAGGCCGGGGCGGCGGCCCCGTATGTTGGTACGACGGCCGTGGTCTGCGATCAACTTTCCCTGGGCAGCTTGGGCTGCGGGTGGCTGGTTCGTGCGGCGTCGTGGCTCGGTTGCGAGCGGTGCTATGTCGGGACGGCGGTCCCGGAAGGGGGTGTTGGCGGCGAGGCTGTCGAGGCTGCTTGGGCAGCGGCAGCAGCGGTTGCCTTTTAGGCCGGGGCGGCGGCCCGGATGTTGGTACGGCGGCCGTGGTCTGCGAGCGGCTTGCCTGGTGCAGCTTGGGCTATAGGTGACCGAGTTGTGCGGCGTCGTGGCTCGCGTGCGGGCGGTGGCATGTCGGGGCGGCGGCCCCGGAAGGTGGTCCAGGTGGTTTGCGCAGGGCGTGATGGTGAGTTGGTTGTCGGGGCGGCGGCTCCGAGTCTTTCTGCATCATCGAGGGTGTTTCTCCTTGTGTCGTGTGGGCGACAAGGTTGCTCTCGGTGCTGTTCGTCGTCGAGGTTCCCGGTGGTGGCCGCTTTCATCTACGACGGAGCGTCCCGTACCTGCTCCTCCCATAGCAGTTGCGGATTCTTCTCTCCGGCAAGGGTGTGTTGTTGGCCGTCCGGCCGTGGAGTGGTTGTTGTGTGGGCTTTGCCCCGTCGTGTTCGTTGTATGGTTTTCGCCCGGTTTCTCCCTCTAATAAACCGGGCACCTTCTGTTTAATTAATGAATAAGGCAAAGCTTTTGCCTTCAAAAAAAAAAGTTAATGGTTTGAAATTATGATGTAAAAAATTAGCCAAGGATCCTAGCGTTGATCAAGGCCACGTTAGTAAAACAATCCATTAGACGAGTGTCACGCAAGTACCGACGGGAATTGTGAGTTCAGGGTGACGATTTCTGAATTAATAGTTCAGGTTCAATTTGGACACTCGTTACGAGTTTAAGGTTTATTTTAAACTTTAGATTGAGGGACGTAGTCTTCTTATGTGTGTCAGGATGATTTCTGGATTTTTAACTAAGGGCATCTCCAGCCGTTCGGCCCCCCCAGGCCGAAAAAGGCGGCTTTTTGGCTTTGCGCCGGCGCTAACTTTGGCCTGGGAGGGTTGGGTTTTCCAGCCGTTCGGCCACCCAAGGCGAACACAAATCAACATAATTTAAAAGTTCATATTCCCGCCCAAAATCAGCCCGAGTTCGGCGATCCAAAGATAGCCACAGTTTGGCGATCATACATATAGGCGATCATACAAAAGAAGCCACGAACGGGCGATCGAATTCATGCCACTGGCCGGGGACGTAGTGCCGTATTCGGCATGCTGATGGCGCAGATCAGATGGTCACCGGCGACACCTCGGCGTCGTCGTCCAGGTCGATGCGTGCAGTGGAGCTACAAGGAAGATGTGCTCCTCGCCCAAGCATGGATGAATGTGAGCCAGGACCCGATCCGTGGACGGGGACGGCGAGGCGACGGGGACGGCGAGTAGCCCGACGGCGAGAACCCTGTCGGCGAGGCCACGCTGGACTGGCTGGCCCATCCGGCGAACTGAGGGTGAGGTGGGAGGCCGATCCTCACCTTGGGCGGTGGAATCGGCGCATCCACCTCCCTCACCTCCTCCTCCTCCTCTTCTCCTTCTTCACCTTCTTCCTCGTCTTCTTGGGCGCCGGAATCGCCGCCACCTTCGGCCAGCTCCCTGGCGCGCTGCGCCTGTTCCCTTTTCCGGCGGCTAGCTGTCTCGACCTTGCAGCGCGCCAATTCCGAGATCCACTCGGCGGTGGTCATGCCTTCCGGCTTCGTCCTCGGCTGCCTGGGCTTCCTCTTCTTCATGGCGACAGAGGTGGAGGAGGACGCGGCGACGGCGGCGGCGGAGGTGCGTGGACCGGTGAACTTCTTGGGCGGCATGGCGGCGAAATCTTGGGGGAATGGGGGAAAATGGCGGGAGCTGCGGGATGGGAGGGGATATGGCGGGAGAGTTGGCGCGCAAAGGGGAAAAGGGGAGGGGAAAACGCCTCGTCTCGCCGACAAGGCTGGCCCACGTCGCCTTTTGCTCCCCCAGGCCGAACCCGGCCAGTTGGGTTTGGCCTGGGAACGCCGGCGCTAAAAACGGCGCGAAACGGCGGAAATCGGCCTCCTGGGGACGCGACTGGAAAGGTTTTGCTTCCGCCGGCGCTAAAAAACCCGCCTGGGGGGGCCGGCTGGAGATGCCCTAAATCTGGAGTAGTTACCAACCTGATGCCGAAACGTTTCCGGATCTGGAAGAAACCATCGTCTTGTCGTGTCGACCATGACCTCCACTGTCGCTCTAGCGGGCCTCTCACATGAGCTGCCGCCGCCTGCCCTGCAGGATCACATAGCAGCTTGCTAGTGTACAGATGATACCGAATTTCTGCAAAATGTTTTTTTCTTATCCTGCTATGTGATCTTACTAGTAGACCATTCATTTGAAAAAACCCAGCAAAAATGTTGAAAGCGCAGGTGTGGATAGAGAAGGCGTAAAATCGACAAAAAGCGCAGTCAGGCGGCGGTTACGTGTCCTATCCGCACCGCGCCACCGCCGCCGTGGTTTCCAGAGCGGTTCCTGTTGCTCCGTGCGCACTCACTCCAAATCTCAAATCTTTGGCCGCAATCTCCAAAACCCTCGTCCCCGTCTCTCCCATTTCCGATCAGATCGAACGCTCCGTACAGTAGCACACATTTGGATCGAGGAACCCTAAGCCCTAAGGACGATGGCAGACCCGGCCCACCACCCAGCCTCCCCGACCGGCGGCGGCAAGTCCTCCCCCTCCCCGCCGTCGCCGGTGCGCCTGGCGACGGCGCAGGCGCAGGCGGCGGCGACGATCCAGCCCAGCTCGCCGCGCTACTTCTTCTCCTCCCTGGCCGCGACCTCCTCGCCGCACCGCCGCATCGCCATCGCCGTCGACCTGTCCGACGAGTCCGCCTTCGCCGTGAAGTGGGCGGTCCAGAACTACCTCCGCCCGGGGGACGCCGTCGTGCTCCTCCACGTGCGCCCCACCTCCGTCCTCTACGGCGCCGACTGGGGCCACATCCCCGTCTCCGTCGAGGACGACGACGACGCCGACGCGCAGCCGCCCTCCGGGGAGGAGGAGGACGCGCAGAAGAAGAAGAAGCGGGAGGAGGACTTCGACGCCTTCACCTCCACCAAGTCGCAGGACCTCGCGCAGCCGCTCGTCGCCGCGCAGATCCCCTTCAAGATCCACATCGTCAAGGACCACGACATGAAGGAGCGCCTCTGCCTCGAGGCCGAGCGCCTCGGCCTGTCCGCCATGATCATGGGCAGCCGCGGGTTTGGGGCGTCCCGCAGGGGAGGCAAAGGGAGGCTCGGGAGCGTCAGTGACTACTGCGTGCACCACTGCGTGTGCCCCGTGGTGGTCGTCAGGTACCCTGAGGACGCCGGGGCCGCGGGTGCTGGGGAGGCTGTGGGGGATGAGCTGAGGACGGTGCCTGAGAATGAGGTCGTGTACCACGAGGCGCACGAGGGGGAGAAAGGTATGCTCTTTTGCTTACTCTGGTACTCTCCATTGCTGTGTTTGCCATGAAGCAGGTAGTGAAAATGTTCAGTGCTATATGGTTCAGAGTAGCAAATTCAGAAAGTGCATAAAGTTTGGACACGGGTGTCCAAGTAATTACCACTAAAAATGATTTGAATGCATTTGATTGTGATGGCAAGGAACGAGACACGCGACGAAGAGTCTTTCTAGTAGTAAACTGGTCGCATTGCATAGCACTAATTCACTGCAGAAGTCCGGTGAATAGCCCTGAGATTTAGGCCTTACTGAATGCTGCCGTGTAATGTGATCATTTTTTTTATCATTAAGTGGAGAATTTAATCCAAGCAAATTAATGTAACGATAGTTGTTCATGATGAGGGTAGCAAATTCAGAACAACAACAACAACAACAACAAATCCTTTTTTCCCAAACAAGTTGGGGTAGGCTAGAGTTGAAACCCATAAGATCTCGAAACCAGGTCATGGTTCTGGCACATGGATAGCTAACTTCCACGCAGCCCTATCCATGGCTAGTTGTTTGGTGATATTCCAATCCTTCAGATCTCTCTTAACAGACTCCTCCCATATCAAGTTTGGCCTACCACGACCCCTCTTAACATTCTCATCCCGCTTTATCCGTCCGGTATGCAATGGCGCTTCCGGAGGCCTACGTTCTATATGACCAAACCATCTTAGACGGTGTTGGACAACCTTCTCTTCAATTGGTGCTACCCCAACTCTCTCACGTATATCATCATTCCTAACCCGGTCCTTTCTTGTGTGGCCACATATCCATCTCAACATGCGCATCTCCGCTACACCTAACTGTTGGATATGTCGTCTCTTGGTCGACCAACATTCTGCGCCATACAACATCGCAGGTCGAATCGCCCTTCTATCTCTTTTTTTGAGTCGAGCGACTAGTCGATGAGTCGAAATATAAAGTCGACTCACAATCTCGACTCGACTATTTGGTTGAGTCGAACGACTCAGTCGACTAGTCTCGACTAGTCTCGATTAGTCCAGATTTTTGAGTCGAATGCGACTTAAAGTTGGCCCCACCTGTCATGTTTTGGCCAATATTGCTTGCCCAGTTCCCATGAAACCTAGATGCCCCAATTTTCCTTTTCCCCCCGAGCCAAAACAGTTCATGGAAAAGAGGAAGGCCTTGGACACTGTATGGAGATGCCCAGGTTTGTATTATAGACTATTAATAAGTATATAGTTATATACAATTATACATATAATCAGTGGCGGAGCTGGCGGCAAACTCCTGTGGGGTCGGTAGCCTTTTGTGGGGTCACATTGTCTTCATAGCAGGGACCAATCCATAAATATGCATAAATTAAAGGGGTTATGCAAAAAAGCTGTGGGGTCAGCTGACCCACAGCTTACATGCACATCCGCCACTGCATATAATATGGCAATTTTATAATACCTATTGCTAAACGACTCATGTCGACTAGTCTACCATGAGTCTTGACTAGTCAAGAGTCGCTACCCCTGAACGACTCGTCGATTCGTCGACTCGAAAACCTTGCCTCCTATAGAACATTAAAGATAAAATTTGAGCACTCGTCCAAGTAACATTGAAAATGATTCGGTATTGATGGCAATGAAGGTGACACTCGCTGAACAGTCTTCTGGCTACATTGCATTTGAACTAATTTTGTACATAAGTCCGGGCAAGAAAAATCACTTCTGTTGTGATAATGCTGTTCTGTTGAGGTCTAATTAGATCATTGAGCTTGAGTGGACACTATAATTCAAGCAAATGTAATGAAGTGCATAGTAGTGGAAACTGGAAATACATGGACCAGTGAAAATACCAAAACAGGATACAGGTTTACTCTAAAACTGTGAATTTGCAACCAGTCATGTACAGACAGGGGCATGTAAAGCTACATTTCACATTGTTCTGCCATTTTCCCTGGCTGAGAGCAAAAAAAAAAAGCAAGCTCTACACTGTTTGCTTAGCCGTACTTGACATTACTAGAGTCCTATGTGGACTGAATGAATATGTGGTGCATTTATGATTTAGATTATAATAGGTCCAATATTGCACGGTGGAGCTTTGAATTCATCTTTGTATGTCGGAATGTACAAATGGTGTGCTCTTATATGGATTGCTCCAACTAATCAAATTAAAAGTCTAAAAGGAAAACTGTAGTGTACATTGTAGATCTAGTGAATATTACCTGCTGGCTTAGTGCAGACGTTAGTCTCAGATTCAATGAGGGTGGATTTAGAGAAGTACTCCCTCTGTTCCTAAATATAAGATGTCGTGGCAAGTCAATTTGGCCTATCAATACATCTTATATTTAGGAACAGAGGGAGTACCTTACTAGTCACTGTTATATCTGTTTATTCATGCATATCACAATGGAAGCTGATTTCATGAGAATATTTGGAGCAAGAATGAAAGAGGTCTTTCTGTTGCCATCAGTTAAGCTTACTTGGGATCATACTCTGCTTATTTGTTATGTAGTTAAGCGTCTTTATTTTCATCTTTTGAAAAGAAAGATCACTCTGTATTGTGTAACATAGATAGCTCTATTTGGCATTTTGATATCACGATGCCAGATGATCTTTTGCTCTTTTGTATTGACCATTGTGCTTCAGATGATCTTTTGTTCCTTCATATCGACCAATATTCTGAAACCAACAAATACCTGTATTTATATATGCTTCCAGATCCATCGTTAAACTCAGCTTATCATCCCAGGGACTAGGAGCAATGTCTTGTACAATCTCCACTTCTGTAGTTCCAAACACAATAGTGATTGTGCAATGTAAGATGCATCATGATTCATGCATGACACTTCGAGGTGACCTCATCTGGAAAGTGATTTTTTTTTCTTTGACGAATATGGTCTTTGACACACGCTCAAGACAAATGCTCAGAGATTTGAAAGCACCCGCAGTCATGCCCATACACACCTTGAGGGACTGTCCTCTTGTAGATGTTAATCTTTTGGTTGAACATATGAAAGAAAAACTGTAATACCTGTTTGTTCGTTTTCATGTTCTGCATCCCACTATACCATGTTCTACCTTTTATTGATCAGCATAATATTGACATTGCTACCTAGCTTATGTCTCTTTCAGTTTAATTACTTGCAAAACCCCAAAACATATGTGCTATGTTATATGTTGCTTCATTGCCTATGTTATTGTATATCAATTTTCTATTGCTCCTATTTATTGCGAGTTGTTTTACTTCCTTGTACCATGAATCTGATTTCCATTTCCCCCCTATTTTACAGAAAATTGAGGTAATAGCAAGCACCAAGCAGCTAGATGATGTCCAGAGAGAGCAAGACGTTGCTTGATGCCAGCCCCTCAGTAACTGAGGGGTTACTTGTCTATTCCACTCTGCTTTGCACTTTGAGTTTGTATCAGACCTGTAGATCGTGGATGAGTCCTTGTTTCGCTTGCTGGGAATTGAAACAAGAATAATGTATTTCTGCAGATTAGTAGCTGGTGTATGATTTTTTTCTGGTTGGCTCCTCGAACATGATTCCACCTGCCTACGATTTTTTTCTGGTTGGCTCCTCGAACATGATTTCATCTGCCTAGCAATTTTTATTAACGGGCTTGGCGGAGCTGATGTTCGGATCAAGGATATTTCTGCCGGGCTAGCTCCCTGCTTGTGGTAATTGGCCAAAGGCTATTTCTTATGACTTTCGGGTGAAGCAGGCCCGTTCTACTGTACAAGACAAGTATAGACTGTATAAAGCATCTGTCGCTCGGAAGGATTTGCATAGGAATTTAGTAGGATTCAAATCCTTAGGTTTTCCGTATGGTGATTATTTAATTTGTAGGACTGATCTTACAGTAATTTTTGCTAAGAAATACTTTACACTAAATTTTATTGCAAATTTAACATCCACTTGGACCTCTTTTGGTTAGAAGGATTCGAACAACATGGGAATAAGAATATCGTAGGAATATAACGTATAGTTCTATAGGGATTGACCACATGTCATAGTGTTTATAGATGCAAATAAATTTTTCAAAGAGGCCTCACCTCTCGCTAAAAAACATATTGGATTCTAGTGTACCAAATCAATCCATTGAAATTTCGGAAGACTTATTCCTTTAAACTAAATATACTTTATAGAAAAAAAATTATATGGATTGAAATCCTATACAATTGCTTTGAAAATCCCTTGAACCAAAGATACCCTTAAATTATCTTTTTTAGAATCACTTTTTTTTTCATGTGATGGAAACAATCAAAAATTTGCACATATGAAATCATGTAGGCTTGCAGTGGGCGTCGCTCTGAATAACAAATTTTGTAGCGGGTGACAATTTTGTTTTGTTTTTTGTTCTTCACGGAGAAATGTTATAGTCTGAAAGAGTCATTTCACTGTTGTTTTATGGGGGCAAACTCTGCAGAATTACATCTCATGTTGATATGATTTCATGAATATTAATAAGCGACACAACTTGTAAAAGTTTTTCATTCGGCGGCGGTGCTTCACCATTTCATCGTGGCTTGGAAATCACAACCCAACATGTCTTAGCATGCTGTTGCGCAAAGGCCTATCATGTTGTGCATTTTCCTGCGGGCTTGACTTCAGGTTGGTGTGGGATATTGCCCTACCGCCGCCAGCTACGCAGACGCAATGACATTACGCAGACTGCCCATATGGGTCTATGGAATAATCAACATGACGTTTTCTCACTCACGTTGAAAATTTCTATCACCTCGGCGCTTAATAGCTCTTCGGCCGCAAAACATTCTCTATTCCTTATATGTATTAGTTGTGGTCGTAGTTGATCAACATCAACATGAGAAATATAATCAAGGAGAGAGGCTGACCCGATGATTCCTTAAAACTTGACGTCAATTTTCTATTGGATCTCCTTCCCGAGTCATGTGTGTTTCATTATTGGCCGAGTGAGCCTAGTTTTGATGTAGTTGATAGTGAGAGCTACGTTAAATGTAGAATTAAGTAATGTGTTTTTGGACATATGTTTCTAGGTGGTTCTCTATGAGTATTTACATAAAAATGTCGAACGCAACGTGGCCCGAGACATACTATAGGGGGTAATGCAGAATGTTGTTTTTCCACGTAATTTGTTCAAGTTTCAAAGGTTTTGATAACTTATTTAGTTGAATTTTTGTATAACCAAAACATTAATAGAATAAATTAAAAACACACAAATTCATGAAAATATCGCAGCTTAGGTTATTTGACACCATGTGAGGTTGGTATGTGTAATCACTCGCTCACCACACGTTTTGTCGTCGTATGAAACAACAGATGCCTAGGGGTAGGCTTAAGATTGGGGCCAATGGACGCTAGAGGATTCGGGGAGGGATAGCGCGTAGGATTGCGCACACAGACAAACAGATCAACACGGGGATTTACCCTGCTTCGGGGCTCTCGTGAGAGATAAAACCCCTACAACAGCATCTAGCCTATCGGTGTATTCTCCTCTCTGTATATGGATGGTACAAAACGCTCCACGAGCTGGGTGA